>OY757012.1:82235518-83435518 GCA_963580285.1 Lucinisca nassula
TTCGAAACCTATACCATCATGCTTAGAAGTAAAAATGATGATGATTAGGACATACGCAAATGTTCTGTTACACCGCGTGGCAAAGTACTATGAAGTTGAAAATCGAATAAGGAATAAGGAAAATTTGGATTTGTTCCTTATTCCTTATTCGCAGTTGATACCTGCTGGATTTCGAAACCTATACCATCATGCTTAGAAGTTAAAATGATGATGATTAGGACATACGCAAATGTTCTGTTACACCGCGTGGCAAAGTACTTTGAAGTTGAAAATCGAATAAGGAATAAGGAAAATTTGGATTTGTTCCTTATTCCTTATTCGCAGTTGATACCTGCTGGATTTCGAAACCTATACCATCATGCTTAGAAGTAAAAATGATGATGATTAGGACATACGAAAATGTTCTGTTACACCGCGTGGCAAAGTACTATGAAGTTGAAAATCGAATAAGGAATAAGGAAAATGTGGATTTGTTCCTTATTCCTTATTCGCAGTTAATACCTGCTGGATTTCGAAACCTATACCGTCATGCTTAGAAGTAAAAATGATGATGATTAGGACATACGCAAATGTTCTGTTACACCGCGAGGCAAAGTACTATGAAGTTGAAAATCGAATAAGGAATAAGGAAAATTTGGATTTGTTCCTTATTCCTTATTCGCAGTTGATACCTGCTGGATTTCGAAACCTATACCATCATGCTTAGAAGTAAAAATGATGATGATTAGTACATACGCAAATGTTCTGTTATACCGCGTGGCAAAGTACTATGAAGTTGAAAATCGAATAATGAATAAGGAAAATTTGGATTTGTTCCTTATTTCTTATTCGCAGTTGATACCTGCTGGATTTCGAAACCTATACCATCATGCTTAGAAGTAAAAATGATGATGATTAGTACATACGCAAATGTTCTGTTACACCGCGTGGCAAAGTACTATGAAGTTGAAAATCGAATAAGGAATAAAGAAAATTTGGATTTGTTCCTTATTCCTTATTCGCAGTTGATACCTGCTGGATTTCGAAACCTATACCATCATGCTTAGAAGTAAAAATGATGATGATTAGGACATACGCAAATGTTCTGTTACACCGCATGGCAAAGTACTATGAAGTTGAAAATCGAATAAGGAATAAGGAAAATTTGGATTTGTTCCTTATTCCTTATTCGCAGTTGATACCTGCTGGATTTCGAAACCTATACCATCATGCTTAGAAGTAAAAATGATGATGATTAGGGGATACGCAAATGTTCTGTTACACCGCGTAGCAAAGTACTATGAAGTTAAAAATCGAATAAGGAATAAGGAAAATTTGGATTTGTTCCTTATTCCTTATTCGCAGTTGATACCTGCTGGAATTCGAAACCTATACCATCATGCTTAGAAGTAAAAATGATGTTGATTAAGACATACGCAAATGTTCTGTTACACCGCGTGGCAAAGTACTATGAAGTTGAAAATCGAATAAGGAATAAGGAAAATGTGGATTTGTTCCTTATTCCTTATTCGCAGTTGATACCTGCTGGATTTCGAAACCTATACCATCATGCTTAGAAGTAAAAATGATGATGATTAGGACATACGCAAATGTTCTGTTACACCGCGTGGCAAAGTACTATGAAGTTCAAAATCGAATAAGGAATAAGGAAAATTTGGATTTGTTCCTTATTCCTTATTCGCAGTTGATACCTGCTGGAATTCGAAACCTATACCATCATGCTTAGAAGTAAAAATGATGATGATTAGGACATATGCAAATGTTCTGTTACACCGCGTGGCAAAGTACTATGAAGTTGAAAATCGAATAAGGAATAAGGAAAAGGAGCAGTCCCTATAAGGCCCATTTTATGGCCCCTTTTGATTTTCTTTAAACTTTGCAGACTCAACATAGGATGTATTTGCTTTAACGTGTTGAAATTTCAGATCCGCAGATGTAATGGTATTGGCTCTATGAGCAACCAAAGTGGGTGGGGTAATTCTACCCCATTGAGGGACCTGTGGTTCTTACGCTATTATCTCTAGCACAAAGCATCCTGGCAAGTGGGTCTTTCTAGTATTGTTTAGACCTTAATAGATGTTAAACATAATGTAAATGTTTTTGTGGAAAAATTCTTCACTTTACCATTATACTCACTTATAAGTCGTACCTAAATTTCAGCTAAATTTACTGACCGTCTTTACGCAAAACCACAACGTAAGTTTATATCCAAAGCTATTGCAAAGATACTTGACAGGGATAATTGAGATATAATAGGCATTGCCAAATTATGAGCATTTCTTTCTTCTATAATTATATAAAGAGTTATCTGCTCCTGAATCATTTTTTGTCAAATTTTCTGTCATATTTAAAATCTATAAATATATGCAAAAAGGATTCTTCAAAACCAGTCAAAAAATCAGCAAACAATGGTTTTCTGTCAGTCTAATGAAGCTATTAGGTGATTTATACATATCTTCTTTGATAATGACTTAAAACAATATGGGTCGCTCAAATACACCCCTTTGCTATTTGTACTGCAAAATTTTCTTTGGCTTTATGTCAATTCATCTTCACAAATCATACGTGTGAACAGTAAGAACTAGCGCATACTATAATTGATGGTAGAAACAATAACTGTTCACATTTGTTACAACAGAAATGTCTAGAAATAAAGAAATTGACCTTTTATTGGATGACAACACTTATTATGCCCCCGGAATCGAGATTCGGGGGGCAAATAGTTTTTGATCTGTGTGTCTGCCTACAAAACCATTAACATTGGGCATAACTATTGAATGGTAATAGATAGAGCTTTCATATTTCACATGTGTATACCTTATAACAAGAACTTTACAGTGGTACCATAATTTTTGATCTCGTAACCTTGACCTTGACCTTTGACCTTTTTCCAAATTTTTTGAAAACTTTAACATTGGCCATAACTTTCGATAGGTAAGTGATAGGGCTTTCATATTTCACAAGTGCAGTCCTTGTCGCAAGACCTTTCTAGTGGTAGCATAATTTTTGACCTTGTGACCTTGACATTCAACCTACTTTTTAAAAACTTTAACATTGGCCATAACTTTCGATTGGTAAGTGGTAGGGCTTTCATATGTCAAATATGCATTCCTTGTCACAAGACCTTTCTAGTGGTACGATAGCTTTTGACCTCGTGACCTTAACCTTGACATTTGACCTACTTTTAAAAAACTTTAACATAGTTCATAACTTTTGATTGGTAAGTGATAGGGCTTTCATATTTCACATGTGCGTTCTTTTTACAAGACCTTTCCAGTGGTACCATAATTTTGACCTCATGACTTTTACCTTGAAGTTTGACCTACTTTTTAAAAACTTTAACGTTGGCCATAACTTTTGATAGGTAAGTGATAGGGCTTTCATATTTCACATGTTTATTCTATGTCACAAGACCTTTCCAATGATCTCATAATTTTTTACCTTGTGACCTTGTCCTACTTTTTTTAAGACTTGAACATTGGCCATTTCTTTCGATTGCTTAGTGGTACTGCTTTCATATTTAGCATGCGCTGTCCAGAGGCATCAGTGTTTCACAAACACATCTTGTTTTTACATGAATTTTTATATTTATTATTTTGCTCTACATCACAGTCTATTAAAAGTAAATAGCCTTGATAGCTCAGTGGCTAGTGCGTTAGACTTACAATCGAAAGGTGCTTGGTTCAAATCCGGCCACCAAAAGAATGATGGCATTGGGGAAAAGTCCTAACAAGCTGCAGGGAAAAGTACTAAAATATGATTGGTGGGGGGGGGGGGGGGGATGTGTTAAATGGGAAAAGGGTGCAGGATGCAGGTTTAGAAGTTTCCTCAACTAGCTGAAAATGAGCTTAGGGATTTGAGAATGGGCATATATCAGCTAAAACAAGCTCAGTGTTATTCAGATGAGCATTCCAATGAGAATGGGCGGTATGAAATCTTGATCCCTAAAGAGGAGTAAAGTATATTTAAAGCCCAGATTCTTTCCAGGCATACTTCCAGCAAAACCTTTTGTTTGTTTGATATGAGGTTTAACGTCCCCGTCAACACTGTAAAGGTCATGTTGGAGACGTTGCTTTCAATTTTGTGGGACTTTTTCCCAACATTGAGGTGAAATTACATCTCAAGCCCTGTCGCCCAATGAAACCAATAGCGTTTATTAGCACGGACAGCGGTTACTGGACAGCCTCGCACCGCGGTTCCTGGACAGGCTTAGATCATCTAAGCGGTTTACCAGTTCTAGTGTGCGGGCCGGATTCAGCTCTGCGTGGAAGCATCATGCAGCCTATATATTTCTTCAAGCCCCTATGGGCGGGGGCTGACCAGCGAAACGTAATAGTTTATGGATCGAGTGCAGTCAAGGACTAAATCCATTAGTGGGTGGTACTGTCGGTGCCGAAGTGGGGCACGCACAGTTGGTTGCTGTGCACATATAGCATATGTACTCTGGTACTTGTTTCTTTAGATACGATACAGAAAATAATGACACTAAACTTAACAGAGCTCACATGAACCACGTCGTAGATGCAGCCATAGACACTTGGAGTGCATCAAGTGTGTCTGATGAAGATGAATAGAAAGGATAGATGGTTACCGGGAATATACATAGCACTAAATTCATTTGTAACAGTAACATCCTTCTCGGTCTGATAGAGAACAGGATAGAAGACAAACACACCAAAGTCAAACATCAGACTTGTTAACCCATGAACAAAAGTAAAAAGGAAAGGTTCAAGGAAAGCCACAATCACAAGATGTGGCCAAATCAAGGACAGACAAAACACATATGCAAAAATCAACAATTTCTTCCTCACAAGGGGTGATAAAAATGTTAAACAAAAGACACACAGTAAATGTAACACACAAAGGGGACACCAACAAGCCAAAGTATTACATGAACCACATCAGAACCACTGCCTCAGAATGGTCAGTAGCACAGACTACCAGTGGGATGAAGGACCCTATATGTCCAGCCAACCATCACCATGGGTTCAGGTGTAAAATATTGAATGCTTGTTTCGTTCATTGGATTACTACCATAACTGTCGGTGTCTAAATCAGGATCTGCTTCCTGTCAAATCCCTAAGCAATTGTTGGTCAGCCAAAGCTGATAATCTATTTAAGACTGGCTGTCGAAATCACTTGATAGGTAAATTCATAAAAAAAACAACACCTACCAGTTGCTCGACCATGTATGTGGTGTCAAGAGTTAAATGAAAGGCTCAAAGAGTACCAGAATCAAAGGCCAGAGACTAGTGAAGGCTCCAAAATCATATACAAGTGAAGGGACTGGGTAAGCCAGTGCTTGAAGGGCTCTGCAAACATCATTTCTTGGTTTACCTGAAAGCATATATGGAATCTGGACAAGATGAACCACCGTTTTCTACTAACCATTTTGGCTGCAGTTCCAAATACATGTAAAATCAACAGAAAAGCTTCAAAATAAATGTTTTGATGTAATGCAAGATTTATTAAGTTCAGTAATATTTCAATGTTATAGGTAAGTATGACCTAAAAGGAGACTTATTCTAAAGATTAAGAAAGTTTCGTTTTTTTCTAACTTCATCTTAATTGTCAGTAAGATAGATTTATGAAGATGACATAAAGCCAAGGAAGTTTTGCAGTAGAAATAGCAAAGGGGTGTATTTAACCCACCCATATTGTTTAAGTCGTTATCAAAGAAGATATTTACAAATCACCTTATAGCTTCATAAGATCAACAGAAAATCATTGTGTGCTGAATTTTTGACTGTTTTGAAGAATCCTTTTGCCATATATCAATAGATTTTTAATATGACAGAAAATATGTCAAAAAATGGATTCAGGGGCAGATAACTCTATAAGTAATTGCAGAAGAAAGAAATGCTCATAATTTGGCAATGCCCATTATATCTTAATTATCCCTGTCAAGTACTTTTGCAGTAGCTTTGGAAATAAACTTACGTTGTGGTTTTGCGTAAGGACGGTCAGTAAATTTAGCTGAAATTTAGGTACGACTTATAAGTGAGTATAGTGGTAAAACGAAGAATTTTTCCACAAAAACATATACATTATGTTTAACATCTATAAAGGTCAAAACAATGCTAAAAAGACCCACTTGCCAGGATGCTTTGTGCTAGAGATAATAGCGTAAGAACCATGGGTCTCTCAATGGGGTTGAATTACCCCACCCACTTTGGTTGCTCATAGAGCCAATACCATTACATCTGCGGATCTGAAATTTCACCACATTACAGCAAATGCATCCTATTTTGAGTCTGCAAAGTTTAAAGAAAATCAAAAGGGGCCATAAAATGGGCCTTATAGGGACTGCTCCTTTGGATTGTTCCATATTCCTTATTCGCAGTTGATACCTGCTGGATTTCGAAACCTATACCATCATGCTTAGAAGTAAAAATGATGATGATTAGGACACACGCAAATGTTCTGTTACACCGCGTGGCAAAGTACTATGAAGTTGAAAATCGAATAAGGAATAAGGAAAATTTGGATTTGTTCCTTATTCCTTATTCGCAATTGATACCTGCTGGAATTCGAAACCTATACCATCATGCTTAGAAGTAAAATTGATGATGATTAGGACATACGCAAATGTTCTGTTACACCGCGTGGCAAAGTACTATGAAGTTGAAAATCGAATAAGGAATAAGGAAAATTTGGATTAGTTCCTTATTCCTTATTCGCAGTTGATACCTGCTGGATTTCGAAACCTATACCATCATGCTTAGAAGTAAAAATGATGATGATTAGGACATACGCAAATGTTCTGTTACACCGCGTGGCAAAGTACTATGAAGTTGAAAATCGAATAAGGAATAAGGAAAATTTGGATTTGTTCCTTATTCCTTATTCGCAGTTAATACCTGCTGGATTTCGAAACCTATACCATCATGCTTAGAAGTAAAAACGATGATGATTAGGACATACGCAAATGTTCTGTTACACCGCGTGGCAAAGTACTATGAAGTTGAAAATCGAATAAGGAATAAGGAAAATTTGGATTTGTTCCTTATTCCTTATTCGCAGTTGATACCTGCTGGATTTCGAAACCTATACCATCATGCTTAGAAGTAAAAATGATGATGATTAGTACATACGCAAATGTTCTGTTATACCGCGTGGCAAAGTACTATGAAGTTGAAAATCGAATAAGGAATAAGGAAAATTTGGATTTGTTCCTTATTCCTTATTCGCAGTTGATACCTGCTGGATTTCGAAACCTATACCATCATGCTTAGAAGTAAAAATGATGATAATTAGTACATACGCAAATGTTCTGTTACACCGCGTGGCAAAGTACTATGAAGTTGAAAATCGAATAAGGAATAAGTGTGTGTGTGTGTGTGAATTCGGGTTTAACGTCGCTTTCAACAATTTTTCAGTCATATCACGACGGTGTCTGGTTGAATATAAGGAATAAGGAAAATTTGGATTTGTTCCTTATTCCTTATTCGCAGTTGATACCTGCTGGATTTCGAAACCTATACCATCATGCTTAGAAGTAAAAATGATGATGATTAGGACATACGCAAATGTTCTGTTACACCGCGTGGCAAAGTACTATGAAGTTGAAAATCGAATAAGGAATAAGGAAAATTTGGATTTGTTCCTTATTCCTTATTCGCAATTGATACCTGCTGGAATTCGAAACCTATACCATCATGCTTAGAAGTAAAAATGATGATGATTAGGACATACGCAAATGTTCTGTTACACCGCGTGGCAAAGTACTATGAAGTTGAAAATCGAATAAGGAATAAGGAAAATTTGGATTAGTTCCTTATTCCTTATTCGCAGTTGATACCTGCTGGATTTCGAAACCTATACCATCATGCTTAGAAGTAAAAATGATGATGATTAGGACATACGCAAATGTTCTGTTACACCGCGTGGCAAAGTACTATGAAGTTGAAAATCGAATAAGGAATAAGGAAAATTTGGATTTGTTCCTTATTCCTTATTCGCAGTTGATACCTGCTGGATTTCGAAACCAATACCATCATGCTTAGAAGTTAAAATGATGATGATTAGGACATGCGCAAATGTTCTGTTACACTGCGTGGCAAAGTACTATGAAGTTGAAAATCGAATAAGGAATAAGGAAAATTTGGATTTGTTCCTTATTCCTTATTCGCAGTTGATACCTGCTGGATTTCGAAACCTATACCATCATGCTTAGAAGTAAAAATGATGATGATTAGGACATACGCAAATGTTCTGTTACACCGCGTGGCAAAGTACTATGAAGTTGAAAATCGAATAAGGAATAAGGAAAATTTGGATTTGTTCCTTATTCCTTATTCGCAGTTAATACCTGCTGGATTTCGAAACCTATACCATCATGCTTAGAAGTAAAAACGATGATGATTAGGACATACGCAAATGTTCTGTTACACCGCGTGGCAAAGTACTATGAAGTTGAAAATCGAATAAGGAATAAGGAAAATTTGGATTTGTTCCTTATTCCTTATTCGCAGTTGATACCTGCTGGATTTCGAAACCTATACCATCATGCTTAGAAGTAAAAATGATGATGATTAGTACATACGCAAATGTTCTGTTATACCGCGTGGCAAAGTACTATGAAGTTGAAAATCGAATAAGGAATAAGGAAAATTTGGATTTGTTGCTTATTCCTTATTCGCAGTTGATACCTGCTGGATTTCGAAACCTATACCATCATGCTTAGAAGTAAAAATGATGATGATTAGTACATACGCAAATGTTCTGTTACACCGCGTGGCAAAGTACTATGAAGTTGAAAATCGAATAAGGAATAAGGGAAATTTGGATTTGTTCCTTATTCCTTATTCGCAGTTGATACCTGCTGGATTTCGAAACCTATACCATCATGCTTAGAAGTAAAAATGATGATGATTAGGACATACGCAAATGTTCTGTTACACCGCGTGGCAAAGTACTATGAAGTTGAAAATCGAATAAGGAATAAGGAAAATTTGGATTTGTTCCTTATTCCTTATTCGCAGTTGATACCTGCTGGATTTCGAAACCTATACCATCATGCTTAGAAGTAAAAATGATGATGATTAGGGCATACGCAAATGTTCTGTTACACCGCGTGGCAAAGTACTATGAAGTTAAAAATCGAATAAGGAATAAGGAAAATTTGGATTTGTTCCTTATTCCTTATTCGCAGTTGATACCTGCTGGAATTCGAAACCTATACCATCATGCTTAGAAGTAAAAATGATGTTGATTAGGACATACGCAAATGTTCTGTTACACCGCGTGGCAAAGTACTATGAAGTTGAAAATCGAATAAGGAATAAGGAAAATTTGGATTTGTTCCTTATTCCTTATTCGCAGCTGATACCTGCTGGATTTCGAAACCTATACCATCATGCTTAGAAGTAAAAATGATGATGATTAGGACATACGCAAATGTTCTGTTACACCGCGTGGCAAAGTACTATGAAGTTGAAAATCGACTAAGGAATAAGGAAAATTTGGATTTGTTCCTTATTCCTTATTCGCAGTTGATACCTGCTGTAATTCGAAACCTATACCATCATGCTTAGAAGTAAAAATGATGATGATTAGGACATACGCAAATGTTCTGTTACACCGCGTGGCAAAGTACTATGAAGTTGAAAATCGAATAAGGAATAAGGAAAATTTGGATTTGTTCCTTATTCCTTATTCGCAGTTGATACCTGCTGGATTTCGAAACCTATACCATCATGCTTAGAAGTAAAAATGAAAATGATTAGGACATACACAAATGTTCTGTTACACCACGTGGCCAAATACTATGAAGTTGAAAATCGAATAAGGAATAAGGAAAATTTGGATTTGTTCCTTATTCCTTATTCGCAGTTGATACCTGCTGGATTTCGAAACCTATACCATCATGCTTAAAAGTAAAAATGATGATGATTAGGACATGCGCAAATGTTCTGTTACACCGCGTGGCAAAGTACTATGAAGTTGAAAATCGAATAACGAATAAGGAAAATTTGGATTTGTTCCTTATTCCTTATTCGCAGTTGATACCTGCTGGAATTCGAAACCTATACCATCATGCTTAGAAGTAAAAATGATGATGATTAGGACATACGCAAATGTTCTGTTACACCGTGTGGCAAAGTACAATGAAGTTGAAAATCGAATAAGGAATAAGGAAACTTTGGATTTGTTCCTTATTCCTTATTCGCAGTTGATACCTGCTGGATTTCGAAACCTATACCGTCATGCTTAGAAGTAAAAATGATGATGATTAGGACATACGCAAATGTTCTTTTACACCGCGTGGCAAAGTACTATGAAGTTGAAAATCGAATAAGGAATTAAGGAAAATTTGGATTTGTTCCTTATTCCTTATTCGCAGTTGATACCTGCTGGATTTCGAAACCTATACCATCGTGCTTAGAAGTAAAAATGATGATGATTAGGACATACGCAAATGTTCTGTTACACCGCGGGGCAAAGTTCTATGAAGTTGAAAATCGAATAAGGAATAAGGAAAATTTGGATTTGTTCCTTATTCCTTATTCGCAGTTGATACCTGCTGGAATTCGAAACCTATACCATCATGCTTAGAAGTAAAAATGATGATGATTAGGACATACGCAAATGTTCTGTTACACCGCGTGGCAAAGTACTATGAAGTTGAAAATCGAATAAGGAATAAGGAAAATTTGGATTTGTTCCTTATTCCTTATTCGCAGTTGATACCTGCTGGATTTCGAAACCTATACCATCATGCTTAGAAGTAAAAATGATGATGATTAGGACATACGCAAATGTTCTGTTACACCGCGTGACAAAGTACTATGAAGTTGAAAATCGAATAAGGAATAAGGAAAATTTGGATTTGTTCCTTATTCCTTATTCGCAGTTGATACCTGCTGGATTTCGAAACCTATACCATCATGCTTAGAAGTAAAAATGATGATGATTAGGACATACGCAAATGTTCTGTTACACCGCGTGGCAAAGTACTATGAAGTTGAAAATCGAATAAGGAATAAGGAAAATTTGGATTTGTTCCTTATTCCTTATTCGTAGTTAATACCTGCTGGATTTCGAAACCTATACCATCATGCTTAGAAGTAAAAATGATGATGATTAGGACATACGCAAATGTTCTGTTACACCGCGTGGCAAAGTACTATGAAGTTGAAAATCGAATAAGGAATAAGGAAAATTTGGATTTGTTCCTTATTCCTTATTCGCAGTTGATACCTGCTGGATTTCGAAACCTATACCATCATGCTAAGAAGTAAAAATGATGATGATTAGGACATACGCAAATGTTCTGTTACACCGCGTGGCAAAGTACTATGAAGTTAAAAACCGAATAAGGAATAAGGAAAATTTGGATTTGTTCCTTATTCCTTATTCGCAGTTGATACCTGCTGGATTTCGAAACCTATACCATCATGCTTAGAAGTAAAAATGATGATGATTAGGACATACGCAAATGTTCTGTTACACCGTGTGGCAAAGTACTATGAAGTTGAAAATCGAATAAGGAATAAGGAAAATTTGGATTTGTTCCTTATTCCTTATTCGCAGTTGATACCTGCTGGATTTCGAAACCTATACCATCATGCTTAGAAGTAAAAATGATGATGATTAGGGCATACGCAAATGTTCTGTTACACCGCGTGGCAAAGTACTATGAAGTTAAAAATCGAATAAGGAATAAGGAAAATTTGGATTTGTTCCTTATTCGCAGTTGATACCTGCTGGAATTCGAAACCTATACCATCATGCTTAGAAGTAAAAATGATGTTGATTAGGACATACGCAAATGTTCTGTTACACCGCGTGGCAAAGTACTATGAAGTTGAAAATCGAATAAGGAATAAGGAAAATTTGGATTTGTTCCTTATTCCTTATTCGCAGTTGATACCTGCTGGATTTCGAAACCTATACCATCATGCTTAGAAGTAAAAATGATGATGATTAGGACATACGCAAATGTTCTGTTACACTGCGTGGCAAAGTACTATGAAGTTGAAAATCGAATAAGGAATAAGGAAAATTTGGATTTGTTCCTTATTCCTTATTCGCAGTTGATACCTGCTGGAATTCGAAACCTATACCATCATGCTTAGAAGTAAAAATGATGATGATTAGGACATACGCAAATGTTCTGTTACATCGCGTGGCAAAGTACTATGAAGTTGAAAATCGAATAAGGAATAAGGAAAATATAGATTTGTTCCTTATTCCTTATTCGCAGTTGATACCTGCTGGATTTCGAAGCCTATACCATCATGCTTAGAAGTAAAAATGATAATGATTAGGACATACACAAATGTTCTGTTACACCACGTGGCAAAATACTATGAAGTTGAAAATCGAATAAGGAATAAGGAAAATTTGGATTTGTTCCTTATTCCTTATTCGCAGTTGATACCTGCTGGATTTCGAAACCTATACCATCATGCTTAGAAGTAAAAATGATGATGATTAGGACATACGCAAATGTTCTGTTACACCGCGTGGCAAAGTACTATGAAGTTGAAAATCGAATAAGGAATAAGGAAAATTTGGATTTGTTCCTTATTCCTTATTCGTAGTTAATACCTGCTGGATTTCGAAACCTATACCATCATGCTTAGAAGTAAAAATGATGATGATTAGGACATACGCAAATGTTCTGTTACACCGCGTGGCAAAGTACTATGAAGTTGAAAATCGAATAAGGAATAAGGAAAACTTGGATTTGTTCTTTATTCCTTATTCGCAGTTGATACCTGCTGGATTTCGAAACCTATACCATCATGCTAAGAAGTAAAAATGATGATGATTAGGACATACGCAAATGTTCTGTTACACCGCGTGGCAAAGTACTATGAAGTTAAAAATCGAATAAGGAATAAGGAAAATTTGGATTTGTTCCTTATTCCTTATTCGCAGTTGATACCTGCTGGATTTCGAAACCTATACCATCATGCTTAGAAGTAAAAATGATGATGATTAGGGCATACGCAAATGTTCTGTTACACCGCGTGGCAAAGTACTATGAAGTTAAAAATCGAATAAGGAATAAGGAAAATGTGGATTTGTTCCTTATTCCTCATTCGCAGTTGATACCTGCTGGAATTCGAAACCTATACCATCATGCTTAGAAGTAAAAATGATGTTGATTAGGACATACGCAAATGTTCTGTTACACCGCGTGGCAAAGTACTATGAAGTTGAAAATCGAATAAGGAATAAGGAAAATTTGGATTTGTTCCTTATTCCTTATTCGCAGTTGATACCTGCTGGATTTCGAAACCTATACCATCATGCTTAGAAGTAAAAATGATGATGATTAGGACATACGCAAATGTTCTGTTACACCGCGTGGCAAAGTACTATGAAGTTGAAAATCGAATAAGGAATAAGGAAAATTTGGATTTGTTCCTTATTCCTTATTCGCAGTTGATACCTGCTGGAATTCGAAACCTATACCATCATGCTTAGAAGTAAAAATGATGATGATTAGGACATACGCAAATGTTCTGTTACATCGCGTGGCAAAGTACTATGAAGTTGAAAATCGAATAAGGAATAAGGAAAATATAGATTTGTTCCTTATTCCTTATTCGCAGTTGATACCTGCTGGATTTCGAAGCCTATACCATCATGCTTAGAAGTAAAAATGATAATGATTAGGACATACACAAATGTTCTGTTACACCACGTGGCAAAATACTATGAAGTTGAAAATCGAATAAGGAATAAGGAAAATTTGGATTTGTTCCTTATTCCTTATTCGCAGTTGATACCTGCTGGATTTCGAAACCTATACCATCATGCTTAGAAGTAAAAATGATGATGATTAGGGCATACGCAAATGTTCTGTTACACCGCGTGGCAAAGTACTATGAAGTTGAAAATCGAATAAGGAATAAGGAAAATTTGGATTTGTTCCTTATTCTTTATTCGTAGTTAATACCTGCTGGATTTCGAAACCTATACCATCATGCTTAGAAGTAAAAATGATGATGATTAGGACATACGCAAATGTTCTGTTACACCGCGTGGCAAAGTACTATGAAGTTGAAAATCGAATAAGGAATAAGGAAAACTTGGATTTGTTCTTTATTCCTTATTCGCAGTTGATACCTGCTGGATTTCGAAACCTATACCATCATGCTAAGAAGTAAAAATGATGATGATTAGGACATACGCAAATGTTCTGTTACACCGCGTGGCAAAGTACTATGAAGTTAAAAATCGAATAAGGAATAAGGAAAATTTGGATTTGTTCCTTATTCCTTATTCGCAGTTGATACCTGCTGGATTTCGAAACCTATACCATCATGCTTAGAAGTAAAAATGATGATGATTAGGGCATACGCAAATGTTCTGTTACACCGCGTGGCAAAGTACTATGAAGTTAAAAATCGAATAAGGAATAAGGAAAATGTGGATTTGTTCCTTATTCCTCATTCGCAGTTGATACCTGCTGGAATTCGAAACCTATACCATCATGCTTAGAAGTAAAAATGATGTTGATTAGGACATACGCAAATGTTCTGTTACACCGCGTGGCAAAGTACTATGAAGTTGAAAATCGAATAAGGAATAAGGAAAATTTGGATTTGTTCCTTATTCCTTATTCGCAGTTGATACCTGCTGGATTTCGAAACCTATACCATCATGCTTAGAAGTAAAAATGATGATGATTAGGACATACGCAAATGTTCTGTTACACCGCGTGGCAAAGTACTATGAAGTTGAAAATCGAATAAGGAATAAGGAAAATTTGGATTTGTTCCTTATTCCTTATTCGCAGTTGATACCTGCTGGAATTCGAAACCTATACCATCATGCTTAGAAGTAAAAATGATGATGATTAGGACATACGCAAATGTTCTGTTACATCGCGTGGCAAAGTACTATGAAGTTGAAAATCGAATAAGGAATAAGGAAAATTTGGATTTGTTCCTTATTCCTTATTCGCAGTTGATACCTGCTGGATTTCGAAACCTATACCATCATGCTTAGAAGTAAAAATGATAATGATTAGGACATACACAAATGTTCTGTTACACCACGTGGCAAAATACTATGAAGTTGAAAATCGAATAAGGAATAAGGAAAATTTGGATTTGTTCCTTATTCCTTATTCGCAGTTGATACCTGCTGGATTTCGAAACCTATACCATCATGCTTAGAAGTAAAAATGATGATGATTAGGACATGCGCAAATGTTCTGTTACACCGCGTGGCAAAGTACTATGAAGTTGAAAATCGAATAAGGAATAAGGAAAATTTGGATTTGTTCCTTATTCCTTATTCGCAGTTGATACCTGCTGGAATTCGAAACCTATACCATCATGCTTAGAAGTAAAAATGATGATGATTAGGACATACGCAAATGTTCTGTTAACCGCGTGGCAAAGTACTATGAAGTTGAAAATCGAATAAGGAATAAGGAAAATTTGGATTTGTTCCTTATTCCTTATTCGCAGTTGATACCTGCTGGATTTCGAAACCTATACCATCATGCTTAGAAATAAAAATGATGATGATTAGGACATACGCAAATGTTCTTTTACACCGCGTGGCAAAGTACTATGAAGTTGAAAATCGAATAAGGAATTAAGGAAAATTTGGATTTGTTCCTTATTCCTTATTCGCAGTTGATACCTGCTGGATTTCGACACCTATACCATCGTGCTTAGAAGTAAAAATGATGATGATTAGGACATACGCAAATGTTCTGTTACACCGCGTGGCAAAGTTCTATGAAGTTGAAAATCGAATAAGGAATAAGGAAAATTTGGATTTGTTCCTTATTCCTTATTGGCAGTTGATACCTGCTGGAATTCGAAACCTATACCATCATGCTTAGAAGTAAAAATGATGATGATTAGGACATACGCAAATGTTCTGTTACACCGCGTGGCAAAGTACTATGAAGTTGAAAATCGAATAAGGAATAAGGAAAACTTGGATTTGTTCCTTATTCCTTATTCGCAGTTGATACCTGCTGGATTTCGAAACCTATACCATCATGCTAAGAAGTAAAAATGATGATGATTAGGACATACGCAAATGTTCTGTTACACCGCGTGGCAAAGTACTATGAAGTTAAAAATCGAATAAGGAATAAGGAAAATTTGGATTTGTTCCTTATTCCTTATTCGCAGTTGATACCTGCTGGATTTCGAAACCTATACCATCATGCTTAGAAGTAAAAATGATGATGATTAGGACATACGCAAATGTTCTGTTACACCGCGTGGCAAAGTACTATGAAGTTAAAAATCGAATAAGGAATAAGGAAAATTTGGATTTGTTCCTTATTCCTTATTCGCAGTTGATACCTGCTGGATTTCGAAACCTATACCATCATGCTTAGAAGTAAAAATGATGATGATTAGGGCATACGCAAATGTTCTGTTACACCGCGTGGCAAAGTACTATGAAGTTAAAAATCGAATAAGGAATAAGGAAAATGTGGATTTGTTCCTTATTCCTCATTCGCAGTTGATACCTGCTGGAATTCGAAACCTATACCATCATGCTTAGAAGTAAAAATGATGTTGATTAGGACATACGCAAATGTTCTGTTACACCGCGTGGCAAAGTACTATGAAGTTGAAAATCGAATAAGGAATAAGGAAAATTTGGATTTGTTCCTTATTCCTTATTCGCAGTTGATACCTGCTGGATTTCGAAACCTATACCATCATGCTTAGAAGTAAAAATGATGATGATTAGGACATACGCAAATGTTCTGTTACACCGCGTGGCAAAGTACTATGAAGTTGAAAATCGAATAAGGAATAAGGAAAATTTGGATTTGTTCCTTATTCCTTATTCGCAGTTGATACCTGCTGGAATTCGAAACCTATACCATCATGCTTAGAAGTAAAAATGATGATGATTAGGACATACGCAAATGTTCTGTTACATCGCGTGGCAAAGTACTATGAAGTTGAAAATCGAATAAGGAATAAGGAAAATTTGGATTTGTTCCTTATTCCTTATTCGCAGTTGATACCTGCTGGATTTCGAAACCTATACCATCATGCTTAGAAGTAAAAATGATAATGATTAGGACATACACAAATGTTCTGTTACACCACGTGGCAAAATACTATGAAGTTGAAAATCGAATAAGGAATAAGGAAAATTTGGATTTGTTCCTTATTCCTTATTCGCAGTTGATACCTGCTGGATTTCGAAACCTATACCATCATGCTTAGAAGTAAAAATGATGATGATTAGGACATGCGCAAATGTTCTGTTACACCGCGTGGCAAAGTACTATGAAGTTGAAAATCGAATAAGGAATAAGGAAAATTTGGATTTGTTCCTTATTCCTTATTCGCAGTTGATACCTGCTGGAATTCGAAACCTATACCATCATGCTTAGAAGTAAAAATGATGATGATTAGGACATACGCAAATGTTCTGTTAACCGCGTGGCAAAGTACTATGAAGTTGAAAATCGAATAAGGAATAAGGAAAATTTGGATTTGTTCCTTATTCCTTATTCGCAGTTGATACCTGCTGGATTTCGAAACCTATACCATCATGCTTAGAAGTAAAAATGATGATGATTAGGACATACGCAAATGTTCTTTTACACCGCGTGGCAAAGTGCTATGAAGTTGAAAATCGAATAAGGAATTAAGGAAAATTTGGATTTGTTCCTTATTCCTTATTCGCAGTTGATACCTGCTGGATTTCGACACCTATACCATCGTGCTTAGAAGTAAAAATGATGATGATTAGGACATACGCAAATGTTCTGTTACACCGCGTGGCAAAGTTCTATGAAGTTGAAAATCGAATAAGGAATAAGGAAAATTTGGATTTGTTCCTTATTCCTTATTGGCAGTTGATACCTGCTGGAATTCGAAACCTATACCATCATGCTTAGAAGTAAAAATGATGATGATTAGGACATACGCAAATGTTCTGTTACACCGCGTGGCAAAGTACTATGAAGTTGAAAATCGAATAAGGAATAAGGAAAACTTGGATTTGTTCCTTATTCCTTATTCGCAGTTGATACCTGCTGGATTTCGAAACCTATACCATCATGCTAAGAAGTAAAAATGATGATGATTAGGACATACGCAAATGTTCTGTTACACCGCGTGGCAAAGTACTATGAAGTTAAAAATCGAATAAGGAATAAGGAAAATTTGGATTTGTTCCTTATTCCTTATTCGCAGTTGATACCTGCTGGATTTCGAAACCTATACCATCATGCTTAGAAGTAAAAATGATGATGATTAGGACATACGCAAATGTTCTGTTACACCGCGTGGCAAAGTACTATGAAGTTGAAAATCGAATAAGGAATAAGGAAAATTTGGATTTGTTCCTTATTCCTTATTCGCAGTTGATACCTGCTGGATTTCGAAACCTATACCATCATGCTTAGAAGTAAAAATGATGATGATTAGGGCATACGCAAATGTTCTGTTACACCGCGTGGCAAAGTACTATGAAGTTAAAAATCGAATAAGGAATAAGGAAAATTTGGATTTGTTCCTTATTCCTTATTCGCAGTTGATACCTGCTGGAATTCGAAACCTATACCATCATGCTTAGAAGTAAAAATGATGTTGATTAGGACATACGCAAATGTTCTGTTACACCGCGTGGCAAAGTACTATGAAGTTGAAAATCGAATAAGGAATAAGGAAACTTTGGATTTGTTCCTTATTCCTTATTCGCAGTTGATACCTGCTGGATTTCGAAACCTATACCATCATGCTTAGAAGTAAAAATGATGATGATTAAGACATACGCAAATGTTCTGTTACACCGCGTGGCAAAGTACTATGAAGTTGAAAATCGAATAAGGAATAAGGAAAATTTGGATTTGTTCCTTATTCCTTATTCGCAGTTGATACCTGCTGGAATTCGAAACCTATACCATCATGCTTAGAAGTAAAAATGATGATGATTAGGACATACGCAAATGTTCTGTTACATCGCGTGGCAAAGTACTATGAAGTTGAAAATCGAATAAGGAATAAGGAAAATTTGGATTTGTTCCTTATTCCTTATTCGCAGTTGATACCTGCTGGATTTCGAAACCTATACCATCATGCTTAGAAGTAAAAATGATAATGATTAGGACATACACAAATGTTCTGTTACACCACGTGGCAAAATACTATGAAGTTGAAAATCGAATAAGGAATAAGGAAAATTTAGATTTGTTCCTTATTCCTTATTCGCAGTTGATACCTGCTGGATTTCGAAACCTATACCATCATGCTTAGAAGTAAAAATGATGATGATTAGGACATGTGCAAATGTTCTGTTACACCGCGTGGCAAAGTACTATGAAGTTGAAAATCGAATAAGGAATAAGGAAAATTTGGATTTGTTCCTTATTCCTTATTCGCAGTTGATACCTGCTGGAATTCGAAACCTATACCATCATGCTTAGAAGTAAAAATGATGATGATTAGGACATACGCAAATGTTCTGTTACACCGCGTGGCAAAGTACTATGAAGTTGAAAATCGAATAAGGAATAAGGAAAATTTGGATTTGTTCCTTATTCCTTATTCGCAGTTGATACCTGCTGGATTTCGAAACCTATACCATCATGCTTAGAAGTAAAAATGATGATGATTAGGACATACGCAAATGTTCTTTTACACCGCGTGGCAAAGTACTATGAAGTTGAAAATCGAATAAGGAATTAAGGAAAATTTGGATTTGTTCCTTATTCCTTATTCGCAGTTGATACCTGCTGGATTTCGAAACCTATACCATTGTGCTTAGAAGTAAAAATGATGATGATTAGGACATACGCAAATGTTCTGTTACACCGCGTGGCAAAGTTCTATGAAGTTGAAAATCGAATAAGGAATAAGGAAAATTTGGATTTGTTCCTTATTCCTTATTCGCAGTTGATACCTGCTGGAATTCGAAACCTATACCATCATGCTTAGAAGTAAAAATGATGATGATTAGGACATACGCAAATGTTCTGTTACACCACGTGGCAAAGTCCTATGAAGTTGAAAATCGAATAAGGAATAAGGAAAATTTGGATTTGTTCCTTATTCCTTATTCGCAGTTGATACCTGCTGGATTTCGAAACCTATACCATCATGCTTAGAAGTAAAAATGATGATGATTAGGACATACGCAAATGTTCTGTTACACTGGTGACAAAGTACTATGAAGTTGAAAATCGAATAAGGAATAAGGAAAATTTGGATTTGTTCCTTATTCCTTATTCGCAGTTGATACCTGCTGGATTTCGAAACCTATACCATCATGCTTAGAAGTAAAAATGATGATGATTAGGACATACGCAAATGTTCTGTTACACCGCGTGGCAAAGTACTATGAAGTTGAAAATCGAATAAGGAATAAGGAAAATTTGGATTTGTTCCTTATTCCTTATTCGTAGTTAATACCTGCTGGATTTCGAAACCTATACCATCATGCTTAGAAGTAAAAATGATGATGATTAGGACATACGCAAATGCTCTGTTACACCGCGTGGCAAAGTACTATGAAGTTGAAAATCGAATAAGGAATAAGGAAAACTTGGATTTGTTCCTTATTCCTTATTCGCAGTTGATACCTGCTGGATTTCGAAACCTATACCATCATGCTAAGAAGTAAAAATGATGATGATTAGGACATACGCAAATGTTCTGTTGCGTGGCAAAGTACTATGAAGTTGAAAATCGAATAAGGAATAAGGAAAATTTGGATTTGTTCCTTATTCCTTATTCGCAGTTGATACCTGCTGGATTTCGAAACCTATACCATCATGCTTAGAAGTAAAAATGATGATGATTAGGACATACGCAAATGTTCTGTTACACCGCGTGGCAAAGTACTATGAAGTTGAAAATCGAATAAGGAATAAGGAATAAGGAACAAGGAATAAGGGAACAAGGAATAAGGAATAAGGAATAAGGAACAAGGAATAAGGAATAAGGAACCAACTTAACACTCGTGTTTGTCTGAGCCTTTTACAGCCTGCTTGCTGTTTAAATAGAGATAAGTAGTTTGTTTGAGCCCTTACAGCCTGTTGGTTATGCAAAGAGAGATACATGTAGAAGTTTGCTTGAGCGTTCTATAGCATACTTCCTATTCAAGGAGAGGTTAGCAGTTTACTTGAGCCTTCTACAGCCAACTGGCTATACAAAGCGAGGTTAACAGTTCGCTTGAGCCTTCTACAGCCAACTGGCTACTCAAAGAGAGATAAGCAGTTTTCTTGCTTACTATTCAAAGACAGATAAGAAGTTTGCTTGAGCCGTCCACAGCCTGCTGGCTATGCAAAGAAAGATAAGCAGTCTGTTTGAGCCGTCTACAGTCTACTCGCTGTCCAAAGAGAGATAAGCAGTTTGCTTAAGCCCATTCCCAGAGAGATAAGCAGTCTGCTTGAGACGACTACAATCTACTGGCTATCCAGAGAGATAAGCAGATTGCTTGAGGCTTCCACATTCAGGAGGCATTAATATGAGCCATATACAACAACACCTGCAATAAGACGTGTGTGACCAGCAAAGACTCAGATCAAAGGCTATTCAAAGAGAGAAAAAGCAAAACAGACAGACGTCACATAGTCCGTGTATTTAACTAAAAAGTAAATGTCTCGTTTATTTTGTACACCTGTACATCCGCGCAGTCTGATGAGTCTTCACAGTTCGCTTGAGCCTTTCGCAGCCTACTAGCTATTCAAAGAGAGATAGTTTGCTTGAGTATGCTACAGCCACCTGCTACCAAAGAGAGATAAGCAGTTTACTTGAGCCTTCTACAGCCTGCGGGGTATCCAAAAACAGATAAGCAGTTTATTTGAGCCTTCAACAGCCCATTGGCTATCCAAAGAGAGATAAGCAGTTTGCTTGAGCCTTCTACAACCTACTGCTATCCAAAGAGAGATAGGTAGTTTGCTTGGGCCTTCTACAGAGTACTGGCTATCCAAAGAGAGATATGTAGTTTGCTTGAGCCTTCTACACCCTACTGGCTATCCAAAGAGAGATTAGTAGTTTGCTTGAGCCTTATACAACCTGCTGGCTATCCAAAGAGAGATAAGTAGTTTGCTTGGGCCTTCTAAAGCCTTCTGGCTATCCAAAGAGAGATGAGTAGTTTGCTTGAGCCATCTACAGCCTGCTGGTTTTCCAAAGAGAGATTAGTAGTTTGCTTGAGCCTTCTACAGTCTACTGGCTATCCAAAGAGAGATAAGTAGTTTGCTTGAGCCTTCTACAGTCTGCTGGCTATCGAAAGAGAGATAAGTAGTTTGCTTGGGCCTTCTACAGCCTACTGGCTATCCACAGAAAGATAAGTAGTTTGCTTGAGCCTTCTACAGCCTGCTGGCTATCCAAAGAGAAATAAGCAGATTGCTTGGGCCTTTACACTCTACTGGCTATTCAAAGAGAGATAAGTAGTTTGCTTGAGCCTTCTACAGCCTGCTGGCTATCCAAAGAGAAATAGGCAGATTGCTTGGATCTTTTACAGTCTACTGGCTATTCAAAGAGAGATAAGTAGTTTGCTTGAGCCTTCTACAGCCTGCTGGCTATCCAAAGAGAAATAAGCAGATTGCTTGGGCCTTTTACAGTCTACTGGCTATCCACAGAGAGATAAGCAGTTTGCTTGTGCCTTCTACAGCCTGCTGGCTATCCAAAGAGAAATAAGCAGATTGCTTGAGCCTTTTACAGTCTACTGGCTATTCAAAGGGAAAATACTTGCTATGCTTAGTGGTTGTGCAGGGTGATCTGAATCTTTGCTGGTCGCAGAACTCTTATTGTAGGTTTCATCAAGTACTGGCTCAAATATGAATTTCACTGTAATTGACAAATAGCCAAGGTTACTAAGCACAGTAGTTTTTTTAGGACGCCCCTGTAACTATCACTGTTTTGTACGAAATCCAGGTAACGGCTATTTATGGTCACACTTTTCTTGTCGAGACGCCAGTGTGTTCTATTGCGTCTGATTAGGATTTCGTTATTGCATAAAATACAGGAATTAAACATAGCAACAGATAAGGTTGGTATTTTGTGATAATTGCAGGACAGTTTTAGTCGATTCTCCATAAAAACCTATGTTATGGGTATTCATTAGAACCGCCTTAGCCACGCCTGGTAACTTTCCCCAACTTCTCTGTCTTTAAGACTAACCTGGACGTGACTGAGCCACTTAACAAATCTGACATTCTGTATCTTAAACCCTTCTGCGAGGAAGAATGACACAATTAAGGCAAAGACATTGTTAGTAGAAAACCAAAGGGACCGTTTCTTACCGAAATGGCTATTCAAAATTTTATCAGGACAAAAGTTGTCTCCCATATGAATATTGGTGGGAAATATGGTAGGTGTCTGCTCCAAGGTTCCTCGAGGAACCGCCATTTTTTTTTTTTTTTTTTTTTTTTTTGTTGTTGTTATTTTTTTTTTCAAAAGTACGGAAACAAATGTGGCCACTTTGTCTGTGTCACTTTAATGGATAATGGGTCTATTTTATCCTAATGATTCAAAACATCAATTTTAACAAGATATTTTACCATAAAAATCGTTTAATATAAGTTAATTCACTACAGGTACAACTTTCCAAACTTTTTGCTGATAAACGAGGGATGTTCGAAAAGAATTGTTTATTTCTATCTGGAAGTTAGCCCAAAAGTGCTCATTTCATGCCCTCGAAGAACTCCCCGTGGCTAGAAATGCAAAGTTTCAGCCGATTTATCCACTTCTTGAAGGCGTCACGGTACGCTGATTCGGGCACAGTAATAAGGTACTAATGAACGGCAGATCCAAGTAACTGTCGGGACTGGTATTTCCGCCCAGCAAGGAATGCTTTCAATTTTGGAAACAAAAAGAAATCACATGGGGCAAGGTCTGGGGAATACGTGGGGTGAGGCAAAACAGTTACTTTTTCTTTCTTCAAAAACGCCGTAACTATTGTGGCTGTGTTTAGTGGCTCAGATCTTATTGCTAACCTTTCTGACGGGCTCAAAATAATGGACCTAGGTTTCAGCACCTCATGACGACATCGGCAAACTGCTTTTTGTCATATTTTGGAAACATATGAAGCAGCTTTTTGGCCACTTTAACCCGTTGCCTCTTTTGCTCGCCAGTCAACAGATGTGGTACCCATCAAGCAGAAATCTTTCTGACTGTCAAATGCTTCATTAAAATAAGGTGAACCGTTGATAGTGATATGCCTACTTTTCGTGCAATATCACGAACTGTAAATTTGGTATCTCCTTCAATGATTTCCTTTATTTTGGAAACGATTTCTTTAAGAGATGCAGATTTTGGCTTGCCTGATTTCGATGTCTTTTTTGATGGACTTTACACCAGACTCAAATTTCTTTTTCCACCGCCGACTGTGTCATAAGACACACAAGAAGGTCCAAAAACAGTAGCAATTTCAGTCATCAGTTTCTTCAAAAAAGTGCACAAGTGCGTATGAGAATGCGATTTTTTCGTGTTACATCATTTTCATGATTTTCCTTTATGTTACTCAGTGTTAGTCTTTAAATCTACGGACTAAAAAGTCTTTAAATTTAAAGACAGTCTTTAAATTTACAGACTGTCTTTAAATAAAAAAAAAATCTTCTACCTGATTAATGGTGTATAAATGTACATGTTAGACTAAGTGTAAGACATAAAATTTGCCATTTGAATACACGCAGTCATTGACCACTGCAGTAAAATGGTCGGAAGCGTCGACTAAAAAGATGAAATACGGGCTTACATCAAAGCTTGCCCAAAACTTTTTTTTTTTTGAAGAAAACGAAATGACGTCAGTACGAAACTCATCTTATGTTCGACCGTTGACAGATATTTCCTCCCTTACTGCGAACTTTCACGGCATTTGTGGTCTAAGGGAAGTGCGGAACCCGGGAAGGGACATGATTTTTTTATATTTTATAAGTTGTGCGCACAAGATAATATCTTGTTCGGACAATATATTATCTTGTGCGGACAACATATTATCTTGTGCATACAAGATATTATCTTGTCCGCACAAGATAATATCTTGTCCGCACAACATAATATCTTGTGCGGACAAGATATTATCTTGTGCGGACAACATATTATCTTGTGCAGACAAGATATTATCTTGTCCGCACAAGGTATTAAGTTGTGCGAACAAGATATTATCTTGTCCGCACAAGACAATATCTTTTCTGCACAACATAGATCTTGTACGCACAAGATATTATCTTGTCCGCACAAGATATTATTTTGTCCGCCCGCACAAGATAATATCTTGTCCGCACAAGATAATATCTTGTCCGCAGAAGATAATATGTTGTCCGAACAAGATAATATCTTGTCCGCTCAAGGTATTATCTTGTTCGCACAACCTAATAAAAATAAAAAATCATGTCCCTTCCCGGGTTCCGTAGGGAAGGAACTGTGTTGTTTTATTTCTTAATTATTTCTGTCATTAAAACCGATATAGAAAGACAATAAAATACATGCAGTCTATAGCAACGCACCTTTTATTAATGAGATGAAGACTGAGGCTGCGTATGAGAATGCGATTTTTTCGTGTTACATCATTTTCATGATTTTCCTTTGTGTTACCCAGTGTTAGTCTTTAAATCTACGGACTAAAAAGTCTTTAAATTTAGACAGTCTTTAAATAAAACAACTTTCTTCTACCTGTTAAATGTACAGACTGTCTTTAAATAAAACAACTGTATTGGTTTTGATCGTGCCCCACGTGGATATCGAGCTAGAGGACAATAAGCAATTCTTTTCGAACATCCCTCGTAAAGGCTAAGCCTCCGTGGCGTTGTGGTTACGCTTCTCGCCTTTTTAACCAGGGTTCGTGTGTTCGATCCCTGGCTTCTAAAGACTTTTAGACGAGTCTTTAAATTGAGGTCCGTCTCCGTATATCCTCAGTTGTTGGTATGACGTAAAACTGAAAAACACAAACAGACAGGCTAAGGTCTGACAACCAGTTTTAAATTAATTGTTGTCGAATTTTCCTGTGCGCTTAGCCCCCAATAATGTGGATTTAATTGTGTTCGGGTTTAACGACACTTCAACCCTTGTGAGTCATTTTGTGTCACCTCCCAGAGAAGGGGAGAAAATAATATAGAACCGATAGCTGAGGAGATGAGACTGAGGGACAGGGAAGAAGATGGTAAATAAATGGAAGTGTAGAAACAGATTCACCATTTCCCCCAGCATTCTCCATCTACCCATACCTGCTGTAAGGCCAGTATCAGCTTGACGACCAAGTGACGCAATCCAGCGGGCACAAGATGTGTAGGCAACGTTGTATCAACGTCGAAGCAACGTCTGTATTGACGTTGATACGACGTTGCGTAAACGTCATTTGCACAATGACACCTTCGCCTAACCCAATCCGGCAGCCCACCAATAGTGTGGAGTGTATTTTTCAGACTCGCAAAATTTAGCTAGCTTGTATTATAAGAATCTTATATGGGTGTGAGTGGTGGATTGAAAAATCCGTCCCGAGGGACACTGTCCGGCATCACGAGGCTTGCCGAGTGATGCCGGACAGTGATGCCGAGGGACGGATTTTTCTATCCACCCCCCACACCCATATTGGATTCTTTTTCTTGCATACCTTCCATTTCTATTGCAAATTTTTAATGCTGCTGTCACTTCGGTTACCGACGTCCGCCATTTTGTGATGACACAACAGGAATGTTTAGTGACGTCACGCATGACGACGCCGCGCGTGAGGTTGTAATCAACCAGTGCATTTATCAAACACGCGATTATATTCGATTTGGGGTCGGAACACCAGGGTCAGAACATTAATTTCTATCCCAGGGTAAAATCACGGATTTCCTTGTCTGGTGTGCAAGAAGTATCATGTAAACCCGTCTACTTAAAACAAGTAAGGCCTGATTTTCTCTGACTTATAATACAGAAAGTTTCAGGTTTCGTGTTCTCAACATTTTCTTTCTATCATTTTTCCCCAGTAGCACTCCTTCTCAACCTTCATTACCAAAATATAGCTAACCGAAATATTATAACTGTCGTAAGCATTTGGACAGACAGATTGATCCTTAAGCACTTGGACACGACTTGGAATAATTAAATCAACAAACTGTCGTCGGTTTATTAAGTGAAAATACGTCAAAACGCAATGATACGATGAACAAGAAAATTACGTCAGAAGTGACATGCTTGTCAAAGTACAAAGAAATACAGACAAATTTCGGCTTAACATAGTAAGTGGTGGCGAAACTTAGCGATTATTGTTTGATTGTATTTGCTTTTAACGGCCCAGTCAACACTATTTAGGTCAATTCTTTTAGCCGGTCAGTTTACCTATCCACACTTTTCATGGGCAGGCTTATACGTAAGCGGTTTACCAGTACAGTGCACATTCTTTCGCCAGAAACTGACAACTGCCCTTCTTGAATCAGCAGAAGGGAGAGAATGACTGTACAAAAGATTTCATGATCAATCTCCACAAAAGAATTTTGCCGACCCCAGCAGGTGTCGAACCCGCGCCTCCTGATCACCAGTCAGACGCGCATCCGACTTAGCTACCGAGGCCTAGCGATTCTCAATCCTTAAGCTTAAAGTTTCAAATACGTTATAAACGAAATCATATAAAATAAAGCGATATGGTCACTGTTGCAGTGTCCAAAGCTGAATCATACCTAAAAAAATCAGCACTTCTAACGTGCGCCTATTCCATGCTAAATTTCGTTCAACAAGGGGAATTAATTTGCTTCGCACTGTTAACTCAAACGCAGAAAATTTATTTAAATTATGTTTTGTTAAAAATTGCACTATTTTGCACAAAGCGGTAGGCTCTGAGAGCTGCGTAAAACCAGTGCCAGTCAATGAAAATCGACGTTACGTGGTGACCTCGGGTTTCCGACAGTGTATCGAACTTTTAACAGGATGCCTGTGTTCTGTTAAAAAAATGCGAAAACCAGCGTTATAGGGTGTGGAAACCCGTCTATCCTTATCCAATCAGACGTCGCGTTACATATGAAAGTGTGGATGCCTCCGTGCTGTAATGGCTATGCCTCACAAACCAGGGATCGTGGGTTCGATTCCGGGCTTCTCCAGGCTTTCGGATGAATCTTTTAACCGAGGTCCCGTCTCCGTGTGACCTTAGCTGTTGGTGGGGCGTAAAACTCAAACACATACATACGCAAGTGCATTATTAGATTGATGATTAATTATTACGCAAGATAAGAAGACACAATGTGGACTGCTGGGCTTTCACATCACCAAACCACGCTTATATAATTTTGACACCATTGAACCCCACTTTTATTTAGAAAAACCGGGGTTTACTAACTAAAATATTCTAAAATATAGATTGTGGATACCCGTTAGAACCGCCTGATCGAGGCGGTTCTAACGGGTACCCACAATCTATATTTTGAGCATAAATAAGAAAAATATCACAATTTTTCATCTAAAAATATTCGTGTTTTTTTTTTTTCGGCTGTTAAGTTTACACTGCATTTGTATAGGTGTGTTTCGTAATAGGTTTCAGTTAAAGCACAGTACGGTGTGTTTACACATTAGAATCGCCTCGGTGTGTATACTCGTTAAAATCACCCTTTTCTCTTTGATTTGTTTATATGATTTGAGGTTTAACGTCCCCGTCAACACTGTATAGGTCATTTTGGAGACGTTGCTTCCAACTTTGTGGGACTTTTACCAGACATTGAGATGAAATGGCATCTGAAGACCTGTCGCCCAGTGAAACCATATGGTTTATAAACATGGATGGTTCGACTCACACCCCTTTGCCTAGGCAGGCTTAGATCCTCTAACTCGTGTGCGGTCGGTTTCAGCTCTGCGTGGAAGCATCATGCAGCCCATCTATTTCTTCAAGCCCCGATGGGCGGGGGCCGCTATACAGGCTTATACATTAGCGGTTAACCAGTACAGTGCACATCCTTTCGCCAGTCATAGACAACTGCCCTTCTTGAATCAGCGGAAGAGTGATAATTACCGTAGAAAAGATTTCATGGCCAATTTCCACGAAAGAATGTTGTATGCAGGTATTAAACCCACGACCTCCTGAACGACAGTTAGACTGAGCTGAGCTAACAACATTACGATAACAAATCCATGTGACAAAGTGTCTCCAAAAAGTTATTTTTCTGACGAAATTTTGTCATATATTTCTTATTTATAGTCAAAACATAGGTTAAGGGTGCTCGTTAGAACCGCCTCATTAAGGCGGTTCTAACGAGTACCCACAACCTATATCTTGGAGCAGAAATAAGAAAAAATGCTAACCTACGTAAACTTCAGTTTTCTCCATATAAAATGGGGTTTAGAGGGGTGTTCATTACACGGATTTGTTAACATGGTGAAGGTCGGCCACGGTAAATGTGCAATCAGTGTTCGAGTCTCTGAAAGAATTTAGGGATTGACATGACAGTTGTCGTCTGCTTTGCCGTCTGCCGGTTACCTTAATAAAAGTATTTTTTGCAAACAGTGTGGACCCAGATCAGACTGCGCCTGTAGGGCCCACACTGTTAGCCTGTATGCAAAAAATATTTTAAAAAGTTTGCAAATAAAAAAAAAAGCAGCAGACGACATAAGTAGACGACATTTTTGTTAACTCCATATTTACGCCCTGAAAAAACCAATACATTTTATACGGGTATTTTATTACGGGATAATAGATAAATAGCTTATGTGTATAAACTTCAGGCATGAACATTGATTCAGATAAGTCAAGTAAAATGGCGATTATGGCGTTCATAGCAACCCAAATCAATTTTATCGAATCGGATATATTTTAGTGTCATTTCTAGTGATATTTAAAAGGGATATAACCAAAATAAAAGGGGGTCGGGGAGATGGAGGAGGGAGCTCGCCATGTACCCTCGTGGGCATCAGGGAATACGAAAAGCAAGGAAAGAAGGGAGCGCTTTCACAGTTATAAAACGGGACCAAAAGTGAAAGGTAGATTATTATTATTATATCATATCGGTTTTCTTCTTTGATGTTTGTTTATCTTGAACATGGACGACGTGCTTGTTACGCATATTACGCACGTGCTCAATAATAATGATTAAAATAATAATAATAATAATGATAATAATAATAATGATAAAATCGATGAGAATACCGCCGCCCTTTCCACCCACCCCACACACACACCACCGGAAACAGAAAAATTCTTTGTCCCTCACGGAGAAAGGGAGAAAGATGTTTTTCTAGGTGAGATACCATTAAAAAGAGGAATTTATGTTTTGTTTCACAAGCTTTCGTGTGCAGCTACTCCCCAGCCAGCACAATACAGCGGACCAACGTCGTCCCGATATTAATACGACGTGACAACGGCTTATCGGTGTCCTGTTATTCTTTGCTGTAAAAAAAGCCATTCAAACACATACGAAATACTCTGCTTATTTTGTTGGTTTGGGGTTAAACGTCCCCGTCAACACTATTTAAGTCATTCTGGAGACGTTGCTTCCAATTTTGTGGGATACCCATGGCCTCAAGTCATACCTCCCAATGAAACCAATAGGGTTTATATGCGGTTTATTTGCATGGGCGGTCCGACTGGCACCTCTTTGGCTGGGAGGCTTAGACCTTCTAAGCGGTCTAACAATACTCATGTGCGGTAGTTTCAGCTCTGCTTGGAAGCACCATGCAGCTCAATTAATCTTTCCAAGCCTCGATGGGCGGGGGCCATGATCTGCTTTTTAGAACATCAGGGGCCAGTTGTTCAAAACTAACGAAGTCGTTAGCTAACGTATCGTTAAAACTTTGATCATTCAATATGGCAATCATACTAGTATTTTTGCTGAAAAAATGTTAGCAGCTTTTGCGAATAAAAAGCTGCTCTCATTTTGTCAGCAAAAATACCAAAAATTTTAGGTATTGTACTTGCTAGAACAGTTAACAATATGTCCACTAACGAGCTCGTTAAGCTAACGATGCTTTGAACAACTGGGCCCAGAACATTTTGCATGTGCATGTTACCGTAATTACGACTTGTTCGGGGAGGGATTTTTCATCATCACATTAGTCCGTGTAATGAACACCCTTGTTAACCCCTTTTCATATGACGTCGCGTCTGAGCATGTTATAACGTCATGTAATAAATTCTGTATTCCACCAGTAGATTAAATATGCAAATTAGTTAGATATGTCACGTAACGTTACACGTAGGACGTCCCTAAAGACGTCGCGTTTACTAATGGGGAATACTGACATTTTTGTAGTAATATCGAGAATTAAATGAGTTTAAAATGTTATATGATAAATGGAATCTTGCATTCGTGCTCATGTATTATTGAATTTATTAAACGAGTTGAGGAAAAGAGATTAAATGTTCGGCAAAGCCTCGCATTTTATCCATTTTCCTCAACTCGTTTAATAAATCTAATAATACAGGACCGCGAGTGCAAGATTCTGTTTATCATATGACGTTTAAAACGCATTTTATTCACGATTTTTTTTTACTAAAAAGAAAAAATGCAAAATTGCACCATTAGTAAACGCGACGTCGTTAAGGACGCCGTATGTGTAACGTTTCGGGGCGTATCTAATTTGTATATTTATTACGTTATTTAATACATTCTTAGATGCGACGTCATATGATAATGAGAAAATAGGGATTATCATGGTATACATTATTTCTTTATTTTTATTGTTTCACTCTGATATTCTTACAAGTGTGTGTGTGCGTGTGTGTGTGTGTGCGTGTGTGTGCGTCTGTGTGTGCGTCTGTGTGTGTGGTGGTTGTGTGAATTTTACGTCCCACCAATAATCTAAAGTCATACGGAGACGACGGGAACTCCGAGTCAGTTTAATGACTAACGGGCCACGACCCATGGTTTATGAGGCGAGTAGCATAACCACTATACCATGGAGGCTTCTATATGCTTACAAGTACCCACAATTATCTATCTTGAAAGCAGAATTAAGGAACAATATCACAAACGTTTACTTGAAGAACAGGACTTGCAACCAATAAAACAGTGCTCACATTCCTCAAACTGGAAATGGAAGCTATTAAATGGAAAATTCTATATGCCATTTATGGAGACTTATAAATAAGTAAGGTAAATGCGCATTGTTACAAATTGTCAGATCAAATGCCCAAAGATAACTATCTTCTAGACCTCTATACAATAGACCGACTGCGGAAAAATATTTTTCTACCCATTTATGACCAATGGTCTTTTCCACCTATCAGCTTGGGGCGGGCCCGATTCATCTGCTAAATACTCATTTGCGTTAAGCAGACAGTGAAGATCTAGATCAGACGGCGTCTGATCTAGGTCTGCACTGTTTCGAAATGGCCCATATCTTCGGGACGCTCCTCTTTTAATTAATGTCTTAATTATAGATCTGCCATTTTAATGGAATATAGCCTTTGTTTTGCGATAATAATTTGACATGCCTATTGTCACAATTTTCAACACCGTTTCAAATTGTCATTTGATTGTTAAAGCCGGCTTTTGAAAATACTTGAGGGTCACTGATGAAGCCTAATTGGCCGAAACTAGCTAGTCTGGCCCAGAAAACATGTACACTTCATATTTTCCAGTTGTGTATTCCTTGCTTCCAAAGGATAACCCTTTTATAGAACATATTTGCCGTCACTACAGCTGGTGTCTTGGAATGTGTGGCGGCCGCAAAAAGTCTCCCTTCCCTACATTATAGTGTAGTTTATATTTCCTTGTCCTTTGGGATCATTGATTCCATTGTGGAATCTTGAAAATTCTTGAGGGTCACTTGCCGAAACTAGCTAGTCTGGCCCAGAAAACATGTACACTTCATATTTTCAAGTTCTGTGGTGTATTCATTGCTTTCAAAGGACAGCCCTTTTATAGATCATATTTTAGCAATAGCATCCTAGCGAGCAGTGCAGCCTGAACATGACCTACATTGTCTTCATCAACCGTCAGCATCTTCAAAGCCATCATCGGCGTCAAGATATCGTGCAAGAAAGTCGGCTGGTTGTCGTCGATTGGGTGTCATCATAATCATCAACATCATCATCATCACCATCATCACCGTCGCCAACAAAAGTCGTTGGGTTATCATCACCATTATCATCATCATCATCATCATCATCATCATCATCATCATCATCAACAACATCATCATTATTATCAACAACAACAACAGTGACAACCACAACAGAAACCAACACTATCATCATCTCCTTGAAACTGGATATCGTTTGTATTTGCATGTGCAGCCGTTAGTTATACTGCTCAGTCAATACAATGATCATGCTGTTGGTTATTGAAAAACATTATGCTGTTCAGTCAAAGGTAAGGATCATGTTGTTTAGTCAAGGGAATTGAATCACGACATGTACTCCTGTAAAATCGTTTCTCTTTCTCTGGAGGGTATGTTCCTGACTTTAAGTACATGATAACAAGGTTATCTCCCTTGCGGGGTGAGGTGTACCTTATGGGATTATTTATAAACATAAACATGCAATATCATGTTCTCTCTGTCTCTCTCTCCCTCTCTCTCTCTCTATCTCCCTCTCTCTGCGATTATTTCTTTCAGGGATGTGAAAGGGAGGTAAATCTTAAAAGGGACTTGAAATTGTGACAGTTTATGATACCTACATGGCATCAGAAATGTTAGACGTTTGACCAATAACCACCACGACCCACCCTCCAAACCCTCAATAATAATAATAATAATAATAATAATAATAATAACAATAAAAATAATCATAATAATAATAAAAATAACAGTAAATAAATAAATCAATCAATAAGGAAAATATAAATACAAACAAAACTTTGCCTTGCCATCTAGTAGAATGTTGCAAAACGTCCTTGTAATGTCACTGAATTTCGACATTTTAAGCGCGAAGCCACATTGACAAGTCTCTGTTTTTGAAAGTTGATACTTGTATTAAGTTTCTCTTCTTCCGGTACTGCGCTTCCGCTTCTTCATACACCTTAATGATATTGCCAATACTTGTCCCGCAGGATAAAGATTTTCTTACATATAACTTCTTATTATGAGTTCTTTCAAATGGGCCCCGTCAAGCGATTTTTGTACTTATCGCCTATGCGAGCAGCGAAGGTTCAGGCGAGCCTGCGCATCCGCGCAGTCTCGCCAGAACCTTCGCTGCTCGCTCATACAAGCAGTGAATCAAGAGCAACCCTCAGACAGAAAGCCATATCCCTGGCCTCTCTGAATGGCTGGGCATGCGCAGTTAAAATTTGTCATGACGGAATGCTCGAAGACACAAATTCGCTTGGCGGGGCTCAAATGTGTAACATGTATATCCTGATCAGATGGAGCCATCTAATGTGGATCTACACACTTTCCAAGATAGAGGTTGTCGTGTTAAGCAGGACGAGGGCTAAACAGTTAAAATAGGGTTTGCAGTGGTGTGCATATTTTTGCTGAAAAACGGGGATTGTGGATTCAAAGTGCAAACCCAAATTCTTAACAATTCTGTCTGGATTTGATTGATTATTTGGGGTTTGAAGACACGTCAACCCTAGTGGGTCATTTGTGTCGTCTCCCAGAGAAAAGGAGAAAAGAAATAGAAGAGATAGTAGAGAAGATGAAAGTGAAGGATAATGGAGAAAGACAAAAATGAATGGAAGTGTAGAAACAGAAGAAATAACAAAACCCCTCTACCCTTACCTGCTTCAAAGACAGCAGACCTTGCCCTACTGTAAGCCAATATCAGTTGGACACCCCAGTGACGCAAGATACACGTCACCTTTGCCTCACCCAGCCACCCCATTTCTGTCTGGAATGAGCTATGAAATGTATAGACTGATGTGAATCTTTATTTGCAGCAGTGACCTATACAGTAAAACCTCCACTAATGGTCACCTTTGTTTAGCAGCCACCTCTCTTAAGCAGCCACAATAATTCCCCATAACATTTTATAATATATTTAACCTCTGCTCAGCAGCCACCTCTCTCCTCCAGCCAGCAGCCACTTACCCAAATCTAAATTCCCTCTATTAAACAGTCAGAGTTAACTCAGTAGCAAAAAAAAAAAAAAAAAAATCGGATATAAAAATAAGAATTTCTCTTCTGGTGTATAATTTATTTCAAAATTTTATTTTCTCAAAACTGCCATTGTGATATATGCATAAATACAATATAAGCATGTAAAAAGAAACATAAATGATGGAGAGGTGTTAGATGACACCTCTCCATCATTTATTTTTCTTTTAGTACATCCATGCTGGGCTGTCTTCAATAATCACTATGTTTTGTCTGTCGATAAAAAGCCATACATCATCTCAGACATTTCCCTCTGTTGAACAGCCACCTCCCTTAAACAGCCAGTTTTGAAGTTTTCCCAGGATGGCTGTTTAATGGAGGTTACACTGTATATACAGCTATTCTTGGCTCTGTTCTCAGTCTCTGCGTCATTTTTCGGCAGAATCAATAAAGAAAAGGGGTCATTCAGGGCATCTGATCAGGGTCTAGACTGTTTGCTTTAAAATTAAAAAGAGAAACGATTAAAAACCGATAAAATCAGATCCGAAATTCTTCCCACAATATCACTAGGGAAGGAAGCCGAAACATGGACAAAACGGACGAGTCAGCAGCTCTTTCCCAAACAGGCGGTGACTCAGAATATCCAAACCTAACTAAAGGAGCAATATATATAATGGGGGAAAGAATCTGAATCACCAACATGACAACCATTAAACTGGAAGGACAAATGTAACTACAAATGAACAACCAAAAAGGGGAAAGAATCACAATCATCAACGTAACAATATATATAATTAGGGAAAAAATCCAAAACATTAAGGAAACACAACAAAAGCTCCGACTTGGAACTGTCAGTAAAAATTACTGGTGGGTTTAAGTTAACTTTACTGGCTCCCAACCCTCACCCTAACTTTCACTGGGGTTCAAACAAGTAGTTGTTTGGTCCGCGTGAAGGTTTTCTAACGCATCAGCGAATCAACTCGGTAAACAAAGAAATCACAATTAAAGCCAAGTTGACACAAGGATGAGGACTCGACAGTAAAACGCGCTGAGCCATCCGGTGCTGAACACAACGCCACAGGAACACTGGAGCAAACGAAAACCAACAGTAGAACCCCGTTGGACCAAGCAACAGACATAAACGTTCCGGCTCCGACCAACTAATAAAAAGCTTCAAGCCAAAGCCATCATGGAGTCTGAACCCCGATCCACCGGCGTGCAATTAAAGAGGAAAGCATAATGTCTGAAACACAATGCATGCAGACTGTTGAATAGCATAATTTTCTGAAATTGTTCCGAAAAATTAGGTTTGCCATTAATTTTTCTTAATTTATGTATAATGTTCCAAAACTAACTCAGGCTGTTGCATCCCCTGAAGCAAAAGTACAGGACGTTAAGGATTTATCTAAACAGTCTTAATCCAGGTTCATGACAATTATTTTCCAGCCACAGATTTGGGGGTATCCAAGGTTCCAAGTATTATTTCTGCACGAAAACGTATGTTCTGGGTACTCATTAGAAACGCCTCGGTGAGGCGCTTCTAATGAGTACCCACAACATACGTTTAGGCGCTTCTAATGAGTACCCACAACATACGTTTTCGTGCAGAAATAAGAAAAATATCAGTTCAGATGAAAAACGCGCCTTTAAGGCATTTATTCTTGTAACAGTAGTACACACCATGTGTTCATAATTGTTTTATTGTCCCTTGTGATGTACTGTCTATAGCAGATCAAAGGCGGTCCTAAATAGGGTGAGTAGTAGCTCTTGTTGTATCCCCTGACTGAGGCACTAAAAGGGAATATCAATAATGTATACCAGTCAACAGTTATAGGCGAGGTACTTTAATTTTTATGGTCAAACTAATTCCTTGAGAAATTCTTTTGACACCAAAACACAGGGCTATGTTATATTAATTACCAAAAAAAAGTCCTCAAAAAATATCCGTGCCAGTTCTGAGAAAATTAGGATCTAATCCGCAGAAAAAGCATTAAATAAGTAATGGCCAGATAACAGCACCATACACTGTTTAACCGGCTGTAAGGCTCCTCACGCGCAAACAAATGACGTCATCAAAAACAAAATTACGTCAGAAATTGATAAAGTGCAGTCTTTCTACATTCTATTCTTTTTAATACATGCCATTTATATTTTCCTTGTATGCTATTGATAAACAAGAGCTATGTTCAAGTTGTAAAAATAAACATTTTTTTGGTCGGAAAATACATTTGTCAATGTCTCATGACAAAATTTTAATGTATGGAAGCACATTTGTGCCATCAGAATCAAATGAATTAATATCGTAAATATGTGCATACGGTGAATTCCGATAACATGGCACACGTAAGATTTTGATAGCTTTGTGTGATTTTGTGGATGCAACCACTCAAAAATCACAATCAGAACAATTGCAACACTGTCCTATCTACTTACTGCAATAGAAATTGGCCGCTAACTTTTTAACAGGCAGGAAAAATAATAGGGGTGTACCCCCTTGAAATTGATTTACAAATTTTGTCTCCCAACATTGCGTACAATAACTGTTTTGAGCTGACTGAACACAAAGGTTAACTCAAACAACCTTAAAAGGGGCAAAATCCAGATGAGAAAAATCTTTCAGCTAATTTGCCATGAGCAATCCATATATGAAATTACAAAACCCTGGCATGCAAGGTTCTAAAGTTTTGCTATGCATCACAAAGCATAGGCCTACAATGTACCCAAAGTGACAAAGGGCCATTAGCCACAAAGTATTTTTCGGAATTTAGACAAAAGTTTATCAGGACATAAACTCGTCACCAACTTACAAGGCTCTACCTCCAATAGATTTTGAGATATTTTGCTGACAAGATTTTATAAAAAAATTTAAAGGGCAATAACTTTTGAAAGGGGCATAATCCGGATAAAAAAAATATGCGTTAGCTAATTTTCCATGAAGAATCGATATATGGAATTTCAAAACCCTAGCATGCACGTTTCTTGCGTTATGCTATGCATCAAAGGCGTAAAGGAAAGTTGAATGGACGAGCCAGAAGCAATATGCCCCTCCAACTTTTTTAAAGTTGGGGTCATAAAATACATAACGAAAACACGCATATTCAAATCTATTGGAAGATTTGATCACCCCCCAAAAATCCAGAGAAAAAATCTGAGTTTTTTCTTATTCATCACGAAAGCGAGACGTTGCTTCCAAGTTTGTGTAACTTTTACCTGACACTGAGATGAAATGACATCCCAATCCCTGCCGCCCGATGAATCCAAAAGGGTTTACATGCATGGACAGGCTGACTCGCAGCAACTTTTCTGGATATTCTCAGGGCTTTAGCAGTACTCATATGCGGTCGGTATCAGTTCTGTGCTGAAGCATTATAGCAGCCCAATCTATTACTCCAAGTCCAGCTGGGTGGGGTAAAAAACACGCCTACATAATTTTGACCCCTCGAACCCCACTTTTATATAGTACAGGGATAAATATTAAATTTCTTACATCAGCTCAAAAACATAGATTGTAGGTACTCGGTAGAACCGCCAAGTTCAGGCGGATCTGTCGAGCTCCGCAATCTATGTTTTGAGCAGAAATAAGAAAAACATCATTTTTTTATCTTAAAATTCCATTTTTGGGCTGAACAATTGACAATGTTTTTGTATAGGCGTGTTTCGTAATGTCTGCTCAAAAGCATAGATTGTGGGTACTCGATAGAAACCCCCTCCTACTAGAGTTTTAGTTTATACTAATTTATTTTAGTTTGATTGCGATGAAAGCCTGAAGCTTAAATAAATGCTCTCGAACACTCATTCCGGATGTTTTCACGCGCACGAGGGAGAGGCAGTTGACTTATACACCACTGCTACCCATTTACACCTGGGTGGTTGGGGCAGTGGTGAGTTTTAGGGTGTACATGTACATTATTTTTCTTATTTCTGCTAAAAGAAGCCTCCATGGTGTAGTGGATAAGCTACTAGCCTCATAAACCAGGAGTTGTGGGTTCGATCCAAGGGCTTTGCCAGACTCTCAGATGAGTCTTTAAACCGAGGTCCGGTCACCGTATGCAGGGGTTTCATCAACAGACCGGTAGTGGGGATTTTCCCGTTTACGACATTTTTCCCCTGCTACGCTTGATAAATTTGTAAGGGCTTTATTCAGATAACATTGAAAATCACACTCCTATCTTTCCTTGAAATCTAGATGCCGAAATGTTTTTGAAACCACTACATATGACATTTGCTGTTGACGGGATGTAATCAGAAGCTATGTTTTTGAGCAGAAAAAAATATAAATAACCCCTAAACCCTAAGTTTTTCAAGTATATAGATAAAAGTGGGTTAGTGGGAGTTAAATTATATAGGCATGTTTTCATGATGTGTTTGCTTTTGATTCCCCCCCCCCACCCCCACACTCAAAAACATATCTTTTGGTGTACCAATAGCTTATCATTTATTTTGGCGCACAGAAACTATCATTGTTTTAATGATTTCATGAAGTTAAGTACCGATATGGATTTACTTTTAAGATATATGTCAGTGATATTAGTTTTTTCTTGTTTTAAGCGACTTTCCTTTAGTGTCTACGCCCACGGGTGTAGACAATCTTGATGATAGCTTTTGCTCCAGAAGCATTTAATGTAAGGTCATGACTGGTATTCTGTTGACTGGTTCTACTTTTCATTTTCCATCTGCATGGTTACCCCAGGACATCCCAACTCTGGTCATACTGGAACGCCCACTTGCATATTGAAACCCAGCAATTACCTGAAAGCTGCCTAAAGTTTATCACATGGATATGCACGATTGCTCTCACACTGGCAAAATTAACATATATTTGCCCTTATCTAGTTCTTCCCACATCCAATTCTTAATGTTTTCATTTCAAGATGGTAATCTTGGCAGATTGTTTTTTCATGACGTTAATCTAGAATGTAAAATGAAAGTTTAAACCAGAATGCGAAATGAAGAAACCCTAAATGTAGGCATGTTGTACAATTAGTTGTAATTGATAGTGAAAAAAAAATTCGGAAAATTTGTTTTATGTGACATTGGTGATAAGATTTGGAAATCCTCATTTGATATCTGTGACTTTCTTTACACTTTGTGGTAACTGGCACATTTTAGTTCTACACAAATTAATGTGTGCTTAACATAGACTCAAGCTTTTTATAAAAGCTAATACTTGTTTTTCGAAATTTCACACCAAAAAATATACAAAAAAAATATTCAAAGAAATCTTTTATCTTCAGAATTTTTAGTATTTTCCCCCAGATAGAAATATTCATTTTGGATGATTTAATGAAGTCAAGTATTAGTTGTTTAACATACGACTGGTTTTTGTGATTTTTCTTCATTTTTCGTATTTTTTTTCACCCCCCAAAAATACCCTTTCCCCTAAGATTTTTTTTGAGGACTTTTTTTCTATAAGTCAGGACACCTTCCTGATACTAAAACTGCTGATAACATTTCTCAAGGAATTAGTTGGGGGTCAAAGGTCATTTCCGGCTAAATGTACTGGCCTATTAGTAAATTATTGATTTCCCACAAGGAGGCCCTTTACCTGGTTAAGACAGAGGACTCCACTTCAGTCAGCTCTGAGGGCTACATAATATTATGTAATAAAATGATAGTCCTCAATAACCAAGAATAAATGCCTTTAACTTGAGCTATGCCACAGTCGACACTCAACCCAGTATCGGTGCTTTGATTCGTTTCCATCTAAAATGTCATTTTAATACCAAGGGACCTGTCCAGGCAAAGTGGTGGGAGTCGGACCGCCCCTGCATATAAACCCTATCGGTTTGTTAAGACGGTAGGGTTTGAGACGCCATTTCATCTCAATGCCGGGTAGAAGTCCCACAAAATTGAAAGCAACGTCTCCAAAAATGACCTAAAAAGTATTGATGGGGACATAAACCATCAATTCAAACAGAACACATAATACCATGAGAGTCCTATTGAAATGATTATTTTGTATAGATACAAACATCCATGCTGGATAAAGATTTAAAAATGAATTTGTGAATTTAAGTGGCATTTTCAATACATATCCAGGGTTCAAACGGGTACCCAATTTTTCTTTTCACAGAATTAAGCAAATAGAGGATATTTGATTTTTTCAGTGTAAGATCGAATTTTATTTCATCGAATGAACACCAAAACTGTTATTTTCACGAGTGGCGTAGCCACGAGTGAAAATAGCAGTTTTGGTGTTCATGAGTGAAATAAAATTTGATCTTGCACTGAAAAAATCAAATTTTCTGTTTCTTACATGCTTCAAAAGGCAATATTTAGCGTCTTTAATGGTGTCGCTCACATTCGGAGAAAATTATCTTTGTTCCTGTTCGTTTCGCGTCAATTTAGTGGTGTCCATCGTGTTTAGTGGGTATACTATTGGGTGTAAACTGAAAGTTTGCACCTGAGAAATGGCCTGGGATGGTATTATTATGAATGATTAATGAAATAATTGAGAGAGTAGTTTTCCAAAGAAGTTGCTGGCAAGTCTAACGTCGCGCGACAAAAGACGTGACGTCAGCGTCATAAATGACGTCAGTAACGTCCCCGTCACACATGAACGGGCTATGCGTCAATTAGAACACATTTCAGTATTGTTCAGTTTTCTGACAAAGATAAAATTGAAATTAGAGTTAGATTTGAAGAAAAAAGTAGTCCCAAACAGTGAAAAATAAAAAATCGTATTTTCACTGTTTGAAACAGTGAAAATATCGATTTATATTTCACTGATAAATCTCTATCATTCATTGAAAAGCATGTAAGAAAATGACAGTGGGCCTCTCGGGTCTTTGACTCGGTGACTATTTTGCCATATTGTCAAATTATTTACGTTCTGAAATTTATGCGAACAAAAACTTAGTCCCCTATATAAGGAGAAAAAAATGAAGAAACGCTTTGGGATATATTTCTTCTATCGTCATTAAAACATATGTCTTGGTACTTGTTAGAATCGCCTCATCGAGGTGATTCTAACAAGTACCCACAACATACGTTTCTACCACGAAATAATGAAAGTTGTTCCTTAAGAAAAATGGAAACACTTGGCAGATTTTTTTCCGCCATTTTTCAACGGGAGACAACTTTCGGGACTTCTTGCTGGCTTTTATGTAAGCCCTGTCCCACCGAAAAACGGGTCTACTCTTAAAGGAAAGAATTTGCGCATCAGGAGCAAATTCTTTCCTTTAAGAGTTGACCCCTATTGACATGGGAGACAAAAATACTTTTGCAGGAGTTGCCTCCCCTGAAAATATATTCATTGGCCTTAATTAGCCTGATTATATGGAGCCATAACAAAGTCATAATTAACTTTCAATTATCATGATTATTGCAATTATAGTGTTAAAAAAATGAAAATCGTTGGAATGAATATTTGTGGCGTCTGACTTAAGGAACAGAACAAGAGCTCACAAACAGTGAAAATTGGAGTAAAATATGCGTTTTGATCCATCTCTTCTTGGTGAGTAACAAAATACACCATAGAACAGACTACTTTATAGTGTACAAATTTTCTTTGCTAGCCTAGCTAATTTCAGCCAATAAGTCCTCATCAGTGACCCTCCGATATATTCAAGCCCGAGTTATCTATTCTATTTAATGTTCTGAAAAAGGGTTAATCCTTTGGAAGCAAGAAATACAGCACAGAAACTGAAAACTATGCAAGGCATGTACAAGATTTTTCTTGACAAGACTAGCTAGTTTCGGCCAAAAAGGCCTCATCAGTGACCCTCAAATTTTCTAAATTCTACAGTGAAACCAATGATCCAAAAGGACTAGAAAATCTAACCCACACTATGATGACGGGTAGGGAGACTTTTTACGGCCGCCACACATTCCCTTATAGGCCTTGAGCTGGCAATAGACCCCCCTCCCCCCCCCCCCCCAGGGGGATTTTTGTACACTATGATTTTCTAATAGTACATTATATAAGCCACAAAATGAAACATGTTAGCCCTCTGAGAGTGGCAGCGTTAATGTGTAACATCCATGTTAAGTACGTTACCCTCAAAATAGCATTAAATATTCCTGATTATGTGTACAACATGGCCCTTTTTGTACTTATTTGCATGCCTGCACAGGTAAATGTACTTCTTATATCACAGACACCTATTTTAAATACTCAGGTTGTAAATGCTTTTGTTTATTACCGTTATATACGTTACCAAGTATTTAAATTATCAGTATTGCGATTACTGTCTACACATGTAAGACTTAAGTCTTACTTGTAAGGCTGCTACTTAAATGAATTTAAATTCCTTATCATGGTCACTTACACAATTGCTAAGATGTGGTCTTTCAAATAGATTGCTGGTACCCATTACAGTCTTTTTTGTTGTAGCAGTTCCAAAGAGTACTGATTTGCAATCACCTTTGTAGATTGTTGAAGCATACAAAGCATACAAAGTCAATGTATGGAGCAGAAATAAGGCATCTACGTTTTTAAATGTGTATATTTTACAATCCTGAGCAATAACATTATTACTGCATAGACTTGTTAACAAGTGCAAGCGCCTATGCGCCAATATTTAGCTGCATATATTTAGCCAATATTTCATCGGAAAACAACCCGTTATCAAATACGCAAACAACAAAATTCCAGGCTAACCTGCACATCTGCGAAGTCTTGCCAGAACCTTGGCTGTTTGCTCACATGAAAATAGATAGCCTTCAGCTAAAGATCCTTCTTAGGGACTAAGCATGCGCACAGGAACATTTATAATAACTACTGTCAGAATGGTCCTTGTGTTGAACAAACAATAAACGCCATGCCAAGTATCAAGTAGGCTTTTAGGGCGTCAGCAGGAATTACGTCGCGTACTAAAGATGGTGTATTTCTCGACACGTGAGAGCTCAGTATGTTGAAACAACTCTTCAATGCACTGAAATGAGCCCTGACGTAATAGACAGTAAAAACAACAAGAAAACTTGCGACCTGCTCAGATTAAAAGTAAAGAGCATGATGTGAAATGAGAACGAGGCGATGTTTGGCTACATCAACCCTTTTAGTTCCAGTGTTGAAGACAATGAACTGTACTGTTTGCATTTGGGTGTTTTACTAAGCCTGACATAACTAAGGATCTGTTTAAGGCTCATATGTATTGGCAGGAAGTCTATGGAAGACTGTTATAAAAGCCGTGAGCATGGTAACGTATGTAACATTGTTTTAGGGAAGACTCCATCAACTCGCGTTTAGTTCAAAGGTCTATTGGCTTTTACAAACCATCAAGCGTAACAAGCTAAAAACTTTTTCAACTTGCAGGACCAAGAGGAAATTCACCAGCACACAAAACAAAATAAGCCAGATCATAGCTGTAAGAAATATCTTTAGACAGCTTGTCCATTTTTCTATTGGACATAATGTTGACCTTAAGTTGACATTGCCGTTCGCCTTGTGACCTGTTCCATGGTCGCTTGCAACTGCTGACGGCATGCCCACCAAACCTGCCAAGTCCACACTTCTGCATTTCTCAATTGACAAATCTATTACTGAACATAGCGATTGGCCATCCAATGCTGCACATATCATTGGGTAATGCCATACTACTGAGGTTAACGGCTATTCCTGTTACCTTACAGAAACCTTCGAAATCTTTATTTAACTTGTTACCAAGGGCAGAGTGTGTTGCTTTTGTTACTGATACATATAAGCAGCAGTCTTACATGTCTTGTCAGACCAATTTTCCTATTAAACTAGCAGGTTTTGATCCATGTTGATAAACAAACATCGGGCAATGATAGTCTTTGCTAAGATAATATAGCCGTATGTGTTTGTACCAAAACAGCACACATGTACACATGTGCTTAATAATAACCAATACTTTGGAGCATATTGGTATTGCTAGAAACTTGGCATATCTATTATTATACAGAAAGAGCACTTGAAATTAAACATTCATTGGCATAAAATACATTCACTTCTTGTCTGTGAAAATGGTAACATATGTAACATTGCTTAAAAAGAAGTGTCAGTCATATCATGACAGAATATACCAGAATCCAAATCTGGTATAAAATTTAGCATTATGTTGTTTCAAAGATTGTGAATATTCTTATGTCTGAAACAATCCATTATCAGCATGACTAAAGCATATAATACATGCACATATGTATGTCGCAAAGTTGAAACTATAAAGTACCATGCAAAGTCAATGAATGTGCTACATGGTACAATTTACATACTACAAAAGTATTCGTATATATCAATTTCTAAGTCACATAAATGTTAGATAATGCATAAAAATGCTACTAAATATATAGATTCTGCTACAAGATATCATCATCATAATCAACATCTGATTTTTGATTAACATGCAAGTAAAGGGGTAAAATTCACACGAGTTGGCCCCCTTCCAGCTAGCTGGCTTGCTGTAAGCATGCCAGATCTCACACCAGATCTCCAGACTTGTCCTTAAATATCTGCTGATTCTAGTCTATTAAAGTAAATAAATGTAGTCTTATTACCCTTTAAGATTACTGTCTGTAAGGAATTATGTGACTTTGTTATTTTTAAACAGGTATTCTGTAAAACATGTATGTTATATACGGTACCATTTATCTGCAATGTAGAGAAAACATAAGCTTAAGGTATAAAATTGTTCTGAAAGTAATTGAAAATATCAAATAAAACATAAGAAGTATTTAACCCTGTTTTGGACTGATACACTTAATGGTTTTCAAAGTTTGGTTGTGATTATGTGTGTTTAGTTTTTAAATTATTTTACGGAGAAAATGCGGAGAAAATATCTCAAAGATGGGGCAGTCCATTTCTGTACCAGCAGGAATTTTACAGATTCCTTCAAATAAGAAAAGGCATCGCGTTCAGGGCTGTAAGTTTAGTTTATTTTTAAGTATTCTATTTGATGGACATATTGGACACCATCTTGAATATTAAAAAATGTTCAATGTTGACAAGGTGACCTCATCCAGATGTGTAAAGAATAATGACTTAGCTTCAAATACTTTTGAATGCTAGTTTCAGGTAGACAGAGATATCAACCATTTTCTGTCAGACTATTATGAGGCGATGATTAAACTTATTCCATACTTATTCCAGTCACATGAGAATATAGTGTGATACCTCATTTGGAGCAAAAAGTGACTTGACAATAATTTTAAGATTTGTATGATGTTATGTTATGTACGTGATGTTTCAGTCTTTATGCTGTTAACAGTTAAGCAGTGAAACAAATAAGAACATTCATACTGCAGTGAATGGTATTAGAGTTTGGTTTTAAACTTAAGCTTTCAGGAAAGTTACCAAATATGCTATCATTCAAATAAAGTATGTCATGTTACTAAAAGGATTTTTTAACACATGTATGCAAAAACATTGAAACTTATGATGGTTGGAAGTCCACAGTAAGCTTTATTTATTTCCTACTTGGTGATAGGACATACAAGCAGCTGAACAATTATATTAACAATTATGTTAAGATTTTATACTGTATCCTGTGTTACATAGGAGATTGACTCATGTAATAATACATTTAGTTGAACTACGTTACTTTCTCCGCCATATATTTGGCAACTGAATGTGAAACTTAAAATTCCTTTCACTAATCTAATACTTTTTATCAATATTTGATTTAAGATAATCAAAATGGTGGAAAAACCTTTCTGAGCCTAAATATCACTCATTATTAAAGACCTTTCTACCTTATGTTACATACGTGACATAATGAGACATTTAAAGCTGAGCAATTCATTCAAAACTTTTAAAACTGATAATGTCTATTAAAGTTTTTACAATAAACATGTGTGCGCTGTATATGAAGTGCTTTATTTCAATACATGGTTCAATGAATGATGGCATAATGGTCATATGATGAAAATTGTGAAATAGGGGGTTCCCGTGTTCAACATTCAATAACTCAATAAGTATATAAGATAGAAACATAATGTTTGCAGTTTTGAAAAGGTCATTAAAAGGCCTTGAATACTATAACAAAATAGGGAATACAATTTTTTACGAAAAAAATTAGGTAAAACTATATTAGACTATTTTATGAAATATATAGGGTTTAATGAAAAAAAGGTGACATACGTTACACCAGGGGCGACCAGTTTTGGTTTCAAAGGTCCCTATCTGTGGCGCAGTGATAGCTTACTTCGATCAAATAACCAAATTGGAAATTCTTCTTTATCTTTTGCACTTTTCGGAAGTCTTACAATTTTCTTAATTTATCAAAAGTTTTGAGGGGTAACATATATAACAGGATGTTACACGGTAACGCTGCCATTGCCAGAGGGCTAACATGTTGCAAAATCCTTGCAAGACACCAGGCTTTCAGAAAAATATGGTCTACAAAAATCCCCCTGGGGGGGGAGGTAAACCATATCTGGCCCACGGCCTATTAGCGCCAATAGTGGTGAAGTTAAATGTTCTGAAAAAAGGGGTAATCCTTTGGAGGCAAGGAATACAGCACGGAACCGAAAACGATGGAGTGTGCAAGATTTTTCTTGGTCAGACTAGCTAGTTTCGACCAATTAGGCCTCATCAGTGACCCTCAAATTTTCTAAATTCCGCAGTGAAATCAATGATCCCAAAGGACTAGAACTATGATGAAGGGCATGGAGACTTTTTACGGCCGCCACACATTCCCTTAACACCAGCTGTGGTGAAGTTAAATCTGAAAAAGGGGAAATCCTTAGGAATCCTTTAATATGTTCTAGAATGCGTTATCCTTTGGAAGCAAGGAATACACCACAGAACTGAAAAAAATATGGAGTGTACATGTTTTCTGGGCCAGATTAGCTAGTTTCGGCCAATTAAGCCTCATAAGCCTGATTTAAACTGCCAATCAGTTGCAAAACTTGCCCGGCGCTATCCAAAGATCACAAGCAATCGCCCGATCAGCACTGCCAGTGCTTTGATTTCATCATGTTCCGGTAAACTAGTGGACTCTTCAGTTGCTATATGTTGGACAATACCATTTGTGATATAAGGGGTGTCAGGCCTTTTTTTCGTTTTTATTCTATTTTTGACAAACAATTCTGTTAGCAAATAGTACAGGCCCTGATCAGACGCCGCGTTCTGCGGCGTCTGGTCTTGGCCTGCATTGTTTGCCAAGATACCCCTTTAGGGGTTTCCCGCATGCAATGTGTCAATTATATACCGTAATGATCCAAAGTATTAAGACAGATATGCCTAAGCAAACAGTGCAGACCCAGATCAGAGTGCTCCTTCACTGACTACTCCTGAAGGAGCAGTCTGATCAGGGTTCACACTGCCATTCCGACTGCACTTTTTGGACTCCTTGCTGGATCGTGAAACAAATTTCTTAAAATTTTAGGAGAATTCCAGCAAGTTCTTAGGTGTCCAATTTTTTTTTTAGGATTTTATTGTACGAGCCGCGGCAAGCGAAAATCTTTCTTCAAACAATGGTACTGTGCGAAGACTAAAATAAGCCTCCGTACCAACTTCCTCACTAAATAAGCCTGCATACCAACAACCTCACAATATACGACCCCCCGCCCATCGGGGCTTGAAGAAATAGATGGGCTGCATGATGCCTCTACGCAGAGCTGAAACCGACAGCACACGAGTATAGAGGATCTAAGCCTGCCCAGGCAAAGCAGTGCGAGTCGGACCGTCCATGCTTATAAACCCTATTAGTCTCATTGGGCGACAGGGCTTGAGATGTCATTTCACCACACTGTCGGGCAAAAGTCCCACAAAATTGGAAGCCGGCAACGTCTCCAAAATGACCTATACAGTGTTGACTGGTACGTTAAACCTCAAATCAAACAAACAAAAACCTCACAAAATAATAATCCTTCATGACTGTTTATGTAGGATAGGGAAATCTCACCCAAGGGGTCTGAATTTCAACCAATGACTCGGCATAGCCTCTGTTCCTCTCAGCATGGTCATGATCTACAACAGATCCCCATATTAGATTCTTATATTCTTCCATGAGCCGAAGACCTATCTTGTATATGCAAAAGTGGGAGAAAGCACGCTGAAAAAAATAACTAGTACATTCGACTAGTTTACCTAGTAAACACAGAGGGTCACCTAGTCGTCTGTAGGTTTACTGAGCATTCTTAGTCAATTTAACTAGTCTCTCTAGTAAGCGTAAATCAATAATCGTTGACAGGGCATCTGGTCAGTATGACTACCCTTTCTAGTCAGTATGACTAGGGTGTCTAGACAGTTTGAATGTTGATTGACAGCTTGCAGAATGTGTAGAGGAAGCGTTCATGACGCCATCTTAACGTTTAGGAGAACATGCTCCAACATACAGTGGGTTGATTCTGATATTATTTCACCCAACATACAGTGGGTTGTTGTACTCACCTTGAGCACTTTGTTCTTATTGTTTGTAACTCTGCAGGTAAGAAATATTCTTTTATTTCTTAAGCACCTAGTGGTTATAAGCAGCGTTATAATGCTTACAAGATAAACAACAACAACAACAATGTCAACATACAAATATACGTCCAGAAGCTCTAAAGTCGACATTTCCGTGAATCCAAGCATAAATAATGGGGATTTTTTTTTTCTGCAATATGAAAATATAACTCTGCAGGTAAGAAATATTCTTTTATTTCTTCTCTTATCTTCCTAAAGGCGCCTTTACACAGCATGTTTTTCCATATGTGTTTTGAGTACTAGTAATCAGTACTAAGAATCTAGTAATCTACGACTAAAGCAACTAGTAATCAGTACTAACAATCTAGTAATCCTGACCATGCTTGCTAGTACTTTTGACAGTCACATCAGTACATTTGACTATTAAGCTAGTACATATGACTAGCTTAAACTAGTGAAGTTTGACTAGATGAAGCTAGTCAAATGTACTAGGCTAAGTAAAGCTAGTCAAGTTGACTAGTTTTTTCTAGTCAAAATGCTTGACTAGGTCTTCCTAGTCACATCGACTATTTTGCATAGTGCTTTTTTGGACAATCATATTGACTAGGTTCCTTAGTCGGCATGACTATTTTTTTTTTCTCAGTGTGCAGCCTACCAGTTTGTGGTCCTCCATACAGTGCACAGCCAAGACTCTGTTCAGACTGCACTGATGCCCGAGCTGATCTGAGTCTTCGTTATGCGCACCCGTCCGACCGGAAAATATCCTCATGGAAAAAGTAAAGCCGGGCAATTTACCGGCCCAGTATCACTACCGTGACCTTCGCGTGTAAGCGCGATGGACCGCTGTTCAGCAAATTAGTTAAGCAATCATAGCAACAGATAAGGTACGTATTTTGTGATATCTGAAGGATAGTTTTTGTCAATTCTCCATAAAAACCTATGTTGTGGGTATTCATCAGAACCGCCTCGACGAGGCGGTTCTAATGAATACCCACAGCATAGGTTTATATTGAGAAATAAGGAAAACTATCCTTCAGATATCACAAAATATGAACCTTATCTGTTACTGTGTGCAATGAAGACAATGGATTCATCTTCAGGGGAGACAATTCTTTCAAACCTGTAAAACAATGTGCGAAGACTGTCACTTTATCAATAATTTTCATTACGAAAGCAGCCTATTTAAATACAGTAAAATTCCTGTATTAAGACTTCCTTTGATACTGTTAAAAAGTGGTCTTTAAGACCACTTTTGAACAGTCCCAAAGGTGGTCTCTGATTAGAGGACACTGTATGCAGAAAAGACAAAAAAATAATAAATAACTGCAACCTACTAAATAAGCTTTTGAAAGCAGATTTAGTCTTAATTTTAGGTGATCATAATAGCGGAATTTTACTGTATATTGACAATTTTACCAAAAAAAAAAAAAAAAAACTAAAATAAAAGAATGAAAATTTTCTGATGAAAATTTGTGATTTTCTCCTTATTTCTGCTCGAAATATAGATTATAGGAACACGTTAGAACCGCCTCGACGAGGTGGTTCTGATGGGTTCCCACAATCTCTGTTTCTGAAATAATAATAATAAAAAAATAATGTATTACCCTGTCAGCCTCAGGTTTACTATATAAAAGTGGTGTTCCAGCAAGGGGGTTAGAATTGGCCAACTTTCGATAACTTGACGACCGATACATTACTTTTTAATGATCTATTTTAGATCGAAACCTTTTCCAGTCGGTATTGAATGCTACATTATATTCCAAGAAAGCTGATATTTTTTTCGCAATTTTATCGCCGGAACAATTTGGTCCTTTTTCGGACCATTGACGTGATTAATATAGCAAAATGAAGAAAAAATAGACGATGAAATAAAATATAGATAAAGATTAGTACGCGCTTTTGAGATTTGATCGATCATTTTCAGTCGGGGTCATTTTTTCTTAGATGTTTTTATTGATGTAAATTTTACTTAGTTAAATGCAAAACAGTTTGGTCCTTTTTTTAGTTTGAAATTAGCAACCCTATTCTCAAACTTGGTAGAAACAGTAATCCGGAGATAAATCTCAGAAACTAACGAGCAGCCGAGACACCAAATGACTTATGATTTTTGTTTGTTTGTATTGGAGTTTAACGGCCCAGTCAACACTATTTAGGTCATTTTTGAGCCGGTAAGTTTACCTATCCCCCTTTTTCCTGGGCAGGCTTATACGTGCACATTCTTTCGCCAGAAACTGACAACTGCCCTTCTTGAATCATCGGAATAAATGGCTTATGACTTTCATGCTATTTATTTATTTATTTATTTAACCTACCCCTCCCCCCTCGAAAAAGGTACGATGGGTACCTCGGTGAGGTGATTCTAACGACTACCCACAATTTACGTTTTGGAGCAGCAATGTAAAAAATATCAGATTTTTCGTATTATAATTATGTTGGTGGTAAAATTGCCTGAAAATGTATCCGACTACCCGTCATAAACTAATAGACTGCCACACTACGCAACTCTGTTCACCTTAAGGTATTATTAACTCCCCTGATTTACCTTCATTTGCCAGTATTAAAATAGTTGGAGATGGGAAATGAGTCAGCTCTTCAATTTTAGTCTAAAGAGTACAATTTCTCTATATTTCCAAGTCTCGGTAGCTCGGACGCGCGTCTGACTGGCGATCAGGAGGACGCGCGGGGACTGCAACATTCTTTCGTGGAGATTGATCATGAAATCTTTTCTACGGTCATTCTCTCCCTTCCGCTGATTCAGTTGTCAGTTTCTGGCGAAAGAATGTGCACTGTACTGGTCAACCGCTTACGTATAAGCCTGCCCAGGAAAAAGTGTGGATAACTGACCGGCTCAAAAATGACCTAAAATGGTGTTGAATGGGCCATGAAACTCCAATACAGACAAACAAACAAACAAACAAACATGAAGTTTCGAAAATTGTCTCCCATGGTAAAAATGGCGGGAAAGGTATCAAGTGTGCCCTTCCTCCTTAAAGAGGTTAACATTAAATGATATTTCAAAGGGTAAGTCAGTTCATAGGTTACATGCATAAATACTCTTAATTAAACGTTTCGACAAAATTCATGTCAAAAGGAAGACTGATATACATAAATAAATAAACACATGAATAAATAAATAAATAAATAAATAAATAAATAGGCAAGCGAGCAAACAAACAAATAAATGAGATTATAGAGAGAAATGTACTATAATTTTGATAGCCTTTCATTTCCATTTATAGATTTATAGTATATCGAATGTATTACACTTCATGGTTTGGAGTTTCCAACAATTAGCTCATTGTTTAACTCAGAACGGGGGTATGCACTTCAATACAACTTTTCCTTTTCCGAACGAAGTCTTTTTTTTTTTTTTTTTTTTTTTTTGTCGTTAGATACAGTAACCTTGCTCAGTACGCTAACGACCAGAACATACATGTGTTAGATGTGTTAAAGAAGGATATACATGACTATTATACAGTCCTGGGAGGTACACAAAGTTGAATCAACGTTGAAACAACGTTTAAAACGTTGTTTCAACGTTGTGTCAACGTTGTGTACCTGCGAGGTTCTGTGAAATATTTTAATGACAGATTCAATCTGTAATTTCTAGCTGCCCTATGTGTTTTAGAGTAGCCCCGGCTTTATTCCGGCTTTGATTCCTTGACGTGGATATTTTGCCGCGTTGCTCTGTAGATGAGCACCCAAAACTTATATTTAAACATAAGTAAGGAAAATAATGCGGACTTTCGCCTGAGAAAATGCCACCTTCATCGCCATAAAAGACAGCGTTGTAATGATGTTTTTAAAATGTCAGATGAAACTCTGGAAAATGTTCCTTACATAAAAGGATGCTAATGAAACTGAGGGACATGTCATTTTGATTGGTTGGGATTCTGAAATGGCACTAGCTGATACGAGGGCCAGTTCGTACCCCACCAGGCGCTACCATACAACCCTGGGGCATGAAGATGACGACGAGATTCGATTTAGAGCGGATTCTTTTCCTGAACCTCGCCATTTGCGTCGACTTCGTCGTGAACTTGACCTTGATTCTGACCTTGATCGTAGGTCAAGGTATTCAAGGCCGGAGGATGCCTTCCTGCAAACACCAGAGGCAAAAATGTGGAAGGCAGATAAACTGGTTCAAAAGAGTTTTAGACATATCGCAGCAATGGAAGGGGAAATTTTGGTGTCTAGGGAGGCGATGGAGCCCCCTACACCTGCTAGGGATGTCGCTAGTTCGGTGACCTTGGCATTGACCCATATACCGTACACTAATTGGACACGCTGGAGTTACGGTAAAGGTTTGTTTCCCAAGTTATACTTAGATGTACTTACTGCACACACATGCCGGCCCCCGCCCATCGGGGCTTGAAGAAATATAAAGACTAATGGTGCTTCCACGCAGAGCTGAAACCGACCCACATACGAGTACTGGTAAACCGCTTAGAGAATCTAAGCCTGCTCAGGCAAAGCGGTGTGAGTGTCAGGCTTATAAACCCTATTGGTTTCATTGGGCGACAGGGTTTGAGATGTCATTTCATCTCAATGTCGGGTAAAAGTTCCACAAAATTGGAAGCAATGTCTCCAAAATGACCTTTTCAGTGTTGACGGGGACGTTAAACTTCACATTAAACAAACATGGAAATCAAAGCACCGACAGCACTGGTGGGTCGATTATCCATCAGTGTACCTAGGTTGGAAAAATGGTCCTGCACGTGGACTTAGAATGTTTCGTTTAACCCTTAAAGGTGCATTATTGAGCTACCGGGTCTCAATTTTTTTTTCTGGTTTTTATCTTCAATGCATACTCCTTTGTCATGTGTACACTTTTGGAGCCAAATAAAGCTTCAGAACTTTGTGAAAATGGTCGTTTTCATTCGTGTTTACCCTTCGCTCTGAACATGTGTTTGGAATTTCTGTTCTAAAAATAAATCTGTCACTTTACACATGCATATAGCGACAGTATCGTCTCTGAGTGTCGTTACTTATGGCATGGTATTCAGCGTCATATTTTTTCCGATTCAGGCATGGCCTAAGAAAACAAGGCCAAAAGTGAACGTCGCATAACGTCATATATAGGGATTCTATTTTTGTCACGAACTAAAAATAGATCTAACTAGTGTTCGAAACCTAGTTAGGGAATCCCTCTCAAACTCGTTTACCTGTCATCATAATTGTTCTCATTTTTGCATAAAATGCATTCATTTGTATTGTTTTAAAGAAAAATACCGGCTATATGTATTTTATTTTTGGAAGCATTTTTCCAGATAGCTCAATAATGCACCTTTAAGGAGAATATATACACCCTCAGGGGAGGCGACTCCTGCAAAAGTTTTTTTGTCTCCCATGTCAATAGGGGTCAACTCTTAAAGGAAAGAATTTGCTCCTAAGGAGCAAATTCTTTCCGTTAACAGTAGACTCCTTTTTCAGTGGGACAGGGCTTATCGAAAAGCGAACAGGATGTCCCGAAATTTTTCTCTCTTTGAAAAATAGCGGAAAAATCTATAGGTGTTCCCATTCCCCTTAAATCCATGTACTATAAGCAAACAGTGTAAACGCCCCCATTTTGCGGTGTCTCATCTTAGTATACACTGTTTGCCAATGTCTCTGTACACGAGCCCAGCCCAGATTTTACTGTTTACACAGCGCCCTGACGTCACAGGGCTCATGATCTGGATTTTGTGCATGGTCCGCGATTGACACGTGGACATTAGCAGGTGGGAAGCTTCTGTAGTTTGTAGCTTTAGGTCGATTGATAACCGATCGACAAAAAAAAAACACAAAAAACTAGCGACTTGGTGTCAGTATTTCAGATACAGTTTATGGTCTTTGATTACAAGGAGAATCCTACGAAAGAGAAATAGAGCCAGGTATACTTTTATTTCTTTTGATAGGTATCTTTACTAACACGAAATTTCGACTTACTATCTCGAAATTTATACATAGTATCTCGAAACTTCGACTTACTATCTCGAAATTTGACTTATTAACTCGAAATTTCGACTTAGTAGCTCGAAATTCCGACTTAGTATCTCGAAATTTAGACTAACTTTCTTGAAAATTCTACTTATTTACTCGAAAATGTCAACTTACTTTCTCGAAATTTTAACTTAATATCTATTAACTCGAAATTTCGACTTAGTATCGCGAAAATTTATATCAAGTAAATAGTATTGCCTCGTAATTATTATGTCGACATTTCGAGATAATAAGTCGAAATTTCCAGAAAGTAAGTCCAAATTTCGAGTTAATAAGGTGATATTTCCAGATACTGAGTCGAAATTTCGAGGTGCCTATCAAAGGAAATAAAAGCTTTCCTGATCCTAATGTAATGAGGCATTGGCAAACAGTGTCGACCAGATAAGACGCCACAAAACGCGGCGTCTGATCCGGGTCTACACTGTTTTCTTAAAAAATGCTGGAATTTAAGAGGAAACAGACTATTTTCCCAGCCTACTCTGAAAGACATTACAAAAACACGCCTATACTAATACCTTGTAAATTTTACCGCCAAAAAGTGAAAATTTTAAGCTGAAAAAATTGTTATATTTTTCTTATTTCTGTTTAAAATATAGATTGTGGGTACTCGTTAGATCCGCCTCGATGTTTAAAATATAGATTGTGGGTACACGTTTAAACCGCCTCATCGAGTAGATTGTGGTTACACGTTAGAATCGCCGCATCGAGGCGACTCTAACGAGTACCCACAATCTATATTTTAAAGCAGAAATAAGAAAATAAGTTTTACCCCTGTAAACCACAGTTTTACTAAATAAAAGTGGGGTTCAAGGGGGTCAAAATTATATAGGTATGTCTTCGTGATGGGCTGCATGATGCTTCCCCGCAGAGCTGAATCCGACCGCACACGAGTACTGGTAAACCGCTTAGAGAATCTAAGCCTGCTCAGGCAAAGCGGTGTGAGTCGGACAGTCCATGCTTATAAACCCTATTGGTTCCATTGGGCGACAGGGCTTGAGATGTCATTTCATCTCAATGTCGGGTAAAAGTCCCACAAAATTGGAAGCAACGTCTCCAAAATGACCTATATAATGTTGACGGGGACGTTAAACCTCAAATCAAACAAACAATGCTGCAACGGAAGGTCAGGTGGTTTTTCTCCGGGTACTCCGGTTTTCGCCCACCTCTGATTAAAGATCGGCTCGATATGAGTGAAATAATCTTGAAAGGGCCGTAAAACCCAAACAAAAAAAAAAAAAAAAAAAAACAATGTCTCTCATGATGGACAAGCGACCCGGCAGTGCTGTCAGTGTTTTGATTAATTTGACACCACCTTAGATATCGAGACTGGCTCCCGTCTAACTGTTAGTTTATCACAGTAACATCGATTTGGCCAGGTAAGGGAGTTAATATTTGCAGAAAAATAGTCAAGGAAAAGAGTACGCTTTCTTAGAATTCTTCAGCTCATAGTGGGGGAGGGGGGGGATGTATATTACTGGCTTGTGTATTTAAGGAATTAATGTGTTTCAATATATATGTCAACTTTGGGCAGGCTTGAACCAAGCCAAATTTGGCATAAGAAGCATACAGCTGCATCTGACTGTGCATTCCTAGAGTTTGATTTACATGTACACACCGTCTATCATCTACACCGGAAATAGAATCCCGTTGAATCGAAAGTAATAGCTGCAGGTGAAGGAGTGCCTCTTGAAAATGGATTATTTTACTGCTTGTAAGCTTTAGGTTAAGATTACTGTTATCAAATATCAGTAGTGGACATAATTTGCTGCTGGCATGAGAAGTGCTTTCATATAAAACGCACAATTGTGCAATTACAGGCCGAATATTCGACAGCTGGTACCGTAAACAAAATGGATTTGGCAAGTTCGTGTTGTTTTGTTTAATGTTTATGCCTTTCTACTGAAGTTTTTTTCACTTAATCAGAAAGAACAATGATGGAAAAAATTAATTTGCAAAAGAAACTCGCCTCAAATTGTACTTTCAACACAAAAGTTTGCCTAAACGTAAATTACCTGTTGTACGGCGAATAGTAGTCTGATGTACGGCTTGTTGCAAATTAGCGTAAACGAAAGTGTACGGCGAATAGTTCCATGTTTATAGCTGATGCCATTTTAAAAGTATACCGACCCGCCTTCCGATGCTTCTGTCACATCTACGAGGACTGTACTGCTCTGCATGTATGTCCTGTGAAAGTCGGATGTTATATTTTAATGAACATGCTGCTTCGAAATGTAAACAATGGCCGACAAGAACTGGGGCTAAATCAATAGATTCACCTGCCTGTCACAACCTCTTTATCCAGTGTAATCAGAATTTTATAAACACACTTCAACAATTTTCACCCATTCTCTCGTCATATTAGCAAGAACCCATCACAATATAGTAATGTTAGTTAGAAACTAATGACTATGTATAGTTTTAAGACCATATTTTGGCACAGAGGCGTTATTGTGGGTTTAAAAGAAGTGCGCATTATGAAATCACGGCTGTTCAAATATACACGCGTGGAAGACTCGTAAGGGGTAGATGGCGGTTATGCACTTAAAATCCTTAAGGGAACTTTCGGCCATGACTTACGAGTGATTACACTATATAACGAGACTTAAAATGTCAACAGTTTGAGATGAAATGACATCTAAAAACTTTTCGCTCTATGAATACAACAGAATAAAGATGCATGGCCAGTCCCACTCGCACTACTTTCTCAGGTTCTGCGGTTCGATTAGTTGCAGCGGTAATAAAGTTACGGTGTCCAAACATGCTACACTGGTATCATTTGCCGGGATAAATGCCCCAAACTGCACCGTCTATCGGATCGAGACGTTAACTGGAGCCCTCTACCCCCGTGCAGGGAGAATCATCTCCTATGCAAGTTAGAGATATTTGCGTAATTACATGATGAGTTTAAACAGTAGTTTATTAGTTAACTATATCCGGTCACTCATAAACCGTTATTTAAACTAATCATGTAATGTAATCTCTCAGATCCAATTCCTGTGACAAATGGAGTCAAGCAAGGTTGTGTGATAGCCCCCACACTGTTCCTCATTGGAGGTGACATGGCAAAAGGTGCATAATTACTGTGTATGCTTTCATACTGCAACTCTGGAGTATGTGTAATGTACACCTGAGAGTAATGGTCAAATTTGTCCGATCGCAGCAGTTGTTTTTAGGGCAGTTCAACGGCCCAGTCAACACTATTTAGGTTATTTTCTTCCGAACAGTTTACCTATCCACACTTTTACCGTGCAGGCTTATATGTAAGCGGTTACTCTTCTTGAATCAGCGGCAGTGTGACAATGAGGGAGAGAAAGACCGTAGAAAAGATTTAATGATCAATCTCCACAACAGAGTGTTGCAGACCCCGGCACGTATCAAATCCACGTCCTCCTGGTCACCAGTCAGACGCACATCCGACTGAGCTCCCGAGGCCGGCCAATCGCAGTAGATAGATAGATAGATAGATAGATAGATAGATAGATAGATAGATAGATAGATAGATAGATAGATAGATAGATAGATTTCTTCTTCATCCGTTGGTCGGGGAAAGAATATATACCATTAAAAGTGGGGGGAAATGAAGTTGTCCATCGTTGGCGTTTAGCAATAAAGAATAAAATAAATGCTTTTCCTCTTTCGCAGAAGTAATAAGATTCATGCACATGCAAAAGAGACGGAACGTGAAAAACTCCAGACAAAATTTGAAAACTTGAGACGTGAGATCAAGACTGATATATATAAAAAAATCAGGATGATTTGTTTGTGAATAACTCAATAGGTGATGCAAAGGCAAATCAAAGAGGTTCTTCTGTCGCGGATATTTTTGTTATGGTTTGCCTTTGGGTGTTTGTGTCGCTTATATTATTTTATTGTGGATGGCCATTTGGCCGTTTTGTGGGGTAGGGGAGGGGTGGCTGTCATTTTGGCTTTCCGCTATTGGTGTTTCCGTTAGGGTCTGTTGTTTCATGTTTGTGGTTCTTTCTCTTTGGTGTCTCTGATGGGAGCTGTGAGTTGATAATCATTGTATCGATCATTGCCCCCACCTCTATTTTCTACAGATATATCAATAGTCAGAAGAAAGACAGACAAGGTATCCCGCCCCTTAATAAAAGTGGAGGGAACGGGGTTGCTGAATCAGACTCTAAAAGGGCAGGGGAACTAGTTGGTCAATTCAATGATGCGTTTAATAAAACTGAGTTCACGGAGGTTCCATTGACAAGAAGATCGGCCCCATTTATGGATACTATTGTTGTGTCGGTAGGAGTGATCAAGTTACTAAAAGGCTTAAACTCCACTAAAGCTTTAGAACCTGATGAGCTACATCCTAGATTCCTGAAGGAACTAGCAAAAGAGTTAGATTCAGTTTTTGTCCACCTTTTTAACAGTCTCTTGATATGGGTGAAATCCCCAGAGCATGACACAAAGCGAACATTTGCCAACTCTTCAAAAAAGGAGATAGGGCTCTTAATCATAATTATCACCCTATGTCTCTGTCTTGTGTTCTGTGTAAATTGTTTGAACATATAGTCTGCTCAAACATCATGGCCCACTTGGATGAACATAAACTTTTGTCAGAAAGATAACATGCATTAAGTAAAAGGCATAGTTGCGAAACTCAGTTGAGAACAACTGTTAATGATTGGGCAAAAATCTTGGACAAAGGTGGACAGATAGACACATTTATTCTGGACTTCGAGAAAGCTTTTGACACCACACCACATGAACTACTTAAATCTAAGTTGTTTGGTTATCGCATTGGGGGAAATACTCTCATATGGATAGATTCCATTCTTTGCTACAGAAAACCGCGTTGTTGTTAATGGGGAATCTTCAGAGTGGGCACCAGTTTTGTCTGGAGTCCCACAAGGGACTTTTCTTGGTCCACTGTTATTCTCCCTGTACATCAGTGTTGTTTCCACTGACCCTGACTTTGCAATAAGACTGTTCGCAGACGATTGTGTTTGCTACCAGGAAATTAGAGATCCAGATGGTTCACTGAAACTTCAGAATGATACAGATAGATCAGGATGTTGGGCCCGAAAATGGGACATGAGATTTCAGCCCGTTAAATGTATTCATCATTCATTGGAATGGAGTTTCAGACACTTACTGCAAAAACCGACATTTATAAAGAATCATACTTCCCCCGAACTATTACAGATTGGAATGCAAATCCCGATTCGATTATTTCAGCAGCTGAAGATGCTGAGGATTGTGTATCTAAGTTTACCTCTTTAATGAGAGCTAGGGACTAACTTCCCATCACAGGTTCCTTTCTTTGCTACAGAAAACAGAGGGTTGTTGTTAATGGTGAATCTTCAGAGTGGGCTCCAGTTTTGTCTGGAGTCCCGCAAGGGACCGTTCTTGGTCCACTTTTGTTTTCCCTGTACATCAATGATATTTCCACTGACATTGACTCAGAAATAAGACTGTTCGCAAATGATTGTGTTTGTTACCGGGAAATTAGAGATACAGATGACTCATTGAAACTTCAGGCTTACATAGATAGATTAGGATGTTGGGCCCGAAAATGGGGCATGAGATTTCAACCAGTTAAATGCAATATTATGCAGATAAGTAGGAAGAGATCTAATAAAGTTGAGGCTTCTTACACCTTAAAGGGAACGGTCCTCGAGAATGTGGACTCCATTAAATACCTTGGAGTGACAATCTCACACAACTTGAGATGGAATACTCATACAAGCAACATGTGTACTAAGGCAAATAGAACGCTTGATTTCCTGAGACGAAATCTTCATCAATGCCCTCAGGATGTAAAAGAGGCAGCATATAAAGGTCTTGTTCGCCCAATCTTGGAATATGGTAGTTGTATCTGGGACCCCAGTTGAGTGGTCCTTAACGATGAAATTGAGAAAGTTCAGAATAGAGCTGCTAGATTTGTAAGAGGCAATTACTGCTTTGAAACTGGGAGCATGACTGGAATACTTGGAAAATTAAAATGGGGGTCTCTCAAGAAAAGGAGAAAAGACAGTAGGCTAATCCTTTTATACAAACAGATTCCAACAGATGACCTTGTTCGCCCAGCTAGACACACCATTCGTTGGCGTTTCAGACCCTTACTGCGAGAACTGACATTTATAAAGAGTCGTTCTTCCCCAAAACCATTAGAGAATGGAATGCCCTTACCGATTCGATAATTTCGACAGCTGAAGGTGCTGATGATTGTGTAGCTAAATTTACCTCTTTGGTTTGAGCTAGGGACTAACTCCCCACATCACAGGTCCTGGTGTATGAATGTCATTTGACGTATCACCAGTAACAATTCTGATTCTGATTCAGGTCCTGGTGTACGAATATCATTTGACGTGTCACCAGTAACATTTCTGATTCTGAATAAACGATTAGCCATTCCTATTCGCCGTACACTTTTTTGACTATATTCCGTACAGCTATCTGGTTGTAAACAACTAAATGCCGTACACATGGATTTTTAGTTTTTAATAAATACGCTTAGTGCATGATAAAATCATGACCACTGAAAGTTTTCATTTACTACCCATTATAAACGGAAACATTCTATTTCCGGTGTCGATGATAGACGGTGAATTTACATGTGCAGAATCACCGTCTATCATCTACACCGGAAATAGAATCCCGGTGAATCGATAAAAATGACTGAAGTATAAGGGGTGCCTCTTGAAAATGGATATTTTTACTGCTTGTAAGTTTTAGTTTTAGGATACTGTTATCAATATCAGTAGTGGACATAATTTGCTGCTGCTGTGAGAAGTGTTTTGATTATTAAACACGCAATCGTGCAATTACAGACCGAATGTTCGATAGCTGGTACCACGAACTGAATGGATTTTGACAAGTTCCTTGTTGTTTTTTTAATGTTTATGCCTTTCAACTGAAGTTTTTCCACTTAATCAGATAGAACAATGATCAAAAAATAATTTGCAAAAGAAACTCGCCTCAAACTGTACTTTCAACACAACTGTTTGCCAAAACGTAAATTTACCTGTTGTACGGCGAATAGTAGCTTGGTGTACGGCTTATAGCAAATTATTGTAACATAAAGTGTACGGCGAATAGTTCCATGTTTATAGCTGATAACATTTTAAAAGTAACTCGACCGTTCCTACGGTGCTTCTCATACACCCATGAGGATTGTACTGCTCTGTATGTATGATGAAACGTATGTCTTGTCAAAGTTGGGTGTTATATTTTGTCAAACATGCTGCTTATGGGTAACGAAATGTAAACAATGGTCGGCATGAACTTGGGCTAAATCAAGGGACTCACCTGTCACAACATCTTTATCCAGTGTCATCAGAATTTTATAAACACACTTCAACAGTTTTCACCCATTCTCTCGTCATATTAGCAAGAATCAATCACAATATTGTAATGTAAGTTAGGAACTAATTACAATGTATAGTTTTAAGACCATATTTTGCCACATAAGCGTTATTTTGTGTTAAAAAGAAGTGCGCATTATCAAAACACGCCAGCTCAAATATAGACGCTTGAATATGTTCTATAAAAGGGTTATCCTTTGGAAGCAAATAATACACCACATACAGTGAAACTTCGATGACTCGAACACCGGTGTCTCTTTAACCATGGTTGATTCGAACTCATTCTTGAGTCCCTAGAAAAAACTTTCCATAGGGCCTGATAAAACATTGTTAGGGATAACTTCGAACAAATGTTATTGTAAAAAGATATGTTGTGTGTACTCATTAGAATCGCCTACACACAGCATACCTTAATTTAACATAAGCGTTGTGCCTTCTGATATTACCCTGTTAATAACCCTCAGAGGCTCGAACTACTACTGTCTCGAACACATTTTCACCACATTTTTGGAAAGTTGTGGCTCCCCCCCCCCCCACCCCCCACAAAAAAAAAAACAAAAACATACCGATTTGGAACGGTCAACAATAAGTTTCAGGGGGCTCAAGTTATTTTAACGACATCCAAACCATTACTTTTATTTTACTTGATGATGGGGTATAAAACCTGATCATTCTGTTTTTTTTTTTTTGTTTTGTTTTTTGTTTTGTCTGTTGCATGATGTTTTTCCTACTTACCGTTAATCAACACGTGTAACAAAGAACAAATATAAAAGCCACAATGACTCTTGTCTGACGACGAACGCAGCATTAGTTGAGAATTGGTGGACCAAACGACAAACATAGATTTTCACTGCAGTCCTTACGGGCCCCGCCCATCGGGGCTTGGAGAAATAGATTGGGATGCACGGTGCTTCCACGCAGGACTGAAACTACCGCACGTGAGTACTGGTTAACTTCTTTGATGGACTATGCCAGCCCAGGAAAAGTAGTCCTAGTCAAACCGTCCAGTGCATATAAGCCCTATTGGTTTCATTGGGCGGCAGGGCTTGAGATGTCATTTCATCTCAATGCCGGGTAAAAGTCCTACAAAATTGGAAGCAACGTCTCCAAAATGACCTAAATTGTGTTGACGGGGACGTTAAACCACGACCAAACAAACAAACTGCAGTCCTTCGTCCCGCCCATCGGGGCTTGAAGACATAGATTGGGCTGCATGATACTTCCAGAGCTTAAACCGCCCACACACGAGTACTGGTAAACAGCTAATCGGCTGTAAGCCTGCTCAGGAAAAGTGGTGTGAGTCTGAACGTTCATGCATATCACCATATTGGTTTCATTCGGCGGCAGGGGCTAAGATATAATTTCATCTCATTGTCGGGTAAAAGTCCCACAAAATTGGAAGCAACGTCTCCAAAATGACCCATATAGTGTTGACGGGGTCGTTAGACTCGAGTCAAATTCAATCAAACAAACAAACACCTATTAGCTTCACATGACTCACATAGTCTATTCAATTGAGGTATGCCTAGGCAATTGGTATATGTCATTCAACACAAGTAAATTGGACAATGCTTAGCACAACCCAAGGAATACAGCAGTAGAAATGAGTATACTTTAGTAGAAACTTTTTTTTCTTTTTTTTTATTTGTTTGTTTGAATTGAGGTTTAACGTCCCCATCAATACTATTTAGGTCATTTTGGAGACTTTGCCTCCAATTTTGTGAGACTTTTACAGACAGAGCCGCCGGACAAATCAAAGGAATTTACATGTAGGGAAGGTCAGATTCGCGCCATTTTGCCTGGACAGGCTTTGACACTCTAAGCGGTTTACCAGTAGTCATGCGGTCGATCTGGAAGTTTGATTTTTGATTGATTGATTTGAGGTTTAACGTCCCCGTCGACACTGTAAAGGTCATTTTGGAGACGTTGCTTCCAGTTTTGTGGGACTTTTACCCGACATTGAGATGAAATGACATCTCAAGCCCTGCCGCCCAATGAAACCAATAGGGTTTATAAGCATGGACGGGCCGACTCGCATCGCTTTATCTGGGCAGGCTTAGATCCTATAAGCAGTTTACCAGTACTCGTTTGCGGGTCGGTTTCAGCTCTGCGTGGAAGCATCATGCAGCCCATACACTTCTTCAAGCCCCGATAGGCGGGGCCGATATGCATGGAAGTATCATGCAGTGTAATAGCTCAGCGGTTAATGCGTTTGCTTCTGATTTTAGGGGTCTGTGGTTCGATTTGCTGCAGCGGTAATAAAGTTGCGGTGTCCAAACATGCTACACTGGTATCATTTGCCGGGATAAATGCACCGTCTATCGGATCGGGACGTTAACTGGATCCCCCTACCCCCGTGCAGGGAGAATCATCCCTTATGCAAGTTAGAGATCTTTACGTAATTACATGACGAGTTTAAATAATAATAGTTAATTATACAATCATAATGTGTACTCAACTAATATACTATTGTTTAAACTAATCGTGTAATGTAATCACAATGATGGTGATCGCCCCCGCCCATAGGGGCTTGAAGAAATATATGAGCTGCATGATGCTTCCACGCAGAGCTGAATCCGGCCCGCACACTAGTACTGGTAAACCGCTGAGAGGATCTAAGCCTGTCCAGGAACCGCGGTGCGAGGCGGACCGTCCATGCTAATAAACCCTATTGGTTTCACTGGACGACAGGTCTTGAGATGTCATTTCATCTCAATGTCGGGTAAAAGTCCCACAAAATTGGAAGCAACGTCTCCAAAATGACCTTTACAGTGTTGACGGGGACGTTAAACCTCAAGTCAAACAAACAATGAGGGTGAGCTCTCAGATCCATTACCTGTGACAAATGGAGTCTAGCAAGGCTGTGTGCTAGCCTAGACACTGTTCAGCATGATGTTCGCTGCCATGCTCACAGATGTTTTCCAGGAGGGTGACAACGCCATACCGATTAGGTTTCGCTTTGATGGGAAGCTTTTCAATCTCGGGAGGTTGCAAGCCAAATCCAAGGTGCAAACAGAGGTGGAGTTCGTCTTTGGAGATGACATGGCACAAGGTGCATAATTACTGTGTAGGTTTTCATCCTGCAGATCTGGGGTATGCGTAATGTACACCTGACAGTAATGGCCAATTATGTCCGATCGCAGTAGTGGTTTTAGGGGTACTCAACGGCCCAGTCAACACTATTTAGGTCATTTTTACCGAACAGTTTACCTAGCCACCCTTCTCCTGTGCAGGCTTATACGTAAGCGGTTATACTCTTCTTGAATCAGCGGAAGGGAGAAAATGAAGGAGATAATGACCGAAGAAAAGATTTCATGATCAATTTCCTCCACAACAGTGTTGCTGTTGGATAGATAGATAGATAGATAGATAGATAGATAGATAGATAGATAGATAGATAGATAGATAGATAGATAGATAGATAAATAGATAGATAGATAGATAGAATCTCCATGATCCGTTGGTCGGGGCAAGCATATATACCCTTAAAGTTGGGTAAAAAACGGAAATGGTCCATCATTGGCATTTAACAGTTAAGAATACAGGGGTAGCCATATCTATTCGCCGTACCCTTTTTTGGCTATATTCCGTACAGCTACCTGGTTGTAAACAGCTAAACGCCGTACACATGAATTTTTGTTTTTTAATGAATTCGCTTAGTGTATGATAAAATCATGACCAGAGAAAGTTTTCAGATACTATCCATTATAAGCAGAAAAAGTTTAAGCGGAAATAAATCAAGAAATTATAAAATCTGTAACCTATTTTCGAAAATGCTGGTCTTCACCCAGTACCAAGCATCGTTAAACTTGTGTTTCTGACTTTAAATCGATACATACAGCATAGAAAAACGCATAAAATCTAGCAGAAATCCCTCTGTTATTTCAAGGAAATAAATTTACACTTCGCGGGCAGAAAATAGATAAGAAATAAAGGCTACACTCACCGTGTTCCATGCCTACTTTCGGTTTCAATCGATTCACCGGGATTCTATTTCCGGTGTAGATGATAGACGGTGGTACAGGAAAAGTGTGGAAAACACAATGGAAGAATAACTGAAACTTTCTCAATAAGCTTTCAACAGCAGATTTAGTATTAACTTTAGGTGGTCTTAATACCTATCTCATTCTTTATAATGAATACGGTATTTAATTATTACATTAAAGCCAATTGATTTCTGATTTCTTGGTATGGAAGGATCAAAACTATTGATTAGTACGAGTAGTATAGAATGAAATATGATACATTATATCGATTACGGTAATGTTGATTTGTACCATTCGAATTATTGGTATTGTTTTAGAAATGACTTTTCTGACCCGTTGCTTGATGTAGCGCTGATACTTTAGTTCCGAAAGATTTTGTCGCCAATGCTTCAAGGGAGACAACAGCTATTGGTAGAAAGCGGCTTCCATAGGAACTGACTCATCGCAACAATGTGGGTAGGATTGGGATGGAGTGGGGGTAAGGGCTACTCTAAAAGGAAAGGGAGCATTTTTTTTTCTTTTGGAGTAGCCCTTTCTGAAAAGAGAGGCAAACATGACGATGAAAGAGTTATTGTTCTTCAATGTATGGCCATTCCCCTTTATACGTGACCCTTTACATTTGGTTGTCAGCAGCATTTAAATTTCAAACTGCTATATGTATAGTAAGATCATGGCTTTCGTAATGTACTTATTGTGATTTTTTGAAGGGAAAAAACTAATATATAGGAGATATGCCAACTAAATATGGTGAGCTATTTATTACAGTGAAAATTTCGCTATCAAGACAACCTAAAATTAAGACTAAATATGCTGTTGAAAGCTTATTGAGAAAGTTTCAGTTTTTCTTTCTTTGTGTTTTCCACACCCATTGTCTCCCAATAATAGACCACCCTTGGGACGGTTCAAAAGTGGTCTTAAGACCACTTTTGGACAGTCCCAAAGGTGGACTTGATATAGGAATTTTACTGTATATCTGGAATCGTCGTCATTGAAAGGATCTATATCTAATGCAAAATTGCACTGGGCAGGACGATAACCAACATATTTTCAAGGGGGTGTGGGTGTGGTTGTGGTTGTGTGTGTGTGTTGGGGGTGGGGGGGGGGGAGTGACGACTATCTCGAACACAGGACGTTATAATAGAAGCATTATCTTCTATCTTTGGCGATGTTTGTTTGTCTGTGTTGATGTTTTACGTCCCCATCAACACTATTTAGGTCATTTTGGAGACATTGCTTTCAGTTTTGTAGGACTTTTATCAAACATTGAGATAAATTGACATCTCAAGCCATACCGTCCAAACAAACCATTAGGGTTTATACGCAGGAACGGTCCGATTCGCACCACTTTGCCTGGGTAGGCTTAGATCTTCTAAGCGGTTTTCCAGTACTCATGCTCGGTCGGTTTCAGCTCTGCGAGGAAGTATTGTGCAGCCCAGTCTCCGATGGGCGGGGAAAATCTTTGTCGATACGTAGATTTACATGCGTTACATTTCACTCAAAAGCATGCAGGCTTATTAGGAATCTCAGCTTTCAGGCTCATTGGAAGCTCTATATAAAGCCTTCTGACGTCATTACATCTTACTTTTAACTTCTTACTTCATTTTTTTTTTTTTTTTTTTTTTTTTTTGCTTCCGACTTCTGAATCTTACCGCAGTCATAAAGTTAGAAGTAAGAAATGATGAAATTAGACGTGGGAAGTAAGAAGTGATGAAGTTAGAAGCTGGTAAAGACGGAAGTTAGAAGGCATGAAGTTAGATGTAACAAGTTTGAAGACATAGCTAAGACGTTAGAAGTTATGAAGTTAATGGTAAGAAGTTATGAAGTTAGACGTAAGAAGTTGTGAAGTAAGAAGCTGGAAATAAGAAGGCATGAAGTTAGCTTAACAAGTTTGAAGTCAGAAGTAAGACGTTAGAAGTAAGAAGTTATGAAGTTAAAAGTATGAAGTTGTGAAGTAAGAAGAAACAAGTTATAAGATCGGAAGTAAGAATTAATGAAGTTGGAAGTAGAAAGTGATGATGTTAGAAGATGAAAATCGGAAGTTAGAAGTTATTTGGTAAAAATGATGAAGATAGAAGTTGAATGTCGGAATCAAGAAGTTGGATGTAAGAAGCAATGAAATTGGAAGTATGAAGTTTAAACGGTCATAAAATTAGATGCATCTCCTGAGCTACCATACACTCAGAATGCATACATATTTAAATTATAGTACAATGTATCAGGTAAGGGACAATAATGTGGATGATAATGAAGGCCTATATGTCTTAGCTTTTCTTTGAAATAAGGGTTCAAAGAAAAGATCTTGCCCCAGAGGAGCAAATTCTTTTCCGTTACAACAGATCCCGTTTAAGATGGTTTAAAAACGGGACATCACGAAAACACGTCTATATACAATTCTGACCCCGGCGAATCCCACTTTTATGTAGAAACTGGGGTTTGCGGGAGTAAACCTTATTTTTTCTTATTTCTACTCTAAAACATAGATTGTAGGTACTCGTTAGAACCGCCTCGATGAGAAAAAATATCTCAATTTTTCAGCTGAAAATGTTTGTGTTTTTTGTTGTTGTTTTTTTTTCGCGGAAAAAATAACAATGTATTTGAAAAGGCGTGTTTCGTAATGTAGACACTCAAGTTATCGCCCTTGCGAAAATGGATGTCAGGCGTGCCTAGATAGAGGCCCGTGGCTTAAGTTGGAAGTAAGAAGTCTCGAGGTCGGAAGTAATAAGTTAGAAGTATAAGAAAATAGAAGTGAAGGCACTGAAGTTTGAAGTCGTGAAGTTTGAAGTAAAGAAGACACAAGTTAGAAGTACCTCCAGGGCTTCCATACCAAGCCATACCATACATTTAGTCATTTATTTATGATTTTATAAAACACTGCTAGCTTAATTTTGATTTTTGAAAGGGAAAATATTTCGATTAATCTCTTTCGGGGTTTAAGTAATCTTGCAATACTATTTGCTTTGTTCGCAACACAAATACTGCCTGTCACATTGTAAACACCAATTACGTCCCATTCAACAAATAATATTTACTTGATATAAATTGATTGAGGGCTGGGTTATTTCTACATTGCCTGTACACTGTGCCTTAAAAATTTAATCGATTTCCTTATTCCCAAAAAGACAGCTGCTTTCGAATAAATAGATTTGACTGTCGAACTGGGAGATTATTTCCATTAATTACCTTCACTGAAGGGCACCAATTTTGACAAAGCTGCTCAATGGACTTTTGCGCCATTCATTCAAGGGAGGCAACTTGTTGAAAATTCCTTTTGGATTTTCATTATCCAAGACCTACCTAAAATGCGGTCTACTCTTTAAAGGAAAGAATTTGCTCCTTGAGCAAATTATTTCCTTTAAGAGTTGATCCCTACTATCGAATGTAGGGGTGGGGCTGGGATTGGGGCGGCGGTGCGTGGTCAAATATTTTTGAAAGAGTTGTCTGCCTTGAATACGTATCAACGGCAAGGACAGTCGTATGAATAGCGCATAGGTATGGATAAAAAAAAAAAAAAAAAAAAAAAACATCAGTCATATTAAAAGTTAAAAATTGTTTTAGTAATACTGTGCATTTGTGTGCCGTGTTTCCCATGGCATTCTTGGAATTAAACTGTTATTTTTCTATAAAGTAAGCAAGCACCACGAAAGCAGACGAAATTCTCAGTTTTACAGAGCAAATAGGGCTTGTCATCACGTCTTAATCGTCTGCCAGGTAGAGACGATTCACATCGAATCATTACGCAAACACGCCTATACAAATACATTGCCACCTTTATCGCCGAAAAAATGAAAATTTTATGATGAAAAATTGTGATATTTTTCTTATTTCTACTCTCAAATATAGAATGTGGGCACTCGTTAGAACCGCCTCATCGAGGCGGTTCTAACGAGTACCCACAATCTATATTTTAGAGCAGAAATTAGAAGAATAAGGTATACCCCCGGAAACCCCAGTTTTACTATATAAAAGTGGGGTTCAAGGGGGTCAAAATTATATTGGCATGTTTTGGTGATGGTCAAGCCATATTTTTCTGTGAAGAATAAATAAATAAATAAAATAAAATAAGTATTGGATTTTTTATTTTGGGCTTTGATGGTGAAGTTTAAAGTATAGCATGTTCCAAAGTATGAATGACTGCAGAAACGATGCAGTCACTAACAGTGACGTAACCATTATGAAATAAAACAGAGTATAACCTTGTAGGGGGGCTCAAGATTCTCGATTAATAGTGTAGAAGATGTGCGCAGCTATGATGAAAACATCATCTCGGTTGAAATTCAAGGATCAGGATTTGAAAGACACTGAAAGTAAGTTTTAAGTTTGAGTGTAAAACATGCAGTAAATTTGCAATATTAAGACCACCTTTGGGACTGTTCAAAAGTGGTCTTTAAGACCACTTTTGAACAGTCCCAAAGATGGTCCTTATCTAGATGACATTCAGGGGTGCAAAATGTTAAGAAAGAACAGCTGGTACCTTATAAATATGTTTTAAAAGCAGAATTAGTCCTAAATTTAGCTGGTGTTATGGTTTGGGCTGTTTGTTTGATTTGAGGTTTAACGTCCCCGTCAACACTGTATAGATCATTTTGGAGACGTCGCTTCCAATTTTGTGTGACTTTTACCCGACACTGAGATAAAATGACATCTCAAGTCCTGTCCCTCAATGAAAATTCAACTCCAATACAAACAAAGTAAACAAGAAAAAGTCGCTGAGACTAAGGTCTGGCGAATAAGGTGAATGGGGGAGCAATACCCAGACCTCTTAGACCGTTTGCAGGTTCTGTGACAACACACAATTCTAATATAATTTACCTGTGATTGTCTTGCCATTTGGTACGGGAAGTCCTAGTATCCATCGCAATTGAAAAATACCGCATACAAAATTTTTACCGCGCTTTTAATTTTGATATTGACCTTGCTTGGTCTTTTCAAAGCAACTGCTTGTGCTTGGTGCGTTTCGCATTACGAAAACACGTTGCAAAGTTTACCACCGAAAAAAAAAAAAAAAAAAAAAAAAAGATAAAAAATTGTAAGGTTTTTCTTATTTCTGCTCAAAATATAGATTGGGGGTACTCGTTAGAACTGTCTCGATGAGGCAGTTCTAACGAGTACCCACAATATATATTTTAGAGCAGAAATAATAAAAATAAGATTTACCCCTGTAAACCCCAGTTTTACCATATAAAAGTGGGGTTCACGGGGGTCAAAATTATATAGGGGAGTTTTAGTGATGGGCTCAAAATATTAGATCCTGGTTTCATCAACAGCTCCGAAATTTTACGTTTGTCAAATTTTTGTACTTTTACAAAAGATTTTTTTTGCCATTTTACACGGGTTTGGTCAAACCTTCCTAAGTTTCAACCCCTGAGTCAAAATCTTATGAATTGTTCCCGATGAAACACCAACACCATCAGCAATTGCTTTCACCGTGAACCTTTCGCCTTGTTGGACCATTTCTGCCACAGCAGCAAAATTAGCTTTTCTAACAGCTTTTCTTGTTTCTCTTTTTATGATAATTTTTGGCACATGTGCATGTTTTGTGAAACAAGATTGCATCGTATGCCATCGTAGACATCTAATACGGATGTACGAGATGTATGTGTGAGGAGTTTTGTTTATTTGTTTGTTTTGATCCAAGTTTAACGCCCCATTCAACAATGTTTAGGTTATATTGACCAGGTCAGCTGCCCTTCTTGAATCAACGGAAGGAATAAAATGACCCTGAAATAGATGGTGTGAGGATTCGATAAAATAAAATCCGTGCCGAAGCATTACGCAAACACGCCTATACTAATACATTGCCACCTTTATCGCCGAAAAAATGAAAATTTTGTGATGAAAAATCGTGATATTTTTTCTTATTTCTGCTCAAAATATCGATTGTGTGCACTCGTTAGAACCGCCTAATCGAGGCGGTTCTAACGAGTACCCACAATCTATATTTTAGAGCAGAAATAAGAAAATTGAGGCGGTTCTAACGAGTGACCACAATCTATATTTTGAGCAGAAATAAGAAAAAAAGGTACACCCCCCTGAAACCCTACTATATAAAAGCGGGGTTCAATGGGGTCAAAATTATATAGGCGTGTTTTAGTGATGTCACTGTCCAGCATCACTGGGCTTTTGAATGATGTCGGACTGTGCTTTTTCTATCTATCCCTCAAATCCATGTAAGATTTTTTTTTTGCAATGCTTTCACGTCAGTTAAGAAGTTCGTGTAGTGATAATCCCAGTAAACTCCACTTTATGTGCAGGAAAGTTGGGTTTACAGTGGTATACATTTGTTCTCTATTTTTGCTCAGAACATAGATTTGTCGGTACTCGTTAATAGATTGTGGGTGTTCGTAGAACCGTCCCATTGAGGCGGTTCTAACGAAGACCCGCAATCTATATTTGAGCCAAAAATGATTCTAGCTCTAGAAATATGACAAAATTATAAATAACGCTGGCGGTCACATTTTATTATTATTATTATTATTATTATTATTATTATTATTATTATTATTATCATTATTATTATTTTGTTGTTGTTGTGTATCTATAAAGCATTTTATCGCTGCTTTGAGCTCAATGTGCTATACCTAATATAGTATTATTATTATCACAAAAAAGGCAGACCTGCCATTGCCTTCTTCCCCCGAACCATTAGAGATTGGAATGCTCTTCCCGACCGATTCAATTCTTTCAACAGGTGAATGTGTTGAGGATTGTGTAGCTCAGTTAACCTCTTTGGTGAGAGCTAGGGACTAACTTCCCATATCACAGGTCCATGAGGTCCTGGTGTATGAATGTCATTTGACGTGTCACAAATGAATCGGAGTCGTTTCACCCCCAAACCATTTCCTCCCCTAGTCGTCTCGTCCCCTGGTCGTTTACCCACCTAGTCGTTACCCCATTATCGTCCCCCACCCCCTAGTCGTTTCGTCTCCCTAATCGTTTCGCCCACTTTTCCAAGGTAAAACTCATTTGCATTGTATAATTTTTATTCATCTTTAACAGGACAGAGGCGGGTAGAGGAAAATATTCAAGAAGCATCATCGCACGTCAGCGTAAGGATAACTTGAACTTAGCTACCGGCGGGCACCGGGCCTTGAAAAGGCCGACTTGGACTTGTTACACTAAAATTACTGAGGTTATTTTCTTCAAACAAGTTTCATCATTGTAAACAATCATATATTGCATAGACGTGTAAACGCAAGGATAACATTCAAGTTCAAGGAAAAATGTTCACTTTCTTATCTATTACTGGATTCAATGTTTTATTAAATTTTTGGGTTTACGGGGTGTTTTTCTTTCCTACTTACATTCAAAGACATAGGCTGTGGGTACTTGTTAGAACCGCCTCAATATGGTGGTTGTAACGAGCACTCACAACCTATTTTTGCAATATAAAGCTTCACGAGTACTTTGTCAAAGTGTAATGCGTGAACTTGGCTTGGGATTCGCGGCTTGGAATATCGATTTTGCCCAACATTCACTAATATTTTACTTTACTACTACGGAATAAATCGAATTCCAAACTCGGCCCCCGCCCATAGGGGCTTGAAGAAATATATGGGCTGCATGATGCTTCCACGCAGAGCTGAATCCTGCCCGCACACTAGTACTGGTAAACCGCTTAGAGGATCTAAGCCTGTCCAGGAACCGAAGTGCGAGGCGGACCGTCCATGCTAATAAACCCTATTGGTTTCATTGGGCGACAGGGCTTGAGATGTCATTTCATCCCAATGTCGGGTAAAAGTCCCACAAAATTGGAAGCAACGTCTCCAAAATGACCTTTACAGTGTTGACGGGGACGTTAAACCTCAAATCAAACAAACAAACAAATTCCAAACTCCATACTCCAAGCCAACTCCATACACTTGAACAGTGTTCATTAATAAAAAATAAAAAAAGAAGGAAAACACCAACATAAATAAACGCGAACCTGTAGTTTGACTGTTATTTCGTTCGACCTGTAAAATAGGAAATAGGATAACCGTTATGTAGTGTTCAGGCATGGAAACAATCTCTCCAGATAGAAATGGGATAATATTAGATATTCGATGTTTGGGATTACGATTTTTAGCATAGTGAAGGATTAACATGTTCTCTTCATGCCGCATTCGAAAAAATGCCAAAAAAAGTGGTTCAGATAAGCAGTATAAGACAAAAAAGAGGAAAAATATTTCACCTATTCAGATCAATGCGAAAACCTTGAGCGGAAAAGTCGATAATACTCAGCTGAGTGGTCAATTGTTAAATGAACAATGGGGCACTTGTAGTGGTGTATCGCCCGAACAATTGAATTATAAACGTTTTCACCAATCTGCACCTGCACCTGACTATTTCAGCTTTGAACCGTACACAGCCACCTTAACCAACATGAGTATGAACTTTCCACAAATGCAGTTTGGCAATGGTTTCATGCAGTCTCCTCCATTCAGTAGCTCTCAGATATCTGTGCCTGGTTCTGGTCTGGGAGGTTCTCCTCCCCAGTGGGCTACCCAAATTATGGAAGACTTAAAAAGCATCAAACTCTCAGTCTCAAAGATTGACAATATTGAGAAAACAGTAAATACAATAAACTCTAAAGTCCAAACGCTTGAAGAAAAAATGAAAACCATGGATGCTAAAGTTCTTGAATGTGAAAAGTCAACCACGTTCATAAATGGCGAGTTTGAAACCACAAAAGAGAAGTTGAAAAAAGCCAATGTAGATCTAAAACAACTGAATGATAAATGTCAAAACTTTGAGACAGTAATCAAAACATTGGAAACACAAAATAAATGCCTTGAAGATAAAACGAATGACCTAGAATCCAGAAGCTTACGTGAAAATCTACTGTTTCATGGCATACTAGAATCTCAAAACGAAAACTGTGAACTTTTAATTAAGCAGTTTATAGCCGAAAACCTAGGGATCACGGGAAATATTCAAATCGATAGGGCCCATAGACTTGGAAAACCTAAAGGTAGAACAAGGCCAATCGTGGTTAAATTTCATGAATACCAGCAACGAGAACTAGTACGAACTACCGCTAATGAAAAATTCGACGAACTACAGACAAAGAACAAAAGGGTCGGTGTCCAACAAACGAAGGCGGTACTCGAAAAACGTAGAGAGATGAACGACGTATATGAGCGAGAGAAGAACGCCGGTCGACAAGTTAAATGGGCAGGGAGTAAACTTCTTGTCCGTAATAACAACACTGGAGACTTTCGAGAAGTGACGCAATAATATGAACAAGGAGAGCTGCGCATTATTGCGTGGAATATTAACGGACTGTGCAGAAAACTTTCAGATACTGATTTTCTTGATTTTGTGCAACCATATGACGTCATTTTATTAAGCGAAACATGGTTAAGTGAAAAAAATGAAACAAACTTATCAATACAAGGTTTCGAATGTATTCATGTTTATGGACAAAAAAGCACTGGTGTTAAAAAAGGACGCTTAAGTGGAGGCTTATCAGTATATTTTAAAGAACAATTAAAATCAAAAATTTTGTTCATAGAAAAAAACAAATTTGGCATAATATGGCTTAAAATTAACCAGAGTGTATTTCAATTTAATGAAGATTTATATATTTGTCATAGTTATATTCCACCACCAGGTTCTAAAGTATTGATTGACAAAGAAGTTGACTTTTTTGAGGAAATAGAAAAAGGCATTGAAAAATACAACAAATTAGGAAAAACGTTTATTACTGGAGATTTTAATTCTCGAACAGCGCATGAATCCGATATCTTGGTATTTGACAAATATCTAGATGATGATGATGATGATGATGATGATGATGATGACGATGATGATGAAGCTGCATTCAACTCAAACAATTATGCAAATTACAATAGTCAAAACCATAGAACACGTAATAACCAGGACCATGTTCTTGATAATAACGGCAAAAAACTTTTGGCTTTATGTAAGTCGACTGACCATATCATTGCAAATGGGCGATTGTGTAATGACCCAAATGGAAACTACACATTTATATCAATCCGTGGTCTAAGTGTGTCTGACTACTTATTAATCAACAAATTAGATATAGATTCGGTACATGACTTTAAAATCTTAGATTTCAATAATTTTTCCGACCATGCACCTGTATATTTTTCCTTGTTAAAAAATGACACAACATGTAAAAATCAAAACAATAAAAATAAGACTGGCCAACCAAAGAATAAAATAGTTTTTGATGAAGAAAAAGTAATTAACTATAAAGAACTACTTACTAGAAATATTAACTCTTTAAACTCATGTTTTAACCAAGAAACAAGTATCAACACACAGGCAGAATTATTAACTAACTTTATTCATGAAAATGCTTTACAAATTTTCGGAAAAACTATTACACATAAAAATTATGAAACACATACCAACAAAAATACTCCAAATTGGTTCAATGAAGATTGTTACAAAGCAAAGCAAGAATTTAAATCAGCACGAAACACCTTTAATCGAAATAAAACCAACGAAAATAGAAGAAAATTTGTTCAGACTAGAACAAAATATAATAGAACACGACAAAAAGCAAAAAAACGTTTTAAAATAAATGAAGGACAAAGACTCGAAAACATTGCAAAATCTCAACCCCGCAAATTTTGGAAATCCCTCAAGAAATGCTACACTAGACAAAAAACAGGCGAAAGTAACGTATCACTTGAACATTTACATGAACATTTTCATACTCTTTTAGGAGAAACCCCAGATGATGCAAATCTAATAACTGATTCACCCCAATTGCAAATGAATATAGAAGAAGTTGAATTAGATCGTAATATTAGTGAGCTAGAAATAAGAAAAGCCGTTTTTAAACAGAAAAATGGAAAAGCAAGTGGCCCCGATGACATATCAGCTGAAATTTTAAAGGCATCTTTTGATGTTATATCCCCTTACTTGGTTAATCTTTTCAACAAATTATTAAACAACGCTGAATATCCCGAAAGCTGGTGTCTTGGATACATTGTTCCTATATTTAAAGGTGGAGACGCCAAAGATGTAAAAAATTATCGCGGCATTACCCTGAATAATATAATAGCAAAAGTTTATTCACAGGTTTTACTTAACAGACTTACAGATTGGACTGAAAAACATGAAAAAATATCAAAATACCAATTCGGCTGTCAAAAAGGCAAAAGCACAACAGATTGTATTTTTATATTGCACTCGATTATAATGAAGGTCCTTAATTCAGGTCAGAAACTTTACAGCGTTTTCATCGATTATGAAAAATGCTTTGATAAGATAAATCGCCTTTTCCTTTGGCAAAAGTTAAGTTCTGAAAACGTTAGCACCAAAATGACAAGCGCCTTAAAAGCAATGTATTTAAACGTACGCTCAGTCATAAAACAAAATCGACAAACATCAGATGAAATAAAATCATACCTAGGAGTGAAACAAGGGGATCCGAGCTCATCCTTATTGTTCATGATGTTTGTGAATGATATTACCGAAAGCATAAACACAGATCTTGATGGTATTTTCACAATTGATGAGCTGAAATTATTTCTTATCCTTTTTGCAGATGACCAGATTCTTTTTGCAACATCCCCCACCACTCTCCAATCAATGTTAACTGATATTGAATATTATTGTTCTGCATGGGGTCTTAAAATCAACGTAGCAAAAACGAAAGTAGTAATATTTGAAAAATCAAGTAGACATACACACCATAATTTTCACTTATATAACACAACTCTAGAAGTTGTCACCTCATTCAAATATCTAGGTGTGCACTTCTTCAAAAACGGTAACTGGCATAGAACACAAAAATGTATAGCTGAACATGCATCAAAGGCAATGTATAGATTATTCTCCGTTTTCAATCAGTATGAATTTAAAACTACAGATAAATGTAAATTATTTGATGTTCTTGTTTCACCTGTTTTGAACTATGCATCAGAAGTATGGGGAATAAACGAGGCAAAGGACATCGAGCAAATACATAACAAATTTCTACGCAAACTTCTGTGTGTCAAAAAATCTACAAATTTATCCGGTCTATATGGCGAACTCGGGAGATTACCATTATATGTTACAAGAAAGCTTCATATGTTTCGATATTGGGTCAAAATATTAAAATCAGATAATAACAGTGTGATAAAAAGTATCTACTTTATGTTAAAAAAAGGACGCTGACAACAATAACTCTTACAATAAATTAAATTGGGCGCATCAAATAAAAACAATGCTTCAAAATTTGGGTTTAGGAGACTTATGGCTGAACCAAGAACACTGTGATATTTTTCTTCCTGAAATAAAACAAAGAATCCTGGACCAGTACTATCAAAGTTGGTATAGTGATATCAACAATTCTCAAAGACTTATTTCCTACAGCAGAGTAAAACATACATTTAATATAGAATCATATCTCAATATTATATCAGAAAGAAAATACAAAATAGCACTAACTAAATTTCGCTTATCTTCGCATACCCTAGAAATTGAAAGAGGCCGTTACCAAAATGTACCTAGATCAGAAAGAATCTGTAAATTTTGTAAAATTAATGTAGTGGAAAATGAATTTCATTTTTTACTCGTATGTCCTTTATATCAAAACATACGTAGAAACTATTTTAAACCCTATTATTGCAGGTGGCCGACGTTGAACAAATTCGATAGACTCATGGCCCCTCAGAGCAAAAGTGAAATACTTAACCTGGCTAAATATATATTTTATGCAAACAAATTACGGAGTGAAACTGAAAATTAATAATAAACGTTTTTCCAATATAAATGCTCTCTGTTTATAAAGTGTATTACATGACAGTTTCCATGTTCTTCACACTACAATATTTCATTGTGTAGGCTAGAAGCAATGTATATTGCTTATTGCTGAATAAATGTGTTTGTTTGTTTGTTTTTGTAAAGCACAACAGACTAAACGTGAAATCAGTACTGGTAATAGATAAATAAATAAGTAAGAAAGTCCAGCGTGTGATCAGAAAACATTAAATGCCTTAAGCGCTATACAATGAATTAAACAAACTATTAATAAATAAATTCATATGTGAAAAAGAGATAAAGACAATATTTTTTTCATAGAGCACGTACGCATTTTCATCCTAACCATCAATCGTTGCTTGCCGAAACTGTTAACGAATCAACCGACCAATTTGAAACATAACTGGTTAAGGTGCTAAAGAGATAATTAAAGAAGCTTAATTTTGCAAAGAGCACGTGTTTTCACACGCCATCATTAATCGCATTGCGTAATCGCATTAATTGTGTGATTAACGAGTCTATCTATCTATCTATCTATCTATCTATCTATCTATGTATCTTCTTGTACTGAGTCGGTCATATTTGGCCATTACCTCAGTTGGTCGGGTGGCTAAATTTAGAATTTATCTAAAAAAAAAAAAAAGAGGCACTGGATACGTCCTTAAAATTATTTACAATCTGCATAACAGAGGTATCCTAAAACGCATACCTCTGAGTCTCAATCTTACACTGTACGGGCTTTGAACTATTCTCTTCTGCGGACTTGGCATTCACCGCAGAGGGGGAAGACTATTCCATTGGGGAATAGTTCTAGGAAAGAAGGAGTTCTTCAGGACATCACTATAGGACTGGTATCTACGATACGTTTACTTTTGATGCCCTTGTTTGAGTCGACACTGTTACAGGGGTCAAGTAATATATACTGAATCAGAGTTTAGTTGAGTCAGTTGAGTCAAACCAAATAAACAATGTGATTGATGGTATTGTTCAAAACAGGTAATATTTATCATCAATCCTAATGAACATTTCAATTCAAACTATACGTTCTTCGATCTCTCTCTCTCTCTCTCTCTCTCTCTCTCTCTCTCTCTCTCTCTGCATGGTGTTAATTAATGAACGGGATGGATCAAAACAGATAATACTTCTCATAATTCCTAATTTACATTGTCATTCAAAGTACATATTCTTCTCTCTCTCTCTCTCTCTCTCTCTCTCTCTCTCTCTCTCTCTCTCTCTCTCTCTCTCTGGGTTCATAATAAATCTTTTATACAAAACGACTACGATGGTTTGGGGGCGAAACGACTAGGGCGGGGCGAAACTAATAGGGTCCGAGAAAGGTGTGTGTGTGTGTGGGGGGGGGGGGGGGCGACCAGAGGGTAACGACCAGGGGGGGGGGGGGACATCACGCGGGCGAAACGTCTTGTTACCATTCTGATTATGATTGTATTTTGTGCGCTGTTGGCGTAAGCCACTGTGGAAAACGGCTGAGCTCGGTACTCAGACAAACAAAATGCTCGGAGCAGGAGAAGCTCGAGTAGCGAACTCCACCCGCTGAGGTTGTTGATGATAATGGTGATTTCGTGTTTAATGACGCGTGAACCCTCTTTGTGGATCATAAGCGTCAAACTGTTAAGAGGACTATCGTGCAGGTCTGTGCGCAGAGGCGTCGTGCCTTCATACAGTAACCCTAATCCAAAGCGTTTGATTTGATGCTTACGTCCCCTTTCAACACTGTCCAACACACTCAAAAAATGTTGGGTGCTATAAAATAGGTTTTTGGGGGTATATGTGCTTAATATACATTTTGTGCGCCATATTTTGACCATAGGTAAAACTTGAACATTTTAGGCCTATACACGAATCAAACTTATTATATGGCAGTGTGATCCGGTTAATCGTTGCCACGATGAGTTGAGAAAGTTATAATTCATTTATTAACTACAGAAATGTTGTTTTAACCCTTATCTTGCTGTTCACGACAGCCCCTATCTTTGCAAACAGTGTAGATCCAGATCAGATGGCCTATGAAGAAGCCATCTGATCAGGATCTACACTGACATTCAGTTTATGAATTTGCAGGAATAAATTTCATCAAGTAATCTGATTGGTTCAAAGTCAGAGATGGGTGTGGCTAAAATGAATATTCAGTAAGAGAAGAGTTAATCTGAAATAAGTACATGTATTATGATGGGGATTATATTTTTATGCCCCCCCCCCCCCCCCCCCCCCAAACCGTCGGCATGCCGGGGCATATACTGATATAGTTTTCTTGTTTTCCATACGTGCATACATGTGTACCTCCGTCTGTACGTGTGTGTGTGTGTACGTACGTACGTGATCCTGTAACCTCAAGGTAAGGTTTTTGTAACAGGTAGACCCTGAACATTTTAGAACTCATATTTTCCAGACCATTTGATGGAATTGGTTCATATTTGGTATGATGATAGATATAGGTCCAAAGTTTATTCATTGATACCCCGCCCATGACCTCAAGGTCAAGGTCACATACTTAGATACCTTTAAATACATTAAATACCTTGGAGTGACAATCTCACACAACTTGAGATGGAATAATCATATTAGCAACATGTGTACTAAGGCAAATAGAACGCTTGGTTCCCTGAGGCGAAATCTTCATCAGTGCCCTCAGGATGTAAAAGAGACAGCATATAAAGGTCTTGTTCGCCCAATCTTGGAATATGGTAGTTGTATCTGGGATCCAAGTGGAGTGGTCCTTAACGATGAAATTGAGAAAGTTCAGAATAGAGCTGCTAGATTTGTAACAGGCAATTACTGCTTTGAAACTGGGAGCATGACTGGAATACATGGAAAATTAAAATGGGAGTCTCTCAAGAAAAGGAGAAATGACAGTAGGCTAATTCTTTTATACAAAGGTCTAAAGGGCGCTGCCAGCATTCCAACAGATGACCTTGTTCCCCCAGCTAGACACTGTAGAAATCACCATTTGTTGGCGTTTCAGACCCTTAGTGCAAGAACTGACATTTATAAAGAGTCGTTCTTCCCCAGAACCATTAGAGATTGGAATGCCCTTCCCGATTCGATTGCTTCGACAGCTGAAGGTGCTGATGATTGTGTAGCTAAATTTACCTCTTTGGTTAGAGCTAGGGACTAACTTCCCACATCACAGGTCCTGGTGTATGAAAGTCATTTGACGTGTCACCAGTAACAATTCTGATTCTGATTAGAAATTTTCAATGTTAAGGTTTTTGTACCAGGTAGAACCTGAACTTTTATGATGGCTTTGGTACATATTTGGTATGATGATAGATATAGGCACAATGTTTGATTCAGCAATACCCCCATCCATGCCTAAGGTCACAGACTTAGACAATTTTAAAAGACCTCAAATTTTCCAAACCATATTATAGATTTGACTTATATTTGCTATGATGATAGAGGTTCCGGGTCTTTTCGCCCGCGGGTCATTTCACCCTGATTTTGGGGGTGGGTTGGTTCCCCCCTTACCTGGTGGGTCGTTTCGCCGCAATTATATTTTAAGGGAGTGACAAACGAATGGATGAGTAAATGGACAGATGGATAAATGAATAAATGGGTGAATGGTGTTGTGCATTGGTAGATGGATGAACGGATGGCATTTTGAATATACGGAGATAGATAAGTTAATGAATGAATGAATGGAGAGTATTGGTAGATGGACAATTGGAAATGAATGAAAGAATGAAAGAAGTGATGCTTGTGTAGATGGACGGACGAATGGATCTGAACTGTTCATGTTGACACGTCAAATGACACCTACGGATTGGTGATGTATGGACAGGCTCGTTTCAGAGTTCGGATAGAGAGATAAAAAGTGAAAAAAACAAAAAAGATTATAAACTGTGTATGTGATCTTCACAAATCCAAACAACAGGGTCAAAATGTGTTAAGAATGTGATATAAGGGTACTCATTAGAATCACTTTGCCGAGGCGGTTCTAACAACCACCCACATTCCATGCCTGTATTAGAAAAAGCAGACTACAATCTATATTTGAGCAGAAATAAGAAAAATATCACAATTTTTCATTGTAAAATTTTCATTTTTTCGGCAATAAAGGTTACAATGTATTTGTATAGGCGTGTTTTCATAATGAATGAGTTTACCCTTTCCCACTCACATACCGGTAAGTGTAAAAATTTTATGTGTCTATAGATAGCCCACTTCCCCCCTCCCAGGTCCCCCAAAAAAAGAATTGTCAGTATGGCCCAACCGGCTGTTGAACTGAAATGTGAGGGTGTCAGGGGTTCAAAAATGCATGGAAATTGACACTTGCAAAACATGCTGCAAACAGTGAAAATCGCCAATGCCAAAACCCTTAATTGTTGCCTTAATACATTTGAAATCACACTTTTTGACAATTAAGAGATGTGGCCCCCTCCCATAGGGGCTTGAAGAAATATATGGGCTGCATGATGCTTCCACTCTGAGCTGAATCCGGCCCGCACACTAGTACTGATAAACTGCTTAGATGATCTAAGCCTGTCCAGGAACCGCGGTGCGAGGCGGACCGACCATGCTAATAAACCCTATTGGTTTCATTGGGCAACAGGGCTTGAGATGTCATTTCATCTCAATGTTGGGTAAAAGTCCCACAAAATTGGAAGCAACATCTCCAAAATGACCTTTACAGTGTTGACGGGGACGTTAAACCTCAAATCAAACAAAACAAAACAATTAAGAGATGCCCTTTGGTTAGCACGGAAACAATGATTTAGCCTAGAATGGTTCCATTTGAAAGGCTACTGCCCTGTGAACATTCATGCAGAGTTTGGTGTAAAATAGACCATTAGTTGTATGATGTTGCTGTCCTGGGCAACTCTGTGTAAATCAGCAAAATTCACAAAGTCCCCATGTGGGAATGGGCTAAACAATTGATAATGACATTTGCTGGCATCATTTTCACATTATGAAACCATGCCTATTCAAATATATTGAAAATTTTACCACCAAAAAATGAAAATTTCTGATAAAAATTATGAATTTTTTATATTTCTTCTCAAAATATAGATAGACTGTGATATTCATTGAAGCGGTTCTAACGAGTAACCAAAATCCTTGTTTTTGAGCAGAAATAAGAAAAACAAATTATACAAAGTGGGGTTTGAGAAAAATTCTATAGACCTGTTGTACTAATGAACATCGATTTTTCCCTGATTTTCATAGATGGATTGATTTTTGGGGTTTGATGACACGTCAACTTTTGTGTTTTGTGTTGTCTCACAATGAAAGGGAAAGGGGGAAAAGAGATAGAAGAGATAGAAGAGAAGATGAAAGTGAGGGACAGGGAAGAAGGTGGAAATTGAATGGAAGTGCAGAGACAGAGGAATTAACGCTTAAGACATTGAGAAAAATTACATCTTAAAATGTCGTCTGCTTAATATGTCGTCTGCTGAATTTTTTTTGCAAATTTTTTAAAAATATTTTTGCATACATGTGGGCAAACAGTGTGGGACCAGATCAGACTGCTCCTAGACTGATCTGGATCCACACTGTTTGCAAAAAAATTACTTTTAAGGTAATCGGCAGACAGCAAAGCAGACGACAATTGTCATGATTGGCATTTTATCTGTTAACAATGTTCCCTCTCTTCCCCTACCTGATGCAAGGACAGCAGGCCTCGCCCAACTGTAATCCCATATCAGTTGGACGATCAGATACACATCATCTTTACCTCACCCACCCAAACTCAGAAAATACGGCTGGATGTTTCATGTGAAATCTCTGTCCAGCAGATGAATCACATTGGCCGAAACTAGCTAGTCTGGCCCAGAAAACTGTTCACTTCATACTTTTGAGTTCTGTGGTGTATTCTTTGCTTCAAAATGATAGCTCTTTTATAGAACATATTCAGTTCAGCATTGAAAAGCTACTGAGCTTTATAGCTCTAGTAAATAAACAGTTGACCCAAAAAGTACATGTATGTTGTGTGTACCTGTTAGAATTGACTGAATGGGGCCATTCTTTATATATAAACAAGGACACACAACAAACTTTAAGCTCATAGAACATAGAAAAGATCTTTACTGTCTATGCACATGGGCGTAGACATTATATACGTAGGGTTTAACACCAAAGTGAAGCCATTAATTACCCACAATGCTGGTTGACCTTTATATTTTGCAACAGCAAGTATAAGCTTTCACAAGAAGAAAAAAGCGGCCCATAACAAGTATAAGTTTTCACCCAAAAAGTGGTCCAAGGGCAGAGCTCTGGCACAGGATAGCTATAACATTGGTACATACAAGCCCATATTTGCTGTCATGTTTGTACAGGCTAATACAAAATATACATCTACAAAATCTCGAGCATGATGGACCACTGCCTATTCTATAAGCTCCCCAGGAGCCTTCGGTTCTGGTGAGCTAAAATGCTTGCCACGCCACGTTTTGGGTTAATCTTCCATTAGTCTTCTGTAAAGTGTAGGAAAGTTGTCTACTTAACTTCTCCAACAGTTTCCAAGCATTCCATTCGATGAGCATATTGAAGTTGCACATGTGCCTTTTTAAAGATGACAAATTTTAAGTACTTTTTGACAACATAACGCCACTTGCAACTTTGACACTTGGGACATTATACTTCAGTCGGCAGAATCCTGCGGGCATACTGGCAATTAGAATATTGCCAAAGGCAGTTAATTGTATAAAACACATTTCTGGGATATAACTATAGACATTCACATTTAATATGTGCTAAGCGTAGACCTGGCTTTTTGTAAAAGCTAAACTTATACATTTATCTCCTGATCAGTTTCAATCAGTAACATTACTGGTGTCAACACATTTTCATGGTCCCACCAAAAGTATTTGAGCTTGACCTTATGTCATTTCACTGATATGATAAATTCCATGTCTCTTTTCAGCATTAGAGATTACAGGAGAAAATTTAGAAGACCTTCTTGCCTATGATGACCTGTTCTTGGATTACTTCAATGCATTCCTCGCTCTACCAGTATGTATATAAAATTTCAACAGGAAATACACTTGTATAATGAATCGTCATTTCATATGATACTTTCTGACCCTTATCAACCAATTTTATAGCAGGAGTCAATTTCAAAATTTGCCGGCCTCTGTAGCCAGTCAGATGCGCGTCTGACTAGTGATCAGGAGGATGCGGGTGCGATACCTGCCGGGGTTGGCAGCATTCCATTTTTGGGTTTCCAGTTTCTGATGACGTGGCTCATTATTTATGCAAAAATATAATATCAAGAGTACATTAAGAATCCCCCCCCCCCATGGGCGGGGCTTGATGAAATAAATGGGCTGCATGATGCTTCCACCCAGAGCTGAAACCAACTGCACACGAGTACTGGTAAACCGCTTAGAGGATCTAAGCCTGCCCAGGCAAAGTGGTGCGAGTCAGACCTTATAGGTTTCATTGAGGGACAGGACGTGAGATGACACACAAAATTGGAAACAATGTCTCAAAATGACCTATACAGTGTTGATGGGGACATTAACCCTCAAATCAAACAAAAAGTAATAACTTACCATAATGATCCTAAGAATTGGGATGGATAGGCCTAAACAAACAGTGCAGACCCAGATCAGACTGCTCTTTTTGGACTTGCTGGACCGTGAAACAAATTTGTTAAACTTTTAGGAGAGTTACAGCAAGTTCTCAAGGTGTCCCAATTTTTAGGATTTTTACTGTAGTTGGTCTTGCCACATTGCTTATTATGACAAAGATGGTATTATAGCCTTGATTTTCATATGCATTTTTTCATATGAGTTTAATAACGCCATGTAATAAATTCTGTAATCCAATAAAGGATTAAATATGCAATTTAGTTAGGTACGTCCCGTTACATTACAATCCATGTAGGACGTTATTAACGAAGTCACATTCATTAATGGTGGAATATTGACATTTTTGTACAAAAATCGTTTATTACATGTATATGTGTTCTATTATATCTAAATGTCATATGATAAACAGAATCTTGCATTTGTGCTCATGTATTATTGAGTTTATTAAACTCGTTGAGGAAAAGGGATAAAATGCTCTGCAAAGCCTCGCATTTTATTCCTTTTCCTCAACTTGTTTAATAAATTCAATAATACATGAACACTCATGTAAGATCCTGAGATAATGAGATTTTTTAGCATTATATAGGGGAATTAGGGTTCAAAGTTTATATTGACTTTATCTTTCTTATATCTTCTCTTGAGACATTAACCAGTAATTTCGGTGATTAAGTACAAATATCTTCATTTATTGATATGGTAGTTGTGTTTACAAAAGGTTTACCTTAAGGAGAAAATTTATACCTTGTCACCCTCTTATTTTCCAGAAGGGAGATAACTTCCATTGCTACATGATTGCTTACCCATATCACTGATCTCTGAAAAAAGGCCCGGGAGAAAAAGGGGTCTTCTCTTAAAGGAAAGAATTTGCTCCATAGGAGCAAATTCTTTCATTTAAGAGAAGACCCCTATTGATTAGGGAGATAGAAAATATTTCTGAAAGAGTTGCCTCCCCTGAAGGTGTATGAATTTCCAATAAGTCCTTGGTACTTTTGTGAACTTGACAGGTATATTGGAAGAATTATGACATGAGCTGTGGCATTAAAAAACTTATTTCTGCCATTAAAAAAAAAACAAAAAAAAAAAACAACAACAAAAAAACCAAACATGCAGATCAGACTGCACTGTGCACCTATAAAGAATATTTGATTCTTTCAGTGTAAGATCGATTGTTATTTCACCGAATGAAAACCAAAAGAAATATTTTCAAAGCCACAAGTGAAAATACTTCCTTTGGTGTTCATGAGTGAAATAAATATCAATCTGACACCGAAAAAAATATCAAATTTTCTGTTCCTTACATGCTTTAAATTAAAATTTTATTGCAATTTTAAAGTGTCAGCCGTCACCACAGGGAACAAACTTTTTCCATGGTGATTTCACGTCAATTTAGAGGTGTTCAGCGTGTTAGCTGGGTAAATAATATTGCGTGTAACCTGGAAGACAGTTTGGAATGTTACTTTATCAGATGTTTCACTTGAAATTTGCATTACTAGTGTCATCACAATATGCCGTCATCGCAACCGAAGTGACTGCAGTATTAAGAATCCATGCTCAGAAATGGAAGGTATGCAAGAAAAAGAATCCTACATGGGTTTGAGGGGTGGATAGAAAAATCAGTCCCTCGGGATCACTGTCCGGCATCACTCGGCAAGCCTCGTGATGTCTGACAGTGACCCTGGGGATGGATACTTCCAGACATCCCTCACACCCAAGTAAGATTCTTATAGTGTTTTCTGCTTAGATAGTACAAAACCTCTGTACGTAGTGGCGGTTTCTAAAATTTCAAAACCCTTGCTATAGTCTGTGTAGCTATAGTTGTGGCATACTCCAAAGACATGTTTTCTTGTGACGGGACTTGTGTAAAACATGGTTTACTTGACAAATAATGTTTTAAGTAGTAGGTATTAACCCATTTTGTACTGGAAACCCCTAAACGGGTACCTTGGCAAACAGTGCAGGCCCAGATCATACGCGGCAGAATGCGGCGTCTGATCAATGCCTACACTATTTGCAAAAAATTCAGCTTTTTTCTGAAGAAAACAAACTGACACCCCTAAATTTTGGACTGGACTCCTGCTATACATGTATATAAGATGGAAGATTCCATTTGGTAAAAAAAGGGTCAAGATATGCAAGATAAACCAGCTCTACAAAAGAAAATACTCAATCCCTTTAAACTATCAAACATTGCTTAAAACTTTAGAGAGGACAGCTATCTAAAATTTTATACCGGCCCCTATAGCTCAGTTGGTAGAGTGTCCACTCCGGGGAACGGGAGGTCAAGGGTTCGATCCCGGGCCGCAACATATCAAAGTCGTTAAAAATGGTACTAGCTGCTCCTTGCTTGGCACTCAGATTTACGGGGTAGAGCTAGTACTGGTCGACCCAGTTTCAGGATAATGTGACTGGGTGTGGTATCGTGTAATGTGTCTGGGAGATGATACTTCAGTGAGGCAGCACTATAAAAGTGAGCATTGAGCTCCCTGTCGCAACCAGACACCATCGTGATATGACTGAAAAATTGTTGAAAGCGACGTTAAACCCGAATTTACACACACACACACACACACTATCTAAAATTTTGTATTTATTTTTCAGCTAAAATAAGGCTTGACATTACTTGTGAATCATCTGCCCCCAAATTGTTGAAAGCGACGTTAAACCCGAATTTACACACACACACACACACACTATCTAAAATTTTGTATTTATTTTTCAGCTAAAATATGGCTTGACATTACATGTGAATCATCTGCCCCCAGATGATTCACATGTAATGTCAAGCCTTTTTTTTTTTTGCAGAAAAATAAAAAAAAGATATGTTGAAAATGCTATCTGCTAAACATCATGCTTAGTGCTTGAAGGGTATAAAATTGTGGTCAACTTTGAAATAGACCTGCTTCATAGCAGAACTATATGTCATTGTTTTTATCATTTCCTTTATTAACCATTATCCTGCTGAAGATGACAATCCATACCTTTGCAAACAGTGTAGATCCAGATCAGATGGCTGAAGAAGCCATCTGACCTTGATTTACACTGTTCTCATGCAGTTTCTGAAATGAAAGGATACAGTTTATCAAGTAGTTTGATTGGCTGCTAGTCAGCGCTTGATGTGGCTGAATTAATTTATTCAGCAGGATAAGGAATAAATGCACATTTTGGTTCAGCTTCATGGCCCAATCAACAAATCAAAATCTAGCTTGCTTCAAAATGGCTTGGAATTACAATATTCCCTATATACATACATTTTTGTGTAAGTGAAATAAAAATAATCACTTGCCCAACAAAACCTTGTACTTGTCACAGGCTGTTAAGCAGTGAATTGTTATGCTCTGTCCTTAATCTAACTTAGGGTGTGTCAGTACTTAACTTTATCTAGCCCTGTAAACAGATGGCACATTGAATCTGTCCAGCCATGTGAACAGATGGCACATTTCCTTCATCTAGTCATTTAAACAGACTAAAGTCACATTTACTCCAACCAGTCATTTAAAAAGATGATGCATTTACACCATCCAGCCATGTATTCCAACGACTCATTTACTCCATCCAACCATTTAATCAGATGACACATTTACTCCATCCAGCCATGTAAACAGATGCCTCATTTACTCTGTCAAGCCATGTAAACAGATGACTCATTTACTCCATCCAGCCATGTTAACAGATGGCATATTTACTCCATCCAGCCATATAAACAGATAGCACACTTATTCCATCCAGCCATGTAAACAGTTGGCACATTTACACCATCCAGCCATGTAAAAAGATGGCACATTTACCACATCCAGCCATGTAAACAGATGGCACATCTACTCCATCCAGCCATGTAAACAGATGGCACATCTACTCCATCCAGACATGAAGACAGGTGGCACATTTACTACATCCAGCCTTGTAAACAGATGTTACATTTACTCCATGTGCCATGTAAAAAGATGGCAAATTTACTCCATCCAGCCATGTAAACAGATGGCACATTTACTTAATTCAGCCATGTAAGCAGATGGCATATTTACTTAATTTCAGCCATGTGCATGTAAGCAGTAAACAACAGTATCTGTACCTATCTTGTTTTCTTCAGGTCTTTCCACAGGCCATGGCCTATAACCGCCTCACTGGTGACTTCAACGAGATCACTGGTGATCAAATACCAGATAGTCGTTCCATGTCCCGGTATGACAGTGCCACTGGGCTACCATATGGTATATCAGATGGGCAGAGAGATGCCATGCTACAGTGGGCCAGAAAGGAAAGACTGCCTTTGTTTCTGAGGTTGGTGTGACTCGTTTGAGACTTGGGCCCAGTTGGTCAAAGCATTCGTAGCTTATGGTCAAAATGATAACTGCTCTAGTTAATAAAATACCTAAGAAAGTCGAATTTTTGCTGAAAAAATGTGAGTAGCTTTTGCAGTGCAAAAGCTACTCACTTCTTTCAGCAAAAATATAAGCATATTCCATTCTACATGTAAATGATCAAACAGACTTTCAAAGATATGTTAACTACATGTACTGAGATTGTTAGCTTGTGATGAAAGTTTTAAGAATGAATGAAAATAAGAAAACTTCTACATACAGTCAAACTTCAATGGCTCAAACACCTTTGGGACCTCGAAAATCTGTTGGAGACAGGGGTAGTTCGAGTCACTGAGGTTACTGTCAGAAGGCATAATGAGATACTTTTAGACATCTTTTCGGTGTTTTATATTAAAAATGTATGCTGTGTGTACTCATTAGAATCGCCTCATTGAGGCGATTCTAATGAGTACACACAGCTTACATTGCAAGGTAATAGACTAAAATCTCCTTAATTATCCCCCACTATTTTTAGCTCACCTGTCACATAGTGACAAGGTGAGCTTTTGGGATCACTTTTTGTCCGCCGTGCGTGCGTCCGTGCGTGCGTGCATCCGTGCGTGCGTCCGTAAACTTTTCTTCAAACGACATCTCCTCCTAAACCACTGATCGTTTTTTGACCAAACTTCACAGGAATGATCCTTAGGTGGTCCCCTTTCAAAGTTGTTCAAATGGTTCCGGTCCATTGCACATATAGGTCACAGTAGCCAAAAACAGATTTTTTTTTCACCGCAAACTTAAAAAATCTTCTTCTCTGAAACCGCAAGGCCCAGGTCTTTGATATTAGGTATGAAGCTTCATCTAGTGGACCCCTACCAAGATTGTTCAAATTATAGTGCTGGGGCCAAAAATGCCCCCGCACGGGGGCCCTTTGGTTTTACATGGGCTTATATAGGGAAAATATTTAAAAATCTTCTTCTCTGAAACCGCAAGGCCCAGGTCTTTGATATTTGGTATGAAGCTTCATCTAGTGGACCCCTACCAAGATTGTTCAAATTATAGTGCTGGAGCAAAAAATGCCCCCGCACGGGGGCCCTTTGGTTTTACATGGGCTTATATAGGGAAAATCTTGAAAAATCTTCTTCTCTGAAACCGCAAGGCCCAGGTCTTTGATATTTGGTATGAAGCTTCATCTAGTGGACCCCTACCAAGATTGTTCAAATTATAGTGCTGGGGCCAAAAATGCCCCCGCACGGGGGCCCTTTGGTTTTACATAGGCTTATATAGGGAAAATCTGTAAAAATCTTCTTCTCTGAAACCGCAAGGCCCAGGTCTTTGATATTTGGTGTGAAGCTTCATCTAGTGGACCCCTACCAAGATTGTTCAAATTATAGTGCTGGAGCTAAAAATGCCCCTGCACGGGTGCCCTTTGGTTTTACATAGGCTTATATAGGGAAAATCTGGAAAAATCTTTTTCTCTGAAACTGCAAGGCCCAGGTCTTTGATATTTGGTATGAAGCTTCATCTAGTGGACCCCTACCAAGATTGTTCAAATTATAGTGCTGGGGCCAAAAATGCCTCCGCACCAGGGCCCTTTTGTTTTACATAGGCTTATATAGGGAAAATCTTTAAAAATCTTCTTCTCTGAAACCGCAAGGCCCAGGTCTTTGATATTTGGTATGAAGCTTCATCTAGTGGACCCCTACCAAGATTGTTCAAATTATAGTGCTGGAGCTAAAAATGCCCCCGCACGGGGGCCCTTTGGGTTTACATGGGCTTATATAGGGAAAATATTTTAAAAAATCTTCTTCTCTGAAACCGCAAGGCCCAGGTCATTGATATTTGGTATGAAGCTTTATCTAGTGGACCCCTACCAAGGTTGTTCAAATTATAGTGCTGGATCTAAAAATGCCCCCGCATGGGGGCCTTTTGGTTTTACATGGGTATATATAGGGAAAATCTTGAAAAATCTTTTTTTCTGAAACCGCAAGGCCCAGGTCTTTGATATTTGGTATGAAGCTTCATCTAGTGGACCCCTACCAAGATTGTTCAAATTATAGTGCTGGGGCCAAAAATGCCTCCGCACCAGGGCCCTTTTGTTTTACATAGGCTTATATAGGGAAAATCTTTAAAAATCTTCTTCACTGAAACCGCAAGGCCCAGGTCTTTGATATTTGGTATGAAGCTTCATCTAGTGGACCCCTACCAAGATTGTTCAAATTATAGTGCTGGAGCTAAAAATGCCCCCCACACGGGGGCCCTTTGGTTTTACATAGGCTTATATAGGGAAAATCTTTAAAAATCTTCTTCTCTGAAACCGCAAGGCCCAGGTCTTTGATATTTGGTATGAAGCTTCATCTAGTGGACCCCTAGCAAGATTATTCAAATTATAGTGCTGGGGCCAAAAATGCCCCTGCACCAGGGCCCTTTTGTTTTACATAGGCATATATAGGGAAAATCTTGAAAAATCTTTTTCTCTGAAACTGCAAGGCCCAGGTCTTTGATATTTGGTATGAAGCTTCATCTAGTGGACCTCTACCAAGATTGTTCAAATTATAGCCCTGGGGCCAAAAATGCCCCCGCTCCGGGGCCCTTTGGTTTTACATAGGCTTATATAGGGAAAATCTTGAAAAATCTTCTTCTTTGAAACCACAAGGCTTAGGTCTTCGATATTTGTTATGAAGCTTCAGCTAGTGGACCTCTATAAAGATTGTTCAAATTATAGCCCTGAGACCAAAAATGCCTTCGCCATGTGGCCCTTTGGTTTTACATAGACAATTATAGGGAAAATCTTTAAAAATCATCTTCTCTGAAACACAAGGCTTAGGTCTTTGATATTTGTTATGAAGCTTCAGTTAGTGGACCTCTACCAAGATTGTTCAAATTATAGCCCTGGGGCCAAAAATGCCCCTGCTCCAGGGCCCTTTGGTTTAACATAGACTTATATAGGGAAAATCTTGTTTTACATAGACTTCTATATGCAAGGTAAACCTTTAAAATCTTCTTCTCTGAAACCAGAAAGCCCAGGTCTTTCATATTCGATATGAAGCTACCAAGATTGTTCAAATTATAGCCATGGGGCCAAAATTGACCCTGCCCGGGGCCCACTTGTTATACATTGGATCAGGTGAGCGAACCAGGGCCCTCTGGGCCCTCTTGTTTATGTATAGGATTTCGCTAGGGGCTCAAGAATGGGTTCGACACATCCATGGTGAACGAGCCATCGGTGTTCGAGCCATCGAAGTTCTACTGTATTACTGTTTTATACAGGGAAACTTTGATTGCTCAAACACCTTTGGGACCATGAAAATTTGTTCGAGACTACGGTAGTTTGAGCCTATGAGAGTCATTCGTAGTGCCATGCCAAGAGCATAATGGTTATGTAAAATAAAGGTATGATGTGTGTACTCATTAGAATAGCCTCATCTAGGTGATTTTAATGAGTACACAACATACTTCTCAAAATATCTACCTAAGTTATCCCTAAATATGTCTTATGAGGATCTACATAAAGAAATCCTAGGGATTAAAAAATGTGTTCAAATCAGCCTTGGTAAACGAACCATCAGTGTTTGAGCCAGAAAAGTTCAACTGAGGTTACATGATTATTCTACATATTGACACATCTGACTCACAATATTGAACATTCATTGAAGTACGAACAACATTGGGTCATGAGCAAAGTTTGAGTGAACTTCTTACAATAACATATTGGGTCATGAGCAAAGTTTAAGTGAACTCCTTACAACAACATATTGGGTCATGAGCAACGTTTAAGTTAACTCCTTACAACAACATATTGGGTCATGAGCAAAGTTTAAGTGAACTCCTTACAACAGTATATTTGGTCATGAGCAAAGTTTAAGTGAACTCATTACAACAACATATTGGGTCATGAGCAGTTTAAGTGATCTCCTTACAACAATATATTGGGTCATGAGCATTGTTTAAGTGAACACCAGGCAACAATATATTGGGTCATGAGCAAACTTTAAGTGAACTCCTTTCAACAACAGTGGGTAATGATAAAAGTGTAAGTGAACTCCTTACAACAATATTTTGGTTCATGAGCAAAGTTTAAGTGAACTCCTTACAACAATATATTAGGTCATAAGCAAAGTTTAAGTGAACTCCTTACAACAACATAGTGGGTCATGAGCAAAGTTTAAGTGAATTCCTTACAACAAAGTAGAAGTAAAACAAAGATCAGGAATTGATACAATTAACTTACTCCACCCATCAAAGACACCAAAGGGAAAGAAACACAAACATTAAGCGACCAGACGGGCTTGAATCGATTTTACGTGGCCACAATCCTGGCCCTTACTTCCGTCGCGATTTAGACAAATAATTTGTTCAGTCCGAATGAAGGCCTCCTAACTCATCAGTGCAACATCTCCCTGAACACAAATAATCAAAGAACCACAGAGGTGAGACAACGGTGAGGACTCGACAGCAAGAAACCACTGAAATGCTGGAGCAAAAGAAAACCAACAGTCAGACTCTGATGGGCCCAACCAGAGACAGAGCATCAGGCATCAACCAACATTACCTTGAATTAGATCTCTCTAATTCTCAATAAGCCTTTACGTTGGAACCATCATAGAACACTGGGTAATGATAAAAGTGTAAGTGAACTCCTTTCAACAATATATTGGGTGATGAGCAAAGTTTAAGTGAACTCCTTACAACAGTATATTGGGTTATGAGCAAAGTTTAAGTGAATTCCTTACAGCAACACTGGGTAATGATAAAAGTGTAAGTGAACTCCTTTCAACAATATATTGGGTCATGAGCAAAGTTTAAGTGAACTCCTTACAACAATATATTGGGTCATGAGCAAAGTTTAAGTGAACTCCTTACAACAACATATTGGGTCATGAGCAAAGTTTGAGTGAACTCCTTGCAACAATATATTGGGTCATGAGCAAAGTTTGAGTGAACTCCTTACAACAACATATTGGGTCATGAGCAGTTTAAGTGAACTCCTTACAACAATATATTGGGTCATGAGCAAAGTTTGAGTGAACTCATTACAACAAAATATGTATTGGGTCATGAGCAGTTTAAGTGAACTCCTTACAACAATATATTGGGCCATGAGCAAAGTTTAAGTGAACTCATTACAACAACATACTGGGTCATGAGCAGTTTAAGTGCACTTCTTACAACAACATATTGGGTCATGAGCAAAGTTTAGGTTTGTTTGTTTGATTTGATGTCTAACGTCCCCGTCAACACTGTAAAGGTCATTTTGGAGACGTTGCTTCCAATTTTGTGGGACTTTTACCCGACACTGAGATGAAATGACATCCCAAGCCCTGACGCCCAATGAAACCAATAGGGTTTATTAGCGTGAACGGTCCGCCTCGCACCGCGGTTCCTGGACAGGCTTCAATCCTCTAAGCGGTTTACCAGTACTAGTGTGCGGGCCGGATTCAGCTCTGCGTGGAAGCATCATGCAGCCCATATATTTCTTCAAGCCCCTATGGGCGGGGACTGCAATGTTTAAGTGAACTCCTTACAACAATGTATTGGGTCATGAGCAAAGTTAGGTGAACTCCTTACAACAACATATTGAGTCATGAGCAAAGTTTAAGTGAACTAACAACACTATATTGAGTCATGAGCAGTTTAAGTGAACACCTTACAACAATGGATTGGGTCATGAGCAAAGTTAGGTGAACTCCTTACAACAACATATTGAGTCATGAGCAAAGTTTAAGTGAACTTACAACACTATATTGAGTCATGAGCAGTTTAAGTGAACTCCTTACAACAACATATTGGGTCATGAGCAATGTTTAAGTGCACCTCTTACAACAACATATTGAGTCATGAGCAAAGTTTAAGTGAACTCCTAACAACACTATATTGGGTCATGAGCAGTTTAAGTGATTTCCTTACAACAATGTATTGGGTCATGAGCAAAGTCTGAGTGAACTCCTTACAACAACATATTTGGTCATGAGCAAAGTTTAAGTGCACTACTTACAAAAGCACTGGGTAATGATAAAAGTGTAAGTGAACTCCTTACAACAATATATTGGGTCATGAGCAAAGTTTAAGTGAACTCCTTACAAAAACATATTGGGTCATGAGCAAAGTTTGAGTGAACTTACAACAACATATTGAGTCATGAGCAAAGTTTAAGTGAACTCCTTTCAGCAATGTATTGGGTCATGAGCAAAGTTTGAGTGAACTCCTTATAACAACATATTGGGTCATGAGCTAAGTTTACCGGCCCCGATAGTTCAGTTGGTAGAGTGTCCGCTCCGGGGAACGGGAGGTCATGGGTTCGATCCCGGGCCGCGACATACCAAAGTCGTCAAGAATGGTACTAGCTGCTCCTCGTTTGGCACTCAGATTTACGGGGGTAGAGCTAGGACTGGTCGATCCAGTGTCAGGATAATGTGACTTGATGTTGTATCATGTAATGTGTCTGGGACATGATACTTCAATAAGGCAGCACTATAAAAGTGAGCATAGAGCTCCCTGTTGCAACCAGACACCGTGTCGTGATATGACTGGAAAATTGTTGAAAGCGACGTTAAACCCGAATTCACACACACACACACACACACACACACACACACACACACACACACACACACACACACACACACACACACACACACACACACACACACACATGAGCTAAGTTTAAGTGAACTCCTGACAACAATGTATTAGGTCATGAACAAAGTTTGAGTGAACTCCTTACAACAATACATTGGGTCATGAGCAGTTTAAGTGCACTCCCTACAACAATATATTGGGTCATGAGTAGTTTAAGTGAACTCCTTACAACAACATATTGAGTCAGGAGCAGTTGAAGTGAACTCCTTACAACAATATATTGGGTCATGAGCAAAAATGAAGTGAACTCCTTACAACAACACTTGGTAATGATAAAGGTGTAAGTGAACTCCTTACAACAATATATTGGGTGATGAGCAGTTTAAGTGAACTCCTTACAACAACATATTGAGTCATGAGCAAAGTTTAAGTGAACTCCTTACAACAACATATTGGGTCATGAGCAAAGTGTAAGCTAGCCCTTTCAGGGTTCACTTACCTTGAGACAGGTTTAACCTTTACCTCTCTCTAGGCTAATTTAGCAGGCAACAAATTGACAATATTATTCTTAATATTCCCAGTAAAATGGACTTGAGATCTCATGAAAATTGTCTTTATAGGAAACAATTGGCATGAGATGACAAATCCTGTTTATGGGGAAAAATCAGCAAAAAATGCCCAGCATGCAGAGTGTAAAATGAACCCTTTACAATGGTATTGGATCATGAGCAAAGTGTAAGTGAGCACCTTCAGGGTTCTCTTTGGTCATGACCTACAGTCGAACTTCGATGGCTCGAACACCGATGCCTCGTTTACCATGGTTGAGTTGAACCCTTTTTTGAGTCCCTAGGGAATTCCTCTGCATAAGAAAAAGTGTGGGATAATTAAGGAGATTTTTTACTTTTATCTTTATTTTGTGCTCTGTGTACTCATTAGAATCGCCTCGAACAAATTGCCATGGTCCCAAAAGGGTTCGAGCCATCGAAGTTCGACTGTATATTGTTATACATCAGTGAACATTTGGGGTTCACTTAAACTTTGCTGGTGACTTGATGTTGGTCATTCATTGATGTACATCAATCAACATGCGGCAGCCCATTGTTGTCTGTAAAAATTTGTTCCATTCTTGTTATGCCACAAAGAGTAGTCTTGCACTTCTGCAAAAAGCTGAAACTGACCAGCTGGCCCCGATAGCTCAGTGGTAGAGCCTCCACTTGGGGAATGGGAGGTCGCGGGTTCGATCCCCGGCCACGCCATACCAAAGGCATGAAAAATGGTACTAGGCGCTCCCTTGGCTGAAGCTCGCATTATCAGGGGTAGTCCTAGGAAGATAAATGAAGGCAGGTAAGTATTTGTTACAGGATACTTTGTTTGTCGCAATAAAAGCTCTACAGAGCTTATGTTACTTGTTTCGTATATGCGACGTTAAATAAAGCTTCTTTATGAGTACTGTAAACTGCTTAGAAGGTCAAAGCGGGACCAAACAAAGTGGTGTTAGTCCGACCACCTCTGCATATAAAATGTAGCAGATTCTTTGGATGGTAGGGCTTGAGATGTCATTTAATTTCAGTTTCGAGTAAAAGTAACACAAAATCGAAAGAAGTGTCTCCAAATTGACTGAAATAGAATGTAAAACCTCAAGTCAACACAAAATAAAGTTCAATCAACATTGAAAATATTACCTGCATTTCTTAATTAACATAGTTCAAAGTTGAATCCCAAATAAAATTATGTATAGGTTATATTTCTGTTTTGAATGTCTACTACACCACAGCCTCTTTATAACACTATTAATGGGGTCCAAAGCAGAAATCATGTTAGTTAAACAACCTTCTTACATGCTTTTCGGTGAAATATAGAGATTTCTCAGTGAAATCGAAATCGATATTGTCACTGTTTGAAACAGTGACAATACGATTTTTATTTTTCACTGTTTGGGACTACTTTTTTCTTCAAATCTAACTCTAATTTCAATTTTATCTTTGTCAGATAACTGAACAATACTGAAATGTGTTCTAATTGACGCATAGCCCGTTCATGTGTGACGGGGACGTTACTGACGTCATTTATGACGCTGACGTCATGTCTTTTGTCGCGCGACGTTAGACTTGCCAGCATCTTCTTTGGAAAACTACACTCTCAATTATTTCATTAATCATTCATAATACAATCCCAGGCCATTTCTCAGGTGCAAACTTTCAGTTTACACCCAATAGTATACCCACTAAACACGATGGACACCACTAAATTGACGCGAAACGAACAGGAACAAAGATAATTTTCTCCGAATGTGAGCGACACCATTAAAGACACTAAATATTGCCTTTTGAAGCATGTAAGAAACAGAAAATTTGATTTTTTCAGTGCAAGATCAAATTTTATTTCACTCATGAACACCAAAACTGCTATTTTCACTGGTGGCTACGCCACTCGTGAAAATAACAGTTTTGGTGTTCATTCGATGAAATAAAATTCGATCTTACACTGAAAAAATCAAATATCCTCTATATGTTATATCCAAACAAAAATGTATAGATTATGGAGAAAAATGACCATTTTTCTACAAAATCTACACATTTTTGGGGATCCATTATATCCAAAACCATCATTTAACCAACCATGTTATAATGAAATTGTGGTGTACAATCTTATAAAGAGGTTGCTGTGTATAAAGTGGAAATGTTCATTCCAGATAAAATGGATTAATAAAAAAAAGGAGTATGTGCGTATTATAATATCTAACATAGATGTGAGAGGTAAATAGATCACTGGGTCTGGCAAGCCTCGTGATGCCTGATAGTGATCTTGAGGGACGGATTTTTCCATCCACCCCTCACACCATGTAAGATTGTTTTTCTTGCATACCTTTCATTTCTGACATTGGTTAATGTAGTCACTTCAGCATATTTTGATGACAATAATGCAGCATTTTTGACGTCACTGGATGTGCATATATGACGTCATATTTAACCTGTGCACATCAAACACTTGAAAATTCTCTATTTTTATCTAATCCTTGGGTAGGATAACCTGGATAGGATAAGAATTTCTATACCAGAGTTAGGTCCAGGATTTCCTTAGCTGCCGTGCAAGAAAAAGATTTCTTGACGTTTGAAATTTGATATTGATTTAAGCTTCACATTTGTGATCAGCAGGTAGCAAAATGTCATACATTCAATAATGATCCATAACCCATTGTATGCCGGAAACCCCGAGAAACAGTGCAGGCCCAGATCAGACGCCTGATCAGGGCCTACACTGTTTGCAGGATGTTCAGCTATTTTCTAAATAAATTTTGAGGAAAACACAACCTGACCCCCCTAAATTTTGAAATGGACTCCTGGTATATATAAGGAGGAAGATTCCATTTGGTACAAAAAGGGTTAATATTGATGTCTTCAAATAACAATAAACCCAACAGAGCTCAGTATAGTTCTAAATACATCTGGCTACACTATTTAATGTTACATCAAAACAAGCCAGAATTTCAATAATTCCTGTTCAAGTTGACAGGTATTCAATTGATCATGCATGGAATTTAATTTATAAGCTATAGGCCTGCTCATAATTAACCCTTTTTGTACCAAATGGAATCTTCCTCCTTATATATAGCAGCAGTCCATTTCAAAATTTGAGAGTGTCAGGTTGTGTTTTCTTCAAAGTTTATTTGGTAAATGGCTGAACTTTTTGCGAACAGTATAGGCCCTTGATCAGACGGCGCATTCTGCGGCGTCTGATCTGGGCCTGCACTGTTTGCCAATTACCCGTTTAGGGGTTTCCGGTACAAAAAGGGTTAATACTTGAAAGAGGGTGTAGCAGTACAAATGAATAAAAAAAATAAGTCTTTTTTTCTCGTTTTGTCATATGTGTCTGTAAAATTTGTTACTTTCTGGTTAAGCCATAGAGAGTAGTCTCTGCAAAATTGTATCCTGCCTATAAAAACGGTCCCCGCCCATAGGGGGGGTGAAGAAATATATGGGCTGCACGATACTTCCACGCAGAGCTGAATCCGGCCTGCACACTAGTGGTGGTAAACCGCTTAGAGGATCTAAACCTGTCCAAGAACCGCAGTGCGAGGCAGACCATCCATGCTAATAAACCCTATTGGTTTCATTGGGCGACAGGGCTTGAGATGTCATTTCATCTCAATGTCGGGTAAAAGTCCCACAAAATTGGAAGCAACGTCTCCAAAATGACCATTACAGTGTTGACAGGGACGTTAAACCTCAAATCAAACAAAACAAATTGCCTATAAAACATTCCATTCATTTTTTTTGCAGTACACAACTGTTCCGCGAATTCAAACTCTGTAAGCTTCTGCTCCGACCCCTGGATGACCGTTACTCAGCCAGCCGAGGTTCAAGTCACCAGATACGTGGCTACTCACGCCAATCAGAAAGTTATGTTTCCAGTCTCAGCAACAGTGCGGACAACAGTGCAAATGATGGCATTGATGATGAAGATTTTGCATTTGATTATAATGCTTCCCAGTTGTTCAGATATCAGAGGCCGGGGAGTAGAGCATTAAGTGTACCTGCTCATGTTACTAATGCATTAGGTAAGTAAAGTTTAAGATATCCAAGTGTTTTTGGTTAGTTTACTTTTTAGCTCCCTTACAGAAGTAAGAGGGAGCTGTTGCCACACCACTGGTGTTGGCGACGGTGTCTGCCATGGCGTCCCCATTAGGTTAAAGTTTCCTGCAAGCTTTTATTATGTCTCCCCCGAAAAAATTTTTTTCGGAGAGACATATTGTTTTTCCCCCGGGCGTCTGTCTGTCCGTCTGTCCGTCTGTCCGTCTGTCTGTCTGTCCGTCTGTCCGTCTGTCCGTCTGTCCGTCTGTCACACTTTCGTGTCCGCTCTGTAACTTGAAAACCGTTAGAGCTATCGTCACGAAACTTCGTATAAATATTAATCAGCATTAGACGACGTGCAGTGCGCAAGAACCATAACTCTCGCATTTATACTTTTTGAATTATCTCCCTTGGAAGTTTGTTGGTATGTATATATGTATGGGCAAATCGTGTCCGGTCAATAACTTTCTTATTTTTTGATGGATTTTAAAATTACTCGGCAGAAATATTAACAACCATAAGACGATGTGTGGTGCGCATGAGGCAGGTCGGTACCTCAAAGGTCAAGGTCATACTTAGAGGTCAAAGGTCAAAAAAGGGGCCTTTTTTTCGTATTTGGTCAATAACTTTCTTATTTTGAGATGGATTTTAAAATTACTTGGCATAATTATTAACAACCATAAGAGGATGTGTGGTGCGCATGAGGCAGGTCGGTCCCTCAAAGGTCAAGGTCATACTTACAGGTCAAAGGTCAAAAAAGGGGCCTTTTTTTCGTATTTGGTCAATAACTTTCTAATTTTGAGATGGATTTTTAAATTACTTGGCATAATTATTAACAATCATGAGACGATGTGTGGTGCACATGAGGCAGGTCGGTACCTCAAAGGTCAAGGTCATACTTAGAGGTCAAAAGTCAAAAAGTGGGCCTTTTTTTCGTATTTGGTCAATAACTTCCTTATTTTGAGATGGATTTTGAAATCACATGGCAGAAATGTGAACCAATATAAGGCGATGTGTTGGGCGCATGACCCAGGTTGGTACCTCAAAGGTCAAGGTCATACTTAGAGGTCAAAGGTAAAAAAAGGGGCCTTTTTTCGGGTTTTGTCAATAACTTGCCTATTTTTAAATAGAATTTGAAGTTACTTGGCAAACATGTTAACTATCATGGGACGATGTGTTGCATGCATGATTCAGTTTGGTACCTAAAATGTCAAGGTCATACATAGAGGTCAAAGGTAAAAAAGGGGCCTTTTTTCGTGTTTGGTCAATAACTTTCTTATTTTTAGATGGATTTTGAAATTGCTAGGCAGAAATGTTAACCACCATGAGATGATGTGTTGCACGCATGACCCAGTTTAATACCTGAAAGGTCAAGGTCATACATAGAGGTTAAAGGTAAAAAAAGGGCCTTTTTTGTGTTCTGTCAATAACTTTCTTATTATGCCCCAAACTTTGAAAAAGTTTGAGGGGCATATTGGTTCTGGTTCGTTTGTCCGTTCGTCCGTCCATTACGCTTTTGATGCATAGCATAACTAAAGAACCGTGTATGCTAGGGTTTTGAAATTTCATATATGGATTCCTCATGGAAAATTAGCTGACGCGTATTTTTTTTCTCGTCCGGATTATGCCCCCTTCAAGAGTTATTGCCCTTTGAATTTTTTTTTTTTTAATAAAATCTTGTCAGCAAGATATCTCAAAAACTATTGGAGCTAGAGCCTTGAAAGTTGGTGATTATATTGATGGTGATGAGTAGATGAACTCATTAACTTTTGACAAAATTCCGAAAAATACTTTGTGAGTTATGGCCCTTTGTCATTTTGGTAATTTGTGCCCATTGTAATGTATGCTAAAAGTGATGCATAGCATAACTTTAGAACCATGTATGCTAGGGTTTTGAAATTTCATATAAGGATTCCTCATGGAAAATTAGCTGACGCGTATTTTTTTTCTCGTCCGGAATATGCCCCTTTCAAGAGTTATTGCCCTTTGAAATTTTTTTAATAAAATCTTGTCAGCAAGATATCTCAAAAACTATTGGAGCTAGAGCCTTGAAAGTTGGTGAATAGATTGTTGGTGATGAGTAGTTGAACTTATTAACTTATGACAAAATTCGGAAAAACTCTTTGTGAGTTATGGCCCTTTGTCATTTTGGTAATTTGTGCCCATTGTAATGTATGCTAAAAGTGATGCATAGCATAACTTTAGAACGGTGTATGCTATAATTTTGAAATTTCATATATGCATTTCTGATGGAAAATAAGCTGACTTGTATTTTTTTTCTCGTCAGGATTATGCCCCTTTCAAGAGTTATTGCCCTTTGAATTTTTTTTAATAAAATCTTGTCAGCAAGATATCTCAAAAACTATTGGAGCTAGAGGCTTGAAAGTTGGTGAATATATTGGTGGTGATGAGTAGATGAACTGATTAACTTTTGACAAAATTCCAAAAAATACTTTGTGAGTTATGGCCCTTTGTCATTTTGGTAATTTGTGCCCATTGTAATGTATGCTAAAAGTGATGCATAGCATAACTTTAGAACCGTGTATGCTAGGGTTTTGAAATTTCATACATGGGTTCCTCATGAAAAATTAGCTGACGCGTATTTTTTTTCTCGTCCAGATTATGCCCCTTTCAAGAGTTATTGCCCTTTGAAATTTTTTTAATAAAATCTTGTCAGCAAAATATCTCAAACACTATTGGAGCTAGAGCCTTGAAAATTGTTGAGTATATTGATGGTGATGAGTATATGAACTGATTAACTTTAGACAAAATTCCGAAAAATACTTTGCGAGTTATGGCCCTTTGTCATTTTGGTAATTTGTGCCCATTGTAATGAATCCTAAAAGTGATGCATAGCATAACTTTAGAACTGTGTATGCTATGGTTTTGAAATTTCATATATGCATTCCTAATGGAAAATAAGCTGACACATATTTTTTTCTCATCCGGATTATGCCCCTTTCAAGAGTTATTGCCCTTTGAAGTTTTTTTAATAAAATCTTGTCAGCAAGATATCTAAAAAACTGTTGGAGCTAGAGGCTTGAAAGTTGGACCATGAGTCATGTGCAAGACCAAGGTCCATACCTCCAATGTCAAGGTCATACCTAGAGGTCAAAGGTAAAAAAAGGACAGTCAATAACTTCCTTATTCTTTGATGGATTATGTAATTACTTGGCAGAAATGTTAACCATCATGAGACGATGTGTTGTACCGCAAAGGTCAAGGCCATACTTAGAGGTCAAAGGTAAAAAAGTGCTTTTTTTGTTTACGGCCAATAACTTTTTTATTTTTCAATGAACATTTTTAAAGTTACTATGCAGAAATGTTCATCTATATTAGATGATGTGTTAAAAAACAAGACCCAGCTCAATACCTCCAATGTCAAGGTTATACTTAGCAGTCAAAAACGGGGGAGACATCTGTGTTTTTGTAGAAAAACAAATTCTAGTTTGTAATAGTTTATGTAGTCATTGTCAAATCAACTTAACAATAGGAAAAAGACAATACAGTTAAATTCCTATATTAAGACCACCTATGGGACTGTTCAAAAGTGGTCTTAAAGACCACTTTTGAACAATGCCAAAGATGGTGAGCTTCATTAATGAAAATTGGTACAAACTTGCATCTAGGAATGACAACTATAATGCAAGCATCATATTTGACCTTGACCTACATTTCATGGTTCATTAACGTAGTACTACTGCGTCAACCCTAATGTTGAAGTTCATTTTAAGAAATATAATTAAGAGCGTCATACATATATAATAATTGGTCCAAACATGCATCTAGAAATTGCAAGCATCTATGTTTGACCTTGACCTAGATTTTATCATTTGGTGACTATGCAGCCCCATAGTCATGTCATAGCCTTCGGCACAATTCTTGTAATTCATGGAAAAATTGTGGCATTTCTTCGGTATGTAATATAGTTATAGGAGGCCTTCATGCAGACTGAACAAATTATTTGTCTAAATAGCGGCTGAAATAAGGGAGAGGGTTGTGGCCACGTAGAATTGATTTAAGCCCCCAAGTGGAATTCGTTTAACTGATCATTCAAAGATGGTTCTTCTGTCACGGTTTATTTTTGATATGGTTTGTCTTTGGGTGTGTGTGTCGCTTAAATTATTTTGTTTTGGATAGCCAATAGGCCATTTCGTGGGAAAGTGACTGTCCTTTTGGCTTTCCGCTGTTGATTTTTCCAGTAGAGTCTGGTTGTTTTGTGTCTGCGGTTCTTTCCCCTTGGTGTCCTTTCCCTTTGGTGTCTCTGATGGGAGCTGTGGGTTAATAGTATTGATTCCTGACCATTGCCTTCACTTCTGTTATTTAGCTGACACAGTTACTGCTTTGGACCCAACAATAGTGTTATAAAGTGGTTGTGATTTTAGAATGCTTTCTGTGTGATTCATGATAAATATTTTTACAGATATATTTGACGACATCGGCGGTAGCACAGAAACAGAAACTCAGGCTACGTCAAAAACAAGTCAGTCTATCAGGGTGAAGAGCAAGTAAGTGAAATCCCAGGGTCTGGTTGTTCAAAGCACCGTTAGCCTAACGAGTTTGTTAGTGGTCATAAGAGTTTGTTAGTGGTCATATTGTTGACTGTTCTAGCAAGTACAATATCTAAAAGTTATGTATTTTTGCTGAAAAAATGTGAGTAGCTTTTGCGTACGCAAAAGCTACTCACATTTTTTCAGCAAAAATATCCATATATTTGCCATATTAAATGATAAATGTTTTAATGACGTGTTAACTAATGATGTCGTTAGTTTTGAAAACTTGCCACAGGTTGTTGCCGTATTCACTGTAATAAAGGCACAGTGTACATAGACATTTCATTCTAATCATGATTCTAACACAGCGCGCCTATGTAGGCAATGGGAAGGAACTGTGTTTTATTATGCAACAAATCACGGTGCGGAAGAGTGTGACGAGTTATGTCATTAAACGCTGCAAACATATGACGTCTCTAGTAGATTCTTTGACGTTAAACTGTGTAATGTTGCTTTTTCTCGCACAGAAAATGTTACAAAAGGACATAAATGCATGTGTTACAGTCAGTAATTTTTGCGGTATTTCTTCTTACAATGGCAAAAAGTTGTGAGGTTTGAAGGAAACAACAGCATAATTGCCAATTTTCAGTGTGTTAGAATCGAAATAGATCAGCTCTAGTATGTGATTTGTTGAGTAAGAAATCACAGTTTGTTGGTCAGTTGTAAGTAGACAAATCACATGTGCTACATGTGTGATTTATATCTCAATAAATCAGAGCTAGAGCTGATATATTTCTTGATTAAAAACAAGCCCAGAAATGTCCTCCTAAGCACACAGTCAGGTGCAGCTGTATGCTCTTTATGCCAACTTAGGACATGTTTGGTTAAAACATGTTTGGGAATGATTAAGTGTCAACGTCATGACATTGCACCATAGTTGATGTTACGTTGCACTGTCGTTGATGCAAGGTCATAATTACATCTTGTGCTTGCTGGGTTAGGTCTCTCATGGCTGTGGTCCAAGTCTGGGGTGAGATGCCAAGTTCTGCAACACAAGTTTGGGTGGTTTTCTCTGGGTACTCCATTTTTCACCTACCTGTGATTAACGACTGGCTCAGTTTTAGTGAAATAGTCTTGAAAGGGCCATAATTCAAACCCCCCCCCAAAAAAAAATGAATGATAAATAGAGAATACCAGGTTCGTGTCTTTTGATATCAAGTTTATCAGGCAAGGCTTCGAGAACGCTTGTAGAATCGCGAGGCTTACCGAGTTTATCAGTTTATCCCCTTGTAAACTCTTTAAATTGGCAATTTACGATCAGTCATTGCGTCCCAACATTCCCGTGCGGAATATAATGGGTCAATATATTTACTATCAGCTGACCGTTATGTTTTTTTAATCATATTAAATGTAATTTTTTCCAATTTTTCTAGTAATTATAACTTTTTAGTCATTTTTTGCCGGTAGTCCTCTTCATTCATAAAAGTGCTGTGATAAAACTCACTTGTCCTGAGATAGCATATCTTTATCAGGTCAATACATTACAATGCAATATATCAAGGGGATAACTGATAAAATGTGTTACAAAGAGTTTATTGTGTACTTGTTGTTCAGGAGAGATATGGATGATGTGGAATCTCTACCTCCAGCTGTAGATTTTGACCTCCCTCCAAAACAGCCTGGTATGATAAGAGAGAGTACAGTGACCTTTGATCCAGATACAGGTAAATGACCTTTGATCTAAATACTTGCCATGAAGCAGATAAGGTTTGGTTTGACCCTTATCCTGTTGAATATATTAACTTGGTGACACCCATTACCAGCTATTAGCCAATCAGATTACTTGGCCAATCAGATTATTTGATGTATTATATTCATTCAATTCACAAACTACATGTCGGACAGTGTAGATCCTGATCAGATGGCTTCTGAAGCTAAATCTACACTGTTTACAAAGGTAGGGGATGTTGTGAACAGTAGGATGAGGTTTAAGCATATATGTTTGTTGATTTGAGGTTTAACGTCCCTGTAAAGGTTATTTTGGAGGTGTTGCTTCCAATTTTATGGGTTGTTTGTTTGTTTGTATTGGAGTTTAACTGCCCAGTCAACACTATTTTAGGTCATTTTCGAGCCGGTCAGTTTACCTATCCACACTTTTCCTGGGCAGGCTTATACGTAATCGGTTAACCAGTACAATGCACATTTTTCGCCAGAAACTGACAACTGCCCTTCTTGAATCAGCGGAAGGGAGAGACGGCTTAATGGGTTGTTTACCCGACATTGAGATGGAATGTCTTCTCAAGCCCTGTCGCCCAATGAAACCAATAGGTTTATAAGCATGGATTTGTTTGATTTGAGGTTTAACGTCCCCGTCAACACTGTAAAGGTCATTTTGGAGACGTTGCTTCCAATTTTGTGGGACTTTTACCCGACATTGAGATGAAATGACATCTCAAGCCCTGTCGCCCAATGAAACCAAACGGGTTTATTAGCATGGACGGTCCGCCTCGCACCGCGGTTCCTGGACAGGCTTAGATCCTCTAAGCGGTTTACCAGTACTAGTGTGCGGGCCGGATTCAGCTCTGCGTGGAAGCATCATGCATCCCATATATTTCCTCAAGCTCCTATGGGCGGGGGCTTATATAAGCATGGAAGGTCCGACATGCATCGCTTTGCTTGGGCAGGCTTAGATCCTCTAAGCTGTCTACCAGTACCCGTGTGCGGTCGGTTTCAGCTCTGTGTGGAAGCATCAAGCAGCCCATCTATTTCTTAAAGTCCCAATGGACAGGGGCTGTAAGCATATTTAATTCAATAAATCAGTAACATGCAGAAAATATAACTTCTTCTTCTAAAAGCAGATGGTATGTCTGAGTCCCAGCATCCAAACCATCTGCTTCTAAAAGCAGATGGTTTGGATGCTGTGACTCAGACATATAATCCAGAATTCAAATAACTCTTATAAATAAAGATTTAAAAATGTACATATAACATCGAACCTGGTCTTCAAGCTTGACATTTCAGACAAATTCTCATTTTGATTTTCTCTAATAAATTAAAAAATAAAAAAAAAATACTTAGAAATACTGCCTGCAAGTTCAAAACTATTATTGCCTCCCTTATAAGTAATTGTTTTCTCTTAACCCAGCAATAAACCTTACCTTTGCAAACAGTGTAGATCCAGATCAGATGGCTGAAGCCATCTGATCAGGATCTACACTGTTTGTCATTCACTGTATGAATTTTGACAAAAATGCTATGTCAAGTAACTTCTTTGGTTGATAGTCAGAAATGGATGTGACAGAATTGATTTATTCAGCAGGACATGAGTTAAAGGAAAATAGAAGCAAATTTGTTCCTTAAGAGTAAAGTAGCAAATTCTTAACTTAAGAGTAAAGTAACAAATTCTTTCCTTAAGAGTAAAGTAGCAAATTCTTAACTTAAGAGTAAAGTGGCAAATTCTTAACTTAAGAGTAAAGTAGCAAATTCTTAACTTAAGAGTAAAGTAGCAAATTCTTAACTTAAAAGTAACATATTCTTTTCTTAAGAGTAAAGTAGCAATTTCTTAACTTAAGAGTAAAGTAACAAATTCTTTCCTTAAGAGTAAAGTAGCAAATTCTTTCCTTAAGAGTAAAGTAGCAAATTCTTTCCTTAAGAGTAAAGTAGCAAATTATTAACTTAAGAGTAAAGTAACAAATTCTTCCCTTAAGAGTAAAGAAGCAAATTCTTGACTTAAGAGTAAAGAAGCAAATTCTTCACTTAAGAGTAAAGTAACAAATTCTTTCCTTAAGAGTAAAGTAGCGAATTCTTAACTTAAGAGTAAAGTAGCAAATTCTTAACCTAAGAGTAAAGTAACAAATTCTTTCCTTAAAAGTAAAGTAGCAAATTCTTTCCTTAAGAGTAAAGTAGCAAATTCTTTCCTAAAGAGTAGACTATTTTTCAGAGGGGCTCAGATAGCAAAAAAAACTAGAATACTGTCGATGGCGCGCCATCGCAAATCCCCACGCTTTCTACAGAGGGGCCAAGTACCGAAAACCCCTCACCCTGGGCCCAAATTTGACTCCATGGTCAAAATATTACCTGTATTATATTCTACTAATCATGCCCTTCAATTTCATATGCCACATGACTATGTTCCAAAAAACTTAAATTTTGACCCTTTGACCCATCTCCCAGGGCCCCAATCTGACCCCAGGGTCAAAATTTTACTTGTAGTTTATTCTACCCATTATCCCCTTCGCATAGATATGCAACATGACTATGTTCTGAAAAACTTTAATTTTGACCCCCGACCCCCCCAAGTCCGACCCCCAGGGCGTGACCTAGGGGTCACAGCCAAAATCCCGTTCAATATGTTTTACTTTTTTCATAACTAAGTACATGTGCAAAGTTTGGCATCAAAATCTTCAAAATTGACTTTGTAATTGAATTTTATTGATATTTGACCTTTTGACCCCTCCCCAGGCCCCCTGGGGGCGGGGACAAAAAAAAATGTGCTCTTGCGCAAGCCATTCATGTAAGCAACTCGCATACCAAATTTGGTTGAATTCCGGCTAACGGTTTAGGAGGAGATAGCCAGACAGACAGACGGACAGACAGACGGAGGCGATAACAATATCCCCACTTTTTTTAAAAAACGTGGGGATAAAAAGTAAAAAAGTTATCTCTCTTGCATGAAATGGTGGAAAAAATGTCTGGTGTACTCATGCCACATATATGTACAGCAAGGACTAAAACTCAGGACTGAAAACCATGAAGTGTACAAGTTTACTTTTTGTGCCAGACAAGTTAGTTTCGCCCAGTTAGGCTTCATCAGTGACATTATTTTTTTTTTTCAAATTCTGTAGTGGAATCAATATAACCCACACTATGATGAAGGGCAGGAAGACTTTGTGGCCGCCACACATTACCTTGACACTAGCTGTGGTGAAGTTAAATGTTCTATAAAAGGGTAATCTCTTGGAAGCAAGGATAACAACTCAGAACTGAAAACTATAGAGTGTACAACAGACTAGCTAGTTTCGGCCAGTTAGGCCTGATCAGAGACGAGTCTTCTTTTGTGTGCTTTGTGGGACATTTGGTGCTGAAAATGCATTCTCTCAGCCATCCGTATTTTTTTTTCATCGTAACCTTTTAATGGGGTTCAAAGCGAAAACTTTTAAGTTAATAAACCAAGTTATATCTAGAACAAAAATGAACAGTTTATATAGAACAATAATCATTTATAGTAATTTTTCTATATAATCTAAACATTTTTGGATCCATTTTAATTGGTGTTATATTCAAAGCTATGCTGTAATTGACAGTGATTTTAACCCATTGTATACTTGTGGACTTTTTCGTTGCCCTATGTTGAGCAAGTCCAATTGTCATATAAGGGATGGTTGGTAAATTTTTTCATTTTTATTCTATTTTTGACAGAAAATTCGGTTGGCAAATAGTGCAGGCCCTGATCAGACGCTGCATTCTGCGGCGTCTGATCTGGGCCTCCACTGTTTGCCAATGTACCCCTTTAGGGGTTTCCCACCTGCAGTGGGTTAAGAGTTTACATATATATGGTTGTGTTTTTCAGCGGATCCTGAGAGTAAATCATTACACAGTAGACGGTCATCACAACGAAGTCACCTCAAACGCTACTCCCAAGCTCCAATATCAGACATAGAGGGAGCATTTCTAAGACATGCAAGGTATGTTTAGTTTGTATATTACCGGTAAATGGATTTATCATATAACGTTGCTGTTATTTAACCCTTTTTGTACCAAATGGAATCTTCCACTTTATATATAGCACAAGTCCATTTCAATATTTAGAGGTGTCAGGTTGTGTATTCTTCAAAATTGATTAGGAAAAGGACGGAACTTTCTGCAAACAGTGTAGGCCCTAATCAGACACCGCATTCTGCAGCGTCTGATCTGGGCATTCTCTGATTGCCAGGGTACCCGTTTTGGGGTTTCCGGTACAAAATGGGTTAATGGATTAAAAAACATGACCACCATTCTGTACCAAATGAAATCTTCCTTATATAAAGCAGGAGTCCATGTTAGAATTCAGGGGTGTCAGGTTGTGTTTTCTTAAACCTTATTTAGAAAATGGCTGAACTTTTTGCAAATAGTGTAGGCCCTGATCAGACACCACGTCCTGTGGCATCTGATCTGGGCCTACACTCTTTGCCAATTACCCATTTTGGGGTTTCCGGTACAAAGTGGGTAAAGTCTAAGATCACAAGAGAAAATCAGATTTCTTCTTTCTTTTCTACAAATGCACATGTACCATTAACCTCTAAAAATGCAGGTCATTTAAACTCAGTTTTGGACATAACACAGTAAAAAAGATGGAACAAAAATGTATAGATAGAATAGAAAAATGACCATAAATGATCTTGTTTATAACCCAGTTGTATAATCAACACATTTGTTTGCTTTGGACCACAACAACATGCAGCTTTCAATCACTTTAATTGATAAATAGCTTGTTTGTATTGGAGTATAATGGCCCAGTCAACACTATTTAGGTCATTTTTGCACTGCTCAGTTTACCTATCCACACTTTCCTGGGCAGGCTTATATGTAAGCGGTTAACCAGTACAATGCGCATTCTTTCGCCAGAAACTGACAACTGCCCTTCTTGAATCAGTGGAAGGGAGAGAATGACCGTAGAAAAGATTTCATGATCAATCTCCACGAAAGAATGTTGCCTACCCTGGCAGATATCGAACCCGCATCCTCCTGATCATCATTCAGATCAATTTAAGTGTTAACTAATCATTGCTGTGAACCATAGGAAAACCCATGATACTTTAACTGCTGCTAGGATCCAATACAAAACACATGATAACTAAATAATGACTGGGAACCAAAGTTAAACCTATGATGCTTTAACTGCTTCTAGGATTCAAATCAAAACACATGATAACTAAATGATGGCTGGGAACCAAAGTTAAACCCATGATACTTTATTTGCTGCTAGGATTCAAATCAAAACATATGATTATTAAATAATGACTGGGAACCAACGAAAAACCCATGATACTTGAACTGCCGCTAGGATCCAAAACAAAACACATGATAACTAAATAATGACTGGGAACCAAAGTAAAAGCCATGATACTTGAACTGCCGATAGGATCCAAAACAAAACACATGATAACTAAATAATGACTGAACCAAAGAAAAACCCATGATACTTGAACTGCCGATAGGATCCAAAACAAAACACATGATAACTAAATAATGACTGGGAACCAAAGTAAAACCATGATACTTTAACAGCATCAAGGATCCAAGGCCAAACACATGATAACTAAATACACCACAATCCCTTTATAACACTATTAATGGGGTCCAAAGTAGAAACTGTGTTAGTTATACAATCGTGTTATATCTAAACAAAAATGTGTAGATTATATACAAAAATGACCATTTATGGTCATTTTTAGCTCACCTGTCATGTAGTGACAAGGTGAGCTTTTGGGATCACTTTTTGTCCGTCGTCCGTCGTGCTTGCGTGCGTCAGTGCGTCCGTAAACTTTTCTTGTGAACACACTAGAGGTCACAGTTTTGGGCCAATCATCATCAAACTTGGTCAGAATGATAATCATGACACTATCTCGGTCAAGTTCGAATATGGGTCATGGCAGGTCAAAAAGTAGGTCAGTAGGTCAAATCAAAGAAAAACCTTGTGAACACTCTAGAGACCAAAGTTTTGGGCCGATCGCCATCAAACTTGCTCAGAATGATCATCTTGTCAATAACTCGGTCAAGTTCGAATATGGATTATGCCAGGTCAAAAACAAGGTCAGTAGGTCAAATCATAGAAAAACCTTGTGAACACTCTAGGGGCCACAGTTTTGGTCCGATCGTCATCAATCTTGCTCAGAATGATTGTCTTGACAATATCTGGGACAAGTTCGAATATGGGACATGTCGGGCCACAAAGTAGGTCAGTAGGTCAAATCATAGAAAAACATTGTGAATACACTAGAGGCCACAGTTTTGGTCCGATAATCATCAAACTTGCTCAGAATGATTATCTCGACAATATCCCGGTGAAGTTCGAATAGGAGTCATGTCGGGTCAAAAAGTAGGTCAGTATGTCAAATCAGAGAAAAACCTTGTGAACACACTAGATGCCACGGTTTTGGTCCGATCATCATCAAACTTGCCCAGAATGATCATCTTGACAATATCTCAGTCAACTTCTAATATGGGTGTTGTCGGGTCAAAAAGTAGGTCAGTAGGTCAAATCATAGAAAAACCTTCTGAACACACTAGAGGCCACAGGTTTGGTCCAATCATCATCAAACTTTCTCAGAGTGAGCATCTTGATAATATCTTGGTCACGTTCGACTATGGGTCATGTCGGGTCACAATGTAGGTTGGTAGGTTAAATCATAGAAAAACCTTGTGAATACACTAGAGGCCACAGTTTTGGTCCAATCATCATCAAACTTGCCCAGAATGATCATCTTGACAATGTCTCAGTCAAGTTCGAATATGAGTCATGTTGGCTCAAAAAGTAGGTCAGTAGGTCGAATCAGAGAAAAACCTTCTGAACACACTAGAGGCCACAGTTTAGGTTCGATCATCATAAAACTTGCCCAGAATGATCATCTTGACAATATCTCGGTCAAGTTCGAATACGGGTCATGTCGGGTCATAAAGTAGGTCAATAGGTCAAATCATAGAAAAACCTTCTGAACACACTAGAGGCCACAGGTTTGGTCCAATCATCATCAAACTTGCTCAGAATGAGCATCTTGATAATATCTTGGTCACGTTCGAATATGGGTCATGTTGGGTAACAATGTAGGTTGGTAGGCCAAATCATTGTGAACACACTAGAGGCCACAGTTTTGGTCCGATCAGCATCAAACTTGCTCAGAATGATAGTCTTGACAATATCTCGGTCAAGTTCAAATATGGGTCATGTCGGTCAAAAAGTAGGTCAGTAGGTCAAATCATAGAAAAACCTTCTGAACACACTAGAGGCCACAGTTTAGGTTTGATCATCATAAAACTTGCCCAGAATGATTATCTTGACAATATCTCGGTCAAGTTCGAATAGGAGTCATGTCGGGTCATAAAGTAGGTCAGTATGTCAAATCATAGAAAAACCTTGTGAACACACTAGAGGCCACAGTTTTGGTCCGATCATCATCGAACTTGCCAAGAATGATCATCTTGACAATATCTCAGTCAAGTTCAAATATGGGTCATGTCTGGTCAAAAAGTAGGTCAGTATGTCAAATCATAGAAAAGCCCCGATGGGCGGGGTCCCTCTTCATATGGATTAAACGTGTGTAGCAGTGACACTCAGGCGAGCGAACGAGGGCCTTCTGGGCCCTCTTGTTCTATATAACCTACACATGTTTTGGATCCATCTTGAAACTGTGTTATATCCAAACTGTGTAATAATGAGCCATGTTCTAAAGAAACATGTTATAATGAACCATGTTATAATGAACCATGTTATAACGAGGTTGTGGTGTAATGACTGGGAACCAAAGTGAAACCCATAGTATATTTTGACTAGGAACCGAAGTAAAACCCATGGTACTTTAACAACAACTAGGATCCAAAAGCAAATAATGGCTGGGAACCAAAGTTAAACTCATGGAAGATAAAGCATATGTTGTATTCCAACAAAAATGTATAAAGATTATATAAGAAGCATGACAACTTACGGTAAATTTCTTCTATATAACCTATTCATTGTTATTTTGGATACTTTATACATTGTTGTTTTGGAACCCACCTTTCAGCCCATTGTTATATCAATATCATGTCATAATGAACAGTGAATACAGATGAATGGGTTATAAAATTTATAAATAATAAATTGATTTATCATATGACGTCGCATCTGAGAGTGTGATAACGCCAGGTAATATTTTCGATAATCCACTAGTTGATTAAATATGCAAATTAGCTAGATACGTCCAATAACGTTACATGTATGACGTCCTGAATGACGTCACGCTTAATAATGGCGGAATATTGACATTTTTGTGAAAAAATCGTGATTAAAATGTGTTGAGAATGTCATGTGATAAATAGAACCTTGCATTCGTGTTGTTGTATTATTGCATTTATTAAACTCGTTGAGGAAAAGGGATAAAATTCTCTGCAAAGCCTCGCATTTTATCCCTTTTCCTCAACTTGTTTAATAAACTTTGCCGAGCATTTTGTCCCTTTTCCTCAATGAATTTGATAAATTCAATAATACATGAACACTCATGTAAGATCCTCTATATTCAAACATTACATTTCCAGAGTTTTATCAGCGCCAATCAGCTATGAAGACTACATTCGCCATCCCATGTATCGTGACTTTGACCTCATGTTCGGAGAAGACGAACCAGAGCCTGATGGGAATGTTTATGTTGCGTTTGAGGAGGAAACAGGAGCCAGTGAAGCACAGACTGAGACAGACATGAAGAATCTTGAGGGCCGATTAAAAATGAGCTTCCAGCAGATGAAGGAACAGATTCTGGGGACTGTGAGTATTTTATTTGAATTGAGGTTTAATGTCCCCGTCAATACTATTTAGGTTATTTTGGAGACATTGCTTCTAATTTTTGTTTGACTTTTACCCGACATTGAGATGAAATGATATCTCAGTGAAACCGATAGGGATTTTATGCATGTATAGTCTGACTTGCACCACTTTGCCCGGGCTGGCTTAGACCTTCTAAGTGGTTTACCAGCACTCATTTGTGGTCAGTTTCAGCTCTGCGTGGATGCACCATGCAGTCCAGTCTATTCCTCCAAGCCCCAATGGGAGTTTTGGGAGTTGATTGTTTTTCAATGGACCCAAATGTAATAATACATTTACTTTTTTTTGGGAGTGGGGTGGGGGTTGGTGGGGGGGGGGTGTTCTTGTTTCAGCCAATCATTAATCAGAGATGGGCAAAACCGGAATACCCTAAGAAAAAAACACCTGACCTTCCGTTGCAGAACTTGGCGTCACACATGTGACTTGAGTGAGGCTCAAACCACAGTGGTGAGAGACCTAATGATTAAGTGTCAGCACTTTTACCTACACGGCCCCAGAGGCCTGTAATACATGTACTACCATTGCTTTTGTCCACATGATCATCACCGACCAATGAAGTTGAAGGGTGCACAGATTGACCCATATAGGATCTTTCTCTGAATCCTTTTTGTACCAAATGGAATCTTCCTCCTTATAATATGGCAGGAGTCCATTTCAAAATTTAGGGGTGTCAGGTTGTGTTTTCTTCAAAATTTGTTTGGGAAATAGCTTAACTTATTGCAAACAATGTAGGCCATGATCAGATGCCGCTGATCTTGGCCTGCACTGTTTGACAATTACCCGCTTTGGGGTTTCTAGTACATTACCATTCCATTCCAGTTTTAAGGTGCCAGATTAAATTTGCTCAGATTTTTATGTGTAAATAAAGAAAATCCTATAATTTAAGCAAACATTGTAGAACCTGATCAGACGCAGCTTTTCAGTGGTGAGGAAGTTCTAATGAGTACCCACAATCTATGGTTTTGAGCAGATATAAGAGAAATAATGAATACCCTTTAAACCCCAATTTTACTATATAAAAGTGGGGTTTAAAATTAAAGAGGCATGTTTTTGTGATGTCAATTGGGACTTATTTCTGTTAATTGGTATGTGGGATTTCAGATCCTTCTTTGTAAGTACTGGTAATGAATTGTAGTGAATTGTAACTACAGTCCAACCTGTATTAAGCAAGCACCTAAGGGATGATCAGAATGTGCTTGCTTAAAACAGGTGCTTGCTTAATAAGGTGAATTTTAATGCATTTTGCTATTTCGGGAACCAAAGGAATGCCTGCTTAAGACAGGTTGCTTGCTTAATAGAGGTGGCCATTATGACAGGTTTTACTGTAATTTCAGTTTAATGGTATGGAGGATTTCAAAGCCTTCCTGTCAAGCACTGGTAGTGCTGAGCTGGTGAATTTCTGGCTTGACTGTGAATACTTTAAAGACTCCATGGAAAAATTTGATGAGGTAGCCACAGTAGAAAAAAGAAATAGACTTTTCAGGTGAGTATGGTCTCCATATATTATATTCCTGCGACAGAAATACAGTAAAATTCTGGCGCCCCCGCCCATAGGGGCTTGAAGAAATATATGGGCTGCACGATGCTTCCACGCAGAGCTGAATCTGGCCCGCACACTAGTACTGGTAAACCGCTTAGAGGATCTAAGCCTGTCCAGGAACCGCGGTGCGAGGCGGACCGTCCATGCTAATAAACCCTATTGGTTTCATTGGGCGACAGGGCTTGAGATGTCATTTCATCTCAATGTCGGGTAAAAGTCCCACAAAATTGGAAGCAACGTCTCCAAAATGACCTTTACAGTGTTGACGGGGACGTTAAACCTCAAATCAAACAAACAAAGAGTAAAATTCCTCTAATAAGACCATATTTGGGACTGTTCAAAATGGTCTTTAAGATGGCAAGTGCAATGTCTAATAAAAATATTTTTGCTGAAAAACATTAGTTTTATGCTGAAAAATATGAATAGCTTTTGCAAATGCCAGAGCCTTTGCTGTTGGCAGACATAATAGTGGAGACCTTGAGGTATTTTCATGTAAGAAGTCATGTTGTCTAGCCCTAGTTGGCTGTCTATGGGCATTTGAAAAATGTTAACCCTTGTCCTGCTGAGCCCGGATATGCCTTATCTTTGAAACAATATAGATCCAGATCAGATGGCTTCTGAAGAAGCCATCTGATCAGGATCTTCATTGTTTGCTATCCAGTTTATGAATTTGTTGCAATAATTTGCATTAAGTAATCTGACTGGCTGATAATCAGTAGTGGGTGTGACATATTTAAATATTCAGCATGACAAGGGTTAACAAGTCCAAGTGAAATGAACACCCCTGTAAACCTCACTATACAGAGTGGGGTTTACATTATTTTTCTAATTTCTGTTCCAAGACATAGGTTGTTTGTTTGTTTGTCTTGGAGTTTAACGGCCCAGTCAACAGTATTTTAGGCCATTTTTCAGCCGGTCAGTTTACCTATAAGTAAGCTGTTAACCAGTACAGTGCATAACTGCACAACTGACAACTGCCCTTTTTGAATCAGTGGAAGGGAGAGAATAACCTTAGAAAAGATTTCATGGTCAATCTGCACGAAAGAATGCTGCCGACCCCGGCAGATATCGAACCCATGTCCTCCTGATCACCAGTCAGACGCGCATCGGATTGAGCTACCGAGGCTGGTGAACATTTGAAGAACCTCCATTATGTTAACAAGTCAGTGAAATGAACACCCCGGTAAACTCCACTTTATATAGAGAAAACTGGGATTTACATTATTTTTCTAATTTCAGCTCCAAGACATAGGTTGTGGGTACTTGTTAGAACCGCCTCATCGAGGCGGTTCTAACAAGTACCCACAACCTATGTTTGGAATTTAAATAAGAAAAGTGTCACATTTTCACCAGAATGAACCGGCACCGATAGCTCAGTTGGTAGAGTTTCCGCTCCGGGGAACAGGAGGTCACGGGTTCGATCCCAGGCCGCAACATACCAAAGTCGTTAAAAATGGTACTAGCTGCTCCTCGCTTGGCACTTAGATTTACGGGGAAGAGCTAGGACTGGTTGACCTAGTGTCAGGATAATGTGACTGGGTGTTGTATCATGTAATGTGTCTGGGACATGATACTTCAGTGAGGCAGCACTATAAAAGTGAGCCTTGTGCTCCCTGTCACAACCAGACACCGTCGTGATATGACTGAAAAATTTTTGAAAGCGACGTTAAACCTGAATTCACACACACACATTGCATACAGGAAACCACAAAAGGGGTACCTTGGCAAACAGTGCAGGCCAAGTTCAGACGCCGCAGAATGCGGCATCTGATCAGGGCCTGCACAATTTGCTAACAGAATTTTCCATCAAAAATAGAATAAAAACGAAAAAATAGGTCTTGCCCCCTACATGACAAAGGGATTAGTCCAACATATAGCAGTAGAAGAGTCCACCAGTATACAATGGATTAAAGTAATGAATGGTAAAATGCTGAGTACCAGTTTCTTGTGTGTCGATTCAAATGCTTTCTTTACTTTTCAGGGATATTCAGGACAAATATCGTATCTGCTTGACAAAAGAAGCCAAAGAAGGGATAGCCAAGGCCGCGAGTAATTCACACCTTAGTCACTCCATATTTATACGGACACAGTATGACGTTCTGAGGCGACTACGTGCATACTGGGTACCTAGGTATTTGATGCATCAAGAAAGGATACGAAAACTGAGGTGAGTGTTTGTCACAATTGGCACATGTAATGAGGACCTGCCATAATTAGCACATGTAATGAGGACCTGTCATAATTGGCACATGTGGTCAGGACCTATCATAATTAGCACATGTAATGAGGACCTATCATAATTAGCACATGTAATGAGGACCTATCATAATTAGCACATGTAATGAGGACCTATCATAATTAGCACATGTAATGAGGACCTATCATAATTAGCACATGTGGTGAGGACCTGTCATAATTGGCACATGTGGTGAGGACCTATCATAATTAGCACATGTAATGAGGACCTGTCATAATTGGCACATGTGGTCAGGACCTATCATAATTAGCACATGTAATGAGGACCTGTCATAATTGGCACATGTGGTCAGGACCTATCATAATTAGCACATGTGGTGAGGACCTGTCATAATTGGCACATGTGGTCAGGACCTATCATAATTAGCACATGTAATGAGGACCTGTCATAATTGGCACATGTGGTGAGGACCTATCATAATTAGCACATGTGGTGAGGACCTGTCATAATTGGCACATGTGGTCAGGACCTGTGCCAGGTTGAACAAAGCATTGTTAGCTTAAATATCTTGTTAATAATAGTTGACAAAACCGTAATGGTCTAGCATGTACAAGATCTGATATGCAGGCATTTTTGCTGAAAAAATGTGAGCTACTCACATTTTTTTTTCAGCAAAAAAAATAGCCTATTTGGCATATGAAACTATAAAACTTTGAATGATATGATAACTATCGACATCATTAGTTTTGAAAAACTGGATCCTGGTTTGCATGACTTAGGTAATGTGAGTACAGAAGGCCGTCCTTGGTACAGAAGGCCGGCCTTGGTTGCCTGATATGCCCTGTCCGGCAATATTCTTTTATGGAGATTGATCTTGAAATTTTATTCTACGGGAATTCTTTTAGTTCAGCCGATTTTGAAAGGGTGGCTGTCAGTTTCTGGCTTCATTGGTAAATTGCTTATGTATGAGCATGCCCAAGAAAAGTGTGTTTGGGTCAACTGACCAGCTCAACATAACTTTAGGGCTATTAACCCTTATCTTGCTGAATATTCATTTAAGCCACACCCATTTCTGTCTATCAACCAATCAAATTACTTGATGTAATTTATTGCTACAAATTCATAAACTAAATGTCAAACAGTGTAGATCCTGATCAGATGGCTTCTTCAGAAGCCATCTGATCTGGATCTACACTGTTTGCAAAGATATGGGTTGTCGTGAACAGCAAGATAAGGTTTAATAGTGTTGACCAGGCTTTTAAACTGGTAACCAAACCAAAATAAAGTAATTTTCTTAAAGTTTCTTACAGTTTGATAGTTTTTTTGTATTTTGCAAGTTTTGACAAGTAAGTTACTAAAATTACAGTATGTAACTAGAATCACGCAGTCGATGGCAAGCCATAGCATATCCCCACGCTTCCCCGCGGGCCCCACCCCCTGGGCCATCCCCTAGGGGTGTTTGACCCAAGGGGTAAAATTTTGATTGTGATGTATTCTACTCATCATGCCGTTAGATTTAATATGCTACACGACCATGTCCTGAAAATTTTGATTTTTTATCCCCAAGGTGCCCCACCCCTGGCCCCACTCCCAGGGGTAGGATCAAAATTCCGAAAGTGTTATGCACTCCCCAGAACAAAGTTTTATCAGTTCCCAAAGTTTCAAGTTTCTATCTATAACAGTCTAGGAGGAGTTATCCGGTAACAGTAATGTATGGGGGTAAAGGGGTCAAAATCAGTTTTTGACCTCTGGTGACCTCAAAATTGACCCCAGGGGTCAAATTTTGGTTGTAATGTTTTCTTCTTATCATGCCGTTTGCTTTGATATGTTACACGACCATGTTCTGGAAATTTTGATTTTTGATCCCCGCGGGCCCCACTCCCTGGGCCCACCCGTAAGGGTGTGATCAAAATTCCGAAAGTGTCATGCACTCACCAGGCCAAAGATCTATCAGTTCCTAAAGTTTCAAGTTTCTATCTATAACCGTCTAGGAGGAGTTATCCGGTAAAGGGGTCAAAATCAGTTTTTGACCTCTGGTGACCTCAAAATTGACCCCAGGATCAAATTTTGGTTGTAATGTTTTCTACTCATCATGCCGTTCGCTTTGATATATTACACGGCCATGTTCTGGAAATTTCGATTTTTGACCCCCGCGGGCCCCACCCCCTGGGCCCACCCGTAGGGGTGTGATCAAAATTCCGAAAGTATCATGCACTCCCCAGACCAAAGATCTATCAGTTCCCAAAGTTTCAAGTTTCTATCTATAACCGTCTAGGAGGAGTTATCCGGTAGGACGTACGGACGACGAAGACCATTACAATATCCCCACTGTTTCTTCGAAAAAGCGTGGAGAAGCCTCCGTGGTGCAGTGGTTACGCTACTCGCCTTGTAAACCAGGGATCGCAGGATCGATCCCGGGCTTCTCCAGACTTTCGGATGAGTCTTTAAACCGAGGTCCCGTCTCCGTATGACCTTAGCTGTTGGTGGGACGTAAAACTAAAACTCACTCACTCACTCGAAAAAGCGTGGGGATAATAAGCATAATGACTTTAATATGACGTGACCACGAGAGTGAAGAATATGACGTGACCACGAGAGTGAAGTAATTTTTCATGATATGACAAGATGATTTTTCCCTTCCTTGAAGAGCTACGGTGAGGTCATTCTAATGAGTACATATAACATACCTTTATTTTAAAGAAAACCAAAAAGATATCCCTGGCCTGGTGCTATGAAAACCCCTCAATAGCTTGTCTTGATCAAATCTTCTTGGTCCAAAAGGTGTTCAAGCTGCTGCAGTTCAACTTCAACCCTTGTCCAGCTGAATAATTTAGCCACACCCATTTCTGACAGAATCAATCCAATTACTTGATATAATTTATTCCTACAGATTCAAAATTTGAATGTCAGACAGTGTAGATCCTGATCAGATGGCTCCTCAGGAGCCATCTGATCTGGATCTACACTGTTTGTGAAGATAGGGGCTGTCGTGAACAGCAGGATCAAGGTTAATGATGAGAATAATACTCATCATAAAATGTTTTGCATATTATTATGCATAAGAATAAAATATAGTATTTCTTTTGTCATTTGGACTTTTTGACAAGTTTTGTTTGTTTGTTTGTTTGATTTGAGGTTTAACGTCCCCGTCAATACTGTATAGGTCATTTTGGAGACGTTGCTTCCAATTTTGTTGGACTTTTACCCAACATTGAGACGAAATGACATCTCAAGTCCTGTTGCCCAATGAAACCAAAAGGGTTTATAAACATGGAAGGTCCAGTGCTTGTGTGCGGTCGGTTTCAGCTCTGCGTGGAAGCATCATGCAGCCCATCTATGTCTTCAAGCCCCGATGGGCTGGGGCAATTGGAATTTTGTATGAAAACCTGTAGTAGTTTACATATTTATACCTTACATATATATTGAGTTTGGAACTTGTTAGAACTTCCTCAACAAGGCTATCCTGATGAGTGTCCACAAAATCCCATTTTATAACATACCACAATAAGAAAGACCATGTTTATTCCTACAAACCTCAGTTTAAATACAAAAAATTGGGATTACTGGGGGTGCTTGGGGGAGTGGGGGGGGGGGGTGCTTGAAGCTTGATGAAATAAATGGGCTGCATGATGCTTCCACTCAGAGCTGAAACCGACCGCACACGAGTACTGGTAAACCGCTAAGCGGATCTAAGCCTGCCCAGGCAAAGCGGTGCGAGTCGGACCGTCCCTCTGTTTATAAACTGTGTGAGTGTTTGATTTACAGGGGGGTGGGGGGGGGGGGCGCTTGAAGCTTGATGAAATAAATGGGCTGCATGATGCTTCCACTCTGAGCTGAAACCGACCACACACGAGAACTGGTAAACCGCTAAGCGGATCTAAGCCTGCCCAGGCAAAGCGGTGCGAGTCGGACTGTCCCTCTGTTTATAAACACTATTGGTTTCATTGGGGGACAGGGCTTGAGATGTCATTTCATTGAGTGAGTGTTTGATTTACGTCCCACCAATAGCTAAGGTCATACGGAGACGGGACCTCGGTTTAATGAATCATCCGAAAGTCTGGTCATTTCATTTCAATGTCAAGTAAAAGTCCCACAAAATTGGAAGCAATGTCTCCAAAATGACCTATACAAAGTTGAGAGGGACATTAAACCTCAAATCAAACAAACAAACAAAAAAAACATGAATTTGTTAAGATTTTGGTACCTTCCATTGTGTTCGGAAGTCCACTTGATGAACACCCCTGTAAACCCCACTTTATATAGAGGCAACATGGGCTTACAGGCCTGGGGTATACATTATTTTGTTATTTCTATTCAAGTACATTAGTTGCTGATGGTCATTAGAACCGTCTCAATGAGGCGATTCTTACAAGCACTCACAACATATGTTTTGTGTAGAAATAAGAAAAATATCACCAATTTTCATCAGACAATTAACTTTTTTAGAGCTATAATATGGTGTATACAATACAATGCACAATATCACATGGATACGTTATTTTAATTTGTTCCAGTTCCAGAAGTCCATTGTTGGAATCAAATCGTTGGATAACCATGGATAACACCCTGAAAGATTCTTTTCAATTTTTTCCTTCAATAAACCTTGTGAGTTCAATGCCTGTTAGACCAGATGATGTTTTAACATACACCAAAACTAAGAACTGGGAATCAGTCAGTAAAGGTGGCAGACGATTGGATGACAGAATTACATCCGCTAAATACAGAAGGGGACAAGTACAGAACACAGCTTACAGGTAAAAATCATGCAGGGCTCATAAGCTCTTTTTATTCTGAATGGAATTTCCCCCCTTATATTTAGCAGGTGTCCATTCCAAAATTTAGGGGTTCAGGGAGTTTTTGAGGGTCTCTTTTTAACCCTTTTTGTACCAAAATGGAATCTTCCTCCTTATATACAGCAGGAGTCCATTTCAAAATTTAGGGGTGTCAGGTTGTGTTTTCTTCAAAATTCATTTGGAAAGTGGCTGAACTTTTAGCAAACAGTGTGGGTTCTGATCAGACGCCGCATTCTGCGGCATCTGATCTGTGCCTGCACTGTTTGCCAGGGTACCCGTTTTGGGGTTTCCGGTACTAAATGCGTTAATCTCTGTTCAGTGTCCAAAGGCACAGTTTCATTTTTTGTCGGTGTTACATTTTTATGCCCCCGGGGGGCATAGAGTTTTTCGGTTTTCCGTACATGGGTAAGTGCGTACTGTACGAAAGTGTGTACACGTATGTACGTACGTAATCCTGTTAGACTCAGGTTAAGGTTTTTGTACCAGGTAGAACTTGAGCTCATATTTTCCAAACTATACAATTGATTTGGTTTATATTCAGTATGATGATAGATATGGGTCCAAAGTTTTATTCAGCAACAACCCCACCCATACCCGTGACCTCAAGGTCAAGGTCACAGACTTAGAAATTTATAACATTTAAGACCCAGGCTAAGGTATTTGTACCAGGTAGAACTTGAGCTCATATTTTCAAAACCATACGATGGATTTGGTTCATATATTAAATATGATGATAGGTATAGGTCCAATGTTTTATTCAGCAATACCCCATCCATACCCATGACCTCAAGGTCAAGGTCATGGACTTAGAAATTTTTAATGTTTAAGACCCAGGTATTTGTAACAGGTAGAACTTGAGCTCATATTTTCCAAACAGTGTTATGAATTTGGTTCATATTCGGTATGATGATACATATAGGTCCAAAGGTTTATTCAGCAATACCCCCAGCCATACCCATGACCTCAAGGTCACAGACTTAGAAAAAATTTAATGTTTAAGACTCGGGTTAAGGTATTTGTACCATGTTGAACTTGAACTTTTATGATTCATTTGGTTCATATTTGGTTTGATGATAGATACAGGGCTAAAGTTTTATTCAGTAATACCCCCACCCATGCCTATGACTTCAAGGTTAAGGTCACAGACATAGAAATTTTCAAATTTAATAGCTTATATATTATCCAAACTTTACAATGGATTTGCTTCATATTTGGTATGACAATAGTTGCAGGTCCAAAGTTTCATTGAACCATACCACTCACCCCTGACCTCAAGATCAAGGTCACAGACATAGAATTTTTTTATATTATGTCTTTTGAGAGTTCATATTTCCTGAACCATTTGATGGATTTGCTTCATATTTGGAATGATGATACCGTATTCGGGTGTGTATTACCCGCATTTGCGTACTACCCGCACCCCCCTTTTTTGCCAAAATCTGGGGGAAAACTGTTATTCTGTTGTATTACCCGCATGGAACATTTGCTGAAATTTTTGTGGATGCATAAGTGAGAAAAAGTAAGAATTTGGCCAGTTTTCGTAACACACAACGGAACGCGAGATCGTCTTCAAAAGGCGGGAAAATGCACGTGCGTGCGAGTATCATCAGAAAGCATGTATTTTGCATTAATATGTTGAAAAAACTTTACCTGTTCACCATTGTAATTTATTTATTAACCCACATATGCACGCAGCCCTTTTTGGGGGACATCGGCAAACAGTGCAGTCCCAGATCAGACACCTCAGAAAGACGCCGCAGACGTCTGATTTGGATTTAAACTGTTTGATGATTTATAACGGTTCAATTATGACACTATTGTTAATCCCTGTCATATAATTGCCACCCTGCGGTGCGTGTCGATAAGGTGTGAAAATATGGTCAAGTTATGTCTCTAATTTGCGTTTATTCCCCAATCATAAAATTTAATCCGCAATCAATGTGAAAATTATTTAATTGCTCCTAAGACGAGTTGCTACGACTATCTACTATCTCGTAAATGGTTATGTTTCGGCGCCAAAATAGCAGACGCTTGGCGAGAAAATTTGTGTTAACACATCTGTATGCTGTTATTGGTATTGACACGGAGCTTACGGAAAACGCTGTTTTCCACAACCGTTTTTCTATCGAGATTTTTTTTACCGTTTCCAAACAATTTTTTATGAGAGAGATACGCCCCATTAAGATAAAACAATAGACACGTGTGGGGTTGCTGGGGTTCGTTGACGTCATTTACCGATCGTGTGCAGAAAAAAAAACTGTAGCGGTGGTTTGTGGGCGGCGGTTTTGATGCCGGAAAACTTTGATTTTTTCATTGAACTTGCTTGTTTATTTCGTTTAAAATCAGAGTTTTAAGAATAATACTTATAAAATCGGGCTTGCTAGTAATGGAGATTGTTATATTACTCATGTGTAAGTAAAATTGAATGGACAATTAAACTTTTTTTTTTATGTCGGGAATCATAAAAGGATAGAGCATAACACGAGATGCATCGTATTTTCAGCTGACAAAAGTAAAAATAAAACGGTCCAAAAATAATTCGGGCGGATTACCTGCACCCTGAACTTGGGCCTATAATTTGAGGGAAAAAAACTGCGGGTAATACACGCCCGAATACGGTAGATACAGGTCAGAAGTTTCATTCAGCCATAACCCCGCCCCTGCCCCATGATCTTAAGGTCAAGGTTGCATACTTAGAAATGTTTAATGTTAAAATTTGTAAGAGCTCATATTTTCCAAACCATTTGATGTATTGAGTTCCTATTTGGTAATAGTTATTTTTCAAAGGTTTAATCAGCAATACACCAATCTATGCCAATGACCTAAGGACACTTTTCCAGGCGAGTTATGCTGTCCAATGACCGGTGTTATTGCAATATGAGTTGTTGTTTTCTGGGCGTGTGTGTGTGTTAGTGGGGGGGGGGGGGGGGGGGGGGGGTTGAGGTAGGCACCTGACCTCTAGTTTGCTGCTCATTTCTACCTAGAGTCTCTTGAAAGAGATATTTACAAACAGCACATGACAAATCAGTTGCTGTCAAATGCTTCTACAGCATTTGTTCTTGTTTTCCAGTTTCCCCGTGTCGCGGGTCGTCAGCTGGTGGGGTCCCAGGGAATGAATCCATGCTGGGACTACACCGTAGCCGTTCGGTGATACCCCTATTCCCCGTTGCCGGTGAACAGGGAGACCATTGCTCGGCTCCAGCCCTTCTACAGCATTTGCACAACATATTGAAAATTTTACCACCAAAAAATGCAAGTTTTCAGATAAACAATTTTGAAAATTTTCTTATTTCTGCTCAAAACATAGACTGTGGGGTACTCTTTAGAACTGCTTTGATAAGGGGGTTCTAACGAGGACCAACAATCTATGTTTTTGAGCAGAAATAAGAAAAATTACATATACCTCTGTAAACCCCAGTTTTACTGTATAGAAGTGAGGTTTCAGGGCATCAAAATTATATAGTGTGTTTTCCTGATGTAATTAAGGTTATTTGTAAAAATAGAAGTGAAGGCAGTGATAAGGATTCGATACAATTAACCCACAGCTCCCATCAGAGACGCCAAAGGGAAAGAAACCCAAACATGAAATAACTAGACCCTAATGGAAACACCAATAGCGGAAAGCCAAAAGGACAGATACTTGCCCACAAAATGGCCAATTTGGCTATCCAAAACAACAAAAAAAAATATAAGGGATACACACACTCAAACGAGAAACCATAACAAAAATAAACAGCGACAGAAAAAAGGCCTATAATATAAAACAATATCGGGCCAGCAGGCCAAGCTTGGTGGCCCAGTTTGTTGCATGTCCAACTGCTAACCAGGAGGTTGCAGACTGGATCCTCAGGTCCAGAGTCATTCTTTATTGGATATTCATCTTCAAATAAATTTCCTGCAGTTATTCTCTACCTTCATAGTGTATAGAGTCAATATTGTTGATGCTTTAGTCCCATCAACAGCTAGCTCATATTGAGCCTGGGCCTGGGTTTAAATTCTCAGCTGGAAGAGCAGAGATGCAGAGAACTGAACCTGTGATCCCTGGTTTAGAAGGAAGTCGAATATCCATTGCTCCAGGGCATTACCTACTATACTGATATTAAATTAATATGGTTACTACTTATAAAAAATAACCGGCACCGATAGCTCAGTTGGTAGAGTGACCGCTCTGGGGAATGGGAGGTCAAGGGTTTGATCCCGGGCCGTGACATACCAAAGTCGTTAAAAATGGTACTAGCTGCTCCTCGCTTGGCACTCAGATTTACGGGGTAGAGCTAGGACTGGTCGACCCAGTGTCAGGATAATGTTACTGGGTGTGGTATCATGTAATGTGTCTGGGACATGATACTTCAGCGAGGCAGCACTACAAAAGTGAGCATTGAGGTCCCTGTCGCAACCAGACACCGTCATGATATGACTGAAAAATTGTTGAAAGTAACATTAAACCCGAATTCACACACACACTTATAAAAAATAAAATTTTAAATTAAGGGGAATGGGAACACCTGGCAGATCTTTCAACCATTTTTCAAAAGGATACAACTTTCCGGACTTCCTGTTCGCTTTCCTATTAGCTCTGTCCCACCAAAAGAGGGGTCAACTCTTAGCGGAAGGAATTTGCTCCTCAGGAGCAATTTCTTTCCTTTAAGAGTTGACCCCTGTTGAAATGGGAGACTAAGTAGTTTTTAAAAGGAATGGGAAAAGCTGGCAGATTTTTCCACCATTTTTAGCTCACCTGTCACGTAGTGACTAGGTGAGCTTTTGTGATCACTTTTTGTCCGTCGTCCGTCGTGCGTCCGTGCGTGCGTCCGTAAACAATTTCAAATAAGTATATCTCTAATACCCCATTGTCAATCTTGATCAAATTTCATGAGAAGCATCATCAGGTAGGGGCAAAGGCTGCATAAGGTTTTTGGGCTGATCAGATTGGAATTCTGGTTGCCATGGCAACATATAGCTCCCATAGACTTACAATGGGAAAAAATTAAAATATCTTCTTCTCTGAAACCACAGGGCCCAGAGCTTAGATATTGAGCATGTATTAACGGCCAGTGGTCACCTACATAATTCCTGCCATTCATGCCCCTGGGATCCAAATTGGCCACGCCCCGGGGCCCCTTTGCTCCCATAGAATCATAATGGAACAAAAAGCTTCAAAAATCTTCTTCTCAGAAACCACAGGGCCCAGAGCTTAGATATTTAGCATGTAGCAATGGCAAGTGGTCACCTACATAATTCCTGCCAATCATGCCCCTGGGGTCCAAACGGGACACGCCCCGGGGCCCTTTAGCTCCTATAGACCCATAATGGAAAAAAGCTTCAAAAATCTTCTTCTTTGAAACCACAGGGCCCAGAGCTGAGATATTTGGCATGTAGCAACGGAAAGTGGTCACCTACATAATTCCTGCCAATCATGCCCCTGGGGTCCAAATTGGCCACACCCCGGGGCCCCTTAGCTCCCAAAGACTCATAATGAAAAGAAAGCTTCAAAAATCTTCTTCTCTGAAACAACAGGGCCCAGAGCTTAGATATTTAGCATGTAGCAACGGCCAGTGGTCACCTACATAATTCCTGCCAATCATGCCCCTGGGTTCCAAATGGGCGACGCCCCGGGGCCCCTTTGCTCCCATAGACTCATAATGGAACAAAAAGCTTCAAAAATCTTCTTCTCGGAAACCACAGGGCCCAGAGCTTAGATATTTAGCATGTAGCAATGGCAAGTGGTCACCTATATAATTCCTGCCAATCTTGCCCCTGGGGTCCAAATGGGCCACACCCCGGGGCCCTTTAGCTCCTATAGACTCATAATGGAAAAAAGCTTCAAAAATCTTCTTCTCTGAAACCACAGGGCCAAGACCTGAGGTATTTGGCATGTAGCAACAGCAAGTGATCACCTACATAAATCCTGCCAACCACGCCCCTGGGATCCAAATGGGCCACGCCCCAGGGCCCCTTTGCTCATATAGACTCATAATGGAAAAAAAAAGCTTCAAAAATCTTTATTCTCAGAAACCACAGGGCCCAGAGCTTAGATATTTAGCATGTACCAACTGCAAGTGGTCACCTACATAATTCCTGCCAATCATGCCCCTGGGGTCCAAACGGACCAGGCCCCGGGGCCCTTTAGCTCCTATAGACTCATAATGGAAAAAAAGCTTCAAAAATCTTCTTCTCTGTAACCACAGGGCCCAGAGCTGAGATATTTGGCATGTAGCAACGGCAAGTGGTCACCTACATAATTCCTGCCGATCATGCCCCTGGGGTCCAAATTGGCCACACCCCTGGGCCCCTTAGCTCCCAAAGATGCATAATAAAAAAAAAGCTTCAAAAATCTTCTTCTCTGTAACCACGGGGCCCAGAGCTTAGATATTTAGCATGTAGCAACGGCCAGTGGTCACCTACATAATTCCTGCCAATCATGCCCCTGGGTTCTAAATGGGCGAAGCCCCGGGGCCCCTTCGCTCCCATAGACTCATTATGGAACAAAAAGCTTCAAAAATCTTCTTCTCGGGAACCACAGGGCCCAGAGCTTAGATATTTAGCATGTAGCAACGGCAAGTGGTCACCTACATAATTCCTGCCAATCATGCCCCTGGGGTCCAAACGGGCCACCCCCCGGGGCCCTTTAGCTCCTATAGACTCATAATGGAAAAAAGCTTCAAAAATCTTCTTCTCTGAAACCAAAGGGCCCAGAGCTGAGGTATTTGGCATGTAGCAACGGCAAGTGGTCACCTACATAAATCCTGCCAATCATGCCTCTAGGGTCCAAATGGGCCACGCCCCGGGGCCCCTTAGCTCACATAGACTAATAATTGAAAAAAAAAAAGCTTCATAAATCTTCTTCTCTGAAACCACAGGGCCCAGAGTTTAGATATTTAGCATGTACCAACGGCAAGTGGTCACCTACATAATTCCTGCCAATCATGCCCCCTGGGTCCAAATGGGCCAAGTGCCGGGGCCCCTTTGCTCCCATAGACTCATATTTAAAAAAAGCTTAAAAAATCTTCTTCTCTGAAACCACAGCACCCGGAGCTTAGATATTAAGCAGGTAGCAACGGCAAGTGGTCACCTACATAATTCCTGCAAATCATGCCCCTGGGGTCCAAAAGGGCCACGCCCCGGGGCCCCTTTGCTCCCATAGACTCATAATGGAACAAAAAGCTTCAAAAATCTTCTTCTCGGAAACCACAGGGCCCAGAGCTTAGATATTTAGCATGTAGCAATGGCAAGTGGTCACCTATATAATTCCTGCCAATCTTGCCCCTGGGGTCCAAACGGGCCAGGCCCCGGGGCCCTTTAGCTCCTATAGACTCATAATGGAAAAAAGCTTCAAAAATCTTCTTCTCTGAAACCACGGGGCCCAGAGCTGAGATATTTGGCATGTAGCAACGGCAAGTGGTCACCTACATAATTCCTGCCAATCATGCCCCTGGGGTCCAAATTGGCCCCACCCCTGGGCCCCTTAGCTCCCAAAGACGCATAATGAAAAAAAAAGGCTTCAAAAATCTTCTTCTCTGAAACCACAGGGCCCAGAGCTTAGATATTTAGCATGTAGCAACGGCCAGTGGTCACCTACATAATTCCTGCCAATCATGCCCCTGGGTTCCAAATGGGCGAAGCCTCGGGGCCCCTTCGCTCCCATAGACTCATTATGGAACAAAAAGCTTAAAAAATCTTCTTCTCGGGAACCACAGGGCCCAGAGCTTAGATATTTAGCATGTAGCAACGGCAAGTGGTCACCTACATAATTCCTGCCAATCATGCCCCTGGGGTCCAAACGGGCCACCCCCCGGGCCCTTTAGCTCCTATAGACTCATAATGGAAAAAACTTCAAAAATCTTCTTCTCTGAAACCAAATGGCCCAGAGCTGAGGTATTTGGCATGTAGCAATGGCAAGTGGTCACCTACATAAATCCTGCCAATCATGCCTCTAGGGTCCAAATGGGCCACGCCCCGGGGCCCCTTAGCTCACATAGACTAATAATTGAAAAAAAAAACTTCATAAATCTTCTTCTCTGAAACCACAGGGCCCAGAGTTTAGATATTAAGCATGTACCAACTGCAAGTGGTCACCTACATAATTCCTGCCAATCATGCCCCCTGGGTCCAAATGGGCCAAGCGCCGGGGCCCCTTTGCTCCCCATAGACTCATATTTAAAAAAAGCTTAAAAAATCTTCTTCTCTGAAACCACAGCACCCGGAGCTTAGATATTAAGCAGGTAGCAACGGCAAGTGGTCACCTACATAATTCCTGCAAATCATGCCCCTGGGGTCCAAAAGGGCCATGCCACGGGGCCACTTAGCTCCTATAGGGTCATAATGGAAAAAAAAAAAACTTCAAAAATCTTCTTCTCTGAAACCACAGGGCCCAGAGCTTAGATATTTAGCATGTAGCAATGGCAAGTGGTCACCTACATAATTCCTGCCAATCATGCCCCTGGGGTCCAAACGGGCCAGGCCCCGGGGCCCTTTAGCTCCTATAGACTCATAATGGAAAAAAGCTTCAAAAATCTTCTTCTCTGAAACCACAGGGCCCAGAGCTGAGATGTTTGGCATGTAGCAACGGAAAGTGGTCACCTACATAAATCCTGCCAATCATGCCTGTGGGGTCCAAATGGGCCACGCCCCGGGGCCCCTTAGCTCCCATAGGCTCATAATGGAAAAAAAAACTTCAAAAATCTTCTTCTCTGAAACCATAGGGCCCAGAGCTTAGATATTTAGCATGTAGCAATGGCAAGTGGTCACCTACATAATTCCTGCCAATCATGCCCCTGGGGTCCAAACGGGCCAGGCCCCGGGGCCCTTTAGCTCCTATAGACTCATAATGGAAAAAAGCTTCAAAAATCTTCTTCTCTGAAACCACAGGGCCCAGAGCTGAGATGTTTGGCATGTAGCAACGGAAAGTGGTCACCTACATAAATCCTGCCAATCATGCCTGTGGGGTCCAAATGGGCCACGCCCCGGGGCCCCTTAGCTCCCATAGACTCATTATGGAAAAAAGCTTCAAAAATCTTCTTCTCTGAAAACACAGGGCCCAGAGCTTAGTTATTTACCATGTAGCAATGACAAGTGGTCACCTACATAAATCATGCCCCTGGGGTCCGAATGGGCCACACCCTGGGACCCCCTTAGCCCCCATAGACTCATAATGGAAAAAAAAACTTCAAAAATCTTCTTCTCTGAAACCACAGGGCCCAGAGCTTAGATATTTAGCATGTACCAACGGCAAGTGGTCACCTACATAAATCCTGCCAATCATGCCCCTAGGGTCCAAATGGGCCACACCCTGGGACCCCCTTAGCTCCCATAGGCTCATAATGGAAAAAAAAACTTCAAAAATCTTCTTCTCTGAAACCACAGGGCCCAGAGCTTAGATATTTACCATGTAGTAATGGCAAGTGGTCACCTACATATTTCCTGCTAATCATGCCCCTGGGGTCCAGATGGGCCACGCCCCAGGGCCCCTTAGCTCCCATAGACTCATAATGGAAAAAAGCTTCAAAAATCTTCTTCTCAGAAACTGTGAAGCACAGAACTTAGATATTTAGTATCTAGCAACATAAAATAGCCATCTACATAAATCCTGTTAACCCTGCCCCTGGGGTCAAAATTGGCCACTCCCGAGCTCATCACCTCCAATAGACTTATAATGGAAAAAATCTTCTTCTATAAAACCATAAGGCCCAGAGCTTAGATTTTTAGTATGTAGCAATGTCAAGTGGCCACCTACATAAATCCTGCCAGTTATGCCCCTGGGATCCAAATTGGCCCCACCCCAGGGTTCTTTAGCTTCCATAGACTTTCAGTTGGAGAAACTTCAAAAATCTTCTTCTCTGAAACCACAGGGCCCTTATAATGAAAAAAAAAAAAAAAAAAAAACAACAACTTAAAATGGGGAAAAAAATCTTCAAAAATCTTCTTCTCTGAAACCGTAAGTCCCAGAGCTTAGGTATTTAGCATGTAGCAATGTCGAGTGGTCGCCTACATGAATCCTGCAAATCATGCCCCTGGGGTCCAAATCCTGTGGCCCCTTAACTCCTACAGACATATAATGGAAAAAGCTTCAAACATCTTTTTTAAAACCATGAAGTACAGACCTTAGAAATTTAGTATATAGCAACACAAAATGGTCGCCTACATAAATCCTGCCAACCGTGCCCTTTGGGTCAAAATTGGCCAAGCCCCAGGGCTCATTAGCTTCTATAGACTTATACTGGAAAAAAACTTAAAAAAATCTTTTTCTCCAAAACCATAAGGCACAGATTTTGTTTGATTTGAGGTTTTACATCCCCGACAACACTGTATAGGTCATTTTGGAGATGTCTCTACCAATTTTGTGGGACTTTTACCAGACATTGAGATGAAATTACATCTCAAGCCCTGTCGCCCAATGAAACCATTAGGGTTTATAAGCATGGACATCGCTTTGCCTGAGCTTAGATATTTAGTATGTAGCAATGTCAAGTGGTCTCCTACACTAATGATTTTCTTGTACACAGGTGAGTGATATAGGGCCATTGGGCCCTCTTGTTTCAAAAGGAGACAACTTTCGGGACTTTGTTTGCTTTTTTATAAGCTCTTTCCCATGAAAAGAGGGGTCAACTCCTCAGGAGCAAATTCTTTTCTTTAAGAATTGACCCCTATGGACATGGGAGACAAAAATACTTTTGCAGGAGTTGCCTCCACAGAGGTGTATCCATTCCCCTTAAGAACTTAAAGATTGATCTCTTTTATTAAAATAAGGTTACTACTGTATTTAATTTTTCAGGCCATACAAAGACAGGTTCATAGTAGCTTTAGCTGCAGACAAAATGGCTGGTGGCCCATTTGAAAGATATCTTCTTAGGTAGGTTGTTTATTTATCCTTATTTTACCTGGCCCTAGGGTCCTTGCCCATCAGGGCTTGGAAAAATAGATTGGGCTGCATGGTGCTTCCATGCAGAGCTAAAACTGACCATACATGAGTACTGGTAGACCACTTGGAAGATCTAAGCCTGCTCAGGCAAAATGGTGCGAGTCAAACCGTCAGTGCATTGTAAACCCTATTGGTTTCATTGGGTGGCAGGGCTTGAGATGTCATTTTATCTCAATGTCGGGTAAAAGTCCCACAAAATTGGAAGTGATGTCTCCAAAATGACCTAAATAGTGTTGACGGGGACGTTAAACCTCAAATCAAACAAACAAACAAAACCAAACCTGGCCCAAGGGCTCCCCAGCGGGGCTTGGAAAAATAGATTGGGCTGCATGGTGCTTCCACACAGAGCTAAAATTGACAGCTTATGAGTACTGGTAGACCACTTAGAAGATCTAAGCCTGCCCAGGCAAATTGATGCAAGTCAGTCCATGCATATAAACCCTATTGGTTTCATTGGGTGGCAGGGCTTGAGAAGTCATTTAGTCTCAGTGTCGGGTAAAAGTCCCACAAAATAGAAAGCAACGTCTCCAAAATGACCTATAATGTGTTGATGGGGATGCTAAACCTCAAATAAAAAAAAACAGGATGCAGCATCTGATCTTGGTCTGCACTGTTTGCTTAAAGCACAGGAATTTCAGGGTTAAACGAAACAGTCTAAGTCACCATGCATTACCATCGCTGAGAGACAATTCCTTAGTGCCTTGTTGACATTTTAGTGTAACCATATTGTTATGGTAACACCTACATCTTTATCTGTCAAATTTCAGTCATCATGACCAGTCATTGTTGTCCAGTCTCCTGTTCTGGCAAGATGTGACAGAATATGGCGCAGCAGAAGATAGGGCTGCTGACCGTCTGCTGAGGATGTGCAATGCTTGGGCAATTTACAACAGGTTTATATCTGAAGATAGTCCATATAATGTCGGTATGTATTTACTTACCATAACATACTATGAGCCATGCCAAGCGATTTTGGTACTTATCGCCTATGCGAGCAGTGAAGGTTCAGGCGAGCCAGCGCATCCGCGCAGTCTCGCCAAAACCTTCGCTGCTCACTCATACAAGCAGAGAATCAAGAGGAACCTTCAGACAGAAAGCCATATCCCTTGCCCCTCTGAATGGCTGGGTATGCGCAGTTAAAATTTGTCATGACGGAATGCTCGAAGACACAAATTCGCTTGGCGGGGCTCCTATAATGTCATTAATGAAGCAGGTCCTTGGTCAGCTATATTGGCCTTGGCCTTCGGCCTCGGGGCCAATACAGCAGGCCTCAGACCTGTAACTGGGCCAATACGAAATTACTTGATTTATGACAATTTTATTAATTGATACAATTAAAAACATAGTTATTGATTTTTTTATCTCACTTGACCTCAGTTAATATTGGTTGACTTCGGCCTCGGGTCAGTGCAGCTGACCGAGGACCTGTAACTGGGTCAATGCGAAATTACTTGACTAATGACTGTTTTATTAATTGACACAATTAAAAAACATAATTATTGTTTTTTTTACCTCACTTGACCTCAGTCAATATTGGTTGACTGGTGTTAATACGGATGACCTCCGATCAATACAGGATAGTCAATTTATAATATAATGTTATTAATCAAACGATTTCTTATTGGCCCCGTTACAGGTCTGAGGTATGCTGTATTGGCCCGAGGCCAATATTTATTGCTACAATATTTATTGTAGCAATCTGCAAGTGAACAATGTTTTTTTTCCTTCATATTCTCCAAACCTTTTGCCATTGTCGGAAGAAATCCGAAACATATTATTGACTGAAACAAATGCATTTATGTCCTTTTGTAATGTTTTCGATGCTAGAATATGACATTTCACCGTTTAATGTCAAACAGTCCATGACCTCAGAAACAGTGACTTTGCACGTCCCTCTCTTCCGTCATGTGATTTGTTGCAGAATAAGCTTCAGAATGCAGTTTCTTTCCATATATATGGACGCACTGTGTAAGAATGTTTCCTTAACCAATTTTGTACCAGATACCCCAGAGCAGTTAATAGGCAAACAGTGAAGGCCCAGATCAGAAGCCACAGAATGCAGTGTTTGATCAGGTCCTACACTGTTTGCAAAAAGTTCAGCCATTTTTTTTCAAATAAAATTTGAAGAAAGCACAACCTGACACCGGCCCCTGAATTTTGAAATGGACTCCTGCTATATATAAGGAGGAAAATTCCATTTGGTACAAAATGGGTTTAATAAATATATCCCAAACTCTTTATAACACTATAGTTGGGGTCCAAAGTGAGCAAAACAAATGTTTTATTTCCAAACAAAATTGTATTGATTATATAGAAAAACGAACATTTTTGGTCATTTTTCTCTATAATAAAATGGTCATTTGTCTGTATAATCTATACATTTTTGGAATCCATCTCCAAAAATGTGCTGTGATGAGGTTTTGGAGTACTATATATAATGAGACACAACACAACAAAACATACACCACAACCTCATTACTTCACAGTTCGTTATAACATGGTTATGGATATAACACGGTTTCAAGATGGGTCCCAAAAATGTATAGATTATATAGAAAAATGACTATAAATGGTCATTTTTCTATATAATCTATACATTTTTGTTTGGATATAACACGTTTTTTTTAACTAACATGGTTTCTGCTTTGGATCCCATTAATAGTGTTATAAAGAGGTTTTGGTGTACCTTTGAATATATGCAGACACTTGATGGTGAAAGCAAATATCAGACTGTGCATCTTTCCCATACTGATCATACACTGGTCAATACATACGCACAGGCTGTGTAGCGGTCGCATAGGCTTCGTATTTTGGACGCATAGGCTTCGATGAAAAATGGCGGCTGACAGTTCGTCGCTGCAGGTAAGAAACTGCTTTTACGTTAATCTAACTGTTGTATAGCGTTGCCCAATACTGACATCTGCCTGACGGACCACTTTATTAATGTGCGGCTTCGTCTGTTGCAAGAAAAAGTTTGAAAAACGGAATATGGAAAAATAGACCCCAAAAGAAATTTGGCGTTCAACACAGATTCACCTGTATTTTCACTTTGGTCCGGTCGTCCTATGTAACTACACGTTTTTGGCTGGTGTTCTGGCCGATAAATTGTGAATAACGATAATGAAATCCAAAAGCTAATATGCAACTTACGTCACGTCTTTTGCGAAAAAGAAAAATATTGATATTTCGATACAACGCACGTAGCTTCGTTACCGATTACAATGCAGAGGCTGCGAACTAAATTTGAAAGCCCTGTATTATGTAGAAAAATAGCGAATAATATTAAATTAATATCGAGAAATCAGTCAACCAGCGTTAGTTGGTGATGCTAAAGACATTCTGTATCATTTATACCGAACACATTTTCAGTATGAATTTCTGCGTGTTTTTTTATTACAATGCACGTGGCTCCAGTCCCTGTGTTAGAAGTTTGTGACCAGAAAGTCTTTAAAAGAGGCCATCTCACCCACTGAAGCCAGTATGAATTTGATACATAGGAAGTTGAAGCATTATATATCTAGATAGCGAGCAATGATAACACGAATTTGCCAAAGAAATCAAAGTGTAGCCGGGTTTAGGCTAAGTTTTCAAATGCTCCTATATTATGATACAGAATGTTTTGCCATTATGATAACATATCCGTGCGGCACATTGCATTTGTACATCTCCAAAATGGCTACATTTCAGATTAAAATCTGTGATTTTTTTCTTATTTATACCGCAAACATGTTGTGGGTGCTCGTTAGAACCGCCTCATTAGGTGGTTCTAACGAGTACCCACAACCTATGTTTTGGAGAAGTAATAAGAAAAATAATGTATACCCACGTTAAACCCAGTTTTCTCTATATTAAGTGTTCATTTCACGGACTTGATAGAGTAAATTCTGCTCTGTTCTTAGCCCCCCCCCCAAAAAAAAAAACGTGGTGACGTCACTGTCTTCATTGAAAGTCATGAAAAAAGGAAACAATGAAAAAAAAAAAAAAAAAAATGGAATTCTCGATTTGTCCGTATTATGTTATATCTGACGACACTGACTCGTAAGTAGAATAAGAAAATGGATTTATGGAGTACAGAAGATGTATAAGACAAGGAAAAATGGGCATCACGTGAACAAGTCCGTGAAATGAACCCCACTTTATATAGAGAAAACTGGGGTTAACGAGGGTATACGTTATTTTTCTTATTACTTTTCCAAAACATAGGTGGGGCTTGAAGAAATATATGGGCTGCATGATGCTTCCACGCAGAGCTGAATCCGGCCCGCACACTAGTACTGGTAAACCGCTTAGAGGATCTAAGCCTATCAAGGAACCGCGGTGCGAGGCGGACCGTCCATGCTAATAAACCCTATTGGTTTCATTGGGCGACAGGGCTTGAGATGTCATTTCATCTCAGTGTCGGGTAAAAGTCCCACAAAATTGGAAGCAATGTCTCCAAAATAAACTTTACAGTGTTGACTGAGAACGTTAAACCTCAAATTCACCAACCAACCAAAACATAGGTTGTGGGTACTCGTTAGAATATCGTCAATGAGGCGGTTCTAACGAGCCACAACCTATGTTTGCGGTATAAATAAGAAAAAAATCACGGATTTTAATCTAACAAGTAGCCATTTTGGAGATGTAAAAATGCACTGTGTCGCAGGGGTGTGTTATCATAATATCAAGCCGGTATGTATCAAATTCATACTGGCTTCAGTGGGTGAGATGGCCACTTTTAATGACTTTCTGGTCGCAAACATCTAACACAGGGACTTGAGCCATGTGCGTTGTAATAAAAATACAGGACAGAAATGCATACAGTGCAAATAATATTTGGCTAAATTCTTAACAGATTTGACGGAGACTTACCAAATTTATCAACGGTAGTGTAAAAAATTGTAACTTGATAGATTTTGTGCATTTGAATCAAAATGTAGTATTTGCATAGCTGAGACTGAAAATGTGTTTGGTATAAATGATACAGAATGCATTTAGCACCACCAACTAACGCTGGTTGATTGATTTCTCGATTTTAATTTAATATCATTCGCTATTTTTCTACATAATACAGGGCTTTCAAATTTAGTTCGCAGCCTCTGCGTTGTAATCGGTAACGAAGCTACGTGCGTTGTATCGAAATATCAATATTTTTCTTTTTCGCAAAAGACGTGACGAAAGTTGCACATTTGCTTTTAGATTTCATTATCGTTATTCACAATTTATCGGCCAGAACACCAGCCAAAAACGTGTAGTTACATAGGACGACCGGGCCAAAGTGAAAATACAGGTGAATCTGTGTTGACTGCCAAATTTCTTTTGGGGTCTATTTTTCCATATTCCGTTTTTCAAACTTTTTCTTGCAACAGACAAAGCTGCACATTTATAAAGTGGTCCGTAAGGCAGATGTCAGTATTGGGCAACGCTATACAACAGTTAGATTAACGTAAAAGCAGTTTCTTACCTGCAGCGACGAACTGTCAGCCGCCATTTTTCATCGAAGCCTATGCGTCCAAAATACGAAGCCTATACGACCGCTACACAGCCTGTGCGTATGTATTGACCAGTGTGGATCAAGTCCATTATACTGGCAGGTATCAAACCTATGACACATGATCGCTAATTTGATGTGCATCAGACTGAGCTACCAAGACCTATCGTAATAAGCCATACCCTAACCTCCCCAACACACTGTTGTTGGAGTCAAAAACTGAGACTGTGTAAGTTAAACAACCATGAAATATATAGATCATGTAGGAAAAATGGTCATTTTTCGGTATGATCTATACATTTTTGGGATCCATCATTAAACCATGTTATATTGGAAACTGTTGTTACAATGAATAATGTTATAACGAGGTTAATGGAATTTCCTTTTAAGCACTGTTTGCCAGTATCCCGTTTTGGGGCTTCCGGTACCAAATGGGTTAAGTCCATCTGACGGTACAGTAAAATTCCTATATTAAGACCACCTTTGGGACTGTTGAAAATTGGTCTTTAAATTAAGTATCCTTGAACAGTGTTATAAAGAGGTTGTGGTTCACTTGTATTTATCTATGTAGATCTGTCAGAGGAAGAAAGATTAAGAATACACCAGACACTCCTAGCAACAAGTGATTTTGTAGAGGCAACCGTATTTGACAAGGCGAAACAGCATGCATGTGACAGATTGGAGGGTGTGTGGCTACGATTCTTGAAGGTTGACCTTAAGAATTTCCTAGAGTAAGTAACTTAGAGGAGAGTGCACTTACAGTGAAGGCTGCTAACATTGTGTGACCACGAACCCTAATTCTAATGCCACGGAATAATCACAATGCCATAATCAATATTATTATACCTCATGTGACTTTCCCATGCAAAACGCCCATAGGCCTGAGTCTGATAATTTTTGCAATCACCCTGCAATAAATTAGACTATCACATGCGCAAGATTTGGTGCGCGTACAGTTAGGTTCTTTTGGAAAGCTGGAGAGAAAGCGTAAACCTAAAATTGTTACAAAGTCAAGTAATTTAGGTAATAAAATGTTTCTTTTGATTTCATTAAGAAAATGCATACCAACACTTTTTAATAGGGCTTTCTTCAGTTATAGATGTTCAAACTTCTGAATTTCGGTTCACCAGCTAACGTCGCTTACGTAGAAAGCTGACGTTGTCCGATAATTCAGAATGTCGTGACGTCAATAGTAGCATGTGAGCTGTCCTGTATTTTAGCTCTTTTGTGACTGCGAGATGTCTGGCAGCATCGTTCGTTGTGTGTCTCGCGTCGTGTGTCGTCCGTGCGTAAACTTTTCTTGTGAACATACTCTTTTTTTGGCCCAATCATCATCAAACTTGCTCAGCATGATCTTCATGACATATCTGCGGCAACTTCGAATATGGGTCATGTCGGGTCAGAAAGTAGGTCAGTAGGTCAAATCCTAGAAAAACCTTGTGAACACTCTAGACACCACAGTTTTGGTCCTATCATCATCAAACTTGCTCAGAATAATCATCATGACAATATATAGATCAACTTAGAATATGGGTCATGTCGGATAAAAAAGTAGGTAAATAGATCAAATCATAGAAAAACATTGTGAACACTGTAGGCGCCACAGTTTTAATCCGATCATCATCAAACTTGCTCAGAATGATCATCCTGATAATATATCGGTCAAGTTCGAATGTGGGTCATGTCGGGTCAGAAAGTAGGTCAGTACGTCAAATCTTAGAAAAACCATTTCATTTGTACAATAAGGATCAGGGTAGCAATCCAGGGCCATGGCCATTATGGCCCTCTGTGTTTTTTATTTCTGCTTGAAAAACATATATTGAGGGTACTCTTTAGAAGCCCCTCAGTGAGGTACTTCTGATGAGTTCCAACAATATATGGTTTTGTGCAGAAATGGGGAAAAATAATACTTGGATACCCCCTCTTATCTGGGGATTTGGATACCCCCTCTTATCTGGGGATTTGGATACCGCCTCTTATCTGGGGATTTGGATACCCCATCTTATCTGGGGATTCAGATTCCCCCTCTTATCTGGGGATTTGGATACTGCCTTTTTTCTGGGGATTCGGTTTCCCCCTCTTATCTGGGGATTTGGATAACGCCTCTTTTCTGGGGATTCGGATTCCCCCTCTTATCTGGGGATTTGGATAACGCCTCTTTTCTGGGGATTCGGATTCCCCCTCTTATCTGGAGATTATCTAGGGATTTGGATACCCCTTCTTATCTGGGGATTTGGATACCCCCTCTTTTCTGGGGATTTGAATACCCCCTCTTATTTGGGGATTTGGATACCCCCTCTTATCTGGGGATTTGAATACGCCCTCTTATCTGGGGCTATGGAGGATGCAATGTTATTTGTTATCCCCCGCCGAAGGCGGAGGGATATAGTTTTGGCGTTGTCCGTCCGTCCGTCCTTCCGTCCCTCCGTCCATCCGTCCCTCCGTCCTTCCGTCCATCACACTTTTTTGTCCGGAACCGTTTCTCAGCAACTATTGCATGGAATTAAATGAAACTTGAAATAAGTATGTATTATTATGCTGTGGTGATGCACGCGCAATTTTTTTTCGGATTGACTTTTTACGTCCAGAGTTATGGCCCCTTGAATGATTGAAATTCTGGATTTTTCGTCGTCTCACTTTGTCCGGAACCGTTTCTCAGCAACTATTGCATGGAATTAAATGAAAATTGAAATAAATATGCATTATTATGCTGCAGTGATGCACGCGCAATTTTTTTTCGGATTGACTTTTTACATCCAGAGTTATGGCCCCTTAAATGATTGAAATTCTGGATTTTTTCGTCATCTCACTTTGTCCGGAACTGTTTCTCAGCAACTATTGCATGGAATTAAATGAAACGTGAAATAAATATGTATTATTATGCTGCGGTGATGCACGCGCAATTTTTTTCTGGATTGACTTTTTACATCCAGAGTTATGGCCCCTTAAATGATCGAAATTCTGATTTTTCGTCGTCTCACTTTGTCCGGAACCGTTTCTCAGCAACTATTGCATGGAATTAAATGAAACTTGAAATAAATATGTATTATTATGCTGTGGTGATGCACGCGCATTTTTTTTCCGGATTTACTTTTTACATCCAGAGTTATGGCCCCTTAAATGATTGTAATCCTGGATTTTTCGACGTCTCACTTTTTTGTATGGAACTGTTTCTCAGCAACTATTGCATGGAATTATATGAAACTTGAAATAAATATGTATTATTATGCTGTGGTGATGCACGCACAAATTTTTTTCGGATTGACTTTTTACACCCAGAGTTATGGCCCCTTAAATGATTAAAATTCTGGATTTTTCGTCATCTCACTTTGTCTAGAACCGCTTCTCAGCAACTATTGCATGGAATAAAATGAAACTTGAAATAAATATGTATTATTATGCTGTCGTGATGCACACGCAATTTTTTTTTTGGATTTACCTGGATTGACTTTTTTTATCCAGAGTTATTTCCCCTTAAATGATTGAAATTGAGGAATTTTGTCTATTCGGTGATTATATCGGGGTTTTTTAACATTCGCGAATTTTATTTTGGTATCCTTGAAACCACATAACACGTAAATAAACCTCAACTTTGACAGACAAGTTAATCTTTTCTGATAATTAGGTCAGTAGGTCAGGGTACAGCCTCTCATCCAGGGAGTAAATGTTCAGCGGGGCCCTTCCTAATTGTCTCTAGTTTGCTTCTTAGAACCATCCTCAATTTTGGCTAGATATATTTTCTTGCCATTCTACACGAAAAACCCATTCGGCGGGGGATATCAATTCAACGAATTTGCTTGTTTGTCTTTTCAGCTGTTGTGTTCAGCCTGGCTGTGCCAGCCCACCCAGTACAGCAGATGTGATCAAAATAACACTGACAAATGATGAAGTAGTGATTGAGAGGCCACGACCATGGCTCAAAAGGTAATGTGAATCATGTTCATACCAAAACCAGCTTTCAATGGAATGTCAGGTGGGGTTTGGGCTGGATATTCCTTTTTGGCCCACCTCAAATTATCTAGTTTGATATATACAGGATCTTATAGAAGTAATTATAGAATTTATTAAAGGAGTTGAGGAAAAGGGATAAAATATGAGGCTTTGCTGAGCATTTTATTCCTTTTTAGCTCACCAGCACATAGTGACAAGGTGAGCTTTTAGGATCACTTTCTGTCCGCTGTCCGTGCATCCATCCGTGGGTGCGTAAACAATTTCTTCAAATGACATCTCCTCCTAAACCACTGATCGGATTTTGACCAAACTTCACAGGAATGATCCTTAGGTGGTTCCCTTTCAAAGTTGTTCAAATGGTTCCGGTCCTTGCACATCTAGGTCACAGGAGCCAAAAATAGATTTTTTTCACTGAAATCTTGAAAAATCTTCTTCTCTGAAACCATAACCAAATTATTATGCTGGGACCGAAAATGCCCCCGCCCCGGGGCCCTTTGGTTTTACATAGGCTTATATAGGGAAAATCTTTAAAAATCTTCTTCTCTGAAACTGCAAGGCCCAGGACATTGATATTTGGTATGAAGCTTCATCTAATGGACCTCTATCAAGATTGTTCAAATTATAGCCCTGAGACCAAAAATGTCCCCGCTCTGGGGCCCTTTGGTTTTACATAGACTTATATAGGGAAAATCTTAAAAAATCTTCTCTGAAACCACAAGGCTTAGGTCTTTGATATTTGGTATGAAGCTTCATCTAATGGACCTCTATCAAGATTGTTCAAATTATAGCCCTGAGACCAAAAATGTCCCCGCTCTGGGGCCCTTTGGTTTTACATAGACTTATATAGGGAAAATCTTAAAAAATCTTCTTCTTTGAAACCACAAGGCTTAGGTCTTTGATATTTGGTGTGAAATTTCATCTAGCGGACCTCTATCAAGATTGTGCAAATTATAGCCCTTGGGCAAAAATGTCGCTGCCCCGAGATCATTTGGTTTTACATAGACTTATAAATGGAAATCTATAAAAAATTTTCTTCTCTGAAACTACAAGGCCCAGGTCTTTGATATTTGGTATGGAGCTTCATCTAGTGGACATCGACCAAGATTGTTCAAATTATAGCCTTGCGACCACAAATGCCCCCACCCCTGGGCCCTTTGGTTTTTACATAGACTTTTATAGCCCCGGGGCCATTTGGTTTTGCATAGGCTTATGTAGGGAATATCTTTAAAAAAATCTTCTTCTCTGAAACCGCAAGGCCCAGGTCTTTGATATTTGGTGTATAGCTTTATCTAGTGGACCTTTGCCAAGATTGTTCAAATTATAGCCTTTGTTGATGTTTGGTATGAAGCTTCACCTTTAAGACCTCCCTCAACATTATACACATTAAAGACCTAGGGCCAATAATGGCCCTCCCTGGGGCCCACTTGTTACACTATGGATCAGGTGAGCGGTCCTGTGCCATCATGGCCCTCTTGTTCTTTGATGAGTTTAATAAATTCCATCCGTACAGCATTCTGCGGTGTCTCATCAGGGCCTGCACTATTTGCTAACAGAATTTTCTGTCCAAAATAAAATAAAAATGAAAAAATAGGCCTTGTATGACAAATGGACTTGTCCAACATATAGCAATGAAAGAGTCCACTGGTATACAATGGGTTAAACAAAACAGTCTAAGTCCTCACTCAGGACTATTTATTCAGCCTACACTTAGAGACAATCGACCCACTAGTGCTGTCAGTGCTTTGATTTTATTTTTAATCCCCCACAGCAAAGCGGAGCGGGAATTATAGGAATGGCCTTTGTCTGTCTGTCTGTCCATCCGTCTGTCCGTCCGTAACACACACTTTCTTGTCCGCTCCATATCTCATGAACCCTTTGATTGATCTTTATTAAACTTTGGTCAATTATTCGTCTCAGTGAGCTGATGTGCAGAACCCATAAATGAACCATGCCTACTCAAGGTCAAGGTCACAGTTGAAGGTCACGAGTTTGAAACTTTGAATTTTGTGTCTGTTCCATATCTCCTTTACCCTTTGAAGGGTTTTCATTAATCTTCGGTCAAATATTCTTTTCAGTGAGCTGATGTGCAGAACCCATAAATGAACCATTGACGACTTAAGGTCAAGGTCAAATTTGAAGGTTAAGAGTTTGAAACTTTGAATTTTGTGTCCGTTCCATATCTCCATTACCCATGCAAGGAGTTCATTTAACTTTGGTCAGTTATCGCCCTCAGTGAGCTGATGTGCAGAACCCATAAATGAACCATGCCAACTCAAGGTCAAGGTCACATTTGAAGGTCACGGGTTTAAAACTTTGAATTTTGTGTCTGTTCCATATTTCCTTTACCCCTCAAAGGATTTTTCTTCAAACTTTGGTCAATTATCCCCCTCAGTGAGCTCATGTGCAGAGCCCATAAATGAATCATGCCGTCACCAGGTCAAGGTCACATTGGAAGGTCACGAGTTTGAAACTTTGAATTTTGTTTTCCGTTACATATCTCCTTTACTCTTCAAAGGATTTTCATTAAACATTGGTCAAATGTCTCCCTCAGTGAGCTGATGTACATAACACATAAATAAACCATGCTGACTCAAGGTCACAGTTGAGGGAAACTTTGAATTTTGTGTCCGTTCTATTTCTCCTTTACCCCTGGAAGGATTTCCATTAAACTTTCATCAAATATCCCCCTCAGTGAGCTGATGTGCAGAACCCATAAATAAACCATGTCAACTCAAGATCAAGGTCACAGGTGAAGGTCATGAGTTTGAAACTTGGAATTTTGTGTCCCTTCCATATCTCGTTTACCCCTGGAAGGATTTTCATTAAACTTTTGTGAAATATATCCCCACAGTCAGCTGATGTGCAGAATCCATAAATAAACCATGCCAGGTCAAGGTCACAGGTGAAAGTCACAAAGTGTAGCCTTGATACAAAGTGCGCTGGGGGATTTGGCTGTCCCTCAGACTGCTTTCTTGTAGATTTGAAAATGCTTTCACTGCTGAGTACAAAATAGATAGACTAAATGGGGCTTCATTACGAAAACACGCCTATACAAATGCATTGTAAACTTCACTGCCGAAAAAAACAAACATTTTAAGATGAAAAATTGTGACAATTTTATTATTTCTGCTCAAAATATAGATTGTTGGTACTCGTTGGAGGCGGTTCTAACGAGTACCCACAATCCATATGTTAGAGCAGAAATAAGAAAAATATGGTTTACCCCTGTAAATCCCAGTTTTATTATATAAAAGTGGGGTTCAAGGGGGTCAAAATTATATAGGTCTGTTTTCATGATGTTTAGAAATAGATTGGGCTGCATGATGCTTCCACGCAGAGCTGAAACCAACTGCATGCGAGTACTGGTAAACCACTTAGAAGGTCTAAGCCTGCCCAGGCATAGTGGTGCGAGTTGGCCTGTCCATGCATATAAAACTTCTTGATTTCATTAGCCTGCATGGATTGAGATGTCATTACATCTCATTGTCGGGTAAAAGTCTCACAAAATTGGAAGCAACATCTCCAAAATGACTTAAATAGTGTGAATGGAGACTTTAAACCTCAAATCAAACAAACAAAATAGACTAAGTGACAGACATGATGGCACAAAAAACACCCAAAACAATGTGCACCAAAAATTTACTGCCTGTATACAGATACTTATGCAAATTGTGTAGATCCAGATGAGATGGCTCATAATAATTAGCCTCATCAGGACCTACACTGTTTGACATCATGTTAATGACTTGGACTAAACCAACCCTTTTCGCTGGTATGATTATGCCCAGTATTAAAGCTAGGTCTTGTTCAGAAACTCAAGGGTGACACGGTATAATTTCAAGAAGATTGTAGGTCTTGAGTGAGTAAGTGTTTGAGTTTAACGTCCCCAGGGGTGAGAAAGTTTAGGATTAATCCTGATTTCAGGATTGAGAGCTTTGGCATGATGCACATAAATTGTCATTTATTATTGTCCATTAAGTTTTAACATGTCTTAATTATTAAATGGTTAGCTACAACCAAGCATAAAGCAACTAACCTCCATTGATATTGGAAGGGTAAACCCATCAAGATAACATAAGGATCACTTCAGGATCCATTCACCACCGGCCCCGATAGCTCAGTTGGTAGAGTGTCCGCTCTGGGGAACGGGAGGTCATGGGTTCGATCCCGGGCCTTGACATACCAAAGTCGTTAAGAATGGTACTAGCTGCTCCTGGCTTGGCACTCAGATTTACGGGGTAGAACTAGGACTGGTCGACCCAGTGTCAGGATAATGTGACTGGGTGTGGTATCATGTAATGTGTCTGGGACATGATACTTCAGTGAGGCAGCACTATAAAAGTGAGCATTGACCCCCTGTCGCAACCAGACACCGTCGTGATATGACTGAAAAATTGTTGAAAGCGACGTTAAACCCGAATTCACACACACACACACACACACACACACACACACACACACACACACACACACACACACACACATACACTTCAGGATAAAATAGCAGATTTTCAGGATTGAGATTTTTGGACTGTTCTTCTTACCCCTGCATCCCACCAACAGCCAAGGTCATATGGAGATGGGACCTCGGTTTAAAGGTTCTTCCGAAAGTCGGGAGAAGCCCAGGATCTATCCTGCGACCCCTGGTTTACAAGGCGAGTAGTATAACCACTACACCACGGAGGCTTCTATATAGGTCTTGAAGCCAGATATATAAGGGCACATGAAAATAGTTCCAGGCAAACATGCTCTTTTCAGAACTCATCAGTCAGCGCCAATTTATTTTGTTAAATTTAAAGAGAACAATAAAATCTTATGTAATCAAGCATGTTGAGCTTCTGCGAGGACCCATGCTAACCACAGTGCTGGGTCTAAAGGACTATTTAGTGAAATGAATGCAGTAGTAAAGCATTGGGGGTGGGTGGTCGGGGGGGGGGGGGGGGGGGGCAGTACCAAATGCAAAATTATGTGACCAAAGAAAGTTTCTTTGAAAAATCAACTTTCAAAAGCAAGAAACATCAACAACAGATAAAGGGCTCAAAGCCCAGTAACAGAATTATAAAGGAACCACTGCCATGGGATTGTGAAAATTCAGTTCGAAACAAGAATTCCTAAAATCAACCCATAAAATGCCAATCACGACAATTGTCGTCTGCTGTGTACTTTAAAAGTCATTTTTGCAAACAGAGTGGACCCAGATCAGACTGCTCCTGATCTGGGTCCACACTGTTTGCCTGTATGCAAAATTGTTTTTAAAAAGTTTGCAAAAAGGTTTCAGCAGACGACATAAGCAGACGACATTTTCGAATGTAGATTTTCTTGGAGTCGTAAGGTTAAAATGATATTTGTTGTCAAAAAAAGTATTACAGGAATATGCATTAACCTCAGTCCTTTCCTTAACAGGCCTCCAGGCACAACAGAAACACAGAGAGCACAGAAGATGAAGTCTGACCTGTTTATGGAGGACCTAGACGAGGAACAGAGGGCGGAGTTACGCGCCAAGAGGCGGGAAGCCAGAAAAGAGATGGAACGCGAGAGACGAAAAGCAATCAGAGCTGCTTATAAACGACTAAAAGATTCGAAAACTAAAAAGAGTGATGTAAGTGAAGTAAGCCAGGTCCAGAGGTTTAGAAGCTTTTTATTTGCTTAACTCACTTGAGTATGAAAAGTATCCTGCTCATAAATATTAAAATGCCAACAATTGTTGGCATTTTAATATTTATGAGCAGGATAAGTTCTGTTCTCAGTGGATATGAGCAGGAAACTTGCCTCATCTGTTTATAATTTAATGTTTATGAATATCACAAACCATCCGCAATGGAGCTGAGCATGAAAAAATTCACATTCTCAGGGCCTCGTCTTGAGGTAATAGAATGTTTTTCATGTTCAACTTAGCTATAAAGCAGGTTTTGTTCATAAATGTTGAAATGTCAATGAGAAAAGCTTTGTGTTCAGAACAGCTGAGAAGAATATTTGTCCTGTTTATCAGTATGAAAAAAACCAATAGTTGTTTTGATATTTATGAACAATAAAAATGAGAAGCTTAAATTTCATAATCAAACTGAGTTGAGCATTGAAAAAATTTTCTAACCCCAGAAAATATTTTTGTCTTTGTCGAAATTCAAAGTAATTTTTTTAGGTACGAGTATGTAGCATTTTCACTTATTTTGCATGATTTTGTTAAGCATTTTATTATCCCCCGACCGAATAGGTTCGGGGGATATAGCGATCAGCCTGGCGTCCGTCCGTCCGTCCGTCTGTCCGTCCGTCCGTCCGTCCGTAGACGCAACCTTGTGATGGCCATAACTCCTATACCCTTTGAGATCCATTGATAGTTCTTGGTACAATTGTTCACAAGGCTGAGACGGCGTGTCATGCGCAAGAACCAGAACTCTGGATGCCATACTTTTTTAGTTATCTCCCCTTTTAATAAAATAGAATGACTACTTTGTGATGGCCATAACTCCAATACCCTTTGAGATATATTGATGGTACCTGGCACAACAGATGCAATTTTTGTTGTCCGACAGCTGCAAGAGAAGTATCTGGCGGCCAACAAGAGACTCTACATGGCTTTTGTAGACCTGGAGAAGGCATTTGATCGAGTGCCTAGGAAAGTCATCTGGTGGGCACTAAGAAAACTTGGAGTGGACGAGTGGATTGTGAAACTGGTCCAAGGGATGTACGCAAATGCTCGGAGCCGTGTCCGCGTTGGTGATGGTTACAGTGAAGAATTTGAGGTGAAGGTGGGTGTTCATCAAGGCTCTGTTCTCAGCCCACTGCTTTTCATCATTGTGCTTGAAGCCTTGTCATGTGAGTTCCGCTCTGGAGTCCCCTGGGAGGACCTGTATGCTGATGACCTTGTCATCATAGCTGAATCCCTTGAGGAATGTGTCAGGAGGCTCTTAACTTGGAAAGACGCAATGGAGGCGAAAGGGCTGAGAGTGAATGCAGGAAAGACAAAGATCATGATCTGTGGTACAGGTCTGGACCTCTTGCAGAGTACAGGCCAGTTCCCATGCGCTGTATGTCGCACTGGAGTGGGCAGCAACAGTATCTTTTGTAATGGCTGCAAGTTCTGGGTGCACAAGAAATGCAGTGGGCTCAAACGCTTGATAGAGGACCCTGAGTACAGGTGTACACGGTGCCAAGGAACTGCACGCCCCTTAGATGGCAGACCACAGAGGGAAGTTCAAGTCGGATCAGACAAGCTGGAGGTTGTAGCTTCCTTCTGCTACCTAGGTGATATGCTCTCTGCAGGGGGTGGTTGCGACCTTTCAACTACATCACGTGTGAAAACAGCCTGGAAGAAATTCAAGGAGTTGCTACCAGTTCTCTCTTCCCGCCACCTCTCGTTCAAGACACGTGGCCGTGTGTATAGCTCTTGTGTGCGGAGCGCAATGCTCCATGCCAGTGAGACATGGCCATTGACAAAGCCAAACCTCCAACGTCTACAGCGAAATGACAGGGCAATGATCAGACAGATCTGCAATGTCAAGCCACAGGACACTGTCACCATCAGGTCCAGTGAGTTACTTGAGCGTCTTGGCATTGAGGACCTGGACCTCATCCTGAAAGAGAGAAGACTTCGCTGGTATGGACATGTGGAACGCTCCAACGGTGCAATCAAGACTGCCTGTGACATACAGGTAAGTGGAAAGCGGGGGCCAGGCAGGCCCAAGATGACCTGGAAGCAACTAACAGAAAGAGATTGCAGAGAATGGAAGCTCTCTGCTATCGATCCTCATGATAGACAAGCCTGGAGATCTGGTGTAAGATCTGCCATGCGTGCAGCAAGCCAGCTACCTGGAAGGGGGCCCACTTATGTGGACATTGCCCCTGTACCTGCACGTTAATCAAAAATCCGTTGATGATGATGATGATGGCACAGTTGTTCACAAGGCTGAGGGGGTGTGTCATGCACAAGAACCACAACTCTGGCTGCCATGGTTTTTGAGTTATCTCCCCTTCCAATAAAATAGAGTGACTACCTTGTGATAGCCATAACTCCAACACCCTTTAAGATATATTGATGATACCTGGCACAGTTGTTCACAAGGCCGAGACGGTGTGTCATGTACAAGAATCACAACTCTGGGTGCCGTGGTTTTTGAGTTATCTCCCCTTCCAATAAAATAGGGTGACTACCTTGTGATGGCCATAACTCCAATACCCTTTAATATATATTGATGATACCTGGCACAGTTGTTCACAAGGCCGAGACGGTGTGTCATGTACAAGAATCACAACTCTGGGTGCCGTGGTTTTTGAGTTATCTCCCCTTCCAATAAAATAGGGTGACTACCTTGTGATGGCCATAACTCCAATACCCTTTAATATATATTGATGATACCTGGCACAGTTGTTCACAAGGCTCAGATGGTGTGTCATGCACAAGAACCACAACTCTGGCTGCCATGGTTTTTGAGTTATCTCCCCTTCCAATAAAATAGAGTGACTACCTTGTGATGGCCATAACTCCAATACCCTTTAAGATATGTTGATGATACCTGGCACAGTTGTTCACAAGGCCGAGACGGTGTGTCTTGTACAAGAACCACAACTCTGGGTGCCATGCTTTTTGAGTTATCGCCCCTTCCAATAATATAGAATCACTACCTTGTGATGGCCACATCTCCACTACTCTTTGAGATATATTGATGGTACTTGGTACAGTTGTACATGAGGTTAAGCAGGTGTGTCACATGCAAGAAACACAACTCTGGGTGCCCTTGTTTTTTAATTATCTCCCCTGACAATATAACCTTTTGATGGCCATAACTCCAATACCCTTTGAGATATATTGATGGTACTTGGCACAATTGTATACAAGGTTGAGACGGCGCTTCAAGCCTAAGAACCACAATTCTGGGTGTCATGATGAATATTTGAGTTATCTACCCTTCCAATATAACAGTATGACCAGCTTGTGATCTCCAACACCCTTTGAGACATATTGCTGGTACTTTGTACAGAAATGCATGAGCTTTAGCAGGCATGTCATGCGCAAGAACCACAGTTCTGAGTACCCTGGTTTTTTAGTTATCTCTCCTGAAGTATAATCTTGTGATGGCCATAACTGCAATACTTTTGTGATATATTGCTGGTTTAATTCTGGTGCACTTTCTATTGGTGAACAATCTTCTGAAGGCCATATTGGCTTTTGGTCGGGGGATTTGCCATCTCTTCCGATGGCTATTTTTTGGTTTAGCTTTTGGTAGTCTTTTTAGAACACTAATTTATAATGTTGCAAAATAATACAATAAGTTAAATGTGGTTTACCATTCAATGGAACTTATTCAAAGCTTGAGTTTGATCTAACAACTGAAGACAAATGAACACATCATCATGATGGAAGGTTGTTTTTTTTTTGGGGGGGGGGGGGGGGGTGCTGGTTTGGCTTAGATCCCTTTACAATTGAAAACATGAATATGTACAATTTATTATATAGAGAAAAATGTGGTGATATATGGGCAAGGCAATATATTATTTTCGATACTTTAAATTGGACACATTTTAATGTCAGAGCTTATAGTTTCGTAAATTATATATTACTAGTTTGTCTGAGAAGACTAACTCTGTGGCAAACAGGGTAGACCCAGATCTGACTGCTCCTACAGGAGCAGTCCTACAGGAGCAGTCAGATCTGGGTCTACACTGTTCGCTCAAGCTATGTTTCATACCTTTTCTTTGTCTGAAATATTTAGGGTAAATACAGTATTTCTGCTGAAAGTCACAGATTGTGGGTACTCATTAGAACCATCTCATTGATGTGGATCTAACAAGCACCAACAATCTATATTTAAAGCAGGAATAGAACTATAAAATAAAAAATTACCTCTGAAAAATGTGATTTGCACTGCCATGAAAAATAACATTTTTCACATTGGTGAGTTTTTCTAATTTGTTGATTTAGGGGATAACTGTATTAAAAATTGTCATTTGGGGAGGTAAATCGGCAGTTTTAGGGTTGGTAATTTCGTTCTATGGCAATGCGTTACCAGAGCCATAAAACTGAATTTGCCACCGTAAAACCGATGATTTACCTTCCCAAATGACAATTTTCAATACAGTTTTCCCCATTCTAATGCATTTTTTCACTTGTTTTGTTTAAAAAATATTCTTTTTCCCCAAAACCACTAGCAGAATGAGCTGCCTAAAACCAAATATCAACCAATGAAAAGTGACGTTTCTGGATGACGTTGGATTTCCGACAGTCTATCGCAGAATATAATGTCTCATATTTTTTACGTTATCCAGTCAGACGTCGTATTAGAATTAAGTTTTAAAAATACAGAGCTTACGGTATGCTAGTTGTTTCTAATATGCTATATTGACCCTTATCCTGCTGCATAATTAAGTAAGCCTCACCCATTTCTGACTCTGAACCAATCAGATTACTTGTTGTAATTTATTGCTGCAAATTCACAAACTGAATGTCAAACAGTGTAGATCCTGATCAGATGGCTTCTTCAGGATCTACACTGTTTGCAAAGGTAGGGGTTGTCGTAAACAGTGGGATAAGGGTTGAAAAAAGCTTCTGTATCTTTTTGTACTGTCTGGAATCTTCCACCTTATATTTACACCAGGAGTCCATTTCAAAATAGAAGGGGCGTCAGGTTATAAGAGTTATAATAACCCTTTTATAGAACTTATTCTTAGAAATTTATATGGGAAAATGGCTGAAGCTTTTGGCAAATGGTGAAGGGCCTGATATGACACTGCATTTTGCGCTGTCTGATCTTGGCCTGCACCATTTGCCAGTGTCCCATTTTGGAGTTTCCATATGAAGAAGGGTTCATATTGAAGGGAATATACTCCATACTGATATGCACAAAACAAGTGAATATGTGTCTTTTAACATAGTATTCCTAAACATATTATGTACTGGCCTTGGTGGCCTAATGGGTAACAGTGATGACTCTTAATCATAGAGTCTCTCACTGCTGTGGTTCGAGCCTCGCTTGGGCCACTTGTGAGATCCTAAGTTTTGCAATAGAAGGTCAGGTGGTTTTTCTCTTGGTACTTAGGATTTTGCCCACCTTTGATTAACGATTGGCTCAGTATAATTGAAAGGGCCGTAAAACCAAAATCCAAAAATAAAGAACAACAAATTATGGATGGTGTGAGTGAGTGTTTGAGTTTTACGTCTCACCAACAGCTAAGGTCAAACGGAGACAGTCCTCGGTTTAAAGACTCATCCGAAAGTCTGGAGAAGCCCGGGATCGATCCTGTGACTCCTGGTCTACAAGGCGAGTAGCATAACCACTACACCACGGAGGCTTCTAATTATGAATGGAAAACGCCATTATTGGGTTCCAGGCAAACAGTGCTGACAGAGATCAGACACCGCAGAACGTGGCATCTAATCAGGGCCTACATGGTTTACAAAAAGTTCAGCCTTTTCCAAATGAATTTTATAGACAGCACAACCTGACACACCTTAATTTTGAAATGGACTCCTGCTAAATACAAGGTGGAAGATTAAATTCAGAGCAACATGAGTTAACCCATTGTATGCTAGTGGACTCTTCCATTGCTATATGTTGGACAAGTCCATTTGTCATATAAGGGGTGTCAGGCCTATTTTTTCGTTTTTATTCAATTTTTGACGGAAAATTCTGTTAGCAAATAGTGTAGGCCCTGATCAGACGCCGCATTCTGTGGCGTCTGATCTGGGTCTGCACTGTTTGCCAAGGTACCCCTTCAGGGTGCCAAGGTACCCCTTTAGGGTGCCAAGGTACCCCTTTAGGGGTGGGTTAAGCTGTAAGTGAACAGGTTACGCTGAATGATATAAAAAAATCTCTCAATTAGAAGAAGAAAGAAAAGAAAGAGCCCCAAGTAAGTACCAGCACCGCCCTGCTGTGCAGGTCTTGGTGGCACTTGGTAAGAACATGATCCAAAAAATCTTATGACATGAGTCGTAACAAAGGAAAGAAGTATTGCTGAAAAAATACCTGCCTCTGGTTGGACTCAAACCCGATCTGCTTGGCTAGAAATTCAATACCATGACAATAACACATCCTTGCAACATTGCACATTTTTTTACATTCCCAAGATTGCTTCTTTTCGGATGAAAATCGGTGATGCTTTACGTATTTTTACTGCGAACATAGGTTGTGCTTGCTCGTTAGAACTGCCTCATTGAGGTGATTTTAACCAGTACCCACTACCTGTGTGTTGGAGCAGAAATAAAGAAAATAATGTTGTCCCCCATAAACCCCAGTTTTCTCTAAATAAAATAGGGTTTGTTGCTTTCACGCATAGCTGAAACTGACCACACAAGATTACTGGTAAACTGCATAGAGGGTCTAAGCCTACCCAGGCAAAGTGATGCGAGTCAGATCACCCATGCACATAAACCTTTGGTTTCATTTGGCAGCATGGCTTGAGATGTCGTGTCATCTCAATGTCACATCCCACAAAATTGGAAACAATGTCTCCAAAATGACCTATATACTGTTGAGGAGGACATGAAACCTCAAATCAAACAAACAAACTTTGAAAATGCCATCTGCTAGTAGGATTATCAGGGTTAACTATTAAGAAAATAATTTTATTTTTCTGTTGTTCATGAAAGTATGAATGCAGTTGGTTGCCTGCAAAGTAAATGAACCCCAAATGTTCATTTACTTTGTAGGCGACCAACTGTGTTTATACTTTCATGAACAGCAGAAAATTAAGTTTATTTCTTATATTTTATTTTTACATTCTTTGCTCCTCATCACTGGGCGAAAAAATCCTTATAGGACAAACTTTAAAAGCTGAAAAACATTTACACGCTGTTTTTCTACAAAGAGCGGAACAGCGTTGATGTCGCCAACGCCCAGTCAGATCGTAGAGAACCATAGTTTAGACTGACGTCACTTGACGTCAGTGAAAATCATGGAAGTATGAACTACATAGTTTTCTATAGGTTTACATTAGGCTTTATGCTGGAAATGTATATATTGTCAGGTAACTTGCATTTGAGAAAGCCGGCCTCGGTAGCTCAGTGGGATGCTCAGTGGGACTGGTGATCAGGAGGACAAGAGTTAGATACCTGCTGGGGTCGGCAACATTCTTTTGTGGAGATTGATCATGAATTCTATTCTACGGTCATTCGCTACCTTTCAGCTGATTCGAGAAGGGCAGTTGTGAGTTTCTGGTGAAAGAGTGTGCACTGTACTGATTAACCACTTACATATAAGCCTGCCCAGGAAAAGTGTTGATAGGTAAACTGACTGGCTCAAGAAAGACTAAAATAGTGTTGACTGAGCTGTTAAACTCCAATAAAAACAAAGAAGAAAAAAAAAGTGTCCTCAATAAGAACACCCCAACCTCTTTAAAACACAGTTGTTGTGGTCCAAAGCAGAAATCGTATTAGGTAAACAAACATGTGAACTCCAAACAAAAATGTATAGATTATATAGAAAAATGATTTATGGTCATTTTTAGCTCACCTGTCACGCAGTGACAAGGTGAGCTTTTGGGATCACTTTTTGTCCATCGTCCGTCGTGCGTGCGTGCGGGCGTGCGTGCGTGCGTCCGTAAACTTTTACTTCAAACAACATCTCCTCCTAAACCACTGATCGGATTTTGACCCAACTTCACAGGAATGATCCTTAGGTGGTACCCTTTCAAAGTTGTTCAAATGGTTCCGGTCTGTTGCACATCTAGGTCACAGGAGCTAAAAATAGATTTTTTTTACCGAAAACTTAAAAAATCTTCTTCTCTGAAACCGCAAGGCCCAGGTCTTTGATATTTGGTATGAAGCTTCATGTAGTGGACCTCTACCAAGATTGTTCAAATTATAGCCCTGGGGCCAAAAATGCCCCCGCCCCGTGGGCCTTTGGTTTTTAGCTCACCTGTCACGTAGTGACAAGGTGAGCTTTTGGGATCACTTTTTGTCCGTCGTCCGTCGTGCGTCCGTGTGTCCGTGCGTCCGTGCGTGCGTCCGTAAACTTTTCTTCAAACGACATCTCCTCCTAAACCACTGATCGTATTTTGACCAAACTTCACAGGAATGATCCTTAGGTGGTCCCCTTTCAAAGTTGTTCAAATGGTTCCGGTCCGTTGCACATATAGGTCACAGTAGCTAAAAATAGATTTTTTTCACCGCAAACTTAAAAAATCTTCTTCTCTGAAACCGCAAGGCCCAGGTCTTTGATATTTGGTATGAAGCTTCATCTAGTGGACCCCTACCAAGATTGTTCAAATTATAGTGCTGGGGCCAAAAATGCCCCCGCATGGGGGCCCTTTGGTTTTACATGGGCTTATATAGGGAAAATCTTTAAAAATCTTCTTCTCTGAAACCACAAGGCCAAGGTCTTTGATATTTGGTATGAAGCTTAATCTAGTGGACCCCTACCAAGATTGTTCAAATTATAGTGCTGGACTAAAAATGCCCCCGCACGGGGGCCCTTTGGTTTTACATGGGCTTATATAGGGAAAATCTTGAAAAATCTTCTTCTCTGAAACCGCAAGGCCCAGGTCTTTGATATTTGGTATGAAGCTTCATCTAGTGGACCCCTATCAAGATTGTTCAATTATAGTGCTGGGGCCAAAAATGCCCCCGCACGGGGGCCCTTTTGTTTTACATGGGCTTATATAGGGAAAATCTTTAAAAAATTTCTTCTCTGAAACCGCAAGGCCCAGGTCTTTGATATTTGGTATGAAGCTTCATCTAGTGGACCCCTACCAAGATTGTTCAAATTATAGTGCTGGGGCCAAAAATGCCCCCGCATGGGGGCCCTTTGGTTTTACATGGGCTTATATAGGGAAAATCTTTAAAAATCTTCTTCTCTGAAACCACAAGGCCCAGGTCTTTGATATTTGGTATGAAGCTTAATCTAGTGGACCCCTACCAAGATTGTTCAAATTATAGTGCTGGAGCTAAAAATGCCCCCGCACGGGGACCCTTTGGTTTTACATGGGCTTATATAGGGAAAATCTTTAAAAATCTTCTTCTCTGAAACCGCAAGGCCCAGGTCTTTGATATTTGGTATGAAGCTTCATCTAGTGGACCCCTATCAAGATTGTTCAAATTATAGTGCTGGGGCCAAAAATGCCCCCGCACGGGGGCCCTTTGGTTTTACATGGGCTTATATAGGGAAAATCTTTAAAAATCTTCTTCTCTGAAACCGCAAGGCCCAGGTCTTTGATATTTGGTATGAAGCTTTATCTAGTGGACCCCTACCAAGATTGTTCAAATTATAGTGCTGGATCTAAAAATGCCCCCACACGGGGGCCCTTTGGTTTTACATGGGCTTATATAGGGAAAATCTTGAAAAATCTTCTTCTCTGAAACCGCAAGGCCCAGGTCTTTGATATTTGGTATGAAGCTTCATCTAGTGGACCCCTACCAAGATTATTCAAATTATAGTGCTGGGGCCAAAAATGCCTCCGCACGGGGGCCCTTTTGTTTTACATAGGCTTATATAGGGAAAATCTTTAAAAATCTTCTTCTCTGAAACCGCAAGGCCCAGGTCTTTGATATTTGGTATGCAGCTTCATCTAGTGGACCCCTACCAAGATTGTTCAAATTATAGTGCTGGAGCTAAAAATGCCCCCCACACGGGGGCCCTTTGGTTTTACATGGGCTTATATAGGGAAAATCTTGAAAAATCTTCTTCTCTGAAACCGCAAGGCCCAGGTCTTTGATATTTGGTATGAAGCTTCATCTAATGGACCCCTACCAAGATTATTCAAATTATAGTGCTGGGGCCAAAAATGCCCCTGCACCAGGGCCCTTTTGTTTTACATGGGCTTATATAGGGAAAATCTTGAAAAATCTTCTTCTCTGAAACTGCAAGGCCCAGGTCTTTGATATCTGGTATGAAGCTTCATTTTGTGGCCCTCTACCAAGATTGTTCAAATTATAGCCCTGGGGCCAAAAATGCCCCCGCTCTGGGGCCCTTTGGTTTTACATAGACGTATATAGGGAAAATCTTAACCTTTGTCCTGCTGAACCCGGATATGCCTTTTCTTTGAAACAATGTAGATCCAGATCAGATGGCTTCTGAAGAAGCCATCTGATCAGGATCTACATTGTTTGTCATTCAGGTTGTGAATTTGTTGTAATAATTTGCATCAAGTAATCTGATTGGTTGATAATCGGTAGTGGATGTGGCATATATGAATATTCAGCAGGACAAGGGTTAAAAATCTTCTTCTTTGAAACCACAAGGCTTAGGTCTTCGATATCTGTTATGAAGCTTCAGCTAGTGGACCTCTATAAAGATTGTTCAAATTATAGCCCTGAGACCAAAAATGCCTCCGCCATGTGGCCCTTTGGTTTTACATAGACTTATATAGGGAAAATCTTTAAAAATCATCTTCTCTGAAACACAAGGCTTAGGTCTTTGATATTTGTTATGAAGCTTCAGCTAGTGGACCTCTACCAAGATTGTTCAAATTATAGCCCTGGGGCCAAAAATGCCCCTGCTCCGGGCCCTTTGGTTTAACATAGACTTATATAGGGAAAATCTTGTTTTACATAGACTTCTATATTCAGGGTAAACCTTTAAAATCTTCTTCTCTGAAACCAGAAAGCCCAGGTCTTTCATATTCGATATGAAGCTTCATCTTGTGGACCTCTACCAAGATTGTTCAAATTATAGCCCTAGGGCCAAAATTGACACTGCCCGGGGCCCACTTGTTATACATTGGATCAGGTGAGCGAACCAGGGCCCTCTGGGCCCTCTTGTACATAGGCTTATATAGGGAAAATCTTTAAAAATCTTCTTCTCTGAAACCACAAGGCCCAAGTCTTTGATATTTGGTGTGAAGCTTCATCTAGTGGACCTCTATCAAGATTGTTCAAATTATAGTCCTAGGGCCAAAAATGCCCTCGCCCCAGGGCCCTTTGGTTTTACATAAGCTTATATAGGAAAATATTTAAAAATCTTCTACTCTGAAACCACAAGGCCCAGGCCTTTAATATTTGATATGAAGCTTCATCTAGTGGACCTCTACCAAGATTGTTCAAATTATAGCCCTGGGGCCAAAAATGCCCCCGCCCCGGGGCCTTTGGTTTTACATAGACTTTTACAGGGATAATTTTTAAAAATCTTCTTCTCTGAAACCGCAAGGCCCAGTTCTTTTATATTTGATGTGAAGCTTCATCTAGTGGACCTCTATCAAGATTGTTCAAATTATAGGCCTAGGGCAAAAAATGCCCCCACCTGCAGGCCCTTTGGTTTTACATTGGCTTATACAGGGAAAGTCTTTAAAGAGCTTCTTCTCCAAAACTGGATGGCCCAGTTCTTTGAAATTTGGTATGTAGCTTCATCTAGTGGGCTTCCACCAACATTGTTCAAATCATAGCCCTTGGGTCAAAAATGCCCCCACCCCGGGGCCCTTCGTTTTTAGATTGACTTATATACGGAAATTAAAAAAAAATCTTCTACTCTGAAACGGCAAGGCCCAGGTCTTTGATAATTGGTGTGAAGCTTCATATAAATTGTTCTATTTATAGCCCTAGGAAATAGAAGTCAAGGCAATGAAAACCTTTGAAAATCTTCTCGTCTGAAAGCAGACGGCCAAGGTCTTTGATATTTGGTATGAAGCTACCAAGATGGTTCAAATTATAGCCCTGGTGGCAAAAATGGCCCGCCCCGGGGACCCAAAGTTTTATGTAGACTTATATAAGGAAAACCTTTAAAAATCTTGTCTGAAACCAGAATTCTCCATTCTTTGATATTTGGTTTGAAGCTTCACCTTTTAGACCACTACCAAGATTAATCATATTATAGCCCGGGGCCAATAATGGCTCTCCCAGGGGCCCACTTGATACCCTATGGATCAGGTGAGCGATCCAGGGCCATCATGGCCCTCTTGTTAATATAACGTCACATTAACAAGCCTGTGTAATGAACAACCTTCTACACCCCACTTTATTTAGACAAAACAGGGGTTTACGAGGGCATGATACACTATTTTTAGCTCACCGTCACGTTGTGACGAGGTAAGCTTTTGGGATCACTTTTTGTCCGTCGTGCGTGAGTGCATGCGTCCGTGCGTAAACAATTTCTTTAAACGACATCTCCTCCTAAACCACTGATCGGATTTTGACCAAACTTCACAGGAATGATCCTTAGGTGGTCCCCTTTCAAAGTTGTTCAAATGGTTCCGGTCCGTTGCACATCTAGGTCACAGGAGCCAAAAATAGATTTTTTTCACAAAAAACTTAAAAAATCTTCTTCTCTGAAACCACAAGGCCCAGGTCTTTGATATTTGGTATGAAGCTTCATCTAGTGGACCCCTACCAAGATTGTTCAAATTATAGTGCTGGGGCCAAAAATACCCCTGCCCCGGGGCCCTTTGATTTTACATAGGCTTATATAGGGAAAATCTTTAAAAATCTTCTTCTCTGAAACTACAAGGCCCAGGACTTTGATATTTGGTATGAAGCTTCATCTAGTGTACCCCTACCAAGATTGTTCAAATGATAGTGCTGGGACAAAAAATGCCCCCACCACAGGGTTTTACATTGGCTTATATAGGGAAAATCTTTAAAAATCTTCTTCTCTGAAACCACAAGGCCCAGGTCTTTGATATTTGGTATGAAGCTTCATCTAGTGGACCCCTACCAAGATTGTTCAAATTATAGTGCTGGGGCCAAAAATGCCCCCACCCTGGGGCCCTTTGGTTTTACATAGGCTTATATAGGGAAAATCTTTAAAAATCTTCTTCTCTGAAACCACAAGGCCCAGGACTTTTATATTTAGAATGAAGCTTCATCTAATGGACCTCTACCAGATTGTTCAAATTATAGCCCTGGGGCAAAAAATGTCCCCGCCCCAGGGCCCTTTGGTTTTACATAGACTTATATAGGGAAAATCTTTAAAAAATCTTCTTCTCTGAAAACACAAGGCCTAGGTCTTTTATATTTGGTATGAAGCTTCATCTAAAGGACCCCTAACAAGATTATTCAAATTATAGTGCTGAGGCCAAAAATGTCCCTGCCCCGAGGCCCTTTGGTTTTACATAGGCTTATATAGGGAAAATCTTTAAAAATCTTCTTCTCTGAAACCGCAAGGCCCAGGACTTTGATATTTGGTATGAAGCTACATCTAGTGGACCCCTACCAAGATTGTGCAAATCATAGCCCTTGGGCCAAAAATGCCCCCTGATCCGGGGCCCTTTGGTTTTACATGGGCTTATATAGGGAAAATCTTTAAAAATCATCTTCTCTGAAAACGCAAGGCCCAGGACTTTGATATTTGGTATGAAGCTTCATCTAGTGGACCCCTACCAAGATTGTTCAAATTATAGTGCTGGGGCAAAAAATGCCCCCGCCCCCTGGCCCTTTGGTTTTACATAGGCTTATATAGGGAAAATCTTCTTCTCTGAAACCGCAAGGCTCAGGACTTTGATATTTGGTATGAAGCTTCATCTAGTGGACCCCTACCAAGATTATTCAAATTATAGCCCTTGTGCCAAAAATGCCCCCGATACAGGGCCCTTTGGTTTTACATAGACTTATATAGGGAAAATCTTTAAAAATCTTCTTCTCTGAAACCACAAGGCCTAGGTCTTTTATATTTGGTATGAAGCTTCTTCTAAAGGACCCCTACCAAGATGATTCAAATTATAGTGCTGGGACCAAAAGTTGCCCCAACCCGAGGCCCTTTGGTTTTACATAGGCTTATATAGGGATAATCTTCTTCTCTGAAACCACAAGGCCCAGGACTTTGATATTTGGTATAAAGCTTCATCTAATGGACCTCTACCAAGATTGTTCAAATTATTGCCTTGGGGTCAAAAATGCCCCCGCTCTGGGGCCCTATGGTTTTACATTGACTAATATAGGGAAAATCTTTAAAAACCTTCTTCTCTGAAACCACAAGGCCTGGGTCTTTGATATTTGGTATGAAGCTGCATCTTGTGGACCTCTATCAAGATTATTCAAATTATAGCCCTGATACCAAAAATGTCCCCACTGCGGGGCCCTTTGGTTTAACATAGACTTATATAGGGAAATCTTTAAAAATCGGACCTTTGCCAAGATTGTCCAAGATTGCCTTTGTTGATATTTGGTATGAAGCTTCACCTTTTTAGACCTCCCTCAACGTTATGCATATTGTAGCCCTGGGGTCAATAATGGCCCCCGAGGCCCACTTGTTACTCTATCATATGGATCAGGTGAGCGATCCAGGGCCATCATGGCCCTCTTGTTGTAATTTCTGCTCCAAGACATAGGTTGTGGGTCCTCGTTAGAACCGCCTCAATCAGGCGGTTCTAACGAGTACCAACAACCTATGCTTGCTCTATAAATAGGAAAAATATCAAATTTTCCTCAGGAAAGTAGCCATTTTGGAGGTGTGAACAATGTACGGTGTCGCACGGATGTGTTATTGAAATTATATACATTTTTGGGATCCATCTTTAAGCCTTGCTATATCCAAAAATCTGTTGTATTGGATATTGTTGTAAGAAGTTTGTGCAGATTTTTTTGACACTTCTTGGGAGTTTGTCTGAAAAAGTTATCTTGAAGTTCATAAAAGTCTTTATATATGCATGGACCTTTCACAAGAAATAATTAAAAAATAAACATGAAAAATAAAACAACTTTTGTTAATAAGTAAGTTTTTTAAACTTGGTGATGTAATTTTATAATTGGATAAAGTTGGGGGAAAAACTAATAAAAATAGACAGTAGGCTTGTTTTATTTTATTTTTGATTTTCATCTGGCACAGGTAGAAGGCTGCATCCACATTAAATGCACTGTTGCTAGAATTTTTTTAATTTCTGCAATTTTTATTTTTTGCACAGTTTGCTTCTGAGGGTCATTGATACACTTTTAAATGAGGCAATTTTTCAGAATAAGTATATTTGTCCCATTTTATTTCAGGAGGTTGCAGGTCTTTTTTGTTGCATCTGCTTGAAGCAGGGTACAACATCGGTGTCCATTTGTCCATCCATCCATCCATCCATCCGCCCACCCACCCACCCACCCACCCACCCACCCATCCATCCATCCATCCATCCATCCATCCATCCATCCATCCATCCATCTGTCTGTCTGTCAACATTTACATCAAAGTTATTGTAATCAGCTGCAACCATCAGACCTTGCATGAAGCAGCTCCCTGCCCTGACTTGGCAGGCACCTTGACATGGTGACCTTTACCTGTATTTTGGGCTCCCGAGTGACTTCAACAAAATTTGTGTTGAAGTTCCAGATCTCCTAAAATAAAAGTACTACAACCATCAAACCTTGCATAGTGCTTCTCCTAGATGTATTGACTGGGCAGGTACCTTGACCAGGTGACAATGACCCATATTTTGCGCTCCAGTGACTTTGACATATTTTACATCCTGGCTTGATATCGCCACAACTACAAGACCTACAACCATCGTACCTTGCATAGTGCTTCTCCTCAATGTACAGACCTGGCAGGTCCTTGACCCAGTGACCTTGACCTTTATTTGACACTCCAGTGTCTTTTACCCATTTTACGTCGACATTCCATATCTTCTCAACTATAAGGCCTTCAATCACAAATCCTCACATAGTGCTTCTCCTTGCTGTACTGACTTGAGAAGTACCTGGACTCAGTGACCTAGACCTATATTTTGCACTCCAAGACTCTGACACATTTTACGTCAAAGTTCAATATCTCCTCAAATATAAGGACTACAGGTGCGATGCTGTCTGCGGATTTCTTATTTGCTTGGTTCTAGATACTATCTTGAATAATGAAGAAATTAGAGTGGAAAAAATACTGAAGACTGGAATACTTTCTGGTTAGCAGCCATGAATAACCATTGAATATCTGTTGAAAAGCTTGTGATAACATATGAAATAGCATTACAAATTAACAATTTATAAAATTAAAGGTATCACAAGTGTTCGAGACCTTCCAGCTATTTGAGGAAGAGGAAGTAAGTGTTGTCATGGCAACAATATAGTAATAAGCACCATATTCTCTGCTTTTGTACAACTCATAACTACTGTAATGATCCTAAGTATTCGGATAGATAGGACTAAGCTAACCGTGCAGACCGTGATCTGACTTCTCCTTCAGCTGCTCCTGAAGGAGCAGTCTGATTGGGGTCTACACTGTTTGCCATTCCATATGCACCTTTTGGACTCCTTGCTGGATCATGAAACAAATTTGTTAATATTTTAGTAGCATTACAGCATCCTCAAAGTGTCCAGATTTTTTAGGATTTTGACAGTATGTTATCTGTCCATCTCTTGTATATTCATATGTAATCAGAATATTTAGGTGTACATGTACATGTACTTGGAACTAATACATACCACCCATAATTATGCAGAATAATGAGACACAATTAAGTAAAAAATAAGCAGTGAAGGCCCAGATCAGACTGCTTCTGAAGGAGCCATCTGATTGGGGTTTACTCTGTTTGCCGCTATACAATAAATAATACATGTTACTGGAATACTCATTCTAATGTCTCTGAATTTTTAGGCTAAATACAATATGCCAGTTCCCGGGACAAAGTGCTGGCCTCGGTAGCTTAGTTGGATATGTGTCTGACTGGTGGTGAGGGTTATGATACCTGCCACTTCAGCAACTTTCTTTCATGAAGGTGATCACATTAACAAGTCTGTGAAACGAACACCCCCTTAAGCCCCACTTTATAACATTATTTTTCTTATTTCTACACTAAGACATAGGTTGAGGGTACTCGTTAGAACCGCCTCAATGAGGCGGTTCTAAGGAGCACCCATAACCTGTGTTTACAGTATAAATAAGAAAAATATCAGGGATTTTCATCAGAAAACTAGCCATTTTGGAGTTGTGAAAAAAATGCACTATGTTGCACGGGTGTGTTATCGTAAGTTAGTCATGTGATCCTTTCTTTGGCCATTCTCTCCCTTTCCATGATTCAAGAAGGGCAGTTGTCAATACCTTGTGTAAGAATGTGCTCTGAACTGGTAAACCTGGCTAGAAAAAGTGTGGTAAGGTAAACTGAACATGCCAATATGACTTAAATGGTGTTGACTGGGCAGTTAAACTCCAAAGAAATAAAGAAAACTGGGGCCCCCGCCCATCAAGGCTTGAAGAAATAGATGGGCTGCATGATGCTTCCACGCAGATCTGAAACCGACCGCACATGAGTACTGGTAAACTGTTTAGAGGATCTAAGCCTGCCCATGGCAAAGCGGTACGAGTTAGACCGTGCATGCTTATAAACCCTTGGTTTTATTGGGCAACAGGGCTTGAGATGTCAGTTCATCTCAGTCCTGTAAAATTGGAAGCAACGTCTCCAAAATGACTTATACAGTGTTGACGGGGATGTTAAACCTCAAATCAAACAAAACAAAGAAACAAATGAACTGGTAAACCTGCCTAGAAAAGTGTGGTAAGGTAAACTGAACATGTCAATATGACTTTAATGGTGATGACTGGGCCCTTAAACCCAAAAGAATTAAAGTAAACTGGGGCCCCCGCCCATCAAGGCTTGAAGAAATAGATGGGTTGCATGATGCTTCCACACAGAGCAGAAACTGACCGCACACGAGTACTGTTAAACGGCTTAGAGGATCTAAGCCTGCCCAGGCAAAGCGGTGCAAATCAGGCTGTTTTTATTGGGTGACAGGGCTTGAGATGTCATTTCATCTCAATATCGGGTAAAAGTCCAAAAAAATTGGAAGGGTTACCTTCAAAATGACATATACAGTGTTGACAGGGACATTAAACCTCAATTCAAACAAACAAACAAAACTTGGGCAATTTTACTTGAGCCTAATTCTGCTCTAAAAAGCTTATGTTATTCTTTCTTTGTGTATTCTGCATACACTGTCCTCTGGTCACAGATCAACTTTGGGACCTTTCAGAAGTGGTCTTAAAGAACACTTTTGAACTGTCCCAAAGATGGTCTTAATATATGAAATTTTCTATGTATGCTATCCTCATAATATGATCGTCAAAGCCAAAATGAGCAGCTTGCTGTATTGATTGATTGCTCACACTTGCTGGAGTTAGATAAGTATATTCAGTTGAGTTTCAGTGGCCCAAACGGCCCCCGCCCATCGGGGCTTGATGAAATAGATGGGCTGCATGATGCTCCACGCAGAGCTGAAACCGATCGCACACGAGTACTGGTAAACCACTTAGAGCATCTAAGCCTGCTCAGGCAAAGAGCTGCGAGTTGGACCGTCCATGCTTATAAACCCTATTGGTTTCATTGGATGACAGGGCTTGAGATGTCATTTCATCTCACTGTCGGGTAAAAGTCAGACAAAATTGGATGCAACGTCTCCAAAATGACCTATACTGTGTTGACGGGGACGTTAAACCTGAAATCAAAACAGTTACTGCCAGGAGGCATAACGGGGTTGATTTTGGAACATTCATTTGATGTTCTTTAATAAAAATGCATGTAGTGTGTACCCATTAGAATCTCCTCACAACATACATTAGAAATCTCCTTAATTATTCTGCACTATTTCTTATGAAGAGGAATTCCCTAGGAGCTCAAGAGTGGGTTCCACTCAGCCATGATATACCAGCCATCAGTGTTTGAACCGTCCAAGTTCTCTTGTATTCATAGTCAGTTGAGTTTCAACAGCCCAAACAACCGTAGGAACATGAAATTTTGTTCAAGAAGTAGTCCGAGTCGCTTCAAGTTAATCATAGTGTCATGTCAGAATGATTCAGGTATATCATTTTGATAGTTTATAAAATAAAACGATGTTGTGTGTACTCATTGTGTGAACGAGGCAATTCTAATGAGCACAAACAACATACCTTTTTGAGATGAAAATGATATCCTAAATTTTACCTGGAACTGTGGGAAAAATTTCCTAGGGACTCAAGAATGAAATGAGCCATTTGGGGTTTGTGCCATTTAAGGTTTACTATGGATATACAGTCAACCCTCTTAATACCGACATTCGTTATAACGGCAAAATGCTTTATATTGACAATTTCAGTGGAATGAATTCTTAGCTCAAGTATTAGCTTCAGTTCCGAGCTACGTGGAATTCCCTTGGGTTGGAAATGCCCAAAACGAATCCATAATCATGAAAGATTCTTGTAATTCAATACTCCAAGGAACAAATGTTATAGGTATCTGTTAGAATTGCCTCACCAAGGCCATTCTATCAAATGTCTATAACATTTGTTTCTTGGAGTAATGATATAGAAAAGACCTTTTATAACGTATCATACTCCTAAATGGGATTCTTTATAACGACAGATTCATTATAACGGCAATATAGAACAAATACTGCCTTTATAATGCGGTCTTCTGTATAGTGGATTAGCCATTAAGGATAACTGAGTAACTCAAATACAGTCACTTGCTGGAGGTAGATAACTGACTCGATCTTTGTCCGATTTGTCCTCTTGTGTCTTTTTGGGTTGACTGTCAGTAAACCCAAAGTTACTAAACATGGTAGCTTTTCATTGTTTATGTCCATGTCACTATTTCTGATTTGTAGGAAATCCAGGTAACAGTTATTTATAGAAAATAGCTACTCTATTCTAATCACTGTGAAGTGAAAGTGTTGCATAATAGGGTTATATAATTATATAGAATCTAGACTGGCATCATGTTTTGGCTTTGACTAACAATTTAGACCCAGATCATAATGCATCTGACCAGGGTCTACATTAATTGTTAAAGTATCAGAAATTTTGAGTGTTAACCAGTTCAGGACCATTTTTCTTGCCTACACTCAGATACAATTGACCCAGTAGTACTGTCAGTGCCTTGATTGACTGTGTTTAAACAATGTGTGCGCCGATGAAACAGATCCGGTGCAGTCAGGTCTTAGCAGTTCTTCTTCTCGCTTTTTAGTTACCGTAAAAATCCTAACAATTAGGACACCTTGAGGACTTGCTGTAATTATAGCCCCGCTTTGAAAAAGTGGGGGCTATATTGGATTTGCCTTGTCCGGAATTCCGTCTGTCTGTCTGTCTGTCTGTAATCTTGTCCGGAATTCCGTCTGTAATATTTGATAGTGGGTACCTTGTTACCGCAACTCCTCTTACAGTTCTAGGTCAATCCTTTTGAAACTTTACAGGTGTTTTCATATAGGTCTGAAGATATGCATATTCTTTTTTCATTATCCTTAAATAATTTTTTTCACTTATTTCACCTTTTTTAACTTAGACAATTTTTGAGATCTACTAATGTTAAAATGTATAGGGAGTAGCTACCTTGTTACCGCAACTCCTCTTACAGTTCTAGGTCAATCCTTTTGAAACTTTACAGGTGTTTTCATATAGGTCTGAAGATGTGCATATTCTTTTTTCATTATCCTTAAGTAATTTTTTTTCACTTATTTCACCTTTTTTAACTTAGACAATTTTTGAGATCTACTAATGTTAAAATGTATAGGGAGTAGCTACCTTGTTACCGCAACTCCTCTTACAGTTCTAGGTCAATCCTTTTGAAACTTTATAGGTGTTTTCATATAGGTCTGAAGATGTGCATATTCTTTTTTCATTATCCTTAAATAATTTTTTTCACTTATTTCACCTTTTTTAACTTAGACAATTTTTGAGATCTACTAATGTTAAAATGTATAGGGAGTAGCTACCTTGTGACCACAACTCCACTTACAGTTCTAGGTCAATCCTTTTGAAACTTAACAGGTGTTTTCATATAGGTCTGAAGATGTGCATGTGCTTTTTTCATTATCCAAAACTTATTTTTTAACTTAGACAAGGCGTAGATACCTTGTTAGGGATTTAACCCTCTCACAAGTCTTTACCTTTAATTCATGAGTCTTTCTCCTCTGACAGGGCTATAGCGGGGCTATAGTCAGATCCTCTGACAGGTCTAGTTCTCCTAAAATTTTAAATTTAATTTTAAATTTGTTTCATGATTCAGCAAGTAGTCCAAAAGGTGCTGATGGAATGGCAAACAGTGTAGACCCTGATCAGACTGCTCCTTCAGGAGCAGTCTGATCTGGGTCTTCACTGCTTGCTTAAGCCTATCTGTCCTAATACTTAGGATCATTACGGTATACAGCAAAGTTTATTTGCACCAGCATAATTATATAAAAGGAGCTTTTATGTGAAGTCTTTGCACACTCTATTAAAAGGAGCTTTTGCAAAATTCATTGCACTCTTAATGCTTATAGTTCACCACAACCTCTTTATAACATTGTTGTCTGAGGCCAAGCAGAAGCTGTGTTAGTTAAAATAACCATGTTCGGTCCTAACAAAAATGTAAAGATTATATTGAAAAATGATAATTTATGGTCATTTTCAATATACAGTTTAAATTGTTTGTTTTGATGTTTAAAGTCCCTATCAACACTATATAGGTCATTTTGGAGACGTTGCTTCCAATTTTGTGGGACTTTTACCCAACATTGAGATGAAATGACATCTCAAGCCCTGTCGCCCAATGAAACCAATAGGGTTTATATGCATAAAAAGTCTGACTTGCACCGCTTTGCCTTGGCAGGCTTAGATCCTCTAAGTGGTTTACCAGTACTCGTGTGCAGTCAGATTCAGCTATGCGTGGAAGCATCATGCAGCCCATTTATTTGTTCAAGCCCCAATGGGCGGGGGCCGTTCAATATACAGTAAAATTCCACTATTAAGACCACATAAATTTAAGACTTAATCTGCTTTTAAATCTTATTGAGAAGGTTTCAGTTATTCTTTCTTCATGTTTCCTACACCTTTAAGAGACCACCTTTTGGACTGTTCAAAAGTGGTCTTAAAGACTACTTTTGAACAGTCCCAAAGGTGGTCTTAATATAAAAATTTTACTGTATAATCAAAACATTTTTAGGATCCATCTTTAACTCTTATCCTGCTGTACACGACAACCCCTGCCTTTGCAAATAGTGTAGACCCAGATCAGATGGCTTCTTCAGAAGCCATCTGATCTGGGTCTACACTGTTTGTCAGGCATTTTGTGAATTGAAGGAATACATTATATCAAGTAATTTGATTGGTGGATAGTCAGAAATGGGTGTGGCTAAATTAGTTTATTCAGCAGGACAAGAGTTTAATCATGTTATATCCAAAATCATGTTATATTGAACACTGTTATAAAGTGGTTTATGAGTATATTATACTGCACTGCATAGCTGTTTTGTATAACACACAACCATAGCAACAGATAAGGTTTTTATTTTGTGATAGTTGAAGGATAGTTCTTGTCAGTTCTCCATAAAAACCTATGTTGTGGGTATTCATAAGAACCGCCTCGACGAGGCCGCAGGCGGTTCTAATGAATACCCACAACATAGGTTTATATGGAGAAATAAGGAAAACTATCCTTCAATAATCACAAAATACTTAATTCATCTGTTGCTATGCACGACCATGTGATAGCAGTTAAAGTGGCAATCACAGCTGCAGCAGACATTTTTAAATATTTTTTTTCAGTCCTACAGAGAAATTGAGGTGGCACCTTTCATTTGAATTTACTGCTAGTCAAGCCTATTTTTTGTCATTTTGCTTTGAGGTTAAAGAGGTACAGGTAGCTTATTGATTCACAGAAGCAAATTAGCAATTTTTTTCCAAAAGGAAGAAACATGGTTTTTTTTGTATCTGGGCACTTTTCTAGCTTGGAACAGCATCAACTCTCAGTCTTTCAAAGACAGGGGACTGGTAGTGTTGGTTTGAGATAGCACTTTATAGTTTGAAATGACAGGTATTGACATGTACAGTGACAGTTGAATCACAGTACAATGCTTGTTCAAGGGGTCTGTGATGTTTATCAGGCCTGTGATGCTATAATTTGATAGAAAAAGATCAGTTGAATTAAAACTATGGCAGCACTCCACCAGCTAGGCCATTAAATTTCCATGTTTTGAGATTGTTAAAGCATTTTAGATTAAATTCATACAAAGACTTATCTTAGAAAGTTGTTGTTTAGGGTCTTAAGAGGAATGGGAACACAGGTAGATTTTTCTGCCATTTTTCAAAGGGAGACAACTTTTGAGACTTCCTGTTTGCTTTTCTATAAGCCCTGTCCCACTGAAAAAGGGGTCTACCGTACTCTTAAAGAAATCCCAAGTTCTTCAAGGGTAGGCCAGGTGGTTTTTCTTCCTCGTACTTCCATTTTTAGCCCTCCTCTATTTAATGATCAGCTCATTATAAGTGAAATAATCTTTAAAGGGCTGTAAAGTCAGTTTAAGGTGTGATGTAGGGTGAAACTATTGCTAATGCGGTTTTGTTATGTTGCTGTAAGCAAGCTTACCCATTGAACACCTGCTGTAATTATCCTAATGATCGAACAGTAAGTGAAAGTTGGTCTTGCAGAATGGGCCCAGATCAGACTGCTCCTAGAAGCAGTCTGATCTGGGTCTTCTCTGCAAATATTAATGGTATTGTGAAAACTGTATTAATTTTTGTTGTGTATCTTGCATCACTTGGTCGTCCAACTGTTGGGCAAGGCCTGCCTTGCAGCACATCATAGTCTTAGACATTTGTGGGTAGAGGGGGAATGTTGTTATTTCATTCTGTTTCTACACTCTATTTATTTTCTTCTAGCCTCTCTGTCTCTCTCTCTCTCTGTCTCTCTCTCTCTCTCTCTCTCTTTCTTCTTCTTCTCTACTATCTCTTTTTCTCACATTCTCTTTGGCAACACAAAATGACCCACAAGGGTTGTCATACCAATAAACCCCAGCACATGTGCTTTCAATCAGGAACTAGGAAAGTGACTGTTTAGATCAAATGATTTCTTAACCCTTGTACTGCTGAACCCAGATATGTCTTATCTTTCAAACAATGTAGATCCAGATCAGTGAAGGAGCCATCTGATCAGGATCTTCATTGTTTGTCATTGAGTTTATTAATTTGAAGCAATAATTTGCATCAAGTAATCTGATTGGTTGATAATCAGTAGTGGGTGTGGCATATTTAAATATTCAGCAGGTCAAGGGTTAATACAGTTGGTCTCTAAGAAAGGTTTAACTGGGAGTTTTCTTTTCGTTCCTTCAGAAAAAGGAGGAAGAGATGGATTTTGATGAGAATGGGGAGGAGAAGAAGTCTGCCAAACCACCCCCACCATTCCATGATATGACAGGAAACAAGGCGTATGTATTGTATTTGCTTTCTTTCGAGGGTCTAGGGTAGCAAGATAAATCAAACCACAGATAGCACTGGTGAAAAGTAAGTGAGTGAGAATGTTAAGAGTTTTATGTCCCACAAACAGCTAAGATCATATAGAGACTGGACTTCGGTTTAGAGACTCATCCTAAATCTGGAGAAGCCTGGGTTGAAAGAGATGGGACCTCGGTTTAGAGACTCATCCGAAATCTGGAGAAGCATAGGATCATACTCACCACACCTGATTTATGAGGCCAGTAGTTTATCCACTTGCACGTGTGACAAATGGACCCAAACGGAGACTTAGACTAGATCAGACACCACAGAAGCAACATCTGATCTGGGTCTCCACTGTTTGCCATGCAGTTTGTGGATGGATAACCTTCTGTTGCAACACTCACAGCAATTTTTCTATAAGTAAATATTTCCTGGATTTCCTACAATATAGTGATGGTCATGTGAACATCAACAATGAAAAGCTACTGTGCTTATAAATTTTGGGTTGCCTACCAAAAAGAGCACACATTGGCAAGTATATGGCAGATGTATCCATTTAAACATAAAAACTACAAGCAGACTGATTTTCTGTATTCCATAACATTAACTACAACAGTAATTGGCAGACTGGTTTTCTTTATTTCATAACAACAGACATTAGCAGACTGGTTTTAATTATTTTATAGCAACAACAAACAACAAGAACACTTACCGTATTTGCAGACTGCTCTTCTTTATGTCATGACAACAACAACAGTAATAAGCTGCAGGTTGTCTTTATTTCAGGATTATGACAAACTTTAAGAAGCACCTGCAAGAAACAGAGGAGACTAAAGAACCATTCCACATGGTTGGTCTGTTTACAGATATAGAGACATTTCTGTCCTTTGGTACAAACAAGAAAGAGATTCAGCGAAGAGAACAACATGGACATTATATACATAAGTATGACTACTCTGAGCATCTAGCTAGCTTATCCCATTGTAGGCAGGAAACCCCTAAAGGGGTTCCTTGGCAAATAGTGTAAGCCCAGATCAGACGCCGCATTCTGCGGCATCTGATAGGGCCTGCACTATTTGCTAGCAGAATTTCCCATCCAAAATAGCATAAAAATAATAGCCCTAACACCCCAGAATGCCTAGTGGTGTATCGTGCATCGGTAGCAACTATTTCTTTCACTCTAGCAACCATCTTGGCAGATGTTGCTCTTTTGGGCCGACGATCATGTGGTGCATCTTCTGTTGAGCCTAGCCCACAGCTGAATTTCTTACACCAACGAAAAACTGTCGGAAAAGACATTTCATTATGCCCATAAACTGAACATATTTCATCAAAAATGTCTTTGCACTGTATACCAAGAATACAACGATTCATAATATAGGACCTTATTTCAACGGCGTACTCTGACCTTCTTCCAACCATGTTTTGTATTAGTATACAAGAGTAGACAGTGTTTATCTAACGATATACATGGCTAAAGTGCACGGATTTTAACAGGTTTGGTATCAATGTATAGGTAGAATGTTTTTCTTCGCTGTGATATTTATTTCCAGGTGATTTTCGCATTAGTGCATGAGAAAATGTTCTACTTGCATTCATATTTGAACAGTCCTCGTAGTTCATTTTACTAGTAGATACAGTGTATTGCTTCACTGTAAGACCCCCATTTTGTGATAGCCTTAAACAGCTTTTGTAGTATGACTGGGCATATTTTATGAAATTACAAGTTATTTTGTTTTTAGCATTTTTTATATGCCCGTTTTGAAAACAAAAAACAAAAAAAAACGGTCGTATCATGTTATGGGGTGGGTGTCCGTCCGTCCGTCCATCTGTCTGTCGGTAAACTTTTTTGTTTCCGGTTAATTCCTCCTACAGTTTTCATCGGATCTAGCTGACACTTGGTAGATAGTAAGACTATGATGTGAAGTAATGTGTTAAGTTTCGAGGTTTACCACCCACCAATATTAACAGAGTTATGCCCCTTTGAAAATTTCTGTAAACATTTTGCTTCTGAATAACTCCTACAGGTTTCATTCGATGCAGCTGAAACTTGGTAGATAGTAAGACTATGATGTCGAGTAGCATGTAAAGTTTCAAGGTTAACCTTCCACCACATATTAAGAGTTATGCCCCGTTGAAATTTCTGTAAACCTTTCGTTTCTGACTAGCTCCTCCTGTAATTAACATGCAATCATTCAATAAAGCTGAAACTTCATATATAGTAGACCATGATATGGAGCAGCATATTCACTATATTGGCATTATTTGCTGGCTCCCAGCTTGCACATTGTCAATATTGGAAAAACAGGTAACCAGACTCTCCTGACCTTTCAAGGTCAGGGGGGTCTGGTTACCTGTTTTTAGCTCACCTGTCACGTAGTGACGAGGTGAGCTTTTGGGATCACTTTTTGTCCGTCGTCCGTCGTGCGTGCGTGCGTGCGTGTGTGCGTATGTGCGTGTGTGCGTAAACTTTTTCTTCAAACAACATCTCCTCCTAAACCACTGATCGGATTTTGACGAAACTTCAAAGGACTGATCCTTAGGTGGTCCCCTTTCAAAGTTGTTCAAATGGTTCCAGTCCGTTGCACATCTAGGTCACAGGAGCTAAAAATAGATTTTTTTTACTGAAAACTTAAAAAATCTTCTTCTCTGAAACCGCTTGGCCCAGGTCTTTGATATTTGGTATGAAGCTTCATCTAGTGGGCCTTTACCAAGATTGTTCAAATCATAGCCCTGGGGCCAAAAATGCCCCTGCCCCGGGGCCCTTTGGTTTTACATAGGCTTATAAAGGGAAAATCTTTAAAAATCTTCTTCTCTGAAACCGCTTGGCCCAGGTCTTTGATATTTGGTTTGAAACTTCATCTAGTGGGCCTCTACCAAGATTGTTCAAATCATAGCCCTGGGGCCAAAAATGCCCCTGCCCCGGGGCCCTTTGGTTTTACATAGACTTATATAGGGAAAATCTTTAAAAATCTTCTTCTCTTAAACCGCAAGGCCCAGGTCTTTGATATTTGGTATGAAGCTTCATCTAGTGGACATCTACCAAGATTGTTCAAATTATAGCCCTGGGGCCAAAAATGCCCCCACCAAGGGGCCCTTTGTTTTGACACAGGCTTACATAGGGAAAATCTTTAAAAAATCTTCTTCTCTGAAACAACAAGGCCCATGTCTTTGATATTTGGTATGAAGCTTCATTGAGTGGACCTCTACCAAGATTGTTCAAATTATAGCCCTGGGGCCAAAAATGCCCCCACCCTGGGGCCCTTTGGTTTTACATAGCCTTATATAGGGAAAATCTTCTTTTCTGAAACCAAAAGGCCGAGGTCTTTGATATTTGGTATGAAGCTTCATCTAGTCGACGTCTGTCAAGGTTGTTCAAATTATAGCCCTAGGACCAAAAATGCCCCCCCCCCCCACACACTCCCCGGGGCCCTTTCGTTTTACATTGACTTATATAGGGATAATCTTTAAAAATCTTCTTCTCTGAAATCGCAAGGCCAAGGTCTTTGATAATTGGTATGAAGCTTCATCTAGTGGACCTCTACCAAGATTGTTCAAATTATAGCCCTGGGGCCAAAAATGCCCCTGCCCCGGGGCCCTTTGGTTTTACATAGATTTATATAGGGAATATCTTTAAAAATTTTCTTCTCTGAAACTGTAAGGCCCATTTTTTTTATATTTGGTATGAAGCTTCACCCGACAAGGCCCAGTTACCCTCCCCCCCCCCCCCTGGTAAAGGGGAAAATATTTAATAATCCCCTACCAATATTGTTCAAATTATAGTGCTGGGGCCAAAAATGCCCCCGCCCCGGGTCTTTGGGTTTTACATGGGCTTATATAGGGAAAATCTTTAAAAATCTTCTTCTCTGAAACTGCTAGACTCAGGTCTTTGATATTTGGTATGAAGAGTCACCTAGTGGACCCCTACCAAGATTGTTCAAATTAAAGTGCTGGGGCAAAAAATGTCCCCGCTCTGGGGCCCTTTGGTCTTACATGGCTTATATAGGGAAACTCTTTAAAAATCTTCTTTTCTGAAACCACAGGGCCCAGGTCTTTGATATTTGGTATGAAGCTTCACCTAGTGGACCCCTACCAGGACTGTTCAAATTATTGCCCTGGGGCCAAAAATGCTCCCGCTCCGGGGCCCCTTGGTTTTACAGTTACCCTCCCCCCCCCTGGTAAAGGGGAAAATATTTAATAATCTTCTTTATAATAATAATCTTCTACCAAGATTGTTCAAATTATAGTGCTGGGGCCAAAAATGCCCCCGCTCCGGGGCCCTTTGGTTTTACATGGGCTTATATAGGGAAAATCTTTAAAAATCTTCTTCTCTGAAACCGCAAGGCCCAGGTCTTTGATGTTTGGTATGAAGCTTCATCTAGTGGACCTCTACCAAGATTGTTCAAATTATAGCCCTGGGGCCAAAAATGCCCTGCCCCGGGGCCCTTTGGTTTTACATAGGCTTATATAGGGAAAATCTTTAAAAATCTTCTTCTCTTAAACCGCAAGGCCCAGGTCTTTGATATTTGGTATGAAGCTTCATCAAGTGGACATCTACCAAGATTGTTCAAATTATAGCCCTGGGGCCAAAAATGCCCCCACCAAGGGGCCCTTTGGTTTTACACAGGCTTAAATAGGGAAAATATTTAAAAAATCTTCTTCTCTGAAACCGCAAGGCCCAGGTCTTTGATATTTGGTGTGTAGCTTCAGGTAGTGGACCTCTACCAAGTTTGTTCAAATTATTGCCCTGTGGTCAAAAATGCCCCCGCCCCGGGGCCCTTTGGTTTTACATAGCCTTATATAGGGAAAACCTTCTTTTCTGAAACCAAAAGGCCAAGGTCTATGATATTTGGTATGAAGCTTTATCTAGTGGACGTCTATCAAGGTTGTTCAAATTATAGCCCTAGGACCAAAAATGCCCCCCCCCCCCCCCCCAACACACTCCCCGGGGCCCTTTCGTTTTACATTGACTTATATAGGGATAATCTTTAAAAATCTTCTTCTCTGAAATCACAAGGCCAAGTTCTTTGATAATTGGTATGAAGCTTCATCTAGTAGACCTCTAACAAGATTATACAAATTATAGCCCTTGGGCAAAAATGCCCCTGCCCCGGGGCCCTTTGGTTTTAAATAGACTTATAAAAGGAAAATCTTTAAAGATCTATTTCTCTGAAACTGCAAAGCCCAGGTCATTGATATTTGGTGTGAAGTTTCATCTAGTGGACCTCTATCAAGATTGTTCAAATTATAGCCCTAGAGCTATAAATGCCCCCACCCCCAGGCCCTTTGGTTTCAGATTTACTTATATAGGAAAAATCTTTAAAAATCTTCTTCTCTAAAACCCCAAGGCCCAGGGCTTTGATATTTGGTGTGAAGCTTCATCTAGTGGACCTGTACCAGAATTGTTCAAATTATAGTCCTTGGGCCAAAAATGTCCCGGCTCCAGGGCCCTTTGGTTTAACATTGACTTATATAGGGAAAATTAAAAAAAAAAATCTTCCTCTCTGAAACTGCAAGGCCCAGGTCTTTGATATTGGGTGTGAAGCTTCACCTAGTGTCTAAGAAGACTGTTCAAATTATAGCCCTGTGGCCAAAAATGCCCCCGCCCCAGGGCCCTTTGTTTTTACATAGACTTAAATAGGGAAAATCTTTATATTATAAATCTTCTCTAAAACCACAAGGCCCAGGTCTTTGATATTTGGTGTGAAGCTTCATCTTGTGGACCTTAATCAAGATTGTTCAAGTTAGACCCATAGGACCAAATATGCCCCCCGCCGTTGGTCCTGTTGGTTTTACATTGATTTTTATAGGAAAAATCTTTAAAAATCTTCTCTAAAACCGCAAGGCCCAGGCCTTTGATATTTGGTGTGTAGCTTCATCTAGTGGACCTACACCAAGATTGTTCAAATTATAGCCCTTGGACCAAAAATGCCCCCACCACGGGGCCCTTTGGTAAATCTTTAAAGATCTTCTCTGAAACTGCAAGGCAATGGTATTTGATATTTGGTGTGCAGTTTCATCCAGTGGACCTCTATCAAGATTGTTCAGATTATAGCCCTAGGGCCAAAAATGCCCCAGCCCCAGCCCCATGGCCCTTTGGGTTACATACCGGTAGGCTTATAGAGGGAAAATCTTCAAAAATCATCTTCTCTGAAACCGTTAGGCCCAGGACTTATTTATATGGTGTGAAACTTCATGTAGTGGACATCTACCAAGATTGTTCAAATTATAGCCTTGTGGCCAAAAATGCCCCCACCCCGGAGCTGTTTGGTTTTACATAGACTTATATAAGGAAAATCTTCTTCTCTGAAACCAAAATATAGGAAAAATCTTTAAAAATCGTCTTCTCTGAAACCCGACGCCCAGGTCTTTGATATTTGTGTGAAGCTTCAACTAGTGGTCCTCTACCAAGATTGTTCAAATTATAGCCCTTGGGCCAAAAATGTCTCGGCCCCAGGCCTTTGATATTTTGTGTGTGGCTTAATATAGTGGACCTCTACCAAGATTGTTCAAATTATAGCCCTTAGGACAAAAATGCCCCCGCCACGAGGCCCTTTGGTCTTACATTGACTTATACAGTTAGGGAAAATTTGAAAAAAAAATCTTCTTTTCTGAAACTGCAAGGGCGAGGTCTTCCCAAGGGCCCACAGGTTTTACATTGACTTATATTGGGAAAATCTTTTTAAACCTTCTTGTTGGAAACCGGAAGGCTCAGTTCTTTGATATTTGGTATGATGCTTTGTTTAGTGAACCTCGACAAGAATTGATTAAATTATAGCCCAGGGGCCACATGTCAGTCAAAATCAGTTGCAAATCTATTGAAAAGGCATGAGGATTTGCAATGGCATGCCAATGACTGCATTCTAGTTGTACTTGTTATCCTTCGACCAAAATTTAATAATAATAAGTTCTGGGGATATGGCAACCAGCCTGGTGTCCATTGTGATCACAATAATGCCAATACCCTGTGAGGTATTTTGATGGTATTTGGTACAATTGTACATGAGGTTAAGAAAGCATGTCATGAGCGAGATCCAGAACTCGTGGTGTTGTAGTATTTTACCTTTTGAGATTTGTTGGTGGGGCTTGGCACAATTATTCATAAGGGAAAGATAAATTGATGAGACTTAGTACAATTATGTATGAGGTTAAGGTGTGTTTTGAGCTAAAGAAACACAGGTCTGAGTACCTTGTTATTTAAGTTATTACTCCTGTCAATTTAACCATGCAATCACAATAACTTGAGCAAGAACTACAATTCTGGCTATTATGGTATTTTTGTTACCCCCCACCCCACACAGTAAAATCTCGGTATTTAACCATATAACAAATGCAATATCTTACAGATGTCTTGAAGTTATTAACAGCAGTAAAGTTGAGGATATCGTGTGTTTTATTTCTAGTGCACTTTCTGCATGTGTAAAATTTTCTGAATGCCATACTGGATTTTGGTAGGGGGTTTTGCCATCTCTTCTGGTGGCTATTTTGTAGTAATGATAAACAAAACAGAAGGAACTAATTTTATTTACTAACATTGACACTATGATAGTCTTTTTCAGATTCAAGGCATCATTTCAAATCCTCAAAGACCTGTAGTTCCCAGCTTGGTGAAGGACAATATTGGTGTCATTTATAGTCGTACCCGGCACATTGTTAATTTTGGCTTAAGAATACTAATGATGAGTTATCTTATGATACTAGCTCATCTAAGCTGGCCTTGGTAGCTCTGTTGGATGCACTATTGACCGGTGATCAATAGTTCTATTCTCTTCCTTCCACTGTTTCAAGTACGGTGGCCGTCAACTTCTGGCAAAAGAATGCACAGTGTACTAGTTAATCACTTATGCATAGGCCTGTCTGGAAATATGGTTAGTAAAAAATGAACTTAATAGTGTTAGCTGGAGCAAAAATGTAAAAAACAAGCAAACAAACCTTGTCCATCTAAAATGAACATTAACAATGAATACCCACAAAAGGGGTAATCGCAGATGTACCAGGTAAGGAAGATGAAGGTTGTATGGCATTGCATCTGATGTGTGCTCAATCTTCAGAGTGCAATGCTTAGGACACTAGTATACAGGTCAAGGACACAATTTAAGATAGCAGGTCAAATGTAGGGCATAAATTCATAGCATTTGAATTTAAACATAACATTGTGTGACACCGCAGTGTGTGTGGTATTAATCACTTTTAGTGATAGATCTACTTGGTTTCAAAGATACACTCAGTAAACTTATCCTTTTGCCTGTTGGAAAACCTTCATCTTTGCATAGAGGGTCTCTTTCTGGAGTGAAACCGCCTTGCTGATCATGTTTTATGCTCCCGGTGGGGAGACATATTATTTTACCTTTTTCACTTTTTAATGAATAAAATTTTAATCAAAGTATATATACTAAGTGGAGGTCAAACCAAATCCACTTTATATCTAAATATAATGATAACTATTTATGAATTTCATTTGAAATACCTTTATAAATTTGAGTTCAAAGTAATTGCAATATTTGAAATGGTCTTTAGCTAATTTGTAATTTAAACAAATTTAATTTTTCTAAATATATTGCAAGTAATTTTTAGGATGCTCATAAATTGGTTTGCTTATACTAGTATAACTAATTGTCTAATAAAGTTTTCTTTTTCTTCTAGTATCAACAAGATTCTTGATTAGAGAACATTCATATTGTGTTTGGATATATATTATCTACATATGTATATATGACAGTGACATCTTATTCATTAATAACTACTGTTGTGAAAAAGTGTAAAGTCTGAATTTGTGTATTCTGAGAGTACAAGACTGTCCTTGAAACATCTCATCACTGTGTTCCAAGGTAAATGAATTTTTAGTTAATGAACAAGTAACAGTTAAAGGATTTTGGCAGAATCCGTGTGCATCACACTTCTTGTTTGGTGGAAGAATAGTTTGTATAATACAGTCCCCAAAAGAATGGAGACAACAATTGTATTAGTAAAAAGTACAATTACTAACCTGAAAATCCTTGATAATGCATGCTGATAATTTGATGCAAGTTGTCAGTAATGGTTAATGCTATTGTGTTTAAGATCAGAGTTGTATGTCACTTTTACTTCAGTAAATAAAAATGATAGAAAAATGCTTGTAGAAATAGATTTGCTGCACAATGCTTCCACTCAGAGCTGAAACTGACCATACATTTGTACTGATAAAACACTTACAGGATCTAAGTAGAAGTAAAACAAAGATCAGGAATCGATACAATTAACTTACTCCATGCCAGCCTCGGTGGCTCAGTCGGATGCGCGTCTGACAGGTGTTCAGGAGGACACGGGTTCGATTCCCCACGGGGTCGGCAACATTCTTTCGTGGAGATTGATCATGAAATCTTTTCTACGGTCATTCTCTCCCTTCTGCTGATTCTAAAAGGGCAGATGTCAGTTTCTGGGGAAAGAATGTGCACTGTATTGGTTAACCGCTTACGTATAAGCCTGCTCAGGAAAAGTGTGGACAGGAAAACTAACCAGCTAAAAATGACCTTAAATAGTGTTGACTGGGCCGTTAAACTCCAAAACAAACAAACAAACAAACAAACTTACTCCACCCATCAAAGACACCAAAGGGAAAGAAACACAAACATGAAGCGACCAGACCATAATGGAAACCTAAACAAAGGAAGACCATAAGGACAGTTACTTTCCCACAAAATGGCCATATGGCCATCCAAAATAAAAAGATACAGGTGATACACTCAGTAAGTAACAAACAACAACAAAAATAAACAGCCACAGAAGAACCCGCCTTGGAACGGTCAGTGGAAAGATTTCCCCTGGGGGGCTTAAATAGATTTTACGTGACCACAATCCTCGCCTGCCTAGACAAAGTGTTGCGAGTTGGACTGTCCATGGAAATAAACCCTATTGGTACTCTCGGGCAACAGGGCTTAAGATGTCATTTCATTTAAGTTGGGTAAAATCCCACAAAATTGGAAGCAACATCTCCAAAATGACCTATATAGTGTTGACAAGGACGTTGAACTGCAAGTCAATCAAAAAAAGAAAAAAAAGAGAAGAAAGAAAGAGGTATATCAGGAAGATTTGGTATCAAAGAACCATAACTGATTTTTTTATGCCCCCGTCATTCAAAGAATGGTGGAAGGGCATATAGTGTTACCCCTGTCTGGACAGCCGGCCGTCTGAAACTTAAACGCTGTCAATAACGTCCTTATTTCTGGATGGATTTTGAAATTACTTGGCAGAAATGTTAACAATCATAAGAAAATGTGTTGCACACAAAACCCAGGTCCGTACGTTTAAGATGAAGGTCGTACTTAGATGTCAAAGGTTTAAAAGGGGGACTGAAACTTAAACACAGTCCATAACTTCCTTATTTCTGGATAGATTTTGAACTTACTTGGCAATAATGTTAACCATCATGAGACGATATATTGCGCACCAAACCCAGGTCCATACCTCGAAGATCAAGGTCATACTTAGAGGTCAAAGGTCAAAAAAAGGGCTCAGAAACTTAAATGCTGTCAATTACTTACCTATTTCTGGATGGATTTTGAAGTTACTTGGCAGAAATGTTAACCATTATGAGATGATATGTCGCACTGAAAATCCGGGTCTGTAGCTCAATGTGCAAGGTCGTACTTAGAGGTCAAAGGTAAAACAGGGGTACAAAACTTATTCACAGTCAATAACTTTCTTATTCCTGGATGGATTTCGAAATTGCTTTACAGAAATGTTAACCATTATGAGAGGATGTGCAGCACATGAAAGCCAGGTCTGTACCTCAAAGGGTGAAGGTGGTACTTAGAGGTCAAAGTATAAAAAAGGGTTCAAAGCTTAAACATGGTCAATAACTTCCTTATTTCTGGGTGAATTTTGAAATTACTTGGCAGAAATGTTAATGTGTTGGACAAAAAACCCAGGTCTGTACCTCAAATGTCAAGGTCGTACTTAGATGTCAAAGGACAAAATCATAAACAAGGTCAATAACATTTTACTAAAACACCTTAAAAGATAAGGGAAATGAGTCTTGGCTTTCTGCTGTTGGTGTTTCCGTTGGAGTTTGTTGCTTCATATTTGTGTTTCTTTCCCTTTGGGCCGGGCTCAGTCGGATGCGCGTCTGACTGGTGATCAGGAGGACGCGGGTTCGACTCCCGCCGGGGTCGGAAACATTCTTTCATGGAGATTGATCATGAAATCTTTTCTACGGTCATTCTCTCCCTTCCGCTGATTCAAGAAGGGCAGTTGTCAGTTTCTGGCGAAAGAATGTGCACTGTACTGGTTAACAGCTTACGTATAAGCCTGCCCAGGAAAGTGTGGATAGGTAAACTGACCGGCTCAAAAAGGACCTAAATAGTGTTGACTGGGCCGTAAAACTCCAATACAAACAAACAAACAAGCTTTCCCTTTGGTGTCTCCGATGGGAGCTGTGGGTTAATTGTATCGATTCCTGGTCATTGCCTCTATTTCTATTTTATAAAGTTTTTACTGACTTTGTTTATGTTGCTTTACTTAAACACAGAAGCTTTAAACATATTTTCAGTGAGGTGGGGTGCATCCATGTCCTGTGGACTTATTCCTAGTTTATTTTGTCCTTTTATTTTACATATTATTGCTTATCAAGAGCACTTCTAGAAAAGAATTCAAATTTATTTGTAAAGATACTTCAGGAACTGGTCAACACAGAACCTAACATCTATCCCAAACATCAAAGGAAAAGACGAATAGACACTTGTTAAACACTGTCCTGCAGTATATTTAAATATACCACATCCACTACTGATAATCAACCAATTAGATCACTTGGTGCAAATAATTGCAACAAATTCACAATCTGAATCTTAACAAGGTAGATCCTGATCGCTCATCTGGATCTACTTTGTTTGAAAGAAAGGGTCAGCAGGACAAGGTTTAACAAACAATAAAATCACATGCCACAAGCCGAGTCAGGACAAGGTTTAACAAACAATAAAATCACATGCCACAAGCCGAGTCATCAGTTTTTTCCTTGCTATCCTCTGTAGCTTGTCGGATGCCTGTCTGACTGGTGATCAGGCAGTTACGGGGTTGAATATCTGCAATGGTTGGCAACATTCATTCAAGAAGGACACTTGTAAGTTAGAACATGCACAGAATAATATACGTCATTGAATTGGAGTCTAAAGGACAATCATTTTATTTACCAATTTTGCTGTCAAATTACTTGCTACAGTGAAAAAAATGAATATTTCTGTGGTACAAAAATCCATCTAGAATGAACATGATTTTGAATAGTTAAAGATGCATCATTTCCCCTTAATATCTGTATATTCCCTGTTAAAGCAGTTTTGTACTTTTGTATCTTTCAGGTTGCGGCATGCCACGTAAGAAGAATTGGAAAAAGTCGTTGGCAAAGACAGTGGTGAGGGCTGATGATGGCAGCCCTGGGTTACATATTTCAGATGTGGGCCTCACCCACCTCTTAGATCATGGAGGATCTAAGCTCCAATCGCCTGTAGCGATGGGGACATCTGAACCAGGGTCGCATGTCTTGTCAGATGTGGGTATGACCTGCCCCAGTGTATCATCTGACCCAGGGTCGAAAGGCCCCCGCCCATAGGGGCTTGAAGAAATATATGGGCTGCATGATGCTTCCACGCAGAGCTGAATCCGGCCCGCACACTAGTACTGGTAAACCGCTTAGAGGATCTAAGCCTGTCCAGGAACCGCGGTGCGAGGTGGACCGTCCATGCTAATTAACCCTATTGGTTTCATTGGGCGACAGGGCTTGAGATGTCATTTCATCTCAATGTCGGGTAAAAGTCCCACAAAATTGGAAGCAACGTCTCCAAAATGACCTTTACAGTGTTGACGGGGACGTTAAACCTCAAATCAAACAAAACAAACAAAAAGACCCAGGGTCGACAAATATATCAGATGTGGGTATGACCTGCCTCATTGTAACATCTGATGCTATGAAAACACATGTTGCTTCGGCGCAAAGTACAAATGACATTAAAACACATGTTGCTTCGGCGCAAAGTACAAGTAATATTAAAACACATGTTGCTTCGGCGCAAAGTACAAGTGATAAATATGTTCACAGAAAACAACCAATACAAACTGCCAAAGTTTTGGAAAGTAAAAATGACAAAAATATGAAAACACATGCTGCCACAGTTTTGCAAACTACAAATGACAAAGATGGTAACAGAAAAGAACCAGTACAACATATCAAAGTTTTGCAAAGTACAAATGAAAAAGATGTTAACAGAAAGCAAGTTGTACCAGAAATCAATATCCAAACACCTATAGAGGTTATAAACACTGTATTTTCAAACTCTACACAAGTTGTTGAAAAAGCTATGTATACTGCCTTACCTTTAACAGAACAAACTGAAACAATGCTATGGAAACCTTCGAATGGTCCATTTAACTCTGTCAAATTTGAACTGGGATCTTTTCACCAAGGTTCAGAAATATTTAGCAACGAGTCCAGAGGATGTCAATGTACTGCAAATGCACTTTGTTCATTAATATATGCAGCATACTCAGACATTTCTTGTAGTATAGATATAGACAACATTCTTTTAGCTGGAGATTGCCTATATAATAAAATAATATATGAACTTAAGGCAAAAGGTAAATTCAGAAGTAAGTTACTTAGCTTTGATGAACTTCCAAGATTAGTTTCAATTTTAAACAAAGACGTTGTTGTGAAAACATCTGCTATTGTGACAGGTCTTTGCACAGAACAGTTTGTCAATATGAGTTTACCTACCCTTCACCAAGCATTGTATACTGCTCTGCAGTCTTCTCCAGGTGTTCTACTAATGATGGGTTCAATTTGTTCTTCTGTGTTCAAGAGAGATTGCAAATATTTCATATTTGATTCACATTCACATGGTTTCAACGGGCTATCGGCGCCAGATGGAAAATCGTTACTAGCTGGTTTCAATTGTTTAGATGATTTAGTTTCGTTTCTGTATGCGCTGTTTGAAAGTATGATGATTTCAATTTCAACCCAGTTTGAAATTCTTCCTGTAGATTTTGATTTATCTGATCTTGAGCATAATTCAGTATTTGATACTGAAAATCCTACAAAGTATCAGACTGACACCCCATGTGACTATGGTTGGAAAACTGTAACTTACAAGAGAAATTTGACTGAAAGCCATATGAGGAATGCACATGCAAGAGAAGACTTTTTTGTTCATTCAGACAGTGAGAGTCATGCAACACTTATTGGCAAATACTTTAAAGATCAAAAGCATAGACTAGAGGAGAAGACTTGTAGTAGTAGTACAAAGGTAACTAAAAATAAAAAGAATAGGAACAAAGAAATAAAAATGAATAAGAAAAAAGTTACAGAAAGAAAAGAATATATGAAAGTTTATATGCAGAAACGAAGGCAAGACGCTAGCTTCAAAGTAAAAGACAAAAAGTATACACTTAAATCTATGCATAGTGCAAGACAATCTGAAGATTATCGAAAAAAGGATAGAGAATTTAATCTCAAATCTATGCAGAGTGCTAGGCAATCTGGAGATTATCGAAAAAAGGATAGAGAATATACTCTCAAATCTATGCAGAGTGCTAGGCAATCTGAAGAATATCGAAAAAAGGATAGAGAATTTAATCTCAAGTCTATGCAGAGTACTAGGCAATCTAAAGAATATCGAAAAAAGGATAGAGAATGTACTCTCAAATCTATGCAGAGTGCTAGGCAATCTGAAGAATATCGAGAAAAGGAAAGAGAATTTAATCTCAAGTATGTGCAGAGTGCTAGGCAATCTGAAGAATATCGAAAAAAAGATAGAGAATATACTCTCAAATCTATGCAGAGTGCTAGGCAATCTGAAGAATATCGAAAAAAGGATAGAGAATTTAATCTCAAGTCTATGCAGAGTGCTAGGCAATCTGAAGAATATCGAGAGAAGGATAGAGAATATACTCACAAATCTATGCAGAGTGCCAGGCAATCCGAAGAATATCGAAAAAAGGATAAAGAATTTAATCTCAAATCTATGCACAGTGCTAGGCAATCTGAAGAATATCGAAAAAAAGATAGAGAATACACTCTCAAATCTATGCAGAGTGCTAGGCAATCTGAAGAATATCAAAAAAAGGATAGAGAATATACTCTCAAATCTATGCAGCGTGCTAGGCAATCTGAAGAATATCGAGAGAAGGATAGAGAATATACTCTAAAATCTATGCAGAGTGCCAGACAATCTGAAGAATGCCGGAGAAAAGATAAAGATATGACAAAGGCATGCATGAGAAGAGCCAGATTGATAGACGAATACAAAAAATGGGAAAATGAAACGAAAAAAGAATCTCGAAAATGCCCTGAGTTCAGACAAAAAGATATTGAAATACAAAATCGATCAAGGAGAAAGGCAAGATCAGATCCATACATATTAGAACAAGAAAGGGTTGCAAAACAACAATGGAGATTAAATGAAAGAAACAAGAAAGCTGAAAACATTAAAGACTGTAGAAGAAAGGCTACTAAGCGTAAAGATCCATCCTTTTCACAAACTGAAAAGTTAACCGCAAAGCACAGAAAATGTGGCAGTGATATTGATGTTTGTATTGAAAGGTTTCACAAGAATATATCAGTTGGGCCTCTTTATGTATGTAGTTGTTGTCACCAGACATGGTTTGAAGACACTGTATCAAAAGTTAAAACATTTGCTTGTAAAGACAAGGAAAAGTACTTAACAGGTGTAAAATCAGTCAATGAAGAAGAATGGATATGTTGTACATGCAAAGCCAATATTAAATGTGGTAAAGTCCCAAAATTGTCAGTTTTCAATGGAATGAAGTGGCCACCAAAACCGAAAGAATTGGAGCTGTTTCCACTTGAAGAAGGCCTTATTGCTTTACGTATACCATTCATGCAGATGCGAGAACTACCCAGAGGTCGCCAGTTATCAGTAAAAGGAAATGTTGTTAATGTACCTGTTGATATACAACCAGTTATAAATGCTTTACCTAGACCTTTTGACGAAAATGTTACAGTTGCTGTGAAATTGAAGAAGAAAATGTCATTTCAGTCATATGTATTCTCAGAAAATGTTCGACCATTCCATGTGCTTAGTGCTTTGCACTGGCTAATGAGTGGTAGTGAATTGTACAAACATGCAAATGTTGAAATTGACCAGCAGTGGATAAAGAAAATCACAAAAGAAAGCAATGAAACGCTGCATGCTTTTTTTGAGACACAACAAACAACCCATTCAGAAACAAATAATGTTGATTTTGATGGTGCTTTGGATGAATGTCTTCAAGATGTTCCACATGATGAAAACAAAGCTGAGATTATACATAATTTTTTCAAGTGGTGCACAAAGGGATGTTCAAAATATGATATTGTTGATTTTGATGGTGTTGTTAGTGAACTGTGTGACAGTTGTGTAAACGATCAGATTGATGATATTTCAAATGTTAACACATCCCATGTGGAAGAACTTTATGATTCAGATGCAGAAGAAATCACACAGGAAAATGTAGGAAATATTGACACTCTATTGGATGATGCCGATATTGAAAACAGAAACTCGACTTTCACATTTGCTCCTGGAGAAGGTCAGCGACCACTCAGTATATTTCAAGATAAAGATTCAGAATACCTTTGTTTTCCAACCTTATTTTGTGGGCAGAGGCGAATAGATAATGATGATAGAATAGTGCCTGTTCATTATAGTGATATTGCGAAATGGGAATTGAGAAGTCAAGATAGGCGGGCTGCTAACAGTGTACCTAATATATTTTTTAAACTGAAAAAAATACAAATGAAGCAACTGAATGATAAAGCAAACCTTGCTGTAAGAAGGTGTCAAACTGGAATAAATACTATTACTGCTGTACAAGCAAGAAACTCAGAATGCATTGACAGTATTGTAAAAAATGATGAAGGTTACTATTTGTTTAAACAGCTAAGAAACTCTCCAGCATATTTAGAATCTAGAAAAAAAGATGTTTATGCTATGATTCGACAGTTGGGTTTGCCAACTTGGTTTATGTCATTGTCCTCTGCTGATACAAGATGGATTGACCTTTTGAAAATGTTAGCTATCTTAAATAAAAATGTTAACTACACTGATGATCAAATTGAAAATTTGGCTTGGGAACAAAAGATAAAACTCATTCAATCAGATCCAGTCACTTGTTCCAGATATTTTGAGCACAGAGTTAAAGAATTCATCAACACAGTTCTAAAGAGTGAACACGAACCTCTTGGAAAAGTTGTTGATTACTTTTTTAGAGTGGAATTTCAGCAACGTGGATCGCCACACATTCATATGATTGTATGGGTTCAAAATGCACCGAAATTCAATGTGGATTCAGATGCAGAGTTGGCTGCTTATGTGGATCAGTATTTAAAATGTTCTATAGACAATCCACAGCTTAGGAGTTTAATAGAACTTCAAATTCACAAGCATTCTAGAACGTGTAGAAAACGAGAAGATAAAATATGTCGATTTGGTTATCCTTTACCACCTCTTTCCAAAACTATGGTGTTACAGCCTCTGGAAACAGAAAAAGACAAGTATTATAAGCTGTACCAAAATATTCAGAAAACAATGAACAATAAGAAAGATGGATATGATATGTCCTATGAAGAGTTTCTGACAGATGTTGTCCAAATGAGTGAGCAAGAATATATTAAATGTATTAGAAGTTCCTTAAACTCTTCAAAAGTGTTTTTGAAAAGAAATCCGAGTGAGATCCGTGTAAATTTGTACAATGATAGTGTGTTAAAAGCATGGAAAGCAAACATTGACATTCAGTTTGTGTTAGATCCATATGCTTGTGCTATGTATATAGTTTCATATATTAGTAAATCACAAAGAGGGATGAGTAATTTGTTGCATGCAGCTGCAAAAGAAGCAAGGAATGGCAACATGGATCTAAAAAGACAAGTTAGACATATTGGAAATGTATTTTCAAACAGTGTTGAAGTAAGTGCACAAGAGGCAGTTTATCTGGTGCTGCAAATGCCATTGACTAAAAGTTCAAGGAGTGTTGTTTTTATAAACACATCACTTCCAAACCAGAGAGTACAGCTGTTGAAACCAAAGTCAGTGCTTGATGAATTACCACCAGACTCAACAGATATAATGTCAGACAATAAAATTAAAAGATACTCGAAGCGTCCCAAACTTTTGGAAACTTACTGTTTAGCTGATTATGTGTCAGAGTTAGAAGTTATTTACCCAGATGGCCAGAATAACAATAGAGATGAGGAGGAGCAAGATAATGACAAAAATACAGAAATGTCAGATGAAGAAAGCTTTGGTGATGGTGAAACTATTTTAACTTTAAAGAATGGCATAACAATCAAACGATGTCGTAATTAAAAAATAATTAGGTATGTGAGATTCAGTCGCAAAACAGATGAAGAGAACTACTATAGAGAGAAACTTTTACTCTTTCACCCGTGGAGAAAGGAAGAGACTGACTTACTTGGAACTTTTAGAACATATAAAGAACACTATGAGTCAGTGAAGCATGTGATAGATCATAAATCTTCAACTTATGAACATCATGCTGAAGAGTTGGAATTAGCGAGAGACTTGGCTGATATGGAATATGATGCATTTGATGTACGCAACAAGCTGAAGGTGATGATGCTGAAATAGAACCAATTCAGTCGGAAGAGTTTATATATTTTAATCCTGATAGAATTGAACATAGAGATTATGATATAGGGACTGAAATTGGATGTTATGTTTCTGCTCCTCAAATTGATGTAAATGAAAATATCCTGTCAGATATTGATTATAGAAAGCTCCTGCAGTGTTTAAATACTAAACAGAAACAGTTTTACTATCACGTGATTCACTGGATTAAAACAAAGGATGCCCCTTTATATGTATTTCTTTCTGGTGGAGCTGGTGTTGGAAAAAGTCTAGTTATTCGAGCATTGTATCAGACTTTGTTTAGAATATTAAATCTGAAAGAAGGAGAAGATGCACATCATACAAGGGTTCTTCTGTGTGCATTTACAGGAAAAGCGGCATTTAATATTAATGGTTCTACCATCTCATCTGCATTTAAACAAAAGTATAAGCAGTCAGATCAAACATTAACCTGTGACAGTCTGAATACCTTTAGATCGAAGTACCGTGATCTGTCAGTTGTGATTATTGATGAAATTTCAATGGTCAGTAATTCTATGTTGAATTTTATTGATCAAAGGCTTCAAGCATTGAAAGGAACAAGAACACCTTTTGGTGGAGTTAGCATTATTGCTGTTGGCGATCTTTATCAGTTGAAACCTGTGAGTGGTGATTGGATATTCAATGACATGAAACATGATGCAGCTGCTTTATCACAAAATCTCTGGAAAGATTTATTTACTATGTTTGAATTAACAGAAATTATGAGACAGAAAGATGACCTTGAATTTGCAGAATTGTTAAATAGATTAAGGATCAATGTCTTGACTGCTGAGGACAAGACTAGGTTGAAACAGTGTGAAGTTACTGCAAATGATATTGAGTATCAGAAAAACGCACCTCACCTCTTTGCAGAAAACTATTTCATGCATGTTTTTAATGATGAAATTATAAGAAATATGGGAACAGAAAAGGTTGAAATACCATGCATGGATACATATGTCTCACCTAAGCTATCTAAAGAAAAGATAGACTCTGCCCTCAAGAACTTAAAGAGTGTAACAGATTCAAACCAAACAGCAAATTTACATTGCTCTTTAACAGTTGTTGTTGACATGATTTATGATTTAACAATTAACATAAAAACAGAAGATGGACTAGCTAATGGAGCATCATGTGTAGTTAAGTTTATTGAGTATAAACTACAAACCACACGACGTCCAAGTATAATTTGGGTTCAATTTGATGACAAGAAAGCAGGAATGGAAACAAGAATCAAATACAGAAGCAGGGGACTGTATCATAGCAGTATCAATGATAACTGGACACCAGTTTTTGATGTTAACAGGTCATTTACATACAACAGAAAGATATTTCAGAGAGTTCAGTTCCCTTTGCAACCTTCTGCAGGGCGTTCTGTACATAGAGCCCAAGGTAGTACCCTTGATAGAGTTGTCATAGACTTATCACAGCGTAAAACCCGCAAAGTTCCACATTTACACTACGTTGCACTTAGCAGAGTTAGGTCAATTGAAAAGCTTCAGATCCTTAACTTCAATGAAAAAGCATTACAAGTTGATGATCAAGTTAAGGTCGAAATGCAGCGACTGCATGAAACAGCAATGCTTCAACTGTGCTATACTTCTTTAGAATTGATAGATCTGGTTTCACATTTCAAAGTTGCTTTCAATAATTGTAGATCCTTGAATCTTCATTTTGATGATATTAGACATGACAAAAATCTGTTGTCAGCCCATATATTTGGATTAGCAGAAACACGACTCTACCAGTCTGATAATGATAGTGATTATGCCATAGAAGGCTATTGTTTGATAAGAAATGACCAAATAGGATACAATACTGGCAGAAGACCCCCTCATGGATTAGCAGTTTATGCCAAAGATGATATCATTATAACACAGGATAGAAAGTATAGTTCAGATACATTAGAATTCATTTTGTTAACTGCCAGGCATGCCTTGATTGAAAGTCAGATTGTATTTTTGTATAAGTCACCTCAGATGTCTGACAGTACTCTTCTTTCTTGTCTGAACAAAGAACTCATTCCATATTTTATCCCATCAAAGCCATTGATGATAATTGGAGATTTCAATATTGATGTTTTGCTAAAGCCTAACATTGTTGAGAAATTAAGTGAAAAGTTTTCATGTAAAATGCTAATAAATGAAAGTACCACTGATCAAATGAATATGCTAGATTTGATATTTTCAAATTTTGATTTATCAGATGTTGATGATGCAGTTGGAACTTGTGAAACATACTGGTCCGATCACAAAATAGTTTTTCTGCATATAAAATCCACAAAATAAAAAACCTGTCACTCGCTCAGTTTTAAATGTATAATACCAGCTTCTCATATTAAGGTTGCTGTGTTTTACTAATTGTCTTGGTGAAACTGAAACAAGAGGAATCTGTTGGTCAGATCATAGTGTACCTCAGTTTTTCACATAGCATCTTAGAAACTGTGTCAGGCGTTTTTATGCCCCCGGAATCTAAGATTCTGGGGGGCATATAGTTTTTGGTCTGTCCGTCTGTTTGTCCGTTTGTCTGTTTGTCCGTCTGCAAAAACTTTAACATTGGGCATAACTTTTGAATGGTAAGTGGTACAGCTTTCATATTTCACATGTGCATTCCTTGTCACAAGACCTTTCAAGAGGTACCATAAATTTTGACCTCGTGACCTTGACCTTGACCTTTGACCTATTTTTTTCAAAATTTTTAAAAACATTAACATTGGCGCTGTCCGGGGGCATCAGTGTTTCACAAACACATCTTGTTAATCTACTTTTAAGTGCATTCACCCGCCACATAAAATGCAGTACTTACCTTTTTTAAAAGGTAAGTATTGCTGGTGGTTTTGCAGGATTTGGGTGGCCACCTCTTACAGACATCAGACAATGAAAACCCCTGTGTGTGTGTGTGTGTGTGTGTGTGTGTGAATTCGGGTTTAACGTCGCTTTCAACAATTTTTCAGTCATATCACGACGGTGTCTGGTTGCGACAGGCAGCTCAATGCTCACTTTTATAGTGCTGCCTCACTGAAGTATCATGTCCCAGACACATTACATGATATCACACCCAGTTACATTATCCTGACACTGGGTCGACCAGTCCTAGCTCTTCCCCGTAAATCTGAGTGCTGTCTCTACTTATAAACCGTATTGGTTTCATTGGATGACAGGGCTTGAGATGTCAGTTCATCTCAATGTCAGGTAAAAGTCCCACAAATTTGGAAGCAACATATCCAAAATGACCTATACAGTGTTGACTGGGATGTTAAACCTCAAATCCAACAAACAAACAAAACTCATTCAGAAGTAAGAAATGGTATACATTTGAAAAACAATATGGGAACAGAAAAGATGGCTCTTACAGGGCCTTTGTATTATTTTACTTCCATTTCATTTTGTTATTTCCAAAATGTTCGCTCCTTTTAGCAGACCAGTATTCCAAATTTATAGCTCTTTTTGATTTGAAGATGAAAACAAATCCTTCTTGGAGTATCAGTAGAATTTGTCAAGAATGAGTAATTTACCTTTTCTTAGTGTTTTCAACTTTTTTCTTAAAATTTATGTCCATAATTATGTCAAGGTATAGAAACTTGTATAAAATATTTTTGATGGAGACAACCAAGGACATGTATAAAATTTTATGTTTTATTACCTGTATGTTGTTGATGCGTGCTTTGGTAAATATTTATCCATATATGCCTACCGGTCCTTAATGGGACATGGGCAAACAGTGTATACCCCGATCAGACACCGCAGAATACAGCATCAGATCTGGATATACAGTTTTTGCTCAAAGTACAGACATTTGTTGACAACTTACCTCAAACAAAACAAACCTGATACCCATATAATCGGAAATGGACAACTCCAAACTAATTTGGTGGCAGATTCCATTGTCATACATGGGTTAATGGTAAACCACATCTGGATTCAGTTAGATGTATTGTAGAATAATTTAAAAGAATATCAACTTTTCCTATTACACAGACTTTTGTTGCCTTCATATTAAACCCCTCACAACACACTTTATCGAGGGAAGACTTGACTTACAATGTACATTCTGTCCCTTTGTCACATGTTTTAATTCTGCCAAATAGCATACTGTATTGTATTCTTATTTACAACTGTATTTTGTCATGTAAATCTGTTATCCTTATATGAAGAAACGTTTACCCCCAAAAGGGCAAAAGTTTGAAATATGTCAAATAATATATTTTATTGTTCTCTTAATTGCAACAATATTTTGAAATGGAAATCTGTTGTTACTTGAAAAGGCTGAAAACATATTTTCCTCAAAGAGATTCAAGTAACCATTTTTCTTTATTATTGCAAGATCAAGAAAGCTTTGTTGAAAATTAAGAGAATAAGTTGATGCATCTGTATTCTGTGGAAACAAATGGCTCAGATTATTTTAACTGTTCTTTATATTAGATACTTTATATTAGATTTATTAGATTAAGTTATCTTTTTGGCACATGTCACCACATAGATTCTTCACATCTATATGTGTCTTATTTTTTCCTTTATTCTCATATTTATGCCCACTGTAACATAATTAATTCTTTGTGGGTTTAAGATAGATATAACAACCAAAATGTTTATAACAGAAAGGTAACTCAAGCTTTATGAGCCTTATAGATCAGTGTCAAAGATACAGTCCAGACAAAACTTAGGAGACTTTGATGTCTCACTTTTGATATGTAATCTGTTCATGTCAGCTGTGTTTCTCATGTAAATTTTGTCATACCATGCAATACTGTTGTTAACTGCATCATCAAAAGGCAATCATAGCATAGCTGTAGATCTATATTGATCCTTTTTGGAGCAAATTATGACTTCTTCATGAGCATAGAATTACAGCATGGATTCAAGAACTCTTGTGCACGATGGTGCACACACCATGTCCTTCAAGATTTCATCCTGAAGAGTTCAGCTGGTTTAACTGATGTACAACTATATCTCTGAAGATATTTATATCATTCAGGTAAGGAAACATGTCCTGCCTTAAGCCCCTGTCACACTATGCCTCGTTTTCACTGTGATGGGACGGCGTTGTTTAATTTTTCAGAACGCCGCGAGATCGCAAGAAATATGGGATATTTTTGTGAACATGGACCTGTCATGGCGTCCCTACAGCGACCATGACGTTGCTACGGAGCTTACATGGCGATCTATCGCGATCATGCGGCATTCTTGATGGCGATTGTATGCGCTCTTATGGCGCTTCTTCTGCACTTTTACGGCGCTCACAATGCGTGCACTGCGCTTTTACGGCGCTCTCAATGCGTGCACTGCGCTTTTACGGCGCTCACATGTTGAAGACGTTCTCAAAGTATAAACAGACATCTTCATCAGTCGAACAGTTTTGTTTGATTTGAGGTTTAACGTCCCATCAACACATATTAGGTCATTTTGGAGACGTTGCTACTAATTTTGTAGGACTTTTACCCGACATTGAGATGAAACGACATCTCAATCTCTGTCACCCAATGAAACTAATAGGGTTAATAAGCACGGATGGTCCGACTCGCACCCCTTTGCCTGGGCAAGCTTAGATCCCCTAAGCGGTTTACCAGTACTCCTGTGCCGTCGGAAGCAAGTCCACCGTAATAACCGCAAACAGGAGCAAGTCCACCGCCAGTACCTTACCCGGAATGAGTCACCTCAGAAGTAGGTTTTTCGGGACAGTACATAATCAAACTCTACTCCAGCCAATGTTTACACAAGCGGGCGGCCCCCTCCCATCAGGACTTGAAGAAATAGATGGGCTGCATGATGCTTCCACGCAGAGCTGAAACCGACCTCACACGAGTACTGATAAACCGCTTAGAGGATCTAAGCCTGTCCAGGCAAAGCGGTGCCAGATACGTGTAAACTCTATTGGTGTAAACATGCTTATACGTGTAAACTCTACTGGTTTCATTGGGCGACAGGGCTTGAGATGTCATTTCATCTCAAAGTCGGGTAAAAGTCCCACAAAATTGGAAGCAACGTCTCCAAAATGACCTATACAATGTTGACTGGGACGTTAAATATCAAATCAATCAATCAGTTATATCAATTATACAAGCGAGCTTATATGGCGTTATAGGAGACCTCTGTGCGCCCCTGCCGAGGTCCTGTTGCGTTGTAGGAGACCTTACTGCGCTGCTATGGCAACCTTACGGCGACCTCACTGCGCTCTGATCAGAACGCAAAGCGACGGCGTTTGTTTTGAGCATGCTCAAAATGCGCGCCTTTGCTTGGCGTTCTATGTGATCCCACCGCGTCTACAGGCGACGCCACTGCGTTGCTACGACGATGTTTGCGATCCTACTGCGTGCACCTCGGGGTTGTGCATTTTTCTTGGACGCCGTGAGAACGTAGCCCTGGTGTGACAGGGGTTTTACATAGACTTATTTAGGGAAAACATTTGAAAATCTTTTTGTCCGTAACCAGAAGGCGAAGGTCTTTGATATTTGGTATTTTCTTGTGGACTTCTAACAAGATTGTTCAAACTATAGCACTGGGACCAAAAATGTCCCAACCTCTTGTTTCTTTTTTTCTCTTTTGAGCTAAATTCTAAATTTAGCTATGCACCCAACTGAGGTAATGGTCAAATATGGTCGACTCAGTATAAGAAGATAGACAAAAATAATGGCCTTCCCCGGGGCCCACTTGTTACACTATGGATCAGGTGAGCGATCCAGGGCCATCATGGCCCTCTTGTTCCAATACTGATAACCTTCAGACTTGGAACCAGCAGATAATGCAAATAAGGTGAATATTGTTCCTATAGTAATCACCCTGTCAATCAGTCAGTTAGTCTGTGTGTTTGTCACGCCTTAACCAGAAAACTTAACCTCCGTCATAACTTCAAAAGTATTTGCACTACTCTCATAAAACTTCACACACATACTTACCATCACAAGAGCTACATTCTGACAAAAGGCAATAACTACACCACAACCTCTTTATAACACTATTAATTGGGTCCAAAACACTTAACCTCAGTCAGAACTTCAAAGTATTTGCCTAACTTTCATAAAAATCTTCTCATACAAAGTTACCATCACAAGACCTATATTCTGACAAAGGAGCATAACTATATAACTTATTTTCAATGAATTATCTCCCCTTTTTCAAAAGAAAATTATCTCCTGTTATTTCACACCATGGGTGGTAAGGCAAATTGTTTGCTAGGATGACCATAGCTCTCTGGGTCTTGGTGTAATGCGGCATTACTTATTAGCTTTGTGTATAAACTTGTACCATCCCTATTTGACATTTTTATGTGGGGTCCTTTCTGACGTAGTCAGTGAACTAGTTTCCGGGTTGTGGGTCACCAAATATTAACCCTTTTTGTACCAAATGAAATCTTCAACCTTATATACAGCGGGTGTCCATTTCAAAATTCAGGGGTATCAGGTTGTGTTCTCATCAAAATCTATTTTGAAAATGATGAAACTTTTAGCAAACAGTGGAGTTCCTGATCAGAAGCCGCATTCTGCAGCATCTGATCTGGGCCTCCACAGTTTGCCAAGGTACCCCTTTAGGGGTTTCTGGTACTGAATGGGTTAATAGTGCATAAAGATTCAAGGTTAAATATCCACCAAATATTAACAGAGTTAGGCCCCTTTGAAAATAATCTGTGAACATTTTGTTTCTGGCTTCTCCTACAGTTTTCATCAGATTAACATTCGATCAAGCTGAAACTTGATATATAGTTTGACCACAATGTGACACAGGGCATATTGTTTCGACATTGTGGTTCACCAAATATTAATAGAGTTATACCCCTTCGCAAATTTCTGTATACATTTTGTTGTGGCCAACTCCTCCTACAATTTAGATCTGATTAAGCTGAAACTTTATACATGTATATAGTTGGACCATTATGTGGAGCAGTGCATATTGTTTCGAGGTTACAGTTCACCAAATATTAATTGGGTTATGGCCCTTTGAAAATTTTTGCAAACATTTTGTTTGTGGTTAACTTTGCCAGGTAACATTCGATCAAGCTGAAAGTTAATACATGTATTTAGTTTGACTGATGTGGAGCAGCACATATTGTTTTTCGAGGTCCTTTAAATATTTAGAGTTATGCCCCTTTGAAAATTTCTTTAAACATTCTGTTTCTGGCTACACCTTCAATTTAGATCTGATCGAGCTGAAACTTGATATATAGTTAGACTTAATATGGAGCAGTGCATATTGTTCCAACAAATATTAACTTGCCAAGGGCATATAATGCCCCTCTTGGGGGGCTCTTGTTCCAGTCTGTGATTTAACAAGAATCAGTCATACTATATAAACATCATAACAGGAAAACAGTATCATGCAAGCTCTAGATAGTCCTTCCATTAATATAGGGGGTAACTGAAAAAGGAGCATATTTGCACCTTACCATATGGTCAGGTGCAAATATATGCTCCTTTTATCAGTTACCCTCTTTATTAATTGCATTGTAACACCATGACCTGAAAAAGATATGCTATCTCAGGACAAGTGAGCTTTATAACGTCAACGTGACATTGTGCTTTTATGAATGAACCGGACTACTGGAAAACTTGGCAAAAATGGTATTATTACTGGAAAAATTGAAAAAATTACTTGACGAAATGTCATAGGAAAAATTAAGGTCTGCTGATACTGAATATATCGACCTATTATTGCGTGCCAGAATGTTGTGCCAGAATGTTGCGCCAGAATGTTCGCAGAGTGTACAAGGGAATACACTGAAAAATAGAATATCAGGTTCTAGTCTTTTGATATCAAGATTATCAGGCTTGGCTTCAAGAAGCATTGCCTGATAACTTGACATCAAAAGACACAAATCTAGTATTCTCTATATGCCAACATTGGACATGCTGAACCAAACATGTCCAAAGTAGGCATAAGGAGCATATACAGTAAAATTCCTGTATTAAGACCACCTTTGGGACTGTTTAAAAGTGTTATTTCACACCATGGGTGGTAAGGCAAATTGTTTGCTAGGATGACATTGTGGTTCACCAAATATTAATAGAGTTATACCCCTTCATATAATGCCCCTCTTGGGGGGCTCTTGTTCCAGTCTGTGATTTAACAAGAATCAGTCATACTATATAAACATCATAACAGGAAAACAGTATCATGCAAGCTCTAGATAGTCCTTCCATTAATATAGGGGGTAACTGAAAAAGGAGCATATTTGCACCTTACCATATGGTCAGGTGCAAATATATGCTCCTTTTATCAGTTACCCTCTTTATTAATTGCATTGTAACACCATGACCTGAAAAAGATATGCTATCTCAGGACAAGTGAGCTTTATAACGTCAACGTGACATTGTGCTTTTATGAATGAACCAGACTACTGGAAAACTTGGCAAAAATGGTATTATTACTGGAAAAATTGAAAAAATTACTAGACAAAATGGAAAAATTAAGGTCTGCCGATACTGAATATATCGACCGATTATTGCGTGCCAGAATGTTGCGCCAGAATGTTGCGCCAGAATGTTCGCAGAGTGTACAAGGGAATACACTGAAAAATAGAATATCAGGTTCTTGTCTTTTGATATCAAGATTATCAGGCTTGGCTTCAAGAAGCATTGCCTGATAACTTGACATCAAAAGACACAAATCTAGTATTCTCTATATGCCAACATTGGACATGCTGAACCAAACATGTCCAAAGTAGGCATAAGGAGCATATACAGTAAAATTCCTGTATTAAGACCACCTTTGGGACTGTTTAAAAGTGGTCTTTTAAGACCACTTTTGAACAGTTCCAAAGGTTGTCCCTGACCAGAGGACACTGGGGGCAGAAAAAAACAAAGAAAGATTAAGTACAGCCTTCCAAATAAGCTTTTTAAAGCAGAATTAATTTTAATTTTAGATGGTCTTAATAGTGGAATTTCACTGTATATTGAAACACAAGTTTCTTAAAAATGGAAAGCTGCAATTTGTTCCCTTTTTTGTCACAAAACATGATAATGGATATGTTAGTGTTATCTTTAAGCAACGTTTCAACTTCAGTAAACTGCATAATCTTGAACTCTTAAGGGGAATGGATACACCTTCAGGCGAGGTAACTCCTTCAATATTTTTGTCTCCTACTTCAACAGGTGTCAACTTTTAAAGGAAAGAATTTGCTCCTCAGGAGCAAATTCTGTCAACTCTTAAAGGAAAAAATTTGCTCCTCAGGAGCAAATTTTTTCCTTTAAGAGAAGACCCCTTTTTTAATGGGACAAGGCTGATAGAAAGGCAAACAGAAGTCCCAAAAGTTTTCTCCCTTTGAAAAATGGCGGAAAAGTGTGCTAGGTGTTCCCATTCCCCTTAAATGATGTGAAAAACACTTAAAAAAGTATTGGTGCATGCTTGCTGGCCTCGGTAGCTCCGTCGGATACGCGTCTGATTGGTGATCAGGAGGACACGGGTTCAATACCTGCCGGGGTCAGCAACATTCTTTTTGGAGATTGATCATGAAATCTTTTCTACAGTCATTCTCCCTCTTCCACTGATTCAAGGGGGCCAGTTGGCGAAAGAATGTGCACTGTTCTGGTTAACTGCTTATGTATAAGCCTGCCGAGGAAATGTGTGGATAGGTAAACTGACTGACTCAAAAATGACCTACAATAGTGTTGACTGGGCCGTTAAACTCCAATACACGCACTCTGCCCATCGGGGCTTGAAGAAATAGATGGGCTGCATGATAATTCCAGGCAGAGCTGAACAGACTGCACAAGAGTACCCACCGGTTTTAGAGGATCTAAGCCTGCCCAGGCTAAGTTGGACCGTCCATGCTTATAAACCCTATTGGTTTCATTGGGCAACAGGGCTTGAGATGTCATTTCATCTCAAGTCCCTCAAAATTGAAAGCAATGTCTCCAAAATGACCTGTACAGTGTTGTCGGCAAGGTTAAACCTCAAAACAAACAAACAAACAAAACAAACAAACTCCAATACAAACAAACAAATTGGTGCATGCTCATTAGAGCATGTGCAATGACTACGGAGAATACTGTAGAATCACCGTGTTTACCCTAAGCATTCGGACACCTCAGCACAACTCCTTATCATACACATGTACTTATCTATAACTTGAACAAGAACAATACACTACCCTATTTTGTGTCTAAAGATAACAGAACCCGACGTCTAATCAGGGCCTGCACTATTTTGCTAACAGAATTTTTCCGTCAAAAATGGAATAAAAACGGAAAAATAGGCCTGACACCCCTTATATGACAAATGGACTTGTCCAACAAATAGCAGTGGAAGAGTCCACTAGCATACAATTGGTTAAAAAAGGATATATCTGGGCTCAGCATGGTGATGCTTAATTGTTTTGTTCTTGTAGGACATATTTAGACTCCCATGGTAAGAAGAGGGTCACATTCAGTGACAAGCTACAGTCCAAAATACCAGAAAAAGACAGACCAAAAACCCCAATATTGAAAGAAATACAGCACATTATACACAACAAAATAGATGATAACTTCAAAGCCTATTTACAGGTAAGCAGCAAAAACCTACTTACATGCAAGGAGAAAAATCTACAAAGCAAAGCCAGGAGCAAAACCTATTAATGGGTAAGGAGCAGAACCTATGGAACAAAACCTGCTTACAGGTTGGGTGTACAATCAATATTAAAAGGTGAGGAGCAAAACCTACAGAACAAAACCTGTTTATTGGTAGGGAGCACAGTGTATCAACAGGAAGAAGAAAAACCTATGGAGCAAAATCTATTTACAGGTAAGGAGAAAAACATGTTGCCATGTAAGGAGAAAAACCTGTTTACAAGAAAGAAGAAAGCCTGTTTACAGGTACAGAACAAAACCTGTTTACAGGTAAGGAACAAAACCTGTTTACAAGAAATGAGCAAAACCTGTTTCCAGGTATTGAGAGAAACCTGTTTGCAAGAAAGAAGCAAAGCCTGTTTACAGGTACAGAGCAAAACCTATTTATAGCCCCGCTTTGAAAAAGTGGGGGCTATATTGGATTTGGCTTGTCCGGAATTCCGTCTGTCTGTCTGTCTGTAATTTGTCCGGAATTCTGTCTGTCTGTCTGTCTGTCTGTAATATTTGATAGTGGGTACCTTGTTACCGCAACTCCTCTTACAGTTCTAGGTCAATCCTTTTGAAACTTTACAGGTGTTTTCATATAGGTCTGAAAATGTGCATATTCTTTTTTCATTATCCTTAAATAATTTTTTTCACTTATTTCACCTTTTTTAACTTAGACTATTTTTGAGATCTACTAATGTTAAAATGTATAGGGAGTAGCTACCTTGTTACCGCAACTCCTCTTACAGTTCTAGGTCAATCCTTTTGAAACTTTACAGGTGTTTTCATATAGGTCTGAAGATATGCATATTCTTTTTTCATTATCCTTAAATAATTTTTTTCACTTATTTCACTTTTTTTAACTTAGACAATTTTTGAGATCTACTAATGTTAAAATGTATAGGGAGTAGCTACCTTGTTACCGCAACTCCTCTTACAGTTCTACGTCAATCCTTTTGAAACTTTACAGGTGTTTTCATATAGGTCTGAAGATGTGCATATTCTTTTTTCATCATCCTTAAATAATTTTTTTCACTTATTTCACCTTTTTTAACTTAGACAATTTTTGAGATCTACTAATGTTAAAATGTATAGGGAGTAGCTACCTTGTGACCACAACTCCTCTTACAGTTCTAGGTCAATCCTTTTGAAACTTTACAGGTGTTTTCATATAGGTCTGAAGATGTGCATATTCTTTTTTCATTATCCTTAAATAATTTTTTTCACTTATTTCACCTTTTTTAACTTAGACAATTTTTGAGATCTACTAATGTTAAAATGTATAGGGAGTTGCTACCTTGTGATCGCAACTCCTCTTACAGTTCTAGTCAATCCTTTTGAAATTTAACAGGTGTTTTCATATAGGTCTGAAGATGTGCATGTGCTTTTTTCATTATCCAAAACCTATTTTTTAACTTAGACTGTTTTTCAGATCTAATAACGCGAAAAGTCTATAAGGCTTAGGTACCTTGTTAGGGATTTAACCCTCTCACAAGTCTTTACCTTTAATTCATGAGTCTTTCTCCTCTGACAGGGTTATAGCGGGGCTATAGTCAGATCCTCTGACAGTTCTAGTTACAGTTGAGAAGCAAAGCTTAAAGAATAAGGAAATATAATATAAACCTGGTAAATGTTCTTCCAATTTTGCAAGGGATACATTTTTCCAGACATCTTGTTTGCTTTCATGTAAATTGAAAAAAAAAATATTACCAGAATACAGTAAACGCCAATGGCTCAAACACCAATGGTGCATTTATCACTGCTTTTCATGCTTGTGTCCTTAGGAAAAATTTCTCTGGATTGCAGATATTTTGGATGATTTTCTTACTTTAGCTTGAAAATGTATGTTGTGTGTACTCATTAGAGTCGCCACTAATGAGGCCATTAAGCTAACGATGCTTTGAAAAACTGGCCCTGGGGCCAGCTGTTCAAAATGGGCAATGTCTTTAGCTAACATATCGTTAAAACTTTGATCGTTAAATATGGCAAAAGTACTAATATTTTTGCTGAAAAAAAATGTGAGCAGCTTTTGCAAATGCAAAAGCTGCTAACATTTTTTTTTCAGCAAAAATATCAGATTATTCGATATTGTACTTGAATAGTTAAAAAATTTACCACTAACAAGCTCGTTAAGCTAATGATGCTTTGAACAACTGGCCCCTGGTTGTTCAGGGCCCTATTCCAACAGAAGATGACATTATGCGTTCATTACACCATGGTACATGTTCATCATGAAAACATGCCTATATAATTTTGACCCCCTCATACCCCATCACTATTATATGGTAAAAATAGGGTTTACAGGGGTATACCTGATATTTCTTATGTCTGTACAAAATCATAGATTGTGGGTACTCGTAAGAACTGCCTCGTCAAGGTGGTTCTAATGAGTGCACACAATCTATGTTATGAGGCAAAGTATGAACAGTATCAGAATTTTTATCTGTAAATTTTCAATTTTTTTTTGTGGTAAAGTTTTTACTATATTTGAATAGGCATGATTTCATAATGAATGTGCAAGGCAATAATGCATAAGCTTCAGCATGCACATTTCGGCCCCCATCCATTGGGGCTTGAAGAAATATATGGGCTGCATGATGCTTCCACACAGAGCTGAAACCGACCTGCACACGAGTAAACCGCTTAGAGGATATAAGCCTGCCCAGGCTAAGCGGTGCGAGTTGGTCCGCCCATGCTTATAAACCTATTGGTTTCATTGGGTGGCAGGGCTTTGAGATGTCATTTTATCTCAATGTCGGGTAAAAGTCCCACAAAATTGGAAGCAAAGTCTCCAAAATGACCTTTACAGTGTTGACAGGGACGTTAAACCTCAAATCAAACAAACAAATCAACATGCACATTGTGTAGAATCCTGAGGAGCCCTATTGTAAGAAAACCCATCTTGGGTGTGGCTGAGGTGTGTGTGTGTAGGCTGGGGGGCTTGGCAGTTTGCATTTAAGTTTTTAGCTCACCGTCACGTAGTAACGAGGTGAGCTTTTGTGATCACTTTTTGTCCGCCGTGCGTCAGTGCGCCCTTAAACGATTTCTTTAAACGACGTCTTTTCCTAAACCACTGATCGGATTTTGACCAAACTTCACAGGAATGATCCTTAGGTGGTCCCCTTTCAAATTTGTTCAAATGGTTCCGGTCTGCTGCACATCACGGTCACAGGAGCCAAAAATAGATTTTTTTGATGAAAACTTAAAAAATCTTCTCCTCTGAAACCGCAAGGCCCAGTTCTTCAATATTTGGTGTTTAGCTTCACCTAGTGGACCTCTACCAAGATTGTTAAAATTATAGTGCTGGGGCCAAAAATGCTCCCGCTCCGGGGCCCTTTGGTTTTACATAGACTTACGTAGGAAAACCTTTAAAAATCTTCTTGTCTGAAACCAGAAGGCTCAGGTGTTTGATATTTGGTATGAAGCCTCGTCTTATGGACCTCTACCAAGATTTTTCAAATTAAAGCCCTGGAGCCAAAAATGCCCCCGCTCCGGGGCCTTTGGTTTTACATAGGGAATGAAACCAACTGCACATTAGTACTGGTTAACCGCTTAGAGGTTCTAAGCATGCCCAGGAAAGTGGTGCGATTTGGATTGTCCATGCAATTAAACCCTATTGGTTTCATTGGGCAGTAGGTCTTGAGGAGTCATTGTCAGTGTCGGGTAAAAGTCCCACAAAATTGGATGCAACATCTCAAAAATGACCTATACAGTGTTGACAGGGACGTTAAACCTCAAATAAAACATAAACTTACATAGGGAAAACCTTTAAAAATCTTCTTGTCTGAAACCAGAAGGCTCAGGTGTCTGATATTTGGTATGAAGCTTCGTATTATGGACCTCTACCAAGATTGTTCAAAATATAGCCCTGGGGCAAAAAATGCCCTCGCTCAGGGGCCCTTTGGTTTTACATAGACTTACATAGGGAAAACCTTTAAAAATCTTCTTGTCTGAAACCAGAAGGCTCAGGTGTTTGATATTTTGTATGAAGCTTCGTCTTATGGACCTCTGTCCAGAATATTCAAATTATAGCCCTGGGGCAAAAAATGTTTCCGCCCCGGGGCCCTTTGGTTTTACATTGACTTATATAGGGAAAACCTTTAAAAATCCTCTTGTCTTAAGGACCTCTACCAAGTTTGTTCAAATTATAGTCCTGGGACCAAAAATGCCCCCGCTCTGGGGCCCTTTGGTTTTACATAGACTTACATAGGGAAAACCTTTCTGAAACCAGAAGGCCCAGCTCTTCAATATTTGGTGTGTAGCTTCACCTAGTGGACCTCTACCAAGATTGTTCAAATTATAGCCCTGGGTCCAAAAATACCCCGCCTGGGGGCCCTTTGGTTTTACATTGACTTATATAGGATTATTCTTAAAAATCTTCTCCTCTGAAACCACAAGGCCATGGAATTTGATATTGTGTTTGTAGCTTCATCGAGTGGACCTCTACCAAGATTGTTCCAATTAAAGCCCTTGGGCCAAAAATGCACCCAACCCGGGGCCCTTTGGATTTACATTGACTTATAAAGATCTTCTTGTCTGAAACCGCAAGGCCCAGGTCTTTGATATTTGGTGTGAAGCTTCATCTAGTGGACCTCTACCAAGATTGTTAAAAAAAAAAGCTCTTGCGCCAAAAATGCCCCCACCCTGGGGCCCTTTGGTTTTACATTGACTTATAAAGGAAAAATCTTTAAAAAATCTTCTTCTCTGAAACCACAAGGCCCAGGTCTTTGATATTTGCTTTGAAGCTTCATCTAGTGGACCTCTATCAAGATTGTTCAAATTTGAGCACTGGGGCCAGAAATACCCCCGCCCCAGGGCCATTTTACTTTACATTGACTTATACAGGGAAAATCTTTAAAAATCTTCTTCTCTGAAACTAGAAAGCTCAGGTTTTTGATATTGGGTATGAAGGATTGTCTTGTGGACCTCTATCAAGATTGTTCAAACTAAAGCCCTGGGGCCAAAAATGCCCCCGTTCCGGGGCCTTTTTGTTTACATTGACTTATACAGGAAAAGTCTTCTCTGAAACCGCAATGCCCAGGGCTTTGATATTTGATGTGTATTTTTAGTTAGTGGATCTCTACTAAGATTGTTAAAATTATAGCCCTGGGGCCAAAAATGCCCCCGCTCCGGGTCCCTTTGGTTTTTACATTGACTTATATAGGAAAAAATCTTAAAAAATCCTCTCCTTCTGAAACTGCAAGGCTGGGGTCTTTGATATTTGGTGTGTAGCTTCATCTAGTAGACCTCTATCAAGATTGTTCAAATTATAGCCCTGGGGCCAAAAATCTCCCCGCCCCAGGGTCCTTTGGTTTTACAATGACTTATATTGGAAAAAATCTTAGAAAACCTTCTTATCCCCGCCTCAGGGCCCTTTGGTTTTACATTGACTTACATAAGAAAAATCTTTTTCTCTGGAACCAGAAGGCTCAGGTGTTTGATATTTGGTATGAAGGTTCGTCTTGTGGACCTCTATCAAGATTGGGGCCCTGGGGCCAAAACTGCCTCCCCTCGGGGCCCTTTGGTTTTATATAGACTTATTTAGGATTTTTTTTTTTTTTAAAATCTTCTCCTCTGAAACCTCAAGGCCCAGGTCTTCGATATTTGGTTTGTAGCTTCATCTAGTGGACCTTTACCAAGATTGTTCAAATTAGAGCCCTTGCACCAAAAATGCCCCCGTCCCGGGCCCTTTGGTTTTACATTGACTAATATTAGAAATCTGTAAAAAATCTTCTTCTCTGAAACCGCAAGGCCCAAGTTTTGATATTTGGTTTGAAGTATCATCTAGTGGACCTCTGTCAAGATTGTTCAAATTACATGTAGTACTGAAACCGCAAGACCCAGGTTTTGATATTTGGTTTGAAGTATCATCTAGTGGACCTCTGTCAAGATTGTTCAAATTACATGTAGTACCGAAACCGCAAGGCCCAGGTTTTGATATTTGGTTTGAAGTATCATCTAGTGGACCTCTGTCAAGATTGTTCAAATTACATGTAGTACTGAAACCGCAAGGCCCAGGTTTTGATATTTGGTTTGAAGTATCATCTAGTGGACCTCTGTCAAGATTGTTCAAATTACATGTAGTACTGAAACCGCAAGGCCCAGGTTTTGATATTTGGTTTGAAGTATCATCTAGTGGACCTCTGTCAAGATTGTTCAAATTAGAGCCCTGGGGCCAAAAATGCCCCTGCCCCAGGGCCCTTTGGTTTTACTTTGACATATACAGATAAAACCTTTAAAATCTTCTTGTCTGAAACCAGAAGGCTCAGGTGTATGATATTTGGTATGAAGGTTGTTCTTGTAGATCTCTATTAAGATTGTTCAAATTATAGCCCTGGGGCCAAAAATGCCCCCGCCCTGAGGCCCTTTGGTTTTACATTGATTTAAATTGGGAAAACCCTTATAAATCTTCTTGTCAGAACCATCTACTCCACCTTATATTACCTACCATTTTATCTGTACAATAAGGATCAGGTGAGCAATCCAGGGCCCTTATGGCCCTCTTGTCTTAATTATGCTACCAGGTGGGCTTTGGACTTACTTCTAGTCTGTAAATATGCTGAGAATATATGGTATTACTTGTCTCATTTTCTCAGATAAAGGCAGAAGAGCATGGTATGGAACCAGGGGACCTTGTGAAGCTGTCGCAGGCAGAGTTGTCCATGCGTTTGGGCTCGGACACTGGCGGAGGATCATGGAGAAAGAAAGGTCGTGGCAAGGTGAGATATCGGTCCTCAATTATAGATTACAAATATTTTTATGTATTCTGATGTTTGCATCCCATAATCCCTTTCTGATCTTAGGGGAGATCACTGTGTTTGTGTTTAAAAGGGGAGTGGATACACCTGAAATACAGAGAAATTCCGCTATTAACCCTTTACCACTCAGATACGTGTTTTTACGTGTCTGCATCCCCCCCCCCATTTTAAGCCCCAGAAGCACATAAAATCTGCATTTCTACCCCTGGATAGTTAAGTTTGCTTTAGGATTTGTCGGGCAAAAAAGTGACCTGTTTTTTTCGCGCGCCTCCCCACTAAAAATATTCCTGGGGGGGTTTGAAGGGGGGCATCGCCCCCCTCACATCCCGAAAAATTTTGGGTTTATGGCCCAACCGGCCGCTAAAATTTATATCTGAGGGTGTCTGGGGTCAAACATGCCTGAAAATTGATGCTGATAAAACATGCTGCAAACAGTGAAAATGGTTAGTGCCAACCACCTTAATGGTTGCCTTGACAGCTGTGTGAAGATTAAAATGTGGTCCCAAATTCATGTGAAAACACACTTTTTGCCAACTTTGAGATGCCCCCTCTATACCATGACAACAATGATCAAGTCATGAAAGGTTGCATTTGAAAGGCTACTGCCCAATGAACATTCATACCGAGTTTGGTGTAAAACAGACCATCCATTATGAAACAATGGCTAGTTGAAGTTGCTGTCAGGTGCAACACTGTGAAAATCAGTGAAATTCACAAAATCCCTGAGTGGTAAAGGGTTAAAGAAGAAAATCCCAACTGACCAAAATAATGTTTTTTCATCATTTTATTGCAAGAAACAATATTTCAGATAAAATAAAAGCATTTTAGACTAAAATTCAGTATGTTCCCAGATTTTAGTTAACCCTTTCCCACTCAGATACGTGTTTTTACGTGTCTGCATCCCCCCCCCCCCCCATTTTAAGCCCCAGAAGCACATAAAATCTGCATTTCTACCCCTGGATAGTTAAGTTTGCTTTAGGATTTGTCGGGCAAAAAAGTGACCTGTTTTTTCGCGCGCCTCCCCACTAAAAATATTCCTGGGGGGGTTTGAAGGGGGGCATTGCCCCCCTCACATCCCGAAAAATTTTGGGTTTATGGCCCAACCGGCCGCTAAAATTTATATCTGAGGGTGTCTGGGGTCAAACATGCCTGAAAATTGATGCTGATAAAACATGCTGCAAACAGTGAAAATGGTTAGTGCCAACCACCTTAATGGTTGCCTTGACAGCTGTGTGAAGATTAAAATGTGGTCCCAAATTCATGTGAAAACACACTTTTTGCCAACTTTGAGATGCCCCCTCTATACCATGACAACAATGATCAAGTCATGAAAGGTTGCATTTGAAAGGCTACTGCCCAATGAACATTCATACCGAGTTTGGTGTAAAACAGACCATCCATTATGAAACAATGGCTAGTTGAAGTTGGTGTCAGGTGCAACACTGTGAAAATCAGTGAAATTCACAAAATCCCTGAGTGGTAAAGGGTTAAGGCAACCTAAAATTAAGACTAAGTCTGCTTTAAAAAGATTATGTAGAAGGCTGCAGTTATTCTTTCTTTGCATTTTCTGCGTACAGTGTCCTCTGATCAGAAACCACCTTTGGTCTTAATATTGGAAATTTTACTGCTTTTACTATTATTTGTACAAGGGAGACAACTTTTGGGATTTTCTGTGATATAAGCCCTTCTGAAAACCCTTAAGAAAATAGGCCTATTCAAATAAACTGAAAATTTTACCACCAAAAAACTGAAAATTTTCAGGCAAAAAATTCTGATATTTTTCAGACATAGATTGTGGGAAGTCGGTAGAACCGCCTTGGCAAGGCGGTTCCAACGGGTACCTACAGTCTATGATTTGAGCAGAAATACGAAAAATAATGTATACCCCTGCAAACACCAGTTTTACTATATAAAAGTGGGGTTTAAGTGGGATCAAAATTATACAGGCGTGCTTTCGTGATGCAGGCTCTTCTCATAAAGGAAAGAATTTACTCCCCTAAGGAGCAGATTTTCTCCTTTAAATGTAGACACAGTTTGACAACAAGTACTCTATACACAGTGCTGCTCGGAGAAAGGGTCTGCTCTTAAAGGAAAGAATATGCTCCTCAGGAGCAATTTCTTCCCTTTGGAAGCAAATTAATTTCCCCCAAAGTAGAAACCTGTTAATATGAAAGACAAGGTTAATTCTGACAGAACTGCTGTCCTGAAAGTGTTTCCATTTACCTTAAATATAAAGCATGCCCTTACCCTTGTATGGAAAGTCTGGCCAAGACAGATATAAAGAAAACACAAAAATACCATATTTGCCGTAATTATTAAGGATGCTCACTCATACAACAAAATATATATAGATACAACTACTTTTATTTATCTCCTTTTCCACATAGTAAATAAAGCACTATTTCAATAAGGCTGTGTTTTGTTGTCTAACTTTCTTACAATATCTGGCAGTATATGGACACCGAGTAGATTCAGGTCGAAGGGGGGACGCAGTGACAGCATATAACCTTGCTCGCACGAAAACGGGCACCAAATTATTAATTTGTTTGCACTCAAAATATTGTGCAGTCCAATTTTGAATTTTGAGTATTCCAAAATATGCGCACACTCCAAATGTGTGCTCCAAGATTTTGTAACATTCCAAAAATTGCGCACTTCCTATAGTACGCTCCAAATTTTGAAACAGAGTATTCCAAATATTGCGTACATCCTGTTTGTACGCTCCACAATTTTTAACATTCCAAATATTGCGCACATCCTGTTTGTACGCTCCAAATTTTGTAACAATCCAAATATTGCACACATCCTATTTGTACGCTCCAAGTATTCCAAATATTGCATACATCTTGTTTGTATGCTTTACAATTTTTTAGCATTCTAAGTATTGCGCACATCCTGACTGTACGCTCCAAATTATGTAACAATCCAGATATTGCGCACATCCTATTTGTACGCTCCACTCTATCCCAACTCTTGTGCACTCCAATTCATGCACTCCAACTAATCTTGACAGTGAGCACTCCGTAATGTGCACTCCAAAATGCATTCCATGACACGCATTCCATACCATCTTCTGCATTATGCAATGCATACCATGTAATCCATCCCATATTACATATATTCAAATAGCCCCGGCTGCACGTGCGAACCTTACTTATGACTTGCAATTTAGAAATTTTTTAGTATGACCCTGGGGGGAACACATTCTCAGGCTATGGCGAACCATTTCCATGAAGGAGACGCCACCCAGTTCAAGAAGTTCTGAAAGAAACAAGCCTCAGCTCTGCTCCCAGCAACCAGTACCCTGAATCTAGGCTCAAGAACAAATCTTCAGGGTATGGCGAACCACTTCCATGAAGGAGATGCCACCCAGTCCAAGTAGAAGTCCTGAAAGAAACAAACTTCAGCCTTGCTCCCAGCAACCAGTATTTGGAATCTAGGCTCAAGGCGTAAAGTTTCATTACAACCAAACAGCTGTCTAAGCAAAGTGTCCCCCCTATCGAATGCTGAATTCCGCCACAGCAAATTTATGATGCCCCACATAAATTTGTCCCCCAATTCAGCAAGTCAACATTTTTATGAATATAGCTTTTTATCCTTGTCCTGTTATTCTAACTACATATTTGGATTTTACATTTGGGAAGAAGGGTCTGTAACAAATTGATTGACTACTTCCTCAAATGTATTCAAAAATATGATATTGCCCACAGCAGTGAGATGAACCCTATCCGTCTTAAATAGCCCTGTTATATTGAAATCGAGCACATGCTTGATTGTTCGGTCACTACATTTAAAGCAGGCTGTCTACCCAATTGGTTTATACGCCTCCTTTGATCCAGCTTTTTAAGCCCTTCATGAGTGTTGTCCGCCCCCAGCCACGACTGACAATTAGGGAGGATGTCTGATCATACCGTTTGGGCTTCGGGATAGATAGAAGCCATGTATGCAAATTAGCTTTTAAAAGTCTTTAAGAAGTTTGCTTTGGGACCACTCAACAAGGTTGTTGCCCCCGAGGTGAATAATTATCATCACAAGGGTTGAATGAAACTGCAGCAACCATTGGAGCTCGGTGTCGTAGTGATCCCAGTGCACCGCTTTACCCTAATAAAAATTTTAGCTAACAAGCACTGCATTAGCTGGAGGTCTGAGAGCTGATACGCTGTCAGCAAGGTGTGAAACCAGGGAATCACCGATAAGCAATATATCTGTAACAGACAATTTAAAAACGTATGTACCATGTTACCGCCCCAGTTTTCCATCAACCAAGTTCTTTTATGGCTATACTAGAATACCCTTAGCTGCCAAATTAATAGCCCTTCCAATTCTAAAGGAATGTGCAGCATAAAGTTGCTTTGAAAGTCCTAGTTTATTTTCTACAGCTGTCACAAGAATGCCACTGAGCTGACAGTGCTTTAATGAATGGCCATTCCGGAGGCAAAAGAAGTCTAGACTACCATCAGGCTTCCACATCATATATTGTTTGACAACCAAGGCAACATATAGATGCATTGATTGCAAGTGGGATGCAAGATATTGTTGGAGGGCAGTTATGTCTCAACTAATTCTAAAGATGAAGTATATATTTATCTAGTTTATTTATCTGATTAGAACTATCTCATCCAACATTACCCTGCGTGAGTGGGTATGTGTGATTAGAATGTGGTGTACTGCAAGGTGCAGTGCTCAGTACTCTACATTTTAATAAATGCATAAAATAAAATAAATAAATAAATACATAAATGGAAATATCTCATTAAACATTACCCTCCGTGAGTGGTAAGGTTGATCCGTAGATTTGAAAAGAATGTTGTGTACTGCAAGGTTCAGTGCTCGGCACTCTACATTTTTAATATGTCATGGAAATATCTCGATTAACATTGCCTTCCGTGACTTGGTAAGGTTGGTCTGTAATTTTGAATAGAATGTGGTGTACTGCAGGGTGGAGTTCCCAGTACACTACTGTTTTTTTTTTTTTTTTTTTATAAATCAAAAATAAATAACAGAAGATGCTCCAAAGATGGAAAATTATCCACTGGACCACTGGTCTTATCTCATTACCTACAAAGTAGGCACCAAAACCGAGTTCAAACCCCTTGCACGAATGGTGCAGTGCTGTAAGTCCTCATTTGACATCCAGAACCGGTCATGAGAAACGGAAATACCATAATTTTTTTTTTTTTTTTTTTTTGAAAAATTGTACCCAAAGTTCAAAATCCTTCATATCTGCTGTGATGCGAAGGTGACAGTGTATCTTTGATAAACCACATGTAGCATTTATAAATTGCCCACAAAATGGACTCCCTAGTACCAAGCAGGAAACTGTCAAGATAATATATGAATCGTCCCTCAGAAACATGTCTAGCTACCCAGAATTCCAAAAAAGTAGCGACAGTCTCGAAAGTCTGGCGTGCTATGCTGCAACCAAATGGCATTGCTTAAACAAAATAAAACTTCCCGTCAAGCTTGAATCTGAGCTGATCAGAGTCTAAAGGAGAGACGGGTAATAGCCCAAATTTTCCTTTTATATCGGAATTTACCAAAAGGCAACCACAGCCTTAAGCTTGTACCATTTGCACAATATAATATACAAGACCTAATGGTGATATGTGCAGAGTTTATAGCGGACAAGAGTCAAAAGGTCCAGCCACTCTGTCTGCTTTAACTTTTTTTTTTTTTTTTACAATGTCTGGCTTGATATTGGCAGACTTCATATCGAATCAGATGAGGTTTGTGGCTTCAAATATGTTTTGAAAGTCAATAAAATTACCTTTAGAAAATATATTGTTTGTGGTCATTGAATTCCCAATATATGTTTAATTGACAGGTTACGATCGATAATACCGGTATATCACACCTGTGATTCAAGCGGCTATGTCCGGCTCAAAAGTAGGTCGGGTGTTCATAAATAAACTAACATTCGACAAACACATGGTCATTTGCATATTTAAAAATAACATAGCTGGTCAGCCGAGCCGTCAAGCTATCCCGCAATGCCTGCGCTGTTTAACTCTGACAACCCAAACTGACGCTATTATACCCGAAAGTCGAGGCATAATCCCTTCAAAAATATAAAGAAAATTCTAAAAGCGCCTTTACTTGAAATATGGTATTTTAAGTTAATTTAGCGTTACACAATGAGTGCCAAAGGTCATGACCCTTGTGGAAATTCGCCAGTCAGTTCGTAAATATCGGCCACCATCCGGTCTACAATCTATCTACAGATAAATTCCCAAGATTTGCACTCAAAATAAACAGATACCGGGCGTCCCTGTGGTACAAAATATATAAGGACGGTCGGCGTGAAGTCACTTTCACTGAGGTCCGCCATTTTCGGAGGTGCAAACAAAGGTATTCTGCTATATGACCTTACCAAATGTACACAAGAAATATTTTCAATCAGTCCCACACCTCTGGCAAAGATTTTGCTTTTAAAACTGTTAAAAAATGATCACATTTTAGCAATAAAAACCGAAGCTTTCACCTCCACCAAATGAGAAACTGGCGGGAAAGATATCCGTTCTTTGTTTCTTTTTACTGAAGAGTTCCCTGCCGACCATCCTTATATCAGAAATCATATTTAGCCCTTTAATTTCTTCGCTGCATACTATTTATCTTCCATAATAACACTTTTCCCAAGCTTTATAAGGTACCAAAAACTCGCAGGGCCACCATTGTCACCCATGTATATTTTGCAATTAAAATGGCGATTTTTATGCCGCCGTAGTGTCACTTTTCCTAATATTTCCGTAACGGTGAACTGTCTTAGTTGTGCCTTTTTCCCTATTTAGTTGTACCTCGTCACTAACGCATTTTATCATTTCCGGTTGCAAAACGAAAGTACCGATAATATTATTGTTGTTCGAGGTCAACCAATGGAAATTCTTATATTATAGCTAAAAGACACCCTCTTCTTCTTTTATTATGAAATATATCTCAACCGAGTCCTGACAACTTTCTCTTGCTGGGTTTTAGTTTTAGATTCCTCTTAAAAAATACAACTTTCTTTTGCTGGATTTGAAAACGGAAAAGGAAGGTTTCCCTGAGCATGCGCAAGACGCCAAACCATAGTTTGGCCCTTAAGACGCTTGACTGCTGAATAACAAACACGGTGCAATCGTCCAGTAACCTGGACCAACTGTCATGGTGGATGACGAGATCGAAATTGCGATCAGACATTGTTTAAACCTAAATAATGAGAGGTCAAGCCACCCTGAAGATGCAATCATGACACATTAATGACAGTCCATTCAATTTGTTCGCACCAAATAAATGGGATTATCATTTAGTTGATAATCCCTATTAGTGCACATGGTGTAATAATAACACACCAAGTATATTTACCGTAAAAATCCTGGAAATTCGGACACCTTGAGGTCTTGCTGGAATTCTCCAAAATTTTTTAAGTAATTTGTTTCAGGATCCAGCAAGGAGTCCAAAAGCTGCCGACAGAATGGCAAACAGTGTAGACCCTGATCAGACTGCTCCTTTAGGATCTACACTGTTTGCAAAAGTAGGGGTTGTCGTTTTCATAGGGATAAGGGTTATTAGATTTGTTTGTTTGTTTTGGAGTTTAACAGCCCAGTCAACACTATTTTAGGTCATTTTTAAGCCGGTCAGTTTACCGATCCACACTTTTCCTGGGTAGGCTTATATGTTAGCGGTTAACCAGTACAGAAACTGACAACTGTCCTTTTTTTGAATCAGCTGAATGACAGTAGAAAAGATTTCAGGATCAATCTCCACGAAAGAAGGTTGGCGACCCTGGCAGGTATCGAACCTGCGTCCTCCTGATCACCAGTCAGAAGTGCATCCGACTGAGCTACCAAGGCCGGCTAAGGGTTAATAGAAGGACTTCCTAGGGCTTGCTTGAATGATTAGAATGAAATATCTAAGAGCACTGTGCCCGTATTATGGGTGATTGCGGTATATGGTATAATTTTGTGATCATTTTTCTTGTTTCTGTAGAAAGCATATGTTGTGGGCACTAGAAGCCTCCGTGGTGTAGTGGTTACGCTACTCGCCTTGTAAACCAGGGGTCTCAGGATCAATCCTGGACTTCTCTAGAGTTTTGGATGAGTCTTTAAACCGAGGTCCTGTCTCCGTATGACCTTAACTGTTGGTGGGATGTAAAACTCAAAAACTCACTCATGTTGTGGGTACTCATTAGAACTGACTCACTGAGGCAGTTATAACTGGTATTTACAATGTATGCTTTTTTAGCTTTCAGGAATTGGAGAAAAAAATTGCATAATTATCATCATAGACCTTCTAAATCTGGCTGTTCACAACAATCCCTGCCTTTGCAAACAGTGTAGAGCCTGACAGAAGCCATCTGATCAAGAACTACACTGTTTGTCAAGCCATTTGATCATGATGTACATGTGCACTGTTTGTCATGCAGTTTGTGAATTGAATGAAAACATTAAATCAAGTTATTTGATTGGTGGATAGTCAGAAATGGGTGTGGCTAAAGTAATTTATTCAGCGGGATAAGGGATTAATATGCACTTGCTCAACACATTATACATGTCACATTGTGTGTTACTTAATTTACAACCCCCTATGTTTGAATGGATAAGCTCCCTATTAACTTGACACATACATGTTAAAACCTTAAAACACCCATGTTAAAACCTTAAAACACCCATGTTAAAACCTTTTAAACACCAAGGAAAATCATATAGCGGATGACAATCTTATTTCTTCCAGGAGAATAAGTCATGACATTTCATGCAAATTGTCTGCTTAGCAGACGAATTGCATGAACTGTGTTGAACTCACCTGGTACTATATTTTGAAAATGCTGTCTGCTAGTCCTGATTGGTGTTTTAAGGGTTATACAACGAGTTTGTGCAGTGATCATATATTTTTCGAAGACACTTCAACTTCCCTAGTTTGTAGATAAATTATCTTAAAATAATTGCCACCAATTTACAGAGCTCTGAGGCAGACACATCCTCACTGGTCAGTACAGAGTAACAAAAAATAGTTCAATTTATATTATTATTTTTCTTCCTTTCTTTTTTTTAAATATTATTTTTAGTAAACTAATCTACATCTGAAGACAGAAGCATGTGGTACCCCTTTCATACATGTTCATGGTTGTGCATTCCCTTTCATGTTATCAAACATCACATTAATGAATACCTTTGAAATCACCACGTGAACAAGTTCTTGAAATGAACATCCTTTACACCCCACTTTATATGGAGAAAACAGGGGTTTAGGGGGTATTATTTTTCTTATTTCTGCTCCGAGACATAGGTTGTGGGTACTCAATGAGGCGGTTCTAATGAGCACCCACAACCTATGTTTTGAGTAAAAATGAGAAAAATATCAAGGATTCTCATCAGAAAAGAAGCAATTTTGGAGATGTGAAAAAAAATGCACTCTGTCGCACGGGTGTGTTATCGTAATGTGCCAGATTTTAAAGAGAAACTCGTGTTTATAAGAGAACCGTAAAATCCTAACAGTTTAGACCCCTTGAGGACTTGCTATAATTCTCGTAAATTGTAAAAAAGAAAATGTTTCACTATCCACTAAGGAATAAAAAAAGTGCAAATGGAATGGCAAAGAGTGTAGACCCTGATCAGACTGCTCCTTTGGGTGCATTCTTTTCTGGGTCTGCATGGTTTGCTTAGGCCTGTCTGTCCCAATACTTATGATAATAACAGTATACATTATTTCAAACATATTGACTGCATTCATGCAAGGGTAGCCCGATTTTGTTAACATTAAGGGGAATGTGCACCCATGCGAATGTACAAAAAGGATACACATTAGGTATCTATCATGTCCCCTATAATGGCTTTTCTTTCTGATGAAACAGTGGTAATTTTCATATTTATGCTCAAAACATGGATTGTGGCTGCTTGTTTGAACTGCCTCATTGGATGTTTGTTAGAACTGCCTCAATGAGCAAGCAGTTCTAACAAATACCTAGTCTTTAGTGGATCTCACTGCAAATCAAGTAGTTTTCAGTTAGACTTCCTGTCACTGCCAGCGACAATCCACTGGTCATTAGTGACCTTTAAGCTGTGTTGAATTAACATCAGTGCAATGTCATGATGTTGCATCAAAGTTGATTCAACATTGTTTGATTTCATGTCTTTGCATTTATTCTGATTTCAATTTAAAAATGGAAATAAATTCATCCAGGCTCCCACATTTAAGAATACTACATATTAAAATGGCAATCAAATCATCCAGGCTCTCATAATTGTGCTACTTTGTCTTCTGACAACTCTTTGTTTGTCAAACGATCAACCATAAAAATAAAATAAACAGCCAACAACAGACTTTATTAACCCTTGTCCTGCTGAGCCCGGATATGCCTTATCTTTCAAACAATGAAGATCCAGATCAGATGGCTTCTGAAGAAGCCATCTGATCAGGATCTTCATTGTTTGTCATTCAGTTTATGAATTTGGTGCAATAATTTGCATTAAGTAATCTGATTGGTTGATAATCAGTAGTGGGTATGGTATATATAAACATTCAGCAGGTCAAGGGTTAACTCTTGTTTTTGTTGCACTATTTCTAGAATTGAAAGTGTTTGTTTATTATTGTTATTAGTTTATTCTTTTTTGGTATATACTTTTCACTTGCTGTATTTAACATGACGAAGGCCTTTCAAAGTAAAATATTACATACAACCCTTTTTTTGCAACACATTCTTGCAACCTATATTTCTTGCAATGCTTTTCTTCAAAGTTTAAAGGGGATGGATACACCTTCAGGGGAGGCAACTCTTTAAAAAAACAAGCATTCTTGTCTCCATTGTATATTGGTGCCAACCCTTAAAGGAAAGAATTTGCTCCACGGGAGCAAATTCTTTTCTTTAAGGGTAGGCCCCTTTTTCTGGAGGGACTCAGATTTCCGGCAAGCAAATATGATGTCCTAAAAGTAATCTCCCTTGTAAAAATGGTAGAAAAAGTGAGGTGTATCCATTCTCTTTATGTTTATCACTGTGCATTCTGGGTATTTTTTCCTGCAGAAGACATTTTGAAGTACTTTTCGTATTTTTCCCAGAAAACAGAATTTAACATCTCATGCAATTGTCTCCAATTTGCATGAAATGTCAAATTCAATTTTCTGGGAAAAATTAGAAAAATACCAAAAATGTGCCGTCTGCTAAATAAGCCTAGAGAGTGGTAAAGGTTAAATTCTTTTTTATACATAATTTAAGCTTACTAACTTCTGTTAGCATTTCATTTTTTCTCTACATAATATAAAAGGGAACTTACTCAACCCATAAATCACAAAAAGGGCTGATGCAGACATCATTTTCACACATTTCAAATGTTTTGCACTGAAAATCAGACAGGGCATTTCACCTGAAAAATCTGCTGGCAGGCAATTCTCATACAATGTTAAGTTTGATTTTTTTTTCTGAAAATTAAGAAACGTATGAATGTTGTCAGCTACACAATTTTTTTGGTGGCCTCAAAGTTTAAATCACTTTCTTTATATCATTTTCTATGTCTGAAACATGGCTTCTTCATGAGTACTACTTTTTAGTGTATTAATACATATTTACCCATGATGCTTTAGGGTAAAGATGGGATGGACAGAGAACACACATATCCATCTGTTAGAGTTACTTTCAGTAAGTTGAGTAAAAAAGATCGGAAAGTTCACTTTGCAAAAGAAGGGACGGAAATGTCAATGTTTTCAGTGTCGGGAACAGAATCCACATATATTTCGTCTTCACAGGTATATGACTTGTGCATGTCAGTTACTAGTTCTGTGACTAATAAGAATTGGACAGTTAGCAGTGTGTCTTGGAATAACAATTTAGCTTTTTAGAGATGGCTGTAAACTGAAAACCGCTGTAGCAGAATCACCAAAAGTGCTTTTGTATGTTTCTTTGTATGTATGTTAACCCTTTTTGTACCAAATGGAATCTTCCTCCTTATATATACCAGGAGTTCATTTCAAAATTAAGGGGTGTCAGGTTGTGTTTTCTTCAAAATTTATTTGGAAAATGACTAAACTTTTCGTAAACAGTGTAGGCCCTGATCAGACGCTGCATTCTGCAGCGTCTGATCTGGGCTGCACTGTTTGCCACGGTACCTGTTTTGGGGTTTCCAGTACAAAATGGGTCAATACAAAATTTATATGATTTTGCAAGTTTTTTTTCAAACTGCATGCAAACTTGTTTTACACACAGACATCCAGTTTACTAGCTCAGTTTGGGATGTATGACAGTCTAAAAGAGGAGTCATTTAAATCTTGTATACCGGTAGCTCTTTCAGCCTTCATTATAATAACACACCCGTGTGACAATGTGCATTTTTTTTGCGTCTCCAGAATGGCTACTTTTCTGATGAAAATTCGATATTTTTCTTTTAAATATTGCAAACATATGTTGTGGGTGCTTGTTAGGACCGCCCCATTGAGGTTTACAAGGTATTGATTACACAGACTTGTTAACATAATGATCCGCTGGGTAACTTTGGTATTGTTTCTGAACCTGAACTATACAGTACAACTTCGATTGCTCGATGGCTCGTTCACCATGACTGTGTAGAACCCTTACTTGAGTCCCTAGGAAATTTCTCTACATAAGAAATAGGAAGGGTGAAAAATAGGAAATTTCCGTCTTTTATTGTCGCGCCTGCTATTAGCATGGCGCGATATAGGTGCCCGGTTTTCTGTCCGTTCGTTAGTTCGTCCGTCCGTTCGTCAAGGCGTCAACATTTGCGACCACCCCAGCGTTCACCCTAATGGTCAAGTTCTCAAGAACTATAAGAGCTTCATCAATGATACTTGGTACAAACTTGTATCTGGGGATGACAACTTACATGCAAGCATCCATATTTTACCTTGACCTACATTTCATGGTTCACTGACTTTGTAAAATATTGCGACCACCCTAGCGTTCACCCTAATGGTCAAGTTACTTTCTCAAGAGCTATAAGCGCTTCATTAATGATATGTAGTACAAACTTGTATCTGTGGATGGCAACTTAAATGCAAGCATCCATGTTTGACCTTGACCTACTTTTCATGGTTCACTGACTTTGTAAAATATTGTGACCTCCCAAGCGTTCACCCTAATGGTCAAGTTTATTTCTCAAGAACTATAAGAGCTTCATTAATGATACTTGGTACAAACTTGTATCTGGGGATGGTAACTTAAATGCAAGCATCCATATTTGACCTTGACCTATATTTCATGGTTCACTGACTTTGTAAAATATTGCGACCACCCTAGCGTTCACCCTAATGGTCAAGTTTATTTCTCAAGAACTATAAGAGCTTCATTAATTATAGTTGGTGCAAACTTGAATCTGGGGATGGCAACTTAAATGCAAGCATCCATATTTGACCTTGACCAAAATTTCATGGTTCACTGACTTTGTAAAATATTGCGACCATCCTAGCGTTCCCCCTAATGGTTAAGTTCATTTCTCAAGAATTATTAGAGCTTCATTAATGATACTTAGTACAAGCTTGCATTTGAGAATGGAATCTTTTGTGCAAGCATCTATGGTTGACCATGACCTACATGTCATGCTCTGATGACTTTTCGCCCCCACAGGCGCGACAAAGCCTTTGGCGGAATTCTTGTCTTGCAAATGTACACACAGCATACATTTTTCATTACAGAACACTGAAAAAGATGTCCTAAAGTAGGTTGTTATGCCTCCTGGTAGTAACCCTCAGTGGCTCGAACTACCCCTGTCTCGAACAGATTTACGTTCCAAAGGTGTTCGAGCCATTGAAGTTCGACTGTATTTGTTTTTATAAATTAGAATAAAACAAATAAAACCACCACGTGTTGGGCCAGGTATGCTGTAATGGTACAAATGATTACAGATTTGCAGCACATTAACCCTTGAGATGCTAAAAAACTCTAGCACACTGCATTTTCAAAGCATTTTCCTTTTTTTCACCGAAATAATGGCTTGAGATTACAAAGAATCATCTTCTGGGCAGATGATTCACATGAAATGTTACACACTTTTTCTCTGAAATACACGAAAAAAAATTAGATTATCATAATTTGCTCCAGATTGTTCCTAAGCACTTCAAGGTTTAATGCTTTTGGTTTGCTGTTTGTTTGAATTGAGGTTTAATGTCCCCGTCAAAACTATTTCGGTCATTTTGGAGGTGTTGCTTCCAATTTTGTAGGATTTTTATCCGACATTGAGATGAAATGACATCTAAAGCGCTGTCACCCAATGAAACCAAAAGGCTGATATGCATCAGACTGTCTGACTAACACCCCTTTTCCTCGGCAGGCTTAGTTCTTCTAAGCGGTTCACCAGTACTTGAGTGGTCAGTTTAAGCTCTGCCTGGATGCTCCATGCAGCCCAAATCTATTTCTCCAAGGCCAGATTGGCGGGGGCAAACGTTTGGTTTGCATTTTGCATGAGTAAACAGTAATTGGTCTGTTCTAACAACATAATTTAAATTTTTACTCTGTCCAGTGACTTTGTTTAATTTTTCAAGCTTTTGCTTACAACTACATTCTTTTTTATCATATGTTGGTTTTTATTGCTAGATGGTGTCCGTTACCTTAAGCTTTTGTTATGTTTTCTGAATGAATTTTATTTGACAGGACTCTTGTCAGCTAACATTAACAAATACAGTAGAAATTCGAAGACTCGAACACCGATGGCTCAATTACCATGGCTGAGTCGAACCTGTTCTTGATCCCCTAGAGAATCCCTCTACATAAGAAGTAGTGGGGGTATAATTAAGGAGATTTTCGACCTTTATCTTGCAAATGTATGCTGTGTGTACTCATTAGAATCGCCTCGATGAGGAGATTCTAATGAGTACTCACAGCATACGTGTTTATAAAACACTGAAAATATGTCCCAAAATTAACCCCGTTATGCCTCCTGGCCGTAACCCTCAGTGGCTCGAACTACCCTTGTCTTGAACAGATTTTCTTTGTTCCCAAAGGTGTTCGAGCCCTTGAAGTTCAATTGTATTGGGTAATTTTATTGGCAGGGTTGGACGTTCTTGTCGTCTAATGCTAACAAATATCCGGTAATTATGAAGCAATGGTAGCTTTTGTATTGTATTACTAAGTCTTTCTTACTGTGAAATATTACAGAAGTATTGCTGTTTTAAGGGGAATGGACACACCTGGCATTTTGTCGGCTATTTTTACAAGGGAGACAACTTTAAGGATTTCTTGTATAATAAACTCACCCCCTTGGAAAAGGGATCTTCTCTTAAAGGAAAAATATTGCTCCTTTAAGAGTAGACCCCTGTTCACACGGGAGACAAATTGTCATGGGAGACAATTTTTTTTTTTTTTTAAATAAAATAAAATAAATTGTCTAAACTTATTTTTTTTTTTTTAAATTGTCTCCCCTGAAGGGGTGTTCATTCTCTTCAAGGAATTTTATGTACCATTACTTTTATGATATAAATTAATCCACATTTAATAAGAAGCACAACCTAGAAAGGAATCAATTTAATTTAACATCATGAAAATGTGGATACATTCAAGGGGAGGCAACTGTGTTGTTCAAACCACTGGCAGCACTGGTAGGTAGATTGTCAGGAAATTTTACAATTAAATTTCTGTATTGTAAGTACATAATGTAGTCCTTGATCAGATGCTGCACTATGTGTCATTTGATCAGGCTCTACACTGTTTGCCTGTGCCCCAGCAAAAAAGCCCGGTCTCATAATGAGCATCTAATCCGGATGCACACTTCTTGACACGATTTTTGACTACATCCCCTATTTTCAAGAAAGGATATGTCCAAATTCAAAGATGGAATAGTTGACTTCAGAAATATAGGGGTGAAAGGGTAAAAAAATTAGAAAAGTAAAATAAATTTGAAAGACTTGCCTCACGTGAAGAAGTATCCATTTTCTTTGGCTACTTAAAAAGATTGTATAAAATATATATGCCGATATACAGTGAAACTCCTCTATTAAGACCACTTTCGGGACTGTTCAAAAGTGGTCTTCAAGACCACTTTTGAACACTCCCAAAGTTGGTCCCTGAGCAGAGGACACTGTTGCCGAAAACACAAAGAAAGAATAACTGTAACCTACTAAATAAGGTTTCAAAGCAGAAATGGTCTTAATTTTAGGTGGTCTTAATAGCGGAATTTCACTGTGTATGATGATATGAGTTCATGTATCTGTTAATGCTTTCATTTTCACGTTTTCTGATCTTTACTTACTGTACATGTACATAACACATAGATGAATAAAATAGCAGGTAGCTTTCTCATCCATCTAGAATGTAGGTTAAATCAGAATGTTAAACTAACGAGATATTCAGAAGAGTAAGGTATGATTTAGATGTCCATATCATAACAAAACAAGCTTATTCAAATACATTGTAAACTTTACCACCGCAAAAACGAAAATTTTCAACTGAAAAATTGTGATTTTTTTCTTATTTCTGCTCAAAATATAGATTGTGGGTTCTCATTAGAACCGCCTCATTGGGGCAGTTCTAACTAGTACACACAATCTATACTTTAGAGCAGAAATAAGAAAATAAGGTTTACCCCTGTAAACCCCAGTTTTACTGTTTAAAAGTGGGGTTCAAGGGGATCAGAATTATATCGGTGTGTTTTCTTGATGTGGAACACCCGGTTTGGGATTAAAATCTGAGACTGGCTTGGGAGCTGGACTGAAAACCAGTCTTATTGTCGTACATGTATCTTATATGTTGTAGTTGTAAAAAACTTAAGGGTCTTATAATAATGAACCTTTTTGATTAGAAAACCTGGTTTGCTCTTTGCAAACAACAAAGGTTCATATCAGTATCTCTGCAGTCTGATCATCACCTTAATACTCCCTGTTTGGGCAGTACAATACCTCCAGTGTCTATATATAAGATGTCAAGATTCTGTAAGTTAGACTAGTTTGTGTAGACAAATGTGTGTCGAGGTTGTAAAGCATTTTTCATGCTCAACTCAGCTGAGCATGAAATTTGTGTATCCTTATAACTACTAAAATACAAACAAATCCGGCAATTTTCCTGCTCAGATAAGTACAGAATGCCATTTATCCTGCTCACAAATTTTAAAATGCCAACATTTGTTGGCATTTTAAAATTTATGAGCATGATAAATTCCATTCTCAAGTGAGTTAAGCATGAAAAAAAGTTTTATAACCTTTGGGCCTGCTTGTGAACCCAAAGACAGGTTTTCCCAGGATGAGGCTCATATTACAGTTGACATAACAATAACACATCCATGTGACATGGGGCACTCTTTCACTTCTCTGTAACACTAATGTTTCCGATGAAAATTTGTGATATTTCTCTTATTTTAACTCCAAACATAGGTTGTGTGTGCTTTTTAACACCGCCTCATTGAGGTGGTTCTAATGAGTACCCACAACCTATGTCTTGGAGCAGAAATAAGCAAAATAATATATACTACTGTAAACCCCAGTTTTTAGCTCACCTGTCACGTAGTGACAAGGTGAGCTTTTGTGATCACCTTTTGTCCGTCGTGCGTCCGTCCGTGCGTGCGTCCGTAAACAATTTCAAATAAGTATATCTCTAATACCCCATGGTCAATCTTGATCAAATTTCATGAGAAGCATCATCAGGAAGGGGGAAAGGCTGCATAAGGTTTTTGGGCTGATCAGATGGGAATTGTGGTTGCCATGGCAACATATAGCTCCCATAGACTTACAATGGGAAAAAATTAAAATATCTTCTTCTCTGAAACCACAGGGCCCAGAGCTTAGATATTTAGCATGTATTAAGGGCCAGTGGTCACCTACATAATTCCTGCCAATCATGCCCCTGGGGTCCAAATTGGCCACGCCCCGGGGCCCCCTTCGCTCCCATAGACTCATAATGGAACAAAAAGCTTAAAAAATCTTCTTCTTGAAAACCACAGGGCCCAGAGCTTAGATATTTAGCATGTAGCAATGGCAAGTGGTCACCTACATAATTCCTGCCAATCATGCCCCTGGGGTCCAAACGGGCCACGCCCCGGGGCCCTTTAGCCCCTGTAGACTCATAATGGAAAAAAGCTTCAAAAATCTTCTTCTCTGAAACCACAGGGCCCAGAGCTGAGATATTTGGCATGTAGCAACGGCAAGTGGTCACCTACATAATTCCTGCCAATCATGCCCCTTGGTTCCAAAATGGCCACACCCCGGGGCCCCTTAGCTCCCATAGACTCATAATGGTAAAAAGCTTCAAAAATCTTCTTCTCTGAAACCTCAGGGTCCAGAGCTTAGATATTTAGCATGTAGCAATGGCAAGTGGTCACCTACATAATTCCTGCCAATCATGCCCCTGGGTTTCAAATGGGGGACGCCCCGGGGCCCCTTCGCTCCCATAGACTCATAATGGAACAAAAAGCTTCAAAAATCTTCTACTCGGAAACCACAAGGCCCAGAGCTTAGATATTTAGCATGTTTGTTTTTGTTTGATTTGAGGTTTAACGTCCCCGTCAACACTGTAAAGGTCATTTTGGAGACGTTGCTTCCAATTTTGTGGGACTTTTACCCGACATTGAGATGAAATGGCATCTCAAGCATGTAGTAAGGCAAGTGGTCACCTACATAATTCTTGCCAATCATGCCCCTGGTGTCCAATGGGCCACGCCCCGACGCCCTTTAGCTCCTTTAGACTCATAATGGAAAAAAAGCTTCAAAAATCTTCTTCTCTGAAACCACAGGGCCCCAAGCTGAGATATTTGGCATGTAGCAACGGCAAGTGGTAACCTACATAATTCCTGCCAATCATGCTCCTGGGGTCCAAATTGGCCACACCCCGGGGCCCCTTAGCTCCCATAGACTCATAATGGAACAAAAAGCTTCAAAAATCTTCTTCTCTGAAACCACAAGGCCCAGAGCTTAGATATTTAGCATGTGGCAACGGCAAGTGATCACCTACATAATTCCTGCCAATCATGCCCCTGGGGTCCAAACGGGCCACCCCCGGGGGCCCTTTGGCTCCTATAGACTCATAATGGAAAAAAGCTTCAAAAATCTTCTTCTCCGAAACCACAGGGCCCAGACCTCAGGTATTTGACATGTAGCAATGGCAAGTGGTCACCTACATAAATCCTGCCAATCATAACCCTAGGGTCCAAATGGGCCAGGCCCTGGGGCCCCTTAGCTCCCATAGACTCAAAATGGAAAAAAAACTTCAAAAATATTCTTCTCTGAAACCAAAGGGCCCACAGTTTAGATATTTAGCAAGGGCAATTGGTCACCTACATAATTCCTGCCAATCATGCCCCTGGGTTCCAAATGGGCCACGCGCCTGGGCCCCTTTGCTCCCATAGACTGATAATGGAAAAAAACTTAAAAAATCTTCTTCTCTGAAACCACAGCGCCCAGAGCTTAGATATTACGCACATAGCAATTGCAAGTGGTCACCTACATAATTCCTGCCAATCATGCCCCTGGGATCCAAAAGGGCCACGCCCCGGGGCCACTTAGCTCCTATAGACTCATAATGGAAAAAAAGCTTAAAAAATCTTCTTCTCTGAAACCACAGGGCCCAGAGCTTAGATATTTAGCATGTAGCAATGGCAAGTGGTCACCTGCATTAATCCTGCCAATCATGCCCCTGGGGTCCAAATGGGCCACACCCTGGGACCCCCTTAGCTCCCATAGAATCATAATGGAAAAAAGACTTCAAAAATCTTCTTCTCTGAAACCACAGCACCCAGAGCTTAGATATTTAGCATGTAGCAACGGCAAGTGGTCACCTTCATATTTCCTGCTATTCATGCCCCTTGGGTCAAAATGGGCCACGCCCCGGGGCCCCTTAGCTCCCATAGACTCATAATGGTAAAAAGCTTCAAAAATGTTCTTCTCAGAAACTGTGAAGCACAGAACTTAGATATTTAGTATCTAGCAACATAAAATAGCCAGCTACATAAATCCAGCTAACCCTGCCCCTGGGGTCAAAATTGGCCTCGCCCCAGCTCATCACCTCCAATAGACTTATAATGGAAAAAAACTTAAAAGATCTTCTTCTATGAAACCATAAGGCCCAGAGCTTAGATTTTTAGTATGTAGCAACATCAAGTGGCCACCTACATAAATCCTGCCAGTTATGCCCCTGGGATCCAAATTGGCCCCACCCCAGGGCTCTTTAGCTTCCATAGACTTAAAATTGGAGAAACTTCAAACATCTTCTTCTCTGAAACCACAGGGCCCTTATAATGAAAAAAAAACAAAAACTTAAAATGGGGAAAAAATCTTCAAAAATCTTCTCTGAAACCATAAGTCCCAGAGCTTAGGTATTTAGCATGTAGCAATGTCGAGTGGTCGCCTACATGAATCCTGTCAATCATGCCCCTGGGGTCCAAATCCTGTGGCCCCTAAACTCCAAAAAACTTATAATGGAAAAGGCTTCAAACATCTTCTTTGAAACCATGAAGTACAGACCTTAGATATTTAGTATATAGCAACACAAAATGGTCGCCTACATAAATCCTGCCAACCATGCCCTTTGGGTCAAAATTGGTCCAGCCCCAGGGCTCATTAGCTCCTATAGACTTAAACTGGAAAAAACTTAAAAGCATCATTTTTCTCCAAAACCATAAGGCACAGATTTTGTTTGATTTGTGGTTTTACATCCCCATCAACACTGTATAGGTCATTTTGGAGATGTCTCTTCCAATTTTGTGGGACTTTTACCAGACATTGAGATGAAATTACATCTCAAGCCCTGTTGCCCAATGAAACCAGTAGGGTTTATAAGCATGGACACCGCTTTGCCTGAGCTTAGATATTTAGTATGTAGCAATGTCAATTAAGTGGTCTCCTACACTAATGATTTTCTGGTACACAGGTGAGCGATATAGGGCCATTGGGCCCTCTTGTCTCTATATATAGTTGGGTTTAGAGGGGTGGTCATTACACAGACTTGTTTACATGATGAAAACCTTAGAGGTTTGTGGCTGCAACCACCAGTATATTTTAGGTCACTGATCCTGACATAATGTAACTGTGTTTATGTAATCCATCTTTTTTGGGACACTCCACTGACAAACAGTGCAAGCCCATATCAGATGCCACAGCATGCAGCATCTGATCAGTGCCTTCACTGTTTGCAGAAAGTGTGATCATTTTATAAATAAATTTCAAAAAGTAACTGACCCTAACACCCTTTAATTCCGAAATGGACTCCAACTGTATATAAGGGTGGAAGATACCACTAATTCAGTACAAAACGGATTACAGAAGAACAGAATAAAAACATAGGCCTTATATAAAAAGTATGTCTCTCAGGTCCTCTGACCATGATGTCTAAAAGTTTTGCCCCTAATTGCCCATACTATTTTTCTACTAATGCCATATAAAATGTTAAGCCCCCGCCCATAGGGGCTTGAAGAAATATATGGGCTGCATGATGCTTCCACGCAGAGCTGAATCCGGCCCGCACACTAGTACTGGTAAACCGCTTAGAGGATCTAAGCCTGTCCAGGAACCGCGATGCGAGGCGGACCGTCCATGCTAATAAACCCTATTGGTTTCATTGGGCGATAGGACTTGAGATGTCATTTCATCTTAATGTCGGGTAAAAGTCTCACAAAATTGAAAACAACGTCTCCAAAATGACCTTTACAGTTAAATCTCAAATCAAACAAACAAACAAACATATAAAATGTTTAAGCAAATTAAAACATTTTTCAGCTGTAGTGCCTCTATTTCAAAATTGTGTGTAACCTGAAACATATGTTCTGTTTGGCCTTAAAATTATCAAGAAGTAGATTTCAGAGAAATTATAGAATTTCATAGATACATGTACACCACAACCTCTTTATAACACTATTAATGGGGTCCAAAGCAGAAACCATGTTACTTAAACAACTGTGTTATATCCAAACAAAAATGTGTAGATTATATGGAAAAAATTACCATTGTAATTTTTCTATATAATCTACACATTTTTGGGATCCATCTTGAAACGTTGTTATATCGAAACCGTGTTATAATGAAACATGTTATAACGAGGTTGTAGTGTAGTAGTAAATATTGGTGTTCACATATATATAGGAAGAATCCAGTGGAACAACCACTCCAGGGCCGCCAGGAAGTTCACAGTATCGTAGGCGGCGGCCAGCCAGGTTTTATTCTAAGGTACTGGTAGAATGTAAATGTCATGTGATTGTACATGTATGTTGCTTGGTTACAGTAACCATGGAGACTCACTATTATTGCTTCTTGCTTCACACTTGCATGGCTTTTTTGGTGGCAGTAAAATGTGTATGAGGTCGGAGGATGTGCCTAGGAGACTGGTAGATTTTATATTTCTGGGTCCAGTTGTTCAAAACTTAACGATGTCATTAGGTAACATACTAAAACTTTTATGGCCTCCTCCCATCGGGGCTTGAAGAAATAGATGTGCTGCATGATGCTTCCACACAGAGCTGAAACTGACGGCACATGAGTACTGGTAAACCGCTTAGAGGATCTAAGCCTGCCCAGGCAAAGTCATGTTAGTCAGACCGTCCATGCTTATAAACCCTATTGGTTTTATTGGGTGACAGGGCTTGAGATGTCATTTTATCACAATGCCATATAAAAGTCCTACAAAATTGGAAGCAACGTCTCAAAAATGACCTGTATAGTGTTCAGGGGGACGTTAAACATCAAATCAAACAAAAACTAAAACTTTGATAACTGAATATGGCAAATATTCTAATGCATTTGCAAAAGCTACTCCCATTTCTCCAGCAAATATACCACAGTATTCGATATTGTTCTTGCTGAAAAAGTTAACATTTTGAACACATAACTAGCTCGTTAAGCTAAATATGCTTTGAACAGCTGGGCCCTGGACATTTTTCTTTTTTCTCTTAAAGTGGACTGGATGCACTTCAAGGAACTGACTGTCCTTGCTAAAATTATTGCCTTCTTGTTGTCTTCTTGTTGGGGGCTGCTTTTTAAAGAAAAAAATTGGTTCCATTGTAAAAAAAAAAAAAAAAAAAAAAGAAACACCCATTCAGCATCATTAAAGACTTTCATTTATGATTTAGAAATGGATTTTTTTCTAAGGACATTTTGTAGTATCTTAATTCTTTTTTAACTTGGCTGTATTCGAAGAAAACAACGAGGTATTGTCATAGCTCTTCCATCATCGTCGTCGCCGTCTTCTGCGTCGTCGTGCAAAAACTTGGACATTTTGTAATATGTCTGTCATTACTGAACATATTTACTTTAAACTCGGACTAGTTGTTCATTATGAAAAGGGGAACTCATACAAATAGGTGAGGTAACCCTCAAAATATTTTTGGCACAGTTATGCCCCTTTTTAGACTTAGAATTTTTGCAGCCGAGCGTTGGCACCCGCATGCGGTGCTCTTGTTTTTTTTTTTTATCATATTTCTTCTACAAACATAGATTGTGAGAGCTTTTTAGAATGGCCTTGGTGAGGCCGTTCTAATGAAAAGACACTTCCTGATATTTAGGAAAAATAATGTATACCCCACATTTCTGCATATATAGCAGGATTTACTAGGGGATTCATTACATGAACTTATTAATATGCTGGGGTGGGCCAATTTCTTTCCATTAAGAATTGCTTCCATAATCATTTTGACATAATCTATGTCCTGCTGAAGATGGCAAACCCTGCCTTGCAAATAGTGTAGATCCTGATCAGATGGCTTCTGCAGAAGCCACCTGATCAGGATCTCCACTATTTGTCATTCAGTTTGTAATTTGAAGGAAAACAGTATATCACAGGATTTGATTGGTTGAGAGTCTGCAATGGGTGTGGCAAAAGTAATTTATTCAATAGGACAAGGGTTAATGTGTTTTTGGGTGTTTCAAAGGTCAGTGTGCCCTTTGGGAGTACCGGTAATTTGAATGTTTTTGCATGTTAATAAACTACTTGTTGATTTACAAAAAAAAAAAAAAAGTCATATCAGTTTCATCTGAACATTGTAAAGTTTGTGTTGTCATTGTAGAGTGTTTGTACTTGACTTTGTAGTGTGTTCAGTTGAGCAAATTGTCTTTAGATGAGTCTCTTCAATTTTTATGCCCCCGCCATTTGAAGAATGGTGGAAGGGCAAATAGCGTTGCCCCTGCGTTTGCCCATTCGTCCGCCCGTCCTAAACTTAAACACAGTCAATAACTTTCTTGTTTCTGGATGGATTTTGAAATTACTTTGCCGAAATGTTAACCATCATGAGACAATGTGTCACGCGCAAAACCCAGATCGGTACCTTCAAGGTCAAGGTTGTACTTACAGGTCAAAGTTAAAAAAAGGGTCCAAAACTTTAACACAGTCAATAATTTTCTTATTGCTGGATGGATTTTGATATTACCTTGCAAAAATGTTAACCGTCATGAGAAGATTTGTTACGCGCAAAATCCAGGTCCATACCTCCAATATCAAGGTCCTACTTAGCGGTCAATAGTAAAAAAAAATAGTCCGAAACTTAAACACGGTTAATAACTATTTCTGGATGGATTTTGAAATTACCGGTACTTGGCAGAAATGTTAACCATCAATGTGTCATGCCCAAGACCCAGGTTGGTACCTCAAAGGTCAAGGTCATACTTAAAGGTCAGAGGTAAAGAAAAATGTCTTGTCTTGTGTACGGTTATTCTGAATGGATTTGAAAATTACTTGGTGGAAATGTTAACCATCATGAGTTGATGTGTCATGCGCAAGACACAGGTTTGTACGTCCAAGGTAAAAGTCATATTTAGAGGTCAAAGGTAAAGAAAAGTGGTATTTTCTTGTGTCTGCTCAATATCTTTGTTGTTCCTTGATGGATTTGGAAACTACTTGGCAAAATGTTAACCATCATGACACAATTTGCTTCACGCAAGACCCAGGTAAGGTCAAGGTCGTACTTAGCGATCGAAGGTCAAATACTAACATCAACATATTTTCAGATGGGGGCATGCATGTCCTATGGATGCATTTCTAGTTTTGTTTTTTATTGACACTATAATCCTGCCGAGGAAAAACTTCCTTCAGAAGTATTCCCTGAATAAGTTCTGTGCCATACATTTGATTTGATTAATTGTTATGGCAATAAAAAGGTTTGGACTCCAGTGAGCCCCTCAGGGCCACATGACCCTCTTGTTTGATTTTAACTTGTGCCATGTTTTTAGTACAGTGCACATCTTCTAATGCTGAAAGACTGAATTAAGTTTGTATTTCAGGTTTATTTGACTGCTAAGTGGCCATTTACACACTTTGGAGAGCTAGAGGAAGAGTTCAGTTTTCCTTTCTATCCCTTCTTTACCATCTCTGTATATACTGGCTTTTTGTATTGTTATCCTTCTTTGTGCATGCATTTTTTTTTACCCTTGACCTGCTGAATATTTATATATGCCACACCCACTATCGATTATCAACCAATCAGATTACTTGATGCAAATCATCGCAACAAATTCATATACTGAATGGCAAACAATGAAGATCCTGATCAGATGGCTTCTTCAGAAGCCATCTGATCTGGATCTGCATTGTTTGAAAGATCTGACATATCCGGGCAGACATATCCGGGTTCAGCAGGACAAGGGTAAAACATGTGAGAGTAGACTTTCTACATGGCACTCTTTAAAAAAAAGAAAATTAAATATACCTTGTAAATCCCACTTTCATCAATATAAAGTGGGGTTTACAAGGATGTTTATTTCTTGGACTTGTTAACTTGAAGGTCTATCTTGTTTGCCTGTGTATACAGAACATGTTCGAAGGTAATCATAACAACATATAAAGGATAATTTTCCTTATTTTTCCACATAAACCTATGTGAGTATTCATTAGAACCGCTTCATTGAGGCGGCTCTAATGAATACATACAGCATAGGTTTTCAAGAAGAATTGGCAAAAAGTATCCTTCAACATCCGTTTCTTTGAAGGTATTTTGTGAACTAATCCTAAATGTGTTGATTTTGTTTTATTGATTAGGGGTAAACATTTTGTATTACATCATAGTGGTTACAGTTAATTTAAACTGCCGAGGTTCAGTTGTACCTCCCATGAAAGAATATACTTATATAATAAGCTTAAATACATTTGCTGCAGTTTAAGCATCAAATCATGACATACTCTTTATAACACAAAATCAAATTCCATGTTTAAGTACAGAGTAGTTGTGTGGTATGCACACAGGTAATTAGACATTCAGTTGCATACATATTTCAACCATCCTTCATCTGTGTTAAGCTACTAAGACATTCAAAAGGAAACAATGTTATACTGAGATTACTGTGTAATTATATATTTTCATAAGATTTTGCCTGTGCTGAATGGTCAAGTTTTCATATGAATTGGCTTCATTCCAATAAGTAAATGTTTATGAATATTAGAGACTGGGTAGACTTTCATTTGAATTTTATGGGGATCGACGCCCATTACGAAAACACGCCTATTCAAATATATTGAAAATTTTACCATCAAAAAATGAAAATTTTAAGATATTTTTCTTATTTCTGCTCAAAATATAGATTGTGGGTACTCGTTAGAACCGCCTCATCGGTTCTAACAAATACCCTTAATCTATATTTTAGAGCAGAAATAAGAAAAATAAAGTTCACCCTGGTAAACCCCAGTTTTACTTTATAAAATAGGGGTTCAAGGGGGTCAAAATTATATAGGTGTGTTTCAGTGATGAATAGGTGAATGTTCAAGAATATTCCAGACTGATTAGGCTTTCATTTGAATTTCATTTGAACTCTAGTAGATGAATGTTTATGAATATTCCAGACTGGTTTGGCATTTGAATTTCCTGTGTGCTCCAATAAGTGAATGATTATGAATATTTCAGACTGGTTAGGCTTTCATTTGAATTTTCTTTGAACTCCAGTAGTTGAATGTATATGAATATTCCAGACTGGTTTGGCATTTGAATTCCCTGTGTGCTCCAATAAGTGAATGATTATGAATATTTCAGACTGCTTAGGCTTTCATTTGAACTTTCTTTGAACTCCAGTAGATGAATGTTTATGAACATTCCAGACTGGTTTGGCATTTGCATTTCTTGTATGCTCCAGTTAGTGAATGATTATGAATATTTCAGACTGGTCGTGCAGCAGTGAGTCGTGATGACAGGGAAGAGTTCTACAAGGCACTGAAATTTTCGGCTGCAGGAAAGATGACATTACAGATGCTATATTTCTATAAATATCTGCTTAAACATGGAGAAGAGGATAACATGCCCCTGATAGACAAAGATCTCTTCTTCTACATTGAGGTGCAGAAATTCAAGGTCAGTGACAGAGGTGTAGCAAATAAATCAGAATACAAGTTGGCCTTGCTCATTAGGATAAAGCAACAATGTGGCATTGTACATTCTTTAATGGTTCCAAAATTGATATACCGTATTCGCTCTAATTACCGCACCGTGCCCTTAGTTTTTTCAAAATTGTGTCAAAAAATCATGGTGAAAAATCTACCTAATTAGCGCACACTTGATACGAAAAAAAATAGCTTCCGAGTTGATGCATACTGATATTTAATGAGATGGAAAAGGAGTGAGTGAGTGAGTTTTAGTTTTACGTCCCACCAACAGCTAAGGTCATACGGAGACGGGACCTCGGTTTAAAGACTCATCCGAAAGTCTGGAGAAGCCCGGGATCGATCCTGCGATCCCTGGTTTACAAGGCGAGTAGCGTAACCACTGCACCACGGAGGCTTCTAAGAGATGGAAAAGGATACTTAAGTATTGCCTTCACTGTTGAAGAAATAAGGGCAGGTTTTTTATAGATTTATTGTTAGAGCTTATAGGGGAGGTTAATGTAAAGTGTGCGCTTATGCATTTCCTTTTCAAAAATAGCTTTGGTGTGCGCTTATAGGAGCATGTGCGGTAATTAGGGCAAATACGGTACTTTTATTAGGTCACCAGAACGAAGTTACAGTAAGCTATTCTACTACCCCCAGCGTTGGCGTCCACAAATGTTCAAGTTTTTGCTTTAAAGTTTTTTAGTTGCTCATAACTTCTTTATGTGAACATGGATTAAGTTCATATTTGGTATTGTGATAGATACTGATCTAAAGTTTTTATCTGCAGTATCAGCACCCATGACCGTGACCTTAAGGTCAAGGTCACAGACTTAGAATTTTAATGTTAAAGTTTTTGTGTTAAAGTTTTTAGGAGCTCATTACTTCTTTATCTTTGGATGGATTTAGTTTATACTCGGTAGGGTTATAGATACTTGTCTCATATTTTAGCAGCAGCATCAGCGCTCATGACCATAACCTCGGGGTCAAGGTCACTGACTTAGAATTCTTATGTTAAAGGTTTTGTGTTAAAGTTTTTAGGAGCTCTTTACTTATTTACCTTTTGATAGATGTAGTTCATACTTGGGCTGGTGATATGTACTAGTCAAAAGTTTTTATCAGCAGCATCAACATACATGACTGTGACCTTTGGGTCAAGGTCACAGACTAAGGACTTTTATGTTTTTGCACTGAAGATTTAGATCATTACTTGGTTGCCTTCAAATGAATTTACTTGAGACTTGGAATGGTAATAGATACTGTTTTAAATTTCTCCATTGAGTTTGACTTTCAAGGTCATGACCTGAAGGTCAAGGTCACTGTGGTGATCTTAAGAAAAACTTTGTCATCGCTCTAGCGCCTACATTTATTGACAGATTTTAATATAACTTCACACAAATGTTGCATATGATAATATCTCCAGCAAGTTTGACTTTCAAGGTCATGACCTCAAGGTCAAGGTCACTGTGGCTATTTTAAAAAAACTTTGTCATCGCTCCAGGGCCTACATTTATTGATGGATTTTTATATAAATTCACAAAAATGTTGCATATGATAATATCTCAAGCAAATTCAACTTCCAAGGTCATGACCTCAAGGTCAAGGTCACTGTGGCTATTTCTAGAAAAACTTTGTCATCACTCTAGTAGCTATATTTATTGGTAGATTTTAATATAGCTTCACACAAATGTTGGGTATGATAGTATCTTTATAGGTTTGTCTTTCAGGGTCCTGAGGTAGAGGTCACGGTCACTGGCTATCTTAGAATAACTTTGTCATGGCTGAATGGGCTACATTTGTTGATGAATTTTGCCATAACTTTACACAAATGTTGCTTATGATAATATCTCGAGTGAGATGGACTTTCAAGGTCATGACCTCAAGGTTAAGGACAGTGTGGCTATTTTTAGAAAAACTTTGTCATCACTCTGTAACTTCATGCAAATGTTGGATATGATAATATCTCAAGGGAGTTTGACTTTCAGGGTCCTCAGGTCAAGGTCAAGGTCACTGTGGCTATTTTTAGAAAAACTTTGTCTTTGCTCTAGTGGCTACATTTATTGACAGATTTTAATATAGCTATATTGATATAGCACTGGATTCTTTCTTTGTGACTTTGTTTCTGTAATGGGTCTGAAAATTTGCCTTTGAGCAACTGAGTTAAAGCTCGACTTCCGGTGAGCTATACTGTCCGGCGACAGGTCATATTTCTTCTTTATTTCTGCAACAAATATAGATTGTGGGTGTTGTTAGAACCACCTCATTGAGGTGGTTCTGTCAACACCCACAATCTCTTTTTTGGAAGGAAAAGAATCTTTGCTAAAACATAGATTGTGAGTGCTTCTGAGAATCACCTCATTGATATTAACAGGTAGCCACAAACTATGTTGTTGATCAAAAACAAAGATAATAATGCATACCCTTGCAACAAACATAAAATGTTGGTAACTGCGTTATTAAAGCAGCTGTAATGAGTTCCCTTAACTGTGTTTTTGAGCAAAAACAAAGAAAAGCCTGTCACAGTGGCAGGGTTCTCACTAGGATTTTGAAAATTGGAGTAAAAATGCTGTCCTCCAGATCAAGTTGGGAGTTTTACCATACTTTTCTGTTGAGACTTTACAAAAAGTTGAAGTCAGAAATGAAAAAGTTGGAGAAATGGCTACATCTATTAAGTAAGTAACCGGTCTTAAAGAAGCATACATTCACTTCCCAAGAAAGGCAACTGCTTTAAAACTCAACAGTCTTCAGTCTTGTTTTTGTTTTGTTTGATTTGAGGTTTAACGTCCCCGTCAACACTGTAAAGGTCATTTTGGAGATGTTGCTTCCTATTTTGTGGGACTTTTACCCGACATTGAGATGAAATGACATCTCAAGCCCTGTCACCCAATGAAACCAATAGGGTTTATTAGCATGGACGGTCCGCCTCGCACCGCGGTTCCTGGACAGGCTTAGATCCTCTAAGCGGTTTACCAGTACTAGTGTGCGGGCCAGATTCAGCTCTGCGTGGAAGCATCGTGCAGCCCATATATTTCTTCAAGCCCCTATGGGCGGGGGCTGAACAGTCTTCAGTCAGCATCTGTCAAAACTCACCTGTATTAAGCAAGCATCTGCCAAAACTCACCTGTATTCTGTCAGTGTCTGTCAAAACCCACCTGTATTCAATCAGTATCTGTCAAAACCCACCTGTATTCTGTCAACAACTGGCATAACTCAAATGTATTCAATCAACATCTGTCCAAAACACCTGTATACAGCAAGCATCTGTCAAAAGCAGCCTGTATTCAGTCAGCATCTGCCAAAACCCACCTGTATTCAGCCAGCATCTGTCAAAACTCACTTGTATTCAGTCAGCATCTGTTAAAACCCATCTAAATTCAGTCAGCATCTGTCAAAACTCACCTGTATTCAGTCAGCATCTGTCAAAAACACCTGTATACAGCAAGCATCTGTCAAAATTCACCTGTTCAGTCAGCTTCTGCCTAAACCCACCTGTATACACCAAACATCTGCCAAAACCCACCTGCATGCAACAAGCATCTGTCAAAACTCACCTGTATTCAGTCAGCATCTGTCAAAAACCACCTATATGCAGCAAGCATCTGTATTCAGTCAGCATCTGTCAAAACCCATCTGTATACAGCAAGCATCCGTCAAAAGACACCTGTTTTCAATCAGCATCTGTCAAAACCCACCTGAATTCAGTCAGCATCTGTCAAAACCCACCTGTATTCAGCATCCATCTGCCAAAACTTGAACTCTATATAGCGGCCATCTGTCAAAACCCACCTATATTCAGCAGCCATCTGTCAAACCAACATGCATTCAGCAGCCATCGGTCAAAGCTCAACTTTATTCTGTAGTCATCTGTCAAAACCCACCCGTTTTCAGCAGTCGTCTTTAAAACCCATTTGTATTCAGCAGCAATCTGTCAAAACTCACCTATATTCAGCAGCCATCTGCAAAAACCTCCCTTGTATACAGCAGCCATCTGTCAAAACTCACCTGTATAATGCAAAGATCTGTCTTAAGCAAGCACATTTTGAATATTCTGTAGTGCTTGTTTAATACAGGTTGGCCTGCACACCATAGTAAGCTCCAGTTTTCTCTGTATTTCATTTCATGGACTTGTTACGGTGATGTGGGCAGATGCTCAGGAAAAGGAAGTCAAATAGCACAACCCAGCATATGCTTGAGACATAATAATAATAATAATAATAATAATAATAATCGACCTTATTTATAGAGGGTAACACATTTAGTACTAGTACTAATCTTCCATATGGCCCTCTTTTCCTGGGTAGGAACCAGTACTAAGCATGGTGCTGCACACAGCATAACCTTCTCTGGCATCCCAAAATATGGGACATTGGCAAATACTATAGGTCCAGTAAATTACATACCGTATTCGCCCTAATTACCGCACATGCTCCTATAAGCGCACACCTAAGCTACTTTTGAAAAGGAAATGCATAAGCGCACACTTTACAGTAACCTCCCCCTGGAGGCTCCCACAGTAAATCGATAAAAACAACTTACCGTTATTTCTTCAACAGTGAAGGCAATGCTTAGTATCCTTTTCCATCCCATTAAATATCAGTATGCATCATCTGGGAAGCTATTGTTTACGCATCGAGTGTGCGCTAATTCGGTAGATTTTTCACTGTGATTTTTTTACATGGTTTTGAAAAAACTAAGCGCACGGTGCGGTAATTAGGGCGAATACGGTATGTAAGAATTGTTGTCAAACTTACAAATAAAATAAATCTTGCACCCCATAAAAGCACCCCATAAAAGCAAGCAGAATCATAAACACATTCTTTATTCACTCATTATACCCCAACAAATGAAATTTGGGGGGTATATAGGAGTGAGCTTGTCGGTCGGTCGGTCGGTCTGTTGACTTGGTTTCCAGACAATAACTCAAAAAGCGCTTCACCGATTTTTATAATTTTTGGTACACTGATGTAACATCATAAAATACAGGTCAAGTTCGATTTCCACTACAATTCGTCAATTTTCGACATAGTTATGGCCCCTTTCAAGTGAAAAAATTGCAAAATGCCGCTGTTGTACTATCAAGGCAGTTCTTGTGGGGGTATTCATCACCTTTAGTGATAGCTCTAGTTCCCCTTACTTTCCAAATGTTTGTCCTTTATTCTAATATTACTGTATTTTCTGTAATTAGAGTCCTGGGACTAACGATGTTAGTTAATGTATCGTTAAAATTTTGGTCATTTAATATGGCAAATATAATATTTTTGAAGAAAAAATGTGAGCAGCCTTTGCAAATGCAAAATGGATCTATAATACGTTTCCAAAGTTTAAATAAACTTATTCTTTTATTTAACAGGACTGCAGCCATCAGTATGCTGATGAGGAGATATTGAGAAGAAAAGTTCAGTCTCTCATAGACTGTTTTCTAGAGTCAGTTACAAATCCTCCAGTTCAGGTAAGTGATATCTTGATAGACTTATTTCTGGAGTCAGTCACAAATCCTCTAGTTGGGTTTAGTACTGGTATTCTTTTGACAGACTGTTTTCTGGTGTCAGAAACAAATCCTCCAGTTCAGGATTGTAATCTCTTGACAGAATTTTTTCTGGAGTCAGTCACAAATCCTCAAGTTGGGATTAGTAATCTCTTGATAGAATTTTTTCTGTAGTCAGTCACAAATCCTCCAATTCAGGTTAGTGATCTCTTTACAGACTCTTTTCTACAAACTCAACTCCTCCATCCATTTGGGTTAGTGTAATCTTCAGTTTGTTTTCTTTAAGACATAGCGCTCTATATAGCATCGCTCTTCCTAAGTCATCTAATTACTGGCCTCGGTAGCTCAGTAGGATGCGCATCTGACTAGTGATCAGGAGAAAGTGGGTCCGATACCTGCCGGGTCGGCAATATTCTTTCATGATTGATCATGAAATCTATTCTATGGAGATTGATCATGAAATCTATTGTACGGTCATTCTCTCCCATCCGCTGATTCAAGAAGGGCAGTAGTCAGTTTCTGGCAAAAGAATGTGCACTGTACTGGTTAACCGCTTGCATAAAAGCTTGCCCAGGAAAAGTGTGGATAGCTAAACTGACCAGCTCAAAAATGACCTAAAATAGTGTCAACTGGGCCATTAAACTCCAGTCAAACAAACAAAAAAACAAAGTCATCTAATTGAGTTAGTAATCTGTGTAATAGACAGTTATCACAAGTCAGTAAAAGTTGTCTACTTCATATAAGTAATCCCTTGATGGACTCTTGTGCTTTCTAAAGTCCTAACAGCTTTCTAGTGTAATTAGTAATCACTTGATAGACTGTTTTCTAAAGTCAGTAACACTTGTCTAGTTCTGTTAATAATCTTTTGATTGTCTATTTTCTGTAGTCAGGAATAATTGTCTAGTTCAGGTCAGTTAACTCTTACATCATGAAAACACCCTGTTTGATATAGAGCCTTCATATTGGCATATAGGTTCCTTGTGACAAGGGCTTCCCATCCATACAAAAAAATTGACCTGTAACCTACTTTTACATAAATGTTGAACAGTTTGAGATAGAACCTTCATATTTGGCATGTAGGTTCCTTGTGACTTGGCCTTTCAACTCATACAACAAATTTTGATCTGTGACCTTGACCCTGACCTGTGACTTACCCTTTATCATAACTTTTGAACCCCGTTTGAGATAGAGCTTTTATGTAGGTTCCTTCTGACATCACCTTACCACTCGAACAAAATTATTGTGACCTTGACCTGACCTGTAACTACTTTATCATACCTTTTGAACCATTTGAGATAGAGCCTTCATATTTGAGATGTAAGTTCTTTCTGACAAGAGCTTCCCACCCATACAACAAATTTGATCTGTAACCTTGACCTACTTTATCATAACTTATGAACCATTTGAGATAGAGCCTGAGCCTTCATATTTGGCATATAGGTTCCGCGTGACAGGGGCTTCTCACTCATACAAAAAAAAATTGACCTGCGATCTTGACCTTGTCCTGTGATCTACTTTAAACAAAAAATTGACCTCGGCCTGGGGACATGTTTAAAATAAAAACACACCTTGTTCTCTATGAAACAAGTGGTAGAGTTTTTTTTTCTCAATGAAAGAAGTGCCTGTGATTATGTTGGGTTATACATTTGTTCTTATAGAGGGCAGAAAGTACCTTTGAACCACATACCTGTAATGCTTCTGACAAGTAAAACAGTTTATAGTTCTAGCATAGCTATGAAGATTTTTGAAATTTTTCACTTGAAAATTGCGATTACTAGAGCTTTTATACTGTCTTTTGGACACCATTGTTTATCAATCAACCCAGTTTTACTAAGTGATCTAGAAGCTTTCCTGCAGTTGTCCACATGTCCATTAATCCTTTTTGTACCAAATGGAATCTTCCTCCTTATATATAGCATTAGTCCATTTAGTTTATACTAATTTATTTTAGTTCGATTGCGATGAAAGCTTCAAGCTTATTGAATCGCTCTCGAACACCCATTCCGGGTGTTTTCATGCGTGCGAGAGAGAGGCAGTAGCTTTTACACCACTGCTACCCATTTACACCTGGGTGGAGTGGAGCAGTGTCATTAAATGTCTTGCCCAAGGACATTAGTCCATTTTGAAATTTAGAGGTGTCAGATTGTGTTTCCTTCAAATTTTATTTGGAAAATGGCTGAACTTTTTGCAAACAGTGTTGGTCCTGATCAGATGCCACATTTTGCGGCGTCTGATCTGGACCTGCACTGTTTGCCAGTTACCCATTTTGGGGTTTCCGGTATAAAAAGGGTTAAAGTTAAATCATTACAAAATCACTCCTATTGAAATACATTGAAAATTTTTCCAGCCAAAAATGAAAATTTTAAGATAAATGAATCTGATATTTTTCAGTCTATATTCCACCAAATGATACAAAGAGTCTAGATGTTTGAATGAAAATTGTAAGCAAGCTGATGACAGAGTCTTTACCAGTTGTTATTACCGTATTCGGGCGTGTATTACCCGCATTTTTTTCCCTCAAATTACAGGCCCAAGTTCTGGATGCGGGTAATCCGCCCGAATTATTTTTGGACCATTTTATTTTTACTTTTTACAGCTGAAAATACGATGCATCTCATGTTATGCTCTATCCTTTTACGATTCCCGACATAAATAAAGTTTAATTGTCTACTCAATTTTACTTACACATGAGTAATATAACAATCTCTATTACTAGCAAGCCCGAATTTGTGAGTATTATTCCTAAAACTTTGATTTTAAACAAAATAAACAAGCAAGTTCAAAGCGAACATCAAAGTTTTCCGGCATCCAAACTGCCGCCCACAAATCACCACTAGTTTTTTTCTGCACGCGATCGGTAAATGACGTCATCGTACCCCAGCAACCCCACACGTGTCTATTGTTTTAGCTTAATGGGGCGTATCTGTCTCATAAAAAAATGTTTGGAAACGGTAAAAGTATTCTCGCTAGAAAAAAACAGCGCTTTCCGTAAGCTCCGTGTCAATAACCAACAACAGAATACAGATGTGTTAACACAAAGAGTTCAACTTTTCTCGCCAAGCGTCTGCTATTTGGCGCCAAAACATAACCATTCACGAGATAGCAGAATAGTCGTAGCAACTCGTCTTAGGAGCAATTAAATAATTTTCACTCTGATTGCGGATTAAATTTTATGATTGGGGAATAAACACAAATTAGAGACATAACTTGACCATATTTTCACACCTTATCGACACGCACCGCAGGGTGGCAATTATATGACAGGGATTAACAATAGTGTCATAATTGAACCGTTATAAATCAATAAACAGTGTAAATCCAAATCAGACATCTGCGGCGTCTTTCTGAGGTGTCTGATCTGGGACTGCACTGTTTGCCGATGTCCCAAAAAAAAAAACGTCTGCGGCGTCTTTCTGAGGCATCTGATCCGGGACTGCACTGTTTGCCGATGTCCCAAAAAAGGGCCGCGGGCATATGTGGGTTAATAAATTAATAACACTGGTGAACAGGTGAAGTTTTTTCAACATTTTAATCAAAATACATGCTTTCTGGTGATACTCGCACGCACGTGCATTTTCCCGCCTTTTGAAGACGATCGCGCGTTCCGTTGTGTGCTACAAAAACTGGCCAAATTCTTACTTTTTCTCACTTACGCATCCACCAAAATTTCAGCAAATGTTCCATGCGGGTAATACAACAGTATAACAGTTTTCCCCCAGATTTTGGCAACAAAAGGGGGTGCGGGTAGTACGCAAATGCGGGTAATACACACCCGAATACGGTATTGGTGATTTCAATGCACATCATCCATACTGGTTTGACAGAGATGCAAATAAGTTGGGGAATCAGTTGTTTGAGTTTTTGATGGATAAAGATCTGACTGTTGCTAACAATTCAACACCTACTAGAAAGGATAGAATCATAGATTTGACCATAACAAGTACATTTTTAAGGAATAAATTATCAGAATGGAGAGTACAACAGGAAGTGTATCTTAATACAGACCACAGTTTGATCACATTTAGACTTGGTGAGTATATGGAAGATGATATCTGTGAGAAGTTGGATTTTAAAAATACTGATTGGGATCATTGGGAAAGTGTTTGCACAGATTCTATTGATGAATGGCTGGACAACAGAACGAATGACACAGATGTGAATGATGACTACAAAGACCTCATAGAGGCGATACATCAGAATGTGGAAGAGTATATTCCAAAGAAGAAAGTGTGTTGTCACAGTAAAGGGTGGTGGAACTCAACATTGAGCAAATTAGCAAAGGATTTCAAGAGGGCTAGAAGAATGTTTGCAAAACGCAAAGATGAAGCAAATGAGAATAGAGTGCAGGAAATATATAAATTATTCAAAGAGGAGGAAATCAAGGCTAGAGAAAATTATTTGACTGAGATGGTAGATATGATGGATCCTCACAAGCCTGATCAGTTTTGGAAAGTGATAAATGCAGTGAGAAAAGATAAGACTAAGTCAGTTGTGCAACCAATTGTTAGAGACGATGGTTCATTGGCTGTGTCAGATGAAGAGATTTTTGTAGAATTGAAAGGTAGGTATGGTAAGGAGACCTTAGATGTGAAGGATTTTGATGAAAAGTGGTTCAATTCAGTGGAAGAGGAGATGAGGGATAGATTAAGGTTAGAGGAAACGGTGATTCAAGAGGAAAATTTCTCAGAAACATGTGGTCATGAAAATAGTGATAATCACATTGAAGAAGTGGAAGCAGCAATTTCTCAACTGCAAAATAATAGTGCACCTAGCCCTGAAGAAAAAGTGTTTAATATTTTATTGAAAAGGGGTGGTGAAGCCATTGTGAAAGGTTTACACATTTAATACAGAAATGCTGGTCCAACGGTGTACTGCCTGATGATTTCAAGTTAGACCCAAAGGTAATGCTTCCCAAACCCGGAAAGACAAACTATAACAGTGTTAGATCGTATAGGCCAATTACTTTAGAAAGTGTGATAGGTAAGATTATGGAAAGAGTTATCAGCAATAGACTGATTTGGAAGTTGCAAATTGAAGGTGGTATAGCAAGAACTCAGTACGCTTATAGGAAGCAAAAGTCATGTGTTCAGTCTCTTTTAAGGCTGTGTAATTCAGTTTCAGAAGCAAGGAATAGGAAGGAAAGTACAGTGCTCGCAGTGATGGATTATGAGTCTTGCTATGAAAGAATATGGAGAGCAGGTTTATTGAAAAAGGCATTTGAAAGTGGGATTACTGGCAGATTATGGCTATACCTTAAAAACTTCCTTATAGACCGGAAGTACTTCCTGAAAGTGAACAATTTTACATCTCCTACATTCCAGTCTGCAGTAGGCATACCGCAAGGATCAGTTATCAGTCCAGTGCTTTGTAATCTGTATACAAGTGATTCAATGAAGGAAGTGGTAGGTAATCATGCAGAATTTGCAGATGATAGCTGTGTTTGGGAAAGTAATACATCAGTGGCGGAAAGTTGTGCTGCGTTGAATGATAAACTGGCATCTGTGGTAGATTGGTGTAGGAGATGGAATATGTTGATTGCACCGGATAAGACAGAGATAATGGTATTTAAACATAACGGCAGAGATTCAGAAGTGAAGGCAGAGGTGAAGTTAGGCGAGAGTGTTTTAAAAAGAACCAATTCAAAGAAAATTCTGGGTGTCACAGTAGACGATAAATTAAACTTTCAGGAACATATTCAACAGAAAACAAAGGCTGGTTTCAGTGCCTTGAAATGTCTTGATAATTTCGTTCAAGGACATAGAGGATGCAGCCAAACAGTGTACATGAGACTCTACAAATCCTTGGTTCTTCCGGTGATGGAGTATGGAGCAGCTGTGACAGTAGAGTCCCTTGAAGAAAGAAGTAAGGAGTTTGGAAAGGTTCAGAGGTCAGCGATGCTAAAGGTATCAGGTTGTTTAAACAGTACCAGCACCGAAGCTTTGGAAGTCTTGACAAACACCATGCCTATAGACCTACAGCTGAAGATAAGACAAGTACAAGAAGTCATCAGAATCAGTGCCAAGTATGAAGATGATCCTCTCAGGGAAGAGTTTGATGAATGGATAGAGGGGGATAAGACTGTGGGTAGAAGAGCTACTATTTTTCATTTATTGATGTCTAGGTTTAGGGAATTGAAGGGAATGTTAAGAGTTTGAGAACATTGAGAAGGAATTCAGATATACCAAGGAATTGATGGGGCTCATCAAAGAGACAGAAAGTGTACACAAGGAAGAATTCACATTCTCCAAGGAAGAACAGAAAGAAAATATATTAGAGCTTCTAAGCAATTGTGATAAAAATGATGTATTAATGTTCACAGATGGATCAGCATTAGGTAATCCAGGTCCGACTGGAGCTGGTGCTGTGGTCTACCTAGAGGGTTACTCCAGCACACCAGTTTTGATGAACAAGGGAGTTTCTCCTATAGGTAACAATTATACTGGAGAATTGGTAGGTATACAGATCGGGCTAGAATTCTTGGCTGATCTAGACTTCAAAGGCAGAGTAGTTCATATTCTGACCGATTGTCAACCAGCTATTAAGACTGCTTTCAGTACTGAAATGCCAACTAACAAGATTGAAAACAGTTCTCAGCATCAAGGAGAGTTTAGCAAAGGTAAGGTGTAGGGAGAATATTGTCAAAGTTCATTGGGTGCCGGGACACAAAGATATTGAGGGGAATGAGTTGGCAGATCAACAAGCAAAGGCGGCAGCATCAGAGATGATTAAAAATAATGAGGTAAAACCGACCCTGGACAAGAAAGAAGCAGTACGGGAGTGTAAATCACAGGGAAGGGAAAAATGGGAAAGAAGGTACAAGTGCTCAGACAAAGTGAACGTATTGCAGGAAATAATTGAGGAAGTGGGGAAAAAGGATCTGTCATGGAGATAGGGACAGAAGGACTTTCTCTGCAGTAAATCAGTTGCTGTGTGGACATTCAATCTTAAATGATCACCAGGCAAAAGTTAACAAAGATCAGTCAAGTTTGTGCGAGACATGCAACATGAAAGAGAATGTGGATCATTTTCTTTTCCACTGTCAGAGATTTAAATCAGAAAGGGATACTTTAGAGTATAATGTTGAAGAGATTCTGGCCAGGAAGGAGGTGAAATTGGTAACAGACATTAACTTGAAAGTGTTGACAGGCATGATTGAAGACATTAGTAAGCAAGGAAGGAAGGAACTGACAGATGCACTGATGGAATACATCAGGAGCACTAAAAGATTTTGAAGGTCATTGTAATATGAGCATCATGTGTTTTTCACATAGGGAAATGCACAAGTGACTTACTTAAGTACCATGAGTTTATAGGCAGCGAAAAAATGCCTTATAGATATACAACAACAACAACAAATCAGCTCAAAACATCGATAGACTGTAGGAACTTGTTAGAACCACTTTGGCGAGGTGGTTCTAACGAATACCCACAATCTATGTGTTTCCGCTGGAATAAGAAAAATAATGTATATCCCTGAGTGAGTGAGTGAGTGAGTGTTTGAGTTTTACGTCCCACCAACAGGTAAGGTCATACGGAGACGGGACCTCGGTTTAAAGACTCCTCCGAAAGTCTGGAGAAGCCCGGGATCGATCCTGCCACCCCTGGTTTTCAAGGGGAGTAGCATAACCACTACACCACAGAGGCTTCTATGTATGTCCCTGTAAATCTCGGTTTTACTCTATAAAAGTGGGGTTTTAGGGGGTCAAAATTATTCAGACATGTTTTCATACTGTTGCAAAAACTTAGTATTTGTAAGAAATCCAGGTTAAGGTTATTTATAGTCACGCTATTCTTGTTTTTTTTTTGTTTTTTTTTTTTCATTGAGGTTTAATGTCCCCGTCAACACTGTAAAGGTCATTTTGGAGATGTTGCTTCCAATTTTGTGGGACTTTTACCGGACATTGAGATGAAATGACATTTCAAGCCCTGTCGCCCAATGAAACCGATAGGGTTTATTAGCATGGACGGTCCGCCTCGCACCGCGGTTCCTGGACAGGCTTAGATCCTCTAAGAGGTTTACCAGGACTAGTGTGCGGCCGGATTCAGCTCTGCGTGGAAGCATCATGCAGCCCATATATTTCTTCAAGCCCCTATGGGTGGGGGCCGATGCTATTCTTGTGACTGCTGCAGAGTGCTGCATAGCGAGGAATATCTGTAAAACATGGGCTGGGCTGTTGTGCTCAGACATTGGCAACTTATGTAGAACCAGACAAGATGCTACAGAATCTGGCATCTCTTCAAGGTCTGCACTGTTTGCTTAAAATGAAGGAATTTAAGGGTTAAACGAAAGAGTCTAAGAGAGTCTAAGACTCTGTTCAAGGCCACTTTCCAGTACACGCTCAGAGACAATCATTACGATATCACATCCATGTGACATAGTGCATTCTTTCATATCTCCAAAATGGCTACTTTTCTGATGAAAATCTGTGATTTCTTTCTTATTTATAGTGCAAACATATGTTGTGGGTGCTTGTTAGAACCGCCTCATTGAGGTGGTTCTAACGAGTACCCACAACCTATTTCTTGGAGCAGAAATATATAAGAAAAATAATGTATACCCCCATAAACTCCAGTTTTCCCTACATAAAGTGGGGTTCAGGGGCAGGTGCTCATTTCACGGACTTGTACACATGATGTGACCCACCAGTGCTATCAAGGCTTTGATTTTATTCCGTTTAGGTTGATGTGAGTAATGAGATCCATCAGAAGACGTTGCGAGCTGCCCAGCGATATGTTCAGGGGAAAGATGTCTTCTCAAACATATTTGATGAAGCCCAGTTCAGTGTGTTTAAAGAACTCCTTCCGTACTGGGCCGGCTTTAAGAAAACATACTCTCCACCCGAAGATACGACAAAAAGACCAGGTTAGCTTAGTGCAGCTCCATAACTCATTTCCTAATGAATGAAATCTTCTACCTTATATATAGCAGGAGTCCATTTCCATATTCAGGGATGTCAGGTATTATTGATTTTTGAAATTGATTTAAAAATAATTGAACTTTCTACAAACAGTGAAGATCCTGATCAGATGCCACATTCTGTGGCATCTGATCTGGGTCTACACTGTTTGGCAAAGTCCCATTCTGGGGTTTCCGGTATAAAATGGGTAAACCCATATCCCCCATCATGAGAAAATCTGTCATCGGGGTTTGTGGCTGTGTGAGTCACAAACAGGTTTACACAGCTACATAGATAAGCAAGAGTCTTGAAAGTTTTGATATAGTAAAAGAGATATTGTACTATTCCAAAAGGTAAATATTAAGGTGCTGGTCAGACTGCTTGATGTGCAGGCTGGTCCGCATCTGTGTTGTTTGAAAATGACAAATTCAGGTTTTCTCAACAAAAGGCTGAAGCCTGTGGCAGATAGGGTTTCCCATCTGATAGCATGAGACAGACCCATTGTCAATTACATGGGTGTTGGGCTTGTTTATTTATTGCAAATAGAAAAAATTGTGTACTTTTTAGCAAACCATGCAGATTCAGGTCAGACCTACAGAATATGGCATTTGATCTGGATCCTCATTGTTTGCCAGCATCCTATAATTAGAGTGCTGGGCGTATATCATTTGGGGAATCAGTTGTATATCTCTCCAGAGCCAAATGCTCCAGGGAAACTTACAGAATAGGCAATGGTTGCAGCGGTGGCGTTATCACCCTCAACATTTTCTGATGACATGTCCTCAGAAACTGATAGGCCAACTGAAACCAAATTACATATGGAACCTCCATGTGTTGGGGGAAAGAAATTTTCTTCATGGGATATTGGTCCCATGACCACAGGTAAAATAGAAGTAAAGGCAATGATCAGGAATAGGTAAAGTTAACCCACAGCTTCCATCAGAGACACCAAAGGGGTAGAAACACAAAGCCAAAAGGACAGTTACTGATTGAAACCAAATTGCATCTGGAGCCTCTATGGGATGAGGCAATGAAAAGTCTTTTTGACATTTCATGGGGCAGCCTGGTAGCTCAGTCGGATGCGCGTCTGACTGGTGATCAGGAGGACTCGGGTTCGATTCCTGCCGAGGTCAGCAATATTCTTTCGTGAAGATTGATCATGAAATCTTTTCTACGGTCATTCTCTCCCTTTGGCTGATTCAAGAAGGGCATTTGTCAGTTTCTGGCGAAAGAATGTGCACTGTACTGGTTAATCGCTTACATATAAGCTTGCCCAGGAAGAGTGGGGATAGGTAAACTGACCAGCTCAAAAATGACCTACATGTAAATAGTGTTGACTGGGCCATTAAACTCTGATACAAACAAACAAAACATTTTTTGACATCACTTGTCACGCTTCTCTGCTAAGTGATTTGTTGCGGATTTTATCACTATCATCAATTCCTATAGATGTTTGCTGTGTGAGAATAGCTAATAAAGGTCCTTTTCCCCCTTATTTACTCTAAGAAACAGATATTGTTGAAATTTGTTAGAACCACCTTTCTGAGGCCATTCTAATAAATATTCACAGCATCTATTTCTCGGAGTTAAAAACAATATTTTTGAATATCTCCATTAATGACACCCATCTTGAGCAAATGATTTGTTCTACTGAAATTGTCATTGTAACAAGTTTTGTCATTACACGAAATGTTTGTTTTTTTGTTTTGGAGTTTAATGGCCCAGTCAACACTATTTTAGGTCATTTTTTAGCCGGTCAGTTTACCTATCCACACTTTTCCTGGGCAGGCTTATACATAAGTGGTTAACGAGTGCAGTGCACATTCTTTCACCAGAAACTGACAACAGCCCTTCTTGAATCAGCGGAAGGGAGAGAATGACCGTAGAAAAGATTTCTTGATCAATCTCCACGAAAGAATGTTGCCGACCCTGGCGGGAATCGAACCCACATCCTCCTGATCACCTGTCAGACGCGTATCCGACTGAGCCACCGAGGCCGGCTCATTACATGAAATGTAGGTATAAAGAGTATTATATGTATTTCTTGTTAGAAACTTTATCCCCCAAATTATTCTCAGTACTCTCCCTTGTTTGGAACTATTGCATTTAGACATTTACAGAAATATAGGATCTTACATGAGTGTTTTTATTAAACGAGTTGCCCACCCCCGCCCATAGGGGCTTGAAGAAATATATGGGCTGCACGATGCTTCCATGCAGAGCTGAATCCGGCCCGCACACTAGTACTGGTAAACCACTTAGAGGATCTAAGCCTGTCCAGGAACCACGGTGCGAGGCGGACCGTCCATGCTAATAAACCCTATTGGTTTCATTGGGCGACAGGGCTTGAGATGTCATTTCATCTCAATGTCCGGTAAAAGTCCCACAAAATTGGAAGCAATGTCACCAAAATGACCTTTACAGTGTTGACGGGGACGTTAAACCTCAAATCACATTTTATCCCTTTTCCTCAACTCTTTAATAAATTCAATTTATCATTTGACATTTAAAACGCATTTTATTCACGATTGTTTAACAAAAATGTCACTATTCCGCCATTAGTAAATGCGACGTCGTTAAGGACATCATACATGTAACATTACGTCTAACTAATTTGCATATTTAATCCACTAGTGGATTATCGAATTTATTACATGATGTTATTACATTCTCATATGTGATGTCATATGATAATAAGTAATAATTTGAACATTTATGTGAAAGGCTATTTTTCTTTCAGTTACGAAGTATGAGAAGATGTTAAAGAAAAGATTAGAAAATATTGACAACTATGTTGTACCTCCAAATGAATTTCATCTCCCTTCTATACCTGAGGGTGCTGTAGCTGCCTTTTCAGTTTCATTAGCTGAGGGGATAAAACTGAGGGTAAGTTGAATTTTTGTATACAGAGGACCCTCGCTATAACGACAGTATTTGTTTCCTAACATTTTGCCGCTATAGCGAATTTGCTGCTATAAAGAATACCAATAAGGAATCGTATAATAGGTGATAAAGGACTTCCATAGCGCACTGGTGAAGGCGTTAGACACATGATCAAGAGGTTGTGCGTTCAAATCCGGCACCCGGTATCGAGGTGTGTCCTTGGCCAAGACACGTAATGACACTGCCTTACTCCACCCAGGTGTAAATGGGTAGCAGTGGTGTAATAGTCACTGCCTCTCTCGCCCGCGCGTGAAAACATCCCGAATGAGTGTTAGAGAGCGATTAAATAAGCTTGAAGCTTTCTTCGCAATCAAACTAAAATAAATTAGTATAAACTAAAGGACTTTGTTCCCTTAATTACTCCAAGAAACAAATGTGGAAATTTGTGAGGCGATTCTAACAAATATCCACGACATTTGTTTCTTGGAGTATCAAATAGTTACAATAGTCTTGAATATTTCCATTAATCGGTCTCCTCTAGGTCTCCGTCCATCTGGGCTTGAAGAAATAAATGGGCTGCATGATGCTTCCACACAGAGCTGAAACCAACCGCACACAAGTACTGGTAAACTGCTTAGAGGATCTAAGCCTGTCCAGGCAAAGCGGTGTGAGTTGGACCGTCCATGCTTATAAACCCTATTGGTTTTATTGGGCGACAGGGCTTGAGATGTTATTTCGTCTCAATGTCGGGTAAAAGTCCCACATACTTGAAAGTAACGTCTCCAAAATGACCTACACAGTGTTGACGGGGACGTATACATCAAATCAAACAAACAACCACTACCTACCTTTGCAAACAGTGTAGATCCAGATCCTGGTGAAACCATCTGATCAGGATCTACACTGTTTGTTATGCAGTTTGTGAAATGTATGAATATTGTATATCAAGTAATCTGATTGGCTGATAGCTGGTAATGGGTGTGGCTTCCTTACTATATTCAGAGGGATAAAGGTTAAAGATGATCATTTATTGGCAAAAGAATTTGTAATATGCTGATTATCTGCTTGGAAAGACGAAGCTTGATCAGGAAAAGTGGTGCTAGGTTGCTTTAAACTTTATTTTAATTGCTTCAATGACATGTATATGTAACAGACAAATATATATTATCCAGGATTTGACATTAAGCCAAAGGCTTGTGCAGTGGCCATCTCCTGGTTAACTGACTGTCTTGACTTCTTGGTAGTGTTGAAGTCCAGAACCAAAAAACAAATTCCAATAATGCCAGTCTAATTGCAATGTAAAAGGTTGTGATTGTTTTGCAATTGAATGCTATGTTCCATGTCCAGAGGATGAGAGAAAAAAAGAAAAGAAATAAGACACTACATCACATGAACAAGTCCGTGAAATGCACACCACCAAACCCCACTTTATATAGAGAAAAATGGGGTTTATGGGGTGTACAATATATTCCTTATTTTTGCTGCAAGACATAGGTTGTGGGTACTAGTTAGAACCGCCTCAACGAGGCGGTTCTAACGAACACCCACACCCTATGCAGTATAAATAAGAAAAATATCACAGTTTTTCATCAGAATATTAGCCAGCTTGGAAATGTGAAAAAAGCACTATTTCTCACGGTGTGTTTTCGTAATGAGACATTAATAATAATACAGGGTACAAGACAAAATAATACACCCTGTCAAACAGGACTTTATATAATGGGTGCTGGGATGCTTGTCAAGGCTATTCACAATTACTGTATGTCTTCGATTACAAAATTACAGTCAGACCATCTCATTTGACCACCTAAATGAGGTGGTTCTGACAAACACTCTTCATTTTCATGTGGATGAAAATTAAGAAACACTACATAACATAAATTTTTGCTTGAAAACTCAGTTGTCTAGAATAGAAGTGAAGGCAGTGATCAGGGATCAATATAATTACCTCACACTTCCCATCCAAGACATCAAAGGGAAAGAAACAACAACAACTTCACCATTATGAAAATGTCTCAAGTGGAAAGCCTAAAGGACAAATACTTTCCTACAAAATGACCAAATGGCTATCCAAAATATAAAGTTACAGAGGACCCGTGTTATAATGACATTTGTTATAACGGCAAAACTTGTTATAACGACAATTTCAATGGAATGAATTCTTAGTTCAAGGTTTAACCTTGATTCCGAGTGGCTTGGGCTGCCCTCGGTTTGGAAATGCCCAAATCGAATCCATAGTCATGAAAGATTCTTGTAATTTAATATTCCAAGAAACAAATGTTATAGACATTTGTTAGAATCGCCTCATTGAGGCGATTCTAAAAATGTCTATAACATTTGTTTCTTGGAGTATTTATGTAGAAAAGACCTTTTTTAACCTATCATAATCCTGACTAGGGTTCTTTATAATGGCAAATTCATTATAATGGCACAATAATAGGGAACAAATACTATCGTTTTAACGCGGGTCCTCTGTATTAGCAAGACATTCATACAAAGACAAACTATAACAATAATAAACCAAAACAGAAGAAACGCCTTGGAACGGTCCGTAAAAATGTTTTTTCTTGGGGCTTAAATAGATTTTATATGGCCAAAATCCTCTCCCTTGGCTCTGTCATGGTTTAGACAAGTACACCACAACTTCATTATAACACGGTTCATTATAACACAGTTTTGAATATAACAAGGTTTCAAGATGGATTTCAAAAGTGTGAAGATTATATAGAAAAATGACCATTTATGGTCATTTTTCTATATAATCTTCACATTTTTGTTTGGATATAACATGGTTGTTTAACTAATACGGTTTTTGCTTTGGACCCCAACAATAGTGTAATAAAGAGGTTGTGGTGTAATTTGCTCAGTCCGTATGAAGGATTCCTAACTTATCAGTGCAACATTCCCAAGAACATAAAAATCAAACAATTACAGAGATGAAACAATGATGAAGATTGGACAGTATGAAATAATTGAAATGCTGGAGCAAAGGAAAACCAACAGAGCCATTTAACCCTTATCCTGCTGTTCACGACAACCCCTACCTTTGCAAACAGTGTAGATCCAGATCGGATGGCTTCTTCAGAAGACATCTGATCTAGATCTACACTGTTTGTCGTGCAGTTTGTGAATTGAACAAATACATTATATCAATTAATTTGATTGGTCGATAATCAGCAGTGGGAGTGGCTTAATTAATTTATGCAGAGGGATAAGGGTTAACATAAGGACTATAAGTATACATGAAAACACTATTGTAGGGGTTCAGAGCAGAAACTGTGATATAGCCAAACAAAAATATATATAGGTTATATAGAAAAATATTTTTGGATTCCTTATTTAACTGTGTAATACCCCAAACCAGGTTGAATAAACAGTTTTAAAAAAGGATGCCAAACAAAACACGTGTATATAGGTTGTATAAAAAAATGGTCATTTTCCTATACAATGTACTTGTATATATATTTAGTTTCCATCTCTAAAACGGGGTTGAATGAACAGTGTTATAAAGAGGATGATGTGTATCAAATCCAAATGGATAATTTTTCAGCCAGCCTCTCCCATGTCAGTATCTGACAAAGAGTCAGTGAGGTCAATTAGCCCTTCTTCTAGTTATCAAACGATTCAAAGTACCCAGCGTAAAGTCAGTATAAACTCGCAGCCACTAGTTAGTAGAACACCACCGAATATGGCTAGAGGCCAAATAACTAGAAGTCCGACACTTGAAAGCGTTCATTGATTGGTAAGATTTGCCACTTGCTAGTGACGCTTAGCATATGAACCAGCATTATTCATTGGCCATCATAATTATATAATGCCTGAATCATTTCATTGATTGACAAGAAATCTAATTGGCTAGCCATCAAGAAAACACGCCTATATAATTTTGACCCCCTTGAACCCCATTTTTATATACCGGTAGTAAAACTGGGGTTTACAGGGGTAAACTTATTTTTCTTATTTCTGCTCTAAAATATAGATTGTGGGTACTCGTTAGAACTGCCTCGACGAGGCGGTTCTAATGAGTGCCCACGATCCAAATTTTGAGCAGAAATAAGAAAAATATCACAATTTTTCATCTTAAAATGTTCCATTTTCCGGCAGTAAAGTTTACAATATATTTGTATAGGCATGTTTTTGTAATGTATGCTTAGTGAATGAAACATTATGTTTCCCAGGCCAGAAAACTAACAGATGAAGTATTTCATTTCTTAGGCAAATAAAATAGCTAGCATTTACATTGATTAGAACATAATTAATACTGTTTGAATCATTTCTTTGGTTCTTGCCACAGAAATGTTTAGTGTAACAACACCATTAGAAGCCAAATATTGCAAGAATTTTAACACTATGCATGCTGCTATACATTACATATTTTCACTGATTCAGGTCGCTGTATATATAACGCTGTAAATATTTGATTGTCGGATCCTCAAACTTCATACTCTTTATGTTGTGTCATTTGATGGTCATTCTATTATCTATATATATTTGGACAGATACGCCTAAACAAACAATGTAAATCTAATCAGGATCTGCACTGTTTGCCACTCATCCAGCTATTTTTAGACACAATATTGGGTGGGAAATCGTACTTATTCAATTGGTAGACAATTATGGTGAGGACATGAGGTTTCCGAATATTTAGTGAAAATTTGGTAAATCTAATCTTTTCTTCTATAACAGTTTAGTATAGGTATTTATAAGGAAACAAAATGGATCAGTCCACGCTTTTAAACCTTATTAATTTCATTATCCGACAGGGATTGAGATGTCATTTCATCTCAATGTCAGGTAAAAGTCCCACAAAATTGGAAGCAACGTCTCCAAAATGACCTTTACAGTGTTGACGGGGACATTAAACCTCAAATCAGACAAAACAAAAATTTGCTCAATAACTTGGGCTTTGTTGCATCTCCTTTTTGCTTGTATATATTGCAAGTTCAACATTTGGTTGACAACTCCCTTATAAGCCCACTTAAATTATATGATCACTGTTTCTCACTCCCGCCCATTGGAGCTTGGAGAAATAGATTGGGCTGCAGGCTGCATGGTGCTTCGCTCAGAGCTGAAATAGACTGAACTTGAGTACTGGTAAACCACTTATGTCAAAGCCTGCCCAGGAAAAGTGGTTTGAGTTGGACCGCTTCTGAAACCCTAGTGGATACTTTGGGTGGTAGGACTTGAGATGTCATTTCATTTCATTGTCGGGTAAAAGTCCCACAAAATCTGAAGCAATGTCTCCAACATGACCTAAATAGTGTTGACGGGCTCATAAAACCTCAACACACAAAAAAAAATGATTGCTGTTTTAATACATTTTTTCTCTCTTTTTGTTGAATGCCAGTTTTCTAATTGCATTTAAATCAGACCATGGAATTGTATATAAATTTCATATACCTATCCTAAGTTTTTATACAGCAGTATGATCTTTATAATGTATCCAAATCCATATCAAACAAACCTAGAGGTGTAGGCAATCTGTCAAGGATTCTATACACAGTAAAATCTTATAGTAAGAACACCTTTGGGACTGTTCAAAAGTGGTCTTAAAGACCACTTTTGAACAGTCCCAAAGGTAGACCCTGACCAGAGGATATTGTTTGCAGAAAACACAGAAAAAGAATAACTGCACCCTTCTAAATAAGCTTTTAAAAGCAGAATTAGTGTTAATTTTAGGTGGTCTTAATAGCAGAATTTCACTGTATCTGTAATTTATTTGGAAAAATATCAGGAGTATAATATTTTTGGAATTAACCCTTAAGCTGTCTGAAAAACAACATCTGAAAATGTCGACTGCTTATGTCGTCTGCTGAATCTTCTAGCAAACATTTTTAAAAATATTTTTGCATACAGGCAAACTGTGTGGGTCCAGATCAGACTTCTTCTACAGGAGCAGGCTGATCTGGGTTTACACTGTTTGCAAGCATGACTTTTAAAAATAACCGGCAGTTGGCAAAGCAGACGACAATTGTGGGGATTGGTATTTTATGGATTAAGCTGAAATTATGATGATTATTGCAGAGATACGATCCTGATGAAACATAAGCCGGTAATTTTATTTTCAGTTTTTGTAGAAAACTTTTCACATTTACTGAATAAGTTTTCTTTATTACATAAATTCTTTAATGTTTCAGTCTCTGTTTATGAAAAGTATTAACATTTATGATTTCTTTCTATTGTTATTATTGACAATATATGTATGTTCCATATTGCATAGTAGAACAAGTAGAGTTCTACCAGCGTAGCTTCTTTTTGACTTGAATATTGTTGGTACAAAATTCATTGGGTGTTTGGGTTCTTAAGGGAAATGGGTACACCTTCAGGGGAGGCAACTCCTGCGAAAGTGTTTTTGTCTCCCATGTCAATAGGCATCACAAAAAACACGCCTATATAATTTTGACCCCCTTGAACCCAACTTTTATATAGTAAAACTGGGGCTTACAGGGGTAAACCTTATTTTTCTTATTTCTGCTCTAAAATATAGATTGTGGGTACTCCTTAGAACCGCCTCGATAAGAAAAATATCACAATTTTTCATCTTAAAATTTCCAATTTTGAGGCAATAAAGGTTACAATGTATTTGTATGGGCGTGTTTTCGTTATGGGTCAACTCTTAAAGGAAAGAATTTGCTCCAGATGAGCAAATTCTTTCCTTTAAGAGTAGACCCCTTTTTCAGTGGGACGGGGCTTATAGAAAAGTGTACAGAAATTCCGAAAGTTGTTTCCCTTTGAAAAATTGGCAGAAAAATCTGCCAGGTGTTCCCATTCTCCTTAAGTAATGCGTTTTTAGATTATCTCATCTCTATTTTAAATTGCCATTCTATTAACAAGTAATCAATGTCATGAACACCCATGTAAACCCAGCTTTAAATTGGGAAAAGTTGGGTTTACAAGTATAAACACCTTTTTTGCTCACCAGAGCCGAAGGCTCCGGGGGAGCTTATAGTATAGGCATTGGACCGTCGTTCGTCGTCTGCGTCTGCGTCGTCAACATTTTCAAACATCTCCTCTGAAACTACTGGGCCAATTAAAACCAAATTACATGTGGAGCCTCTATGGGAAGGGGGAACGAAAGTTTGTTCGGGAGGACTGGGTCACATGACCAATATGGCCGCCATGCCCATATATGGTAAAAACCTTTAAAAATGGCAAAACAGTGGATTTTTCTGACTGTGTGTTAGCTAGTGGCATCAGAAATGGTATTTGCAATCAGATGAATGAAGTTTATCAGTTTCAAAGGTCAAGGTCATTTACTGACCTTTGTCCAGGACGCCTCAGATTCAGTATTTTTGTCTTCCTCTTCACTTAAACTACTGGGCCAATTGAAACCAAATTACATGTGGAGCCTCTATGGAATGAGGGAACGAAAGTTGATTCGTGAGGACTGGGTCACATGACCAATGTGGCCGCCATGCCCATATATGGTAAAATCTTTAAAAATCTTCTTCTCAAGAACCGAATGGCCGATGCTCTTGAAACTTGGTATACAGCATCAGGGACTCTGGCCCTACCAAGTTTGTTCAAATCATGGCCTTAGGTTGACCCTGACCTGTTTTATGTCAAGGTCAAATTTGGTCACTTAGACATTTTAAGGGAAAAATGGCAAAACAGTGGATCTTTCTGATTGTATTTTAGCTAGTGGCATCAGAAATGGTATTTACAATCAGCTGAATGGAAGTTTATCAATTCCAAAGGTCAAGGTCATTTACCGACCTTTGTCCAGGACGCCTCAGATTCAGTATTTTTATCTGTTCTACTTAAACTACTTGACCAATTGAAACCAAATTACATGTGGTGCCTCTATGGAATGAGGGAACAAAAGTTTGTTCGTGAGGACTGGGTCACATGACCAATATGGCCGCCATGCCCATATATGGTAAAAACCTTTAAAAATCTTCTTCTCAAGAACCGAATGGCCAATGATCTTGAAACTTGGTATACAGCATCAGGGACTCTGGTCCTACCAAATTTGTTCAAATGATGACCTTAGGTTCACCTTGACCTGTTTTACGTCAAGGTCAAATTTGGTCCCTTAGACATTTGTATGGTAAAATGGCAAAACAGTGGATTTTTCTGTTTGTATATTAGCTAGTGGCATCAGAAATGGTATTTACAATCAGTTGAATGGAAGTTTATCAGTTCCAAAGGTCAAGGTCATTTACTGACCTTTGTCCAGGACGCCTCAGATTCAGTATTTTTATCTTCTTCTTCACTTAAACTACTTGGCCAGTTGAAACCAAATTACATGTGGAGCCTCTGTGGAATGAGGGAACGAAAGTTTGTTAGTGAGGACTGGGTCACGTGACCAATATGGGCCGCCTTGCCCATATATGGTAAAAATCTTTAAAAATCTTCTTAAGAACCGAATGGCCGATGATCTTGAAACTTGGAATGGAGCATCAGGGACTCTGGCCCTACCGAATTTGTTCAAATGATGACCTTTGGTTGACCTTGACCTGTTTTATGTCAAGGTCAAATTTGGTCACTTAGACATATGTATGGAAAAATGGCGAAGTAGTGGATATTTCTGATTGCCTGGAAGGCTGTGACATCAAAAATGATATTTGCAGTTAGCTGAATGGAAGCTTATCAATCCCAAAGGTCAAGGTCATTACTGACTTTTATCTTGGATGGCTCTGATTCAGTATTTTTATTTTCTTCTCCAGTAAAAGAGCTGTGCTGATTGAAACCAAATTACATGAAAAGCCTCTATGGGGGTGAGGCAATTAAACATTATTTGTGGTATTGTTGTCACATGACCAAGATGGGCACCTTGTCTGTATATGGTATAAACCACATGACTTCTGGTGAGCGTAGTGGCCCATGGGCCTCTTGTTAAGGAAACTAACAATGGTGTTTCAACATTTATGGAATAAGTGTTGTTTCAACAGTATACCCCATGGATTTGTCTAAACAAATTCCCGGCCCCCGCCCATCGGGGCGTGAAGAAATATATGGGCTGCATGATGCTTCCATGCAGAGCTGAAACCGACCTGTACACAAGTACTGGTAAATCGCTCAAAGGATCTAAGCCTGCCCAGGCAAAGCGGTACGAGTCGGCCCGTCCATGCTTATAAACCCTATTGGTTTCATTTGGCGACAGGGCTTGAGATGTCATTTCAATGTCGGGTAAAAGTCCTACAAAATTGGAAGCAACATCTCCAAAATGACCTTTACAGTGTTGACAGGGACGTTAAACCTCAAATAAAAAAAACAAACTTAATAAATTCATTCGCACAGAATGTACGTGCAGTTAGTAGAGAGGGGGTTGGAGAAACAGATGGGCTCCATGGTGCTTCCACGCAGAGCTGAAACTGACCTCACATGAGTACTGGTAAACCACTTAGGACTAAGCCTGCCCAGGGAAAGTGGTGTTGTGAGTCAGACCATCCAATGCATAAAAGCCTTTTGGTTTCATTGGGCGGCAGGGCTTGAGATGTTTCGGGTAAAAGTCCCACAGAATTGGAAGCAACGTCTCCAAAATGCTTCCAGATAGTGTTGACAGGGACATTAAATCTCAATTCAAACAAACAAACAAAGGGCATACATGGTCATTTTTCTAAATTTGTATATTTGTGTACGAATATAACACAGATTAACAGACAGCAGTACAAATTTTGTTTTTTGATTGCTGCATAGTATTATTACAGTAATGAATTTCATTTTTTTTGGATTTTATCGATGTGTAAACTCAGGCGAATCACTCACAAATTGCATGAAGGGCTTCATGCTTAGTTTGTGATTGATTCGTTGAAGTTTACTTCACATTGATATATTCCACAAAAATCATAATTCTTTCCATATAATTCCAACTTATAATGTCTTATAAGGTCATCAAAATGTTAAAAATGCCACCAAATGGTAAATATTGGAATTCTTTCGAAAGCATAAAAATGAACTTACCACGGTGGAATGATTATTCAATACTTATGCTGCCATATTTTAAAGAATCCACAGCAAAAAAAAAAACCCTTAAATTCAATTTATTTCTTTTCTAACAGTTACGCCTTCAATAGTTTCCCATCTCTTAGTCAACGCTGTTTACGCTACTTCATAATACAATGACTTAACGTACAGGTTCTAAACATGCTCTTTGATGTCACATTATATTACCACCTGTAGCTTTGTGAAGAAATCTATGATTAGAAGCCTCAGTGGTGCAGTGGTTACGTTACTCGCCTTGTAAACCAGGGATCGCAGGATCGATCCCGGGCTTCTCCAGACTTTCGGATGAGTCTTTAAACCGAGGTCCCGTCTCCGTATGACCTAAGCTGTTGGTGGGACGTAAAACTTGAACACTCATTCACTCAAGAAATCTATGAGATTCTTGCTCATGGAATTTATTACAGTATAAAACCTTTATTTCAATCAATCAAATCGCACGAAATGTATAAAATGATAGACATTACAAAAACATGCCTATACAAATACATTGTAACCATTTTCGCCAAATATTGATTAAGATGAAAAATTGTGATATCTTTCTTATTTCTGCTCAAAATATAGATTGTGGGTACTCGTGAAAACCGCCCCAGGTTCACCCCTGCAAACCTCAGTTTTACTATATAAAAGGGGGGTTTGAGGGGGTCTAAATTATATAGGCATGTTTTCGTGATGGAATTGGAATTATAAAGAGGTTAATAGCTGAATACACAAATTAATATAAATTACCCTTTGTGTCTATTTAATAAATTAAAGGAAGAAACTGTAAGTATTTTATTTCAGTCTTTCTTCATTTCTGTCATGTCTGTCTTGGGACTGGATCTGTCGTCTGGCTTATTTACTTGTTTGCCAAGTCTTCTAACCAGGCATGCCTAAATGTTTTCAAAATGAGGGGATAACTGTATTCAAAATTGTCATTTGGGGAGATAAATCAGAGGTTTTATGGTTGGAAAAATTGTTTTATGGCGACTCGTCAGCGGAACCGTAAAACGTAATTAGCGACCGTAAAACTGACAATTTACCTCCCCAAATGACAATTTTCAATACAGTTATCCCCACTCTAATGCATTTATTTGGTTGTTTTCTTAAATAGTGTAATATTTTGCACAAAGGGACAAACCCTGTGAGCTGCATATGCCACCCGATGAAAAGCTACGTTGCGTGATGAAGCCGGGTTGACGTTATCCAGTCAGACGTCGCGTTACATACGCATGACATTGTGTATTAGAATGCAGGATATCTTGCATGGGCAGTTTCATATAACTAAAGAGTTGTACAATATTTCGTGTAGCGGGAGGCAACATTCTGAAATAGATTATCTTATTGTCTAGGAAAATAAACGCTCAACAGTTCATGTGCATCATCTGTCAGGCAGATGATTCACTTGGTGTTAAACCTTTTGTCTCTGAAAAATTAAAAAAAAATGCTACATGTACAATGTAATTTGTTGCACAATTTAGATTGATGTTTTAACCCTTAAGAAGCCGAGAAAAACTACATCTGGCGATGTCATCTGCTTATGTCGTCTGCTGAATTTTCTTGCAAACTTTTTAAAAATATTTTTGCATACAGGCAAACAGTGTGGACCCAGATCAGACTGCTCCTACAGGAGCAGTTTGATCTGGTTCCACACTGTTTGCAAAAATGAATTTTTAAGTAGAAGACAGACGACAAAGCAGACGACAATTGGCATGTTATGTTTTAAGTGTTAAAAAGGGTTAACTGATGAGGTATGCAATAGTTCTATTGTTTGTTTGTTTATTTTCTTAACTTCATTGATAAACAGAGACAATTATTAGAAACATTCTGATGCACTGGTCATCTTAGTATTATCATATTGATCTTAATATGCCCATATAAGTGGAAATTGGAGTATAACTAGAGAAGAGAAGTGAGCAATGATGCTATGGCTAGAAAAGAAAGGTGTACCAGCCAACTCATAATTAAAAATAGAAGTGAAGGCAATGATCAGGAATTGATACAATTAGCCAACACCTCCCGCCAGAGACACTGACTGGAAAGAATCACAAACATGAAATAACTAGACTCTAATGGAAACATCAATAGATAAAGCCAAAAGGACAGTTGCATTCACGCAAAATGGCTAATTGGCTATCCAAAACAAAAAATATATAAGTGACACACACATTAAAAGACAAACTATAACAAAAATAAACCGTATCAGAAGAACAACCTTGGAACGCTCAGTGAAAAGTAGTTGAAGCCTCATCAGTTGGTAGCAAAACAACAAAAAAACAGAAATAAAACAGTCTAATGTTAACCCTTATCTTGCTGTTCACGACAACCCCTATCTTTGCAAACAGTGTAGATCCTGATCAGATGGCTTCTGAAGAAGCCATCTGATCAGTATCTACACTGTTTGGCATTCAGTTCATGAATTTGTAGCAATAAATTACATCAAGTAATTTGATTGGTTGATAGCCAGAAATGGGTGTGGCTTAAATGAATATTCAGCAAGATAAGGGTTAAGTAATTTTATTAAAGGTTTGAAGTTAAAAAGAAGATTTGTTTAGAAGCTTCATTTAACAGGCAAATTTTGAATTTATTGTCTTACTGTATGATATTTGCTTTTCTTGCTCTTTTGAAAATTTGCACATTTATTTGTGTCTTGTTTGTTGTATGTCAGTAGTTTTACTACATCATTGAGTATGTTGGATTCAGCATCATACCATATTCGCCCTCACTGCATATGCTCCTATAAGCACACACCAAAGCTATTTTTGAAAAGGAAATGCATAAGCGCACAGTTTACAGTAACCTCCCCTTGAAACTCTCACAGTAAATCTATAATTCTTCAACAGTGAAGGCAATGCTTAAGTATCCTTTTCCGTCCGATTAAATATCAGTATGCATCATCTCGGAAGCTATTGTTGTTGTATCAAGTGTGCGCTAATTAGGTAGATTTTTCACCACGATTTTTTGACACGATTTTGAAAAAAAATAAGGGCACGGTGCGGTAATTAGGGTGAATAGGGTATGTAGTGCCATTTTGTTACACTACAACATCTTTACAACACTATTAATGGGGTCCAAAGCAGAAACAGTTTTAGTTGAACATGTGTGTTATATCCAAACAAAAATGCATAGATTATATAGAAAAATGACCATTTATGGTCATTTTTCTTTATAATCTATACATCTTTGGGATCCATCTTGAAACTGTGTGATATCCATAACTGTGCTATAACAAAGAGTGTTACAATGAAGTTGTGGTGTATAGAGTCCTTGTTATGATTACCAATGTCACAACAAACCCTGTATGATATAATGTATTAAGAAAAATACACAGGCTTATCTACAGTTTCGTTTTCTTCCTTTTTTGCAATGGAAAGCATAATCTTCAGTTTTGCTCATAAACATCAATGATGGGTTCTACCGTAAAAATCCTAAAAATTCGGACACCTTGAGGACTTGCGGTAATTCTCTTAAAATTTTAACAAATTTGTTTCAAGATCCAGCAAGGAGTCCAGATGGAAGGGCAAGATCAGACTGCTCCTTCAGACTGCTCCAGAGCAGTCTGATCTGAGTCTGCACTGTTGCCTTAGGCTTGTCTGTCCCAATACTTAGGATCATTATGGTAATTAGAGCGGCCTCAACGAGGTTGTTCTACTGGAAACCACCATTTATGTTTGAAACAGAAGTAAGAAAAAATGCACAAATGTTCATCAGAAACATCTTGAGAACATGCCTATTTAATTCTGACCCCATTGAACCCCACTTTTATATTGTAAAACTGGGGTTTACAGGGGTTAACCTTATTTTTTCTTATTTCTGCTCTATAATGTAGATTGTGCGTACTCGTTAGAACCACCTCAATGAGGCCTTACTAATGTGTACCCAGAATCTACATTTTGAGCAGAAATAACAAAATATGACGATTTTTCATCTTAAAATTTTTGTTTTTCGTCAGTAAAATTTACAATGTATTTGTATAGGCGTGTTTTCGTAATGACTTCTATTTTTATGGCCATGAAAGAAAATGATCACAAGGGTCTGTTATCCACTTATAATGTAGGTTCCTTTTCTTATCTATTGGTCCTTAGTAATGGTTGTGGGTAATTTTAAATGTCACTCACACTTTATTGTGTTCAAATTAAATTTGTTGGACTGTAACAAAGCATAGGATGGGTGAGTGGCCATTTACATAGCAAATCATAGCAGTCATGCAGCATCCTGTTTTATGGTGGGTCAACTGAATCCAGATTGTTTTAAAAGCCATTTCATAGTGGCAGCAATTATCAGTAGTGAGAAAAGCCATTTCATAGTGGCAGCAATTATCAGTAGTGAGAAAAGCCATTTCATAGTGGCAGCAATTATCAGTAGTGAGAAAAGCCATTTCATAGTGGCAGCAATTATCGGTAGTGAGAACCTTCATTGACCTTGAGAATGCAATTCCAGACCTGGTCAAAAAGGAAGAGTTACATTGGTATAAAACTGTATTCTGGTATTTTATGGCCTTGAACACCAAATTTTTAACACAAAAAAGGAGAAAGGATAACTGCATTTAAGAATAATGGGAACACCTTCAGGGAAGGCAGCTCCTGCAAAAATATTTTTGTCTAACATGTTAATAGGGGTCAACTCTTAAAGGAAAGAATTTGCTTCTGAGGAGCAAATTCTTTCCTCTAAGAGTAGATACCTTTGTCCATGGGACAGGGCTTTTTGAACGACAATCAGGAACTCCTGAATGTTGTCTCCGGTGAATCTCCCAGGTGTTCCCATTCCCCTTAACTTAGTGAACTTTTTCATAACAAGATCACGGCCCCCGCCCATAGGGGCTTGAAGAAATATATGGGCTGCATGGTGCTTCCACGCAGAGCTGAATCCGGCCCGCACATTTGTACTGGTAAACCGCTTAGAGGATCTAAGCCTGTCCAGGAACCGCAGTGCGAGGCAGACCGTCCATGCTAATAAACCCTATTGGTTTCATTGGGCGACAGGGCTTGAGATGTCATTTCATCTCAATGTCGGGTAAAAGTCCCACAAAATTGGAAGCAGCGTCTCCAAAATGACCTTTACAGTGTTGACAGGGACATTAAACCTCAAATCAAACAAACAAACAAATATAACAAGATCATAACTAAACTCCTACAAGCAGTAATATTGGTCTGTACTTCAAATAGTGATTAAATTGTTTGTGTTTTATTTTGCAAATGTTGTATTATATGTATGTTGAACTATAATTAATATCATTTGGATGCCTAAGCTCATCTTAAAGTTTCGACAGCTTTTGTTTTATCATTACTTAGTTAATCTGATGGAAAAAGACTGAACTTTTAGCAAACAGTGTAGGCACTGATCAGACGCCCCATTCTGCGGCATCTGATCTTGGCCCACACTGTTTGCCAAGGTACCCCATTAGGGGTTTCCCGCATGCAATGGGTTAAGTATCAATGACTAATTACCTTTAATTTTTTAGTAAAACAAATAATAAGTCATGCATGAAATGTATCTTGGCTCACTCATTTTCATTTTGACATTTAGAGACATTGAAAGATAAGTTTTAGACTTCAACTTTCTGAATGTCAAGGGGGATTGATTCAGCTGACAAATTTTCAACCATTTATGTGGTTGGTACCATTAACTCTTATTCTGCTGTTCACCACAACCCTTTTCTTTGCAAACAGTGCAGATCCAGATCAGATGGCTTCTGAAGAAGCCATCTGATCAGGATCTACACTGTTTGACATTCAATTTATGAATTTGTAGGAATAAATAACATCAAGTAATCTGATTGGTTCAAAGTCAGAAATGGGTGTGGCTAAACTGAATATTCAGCAAGACTGAAGGGTTAATTAACACTTCTTAGAACTGGTCATCACGAAAACATGCCTATATAATTTTGACCCCCTTGAACCCCACTTTTATATAGTAAAACTGGGGTTTCCAGGGGTAAACCTAATTTTTCTTATTTCTGCTGTAACATACTCGTTAAAACCACCTCAATGAGGCGGTTCTAACCAGTACCCACAATCTATATTTTGAGCAGAAATAAGAAAAATATCGGAACTTTTCATCTTAAAATTTTCATTTTTTCGGCGATAAAGGTGGCAATGTATTTGTATAGGCGTGTTTTCGTAATGTCTTCTCCTAAAGGAAAAATATCCAACGCAGCACATTCTTTCCTTAAAGGGAACATGTACACAGCTGTTCATAAGTTCAACATAATCACCTTCGGAAGTGTGCATGATTGTTTTTATTTTCTATTTCTTTTATTTTGATTTAGGATGAGTTTCTTGCTGAAAAAGCATTTTAACATACTTTTATTTCTGGTAAAACTGCTTAATTTGTCTGAATTGTTTTGAGCTTGGCTTTGTTCTATGTAATTTGTTTTATTAGTAGCCCACCTGAGCACGAAGTGATCAAGGTGAGCTATTGTGATCGCTTATTGTTTGGCATCCGGCCATTCGTCTGTCCGTCTACAATTTCTTCAAATGACATCTTCTCCGAAGCCACAGTGCCAATTTTAAAATAGTTTCACAGGAATATTCCTCGGGTGACCGTCTACTAAAATTGCTAAATTGTTCTGCTCCACTCAACAAAATGGCCACCAGAGCTAAAAATAGAAAAAGCTTTAAATGACATCTCCTCCTAGGCTAATGATTCCATTTCAAAATAATTCACAGGAATGTTCCTTGGATGACCCTGCACCAAATTTGCTAAAGTAGTTCCGCTCCCCTGAACAAAATGGCCACCAGAGTTGAAAATAGAAAAACCTTAGAAAAACCTTTAAACGACATCTCCTAGGCTATTGGTTCAATTTCAAAATAATTCCACGCCATTTTGTTCAGTGGAGCAGAACCAGAGCTAAAAATAGCAAAAACATTTAAATGACATCTCCTCCTAAGCTAATGGTCCGATTTCAAAATAATTTCACAGGAATGTTTCTTGGTTGACCCTCTACCAAAATTGCTAAAATAGCTCTGCTGAACAAAATGGCAGCCCGAGCTAAAAATTGAAAAACTTCAGAAAAACATCATATGACATCTCCTCCTTGGCTAATGGTCTGATTTCAAAATAATTTCACTGGAATATTTATTAGGTGACCCTCTACCAAAATTGCTAAAATGGTTTCGCTCTGCTGAACAAAATGGCCACCAGAGCAAAAAATAGAAAAGCCTTTAATCGACATCTCCTCCTAGGCTAATGATCTGATTTCAAAAGAATTTCACAGGAATGTTCCTCTGATGACCCTCTACCAGAATTGCTACAATGGTTCTGCTCCCCCGAACAAAATGGCCACCAAAGCTAAAATAGAAAAGCCTTTAATCGACATCTCCTCCTAGGCTTATGATCCGATTTCAAAATAATTTCACAGGAATGTTTCTTTGGTGACCCTCTACAAGAATTGCTAAAATGGTTCCACTTGGCTGAACATTCAAACTGACCGCCAGAGCTAAAAGTAGAAAAAAAAGCTTTAAACATCTCCACCTAGGCTAATGGTCGGATTTCAAAATAATTTCACAGGAATGCTTCTTGGGTAACCCTCTACCAAAAACTGCTAAAATGGGCCTGATCCACTGAACAAAATGGCCAGCAGAGCCAAAAATAGAGTCAATGGTGCAATTTCAAACCCAGTTCACAGAAATGATTCTCTTTTATTTTTGTACCAAAAAATTGATTTTAACGGTATGGCTCATCTTAGGTCTGTTCCATTGAAATATCCCATCTCAAAGTAGTATTATTGTACTGATGATTGAGGGGTCGTTGGGGGAGGCAAAGGTGACATTTATTTGGCATCACTGTTGCTTCAAACTGATATTGGCTTACATTGGGGCAAGGCCCACTGTCCTTGAAGTAGGCAAGGGTAGAGGGCGAGTATTGTTGTTTCTTCTGTTTAAACACTTCCATTTGTTTTTGTCTTTCTCCACTATCACTCACTGCCTCTGGGAGATGACACAAAATGACCCACAAGGGTTGACATGTCATAATACTCAAAACAACCAATCATGTACTGATGATTGCTTAAATTGCTAAAATGGGTTTGCTCTGCTGAACAAAATGTCATACCTGCCAACTTTCACTCATTAGGAGTGAGTTTCACGATTTTTCCATGTATTTTGACCTCACGATCGTGTTGCCAAAATAAGGCAAAAATCACGATTTTTCCACCTCCTCACGCTTGGTATTTTTATCAGCCATATTGTTTGTGGATAGTCATTTGGAATATCTTGCATTTCTTCACTATCTATTTTGGAGATGGAAAAACCCTGAGTATATTTTTAGCTGTATTGACTATTTTTAACCCAATGATAGATTAACCAGTACCCACAAACAAATGCAAGTTGTCAACAGTTTTCTATCTGTATGAGCATGAATATGGATGCCCTTTGCTTATCTTTTCATGTAAGTATGTTTGAACAATTATTTAATCTCTCCCAGATGTAATGAAAGTAAATATTTACATAAGAATGAGCAATGTCACATATTTTCGTGACTACGAAAATCGTAGTTTTTATCTCTCAACTAAGAATTGTATTGTTATTTGGTAATGAGTGTTCTAACACTTCAGAAACAATTGTTTTGCAAAATAAAGGCTGTTATAGTCAGACATTAAGCACTCCTTGCAATTGCATGAAAACTGTTTCTGAGTAAAAGAACCTAATTTCAGACAGATCATATATTCAGACAATCTTTAGTTATTGTAAATACTGTTAATTATTGAAGCTTAAGTATTATACCAGTGATTTATTGGATAATACATAAAATGTAAACATACAATTTTTCTGATTGTACTAGTGGACTGGAATGTGTCTACTAGTTTGAAAAAAAATCTCCCCCATGGAAATTTTGGGGAAAATATTCACCGCGCTTTATTCCATCGAAAAATGCCGTGACACGCAGAATCTCCCCCATGAAAAATTTGAAAAGTTGGCAGGTATGCAAAATGTCCATATGAATGCAGAGGTAAAGACAGAAAAATCATTAAAGAACATCTTCTCCAATGTCTCAATGTTAAAATAACTTCAACAGAAATGTTCCTTGAGTGACCGCTCTACCAAAAATGCTAAAGTGGTTCTGCTCCTCTGTACAAATTGGCTGTCAGAGCTAAATATAGAAAAACCTGTAAACAACAATGTTAGTACATCATAACTCAGGCGAGCGAATTAGGTCCATCGTGGAACTCTTGTATTGGCTATGATTTGGTTTTACACTGTGGACAGCATTTGCCTTTTTGTGCAAGAGTAACAGCTTTAACCCTTATCTTGCTGAATATTCATTCAAGCCACACCCATTTCTGTCTATCGACCAATCAAATTTCTTGATGTAATTTATTGCTACAAATTCATAAATTGAATGTCAAACAGTGTAGATCCTGATCAGATGGCTTCTTCAGAAGCCATCTGATCTGGATCTAGGTTGTTTGCAAAGATAGGGTTTGTCGTGAACAGCAAGATAAGGTTTAAAACAAAACCCATGAGTAAGTGCTTTCAAATGTGGGTGATTTATGGCTCTGCTAACTTATCACTGTAAAACAAAATTTCTGACTGTAAAATTACCGATTTCCCTCCACAAATGACAATACAGCTACCCTTAAATATCTGCTGTGGTTAGAACATTTTCTCTTTGTCTTGATTGATTTGTGCTTCAGTCAGTTCAGTGGTTAAGGTTTTCACAGTACTTTTGATCATTAACCGTTGGCACTTATGACCCACAAAGATTCGAGCCTCACTCGGGTCACATGTGAGATGCCAAGTTCTGCAAAGGAAGGTCAGGTGATTTTTCTCTGGGCTCTCCGGTTTTTGCCCGCCTCTGATTAAAGATCGGCTCGATATGAGCAAAATAATCTTGAAAGGTCCGTAAAACCAAAACCAAAAAAAAAGATGAAAAGAAAAAAATGACCCACAAAGATGGTTGGCGTACGTGTCATTCATCATGAAATTATGGTTAAGGACAGGGTAGGGGACAAAAAAAGGGCCACACAACATTACTTCTCATTCTGTTGCAGATAGTAACCACATTTGGTGATAGTAAACTTGATAGATGATCTTAGTAAATAGTCTTCAAAATTATTATTTAGGGCTCGAGGTGGGTTGGGAAGGTTAAATTGGTGGTTTTGTGGTAGAAAGTAGAAGTAAAACAAAGATCAGGAATCGATACAATTAACTTACTCCACCAACTAAGACACCAAAGGGAAAGAAACACAAACATGAAGCGACCAGACCATAATGGAAACCTAAACAAAGCATGGCCATAAGGACAGTTACTTTCCCACAAAATGGCCAAATGGCCATCCAAAATAAAAAGACACAAGTGATACACACAGTAAGTAGTAACAAACAACAACATAAATAAACCGCCACAGAAGAACCGCCTTGGAACGGTCAGTGGAAAGAATTCCACTGGGGGGCTTAAATCGATTTTAGGTGGCCACAATCCTCGCCCTTACTTCCGTCGCGATTTAGACAAAATATTTTGTTCAGTCAGCATGAAGGCCTCCTAACTCATCAATGCAACATCTCCGTGAACACAAGTAATCAAAGAACCACAGAGGTGAGTCAACGGTGAGGATTCGACAGCAAGAAACCACTGAAATGCTGGAGCAAAAGACAACCAACAGTTAGATTCCGATGGGCCCAACCAGGGACAGAGCATCAGGCACCAACCAACATTACCAAGAATTAGAAATTTGATTTGACGGTGACAGGTCAGCCTATGACTCCTGATTAGGGAAAATGTTTTATTTCCAAGCTAAGGCTATGTTGCAGTTGATTTTGAACAGTTCAGAAATATATAAGAAGTGTTACTGCTTATTTATATTTGGTTATTTTGAAGAGTGTTCGTTTGGTTGAAATTCCAGATTGTATCATTACCAACATTGTTACAGGCATTAAGGCCAGTAAAACAACCAGGAACAGTGTATATATGTGTCTTACTTTTTCAGCATGATTTCGGATCATCTGCCAGCAGTGTAATGATCTTTGTTTATCCTTTCCCAAACTGTGATTCAGTTTTTATATATATATATTTAAGTAGAGTACTGTAGGTAATATTGTAGCTGTGCCACATCAAATCAACCCAATATAATACAATGGTTCAAATTGACCTGGTTATATTTTTTGTATATGCTAATGATTAATCTAATTTTATGCAGTTTATTAGACATTTGGTTTGTTTTGATATGGTCTGGCTCATAAATGTGTTTTTCCCATTTTGTTTCAAGTTTGAGTAAATTTCAGTAAGTTTTAGTAACTTTCAGTAAGTTTTAGTAACTTTCAGTAAGTTTTAATAACTTTCAGTAAGTTTTAGTAACTTTCAGTAAGTTTTAATAACTTTCAGTAAGTGGCATGCGGTGACATTTTGTGATTAATGGTAGGAAATAATAAAGCTGCTCTGTTTAGATAGTCTGACTTTCGGCATACATGTACTGTTTCTCCTGGTTTCTCTTCAAAAATCAGAATTATTTCAAAGGGTTTATAATTGATGCACATTGTATGCTTTGAAGATCACTTGACATTAGATGCAAGTTGTTTCCATTCATTCATTCAGCATACCTGCCAACACTCCCGATTTGAGCGTGACTCTCACGATTTATTGTGTGTCTCACTCCCCCACGATCATATTTTGAAAATGGCCAAAATCTCACGAATTTCAATGCATCTCACGCTTAGAAATTCGCTAATTTTGCCATACCGGATATTTACATTGCAAACTGGTTATTATCGGCTTTTCTGAATCGCTAATATATGCAATTAGAGCCGGGATACAGAACTATTGGAAAATCACCTCAGGTCACAGGTATATTTGGACTATTATTAGCAAATCTATTATTGGACAGGTAAATAAACAAAACTATCCATCTTGTCTATAATCTATCTATCGGTAAATTTCTAAGTTTAGTCCTCAGAATAATCAGATATGGAGGCATCCCTGCGTTACAAAAATATTACAGAAATCATATTTAGCCATTTAATTTCTTCATTACATACCAATAATCTTCCATAAAACGATCTTTTTCTCTTTTTTTTGACACTTTACAAGGCACCCAAAATGTTGTGTGGCGACCCGTCTTGCAGTTTGTTTATGAATCTATGAAAACGTAAACATTAGCAAAAACGCTCATAGTATTGATCAGTTATTTATTTTAGCATAAAAATGTTCAGTTTTCAATAAGATTTGATGAAGTTCTGTGGTAAAATGAATCCTTGTATCTGACTTGTAAAGTGACCTAAGTCACATATATTCGGACAGTACACAGTTTCATACATTTCTCCCCTGCTAAAAATGCACGTTTTATGCTAGGTGGGTGAGCTAGCACTTCCTTTTTTAATGGGTGCTTGGTCTGGTTAAAAATTGAAATTTATTGGTGGTGGGGTTCAATTTATTTTTTTTTTTTATGGGTGGTGGGTCTTTGAAAAAGGTAGCACCCATCCCCACCCCCATACCGTTAGGGAAAAAATCTCACTCTTTCAAATTTTTCCTGAAAATTCCCCGCGAACCAAATACTAAAAAAGAAGGTGAAAAAGGGTCCGCCGCGCGCAGTCTCACTCTTTGGATTTTCTCAATGTTGGCAGGTATGATTCAGATGAGACAGTTTGAATTAAGTAAAGAATGAATGTAATCTACTGATATTAAAATTCAATCTGTGCTGAATTATTTGATTTAGCCTCATCTATTTCTTTCTGTCAGCAAATCCAATTTCTTATGATGGTGTATTCAGTTCACAAAGAGAACGACAGTGTAGCCATCTGATCTGGGTCTACATTGCAAGGTTAAGTCGTTGACTATATAAGGCCAAAGTTGATTGTCTATGAATATGTTAGGGCATTGTTTGGATTTACTTGTGCATATTTTGACTCCTACATGATAAGAATCTCCAGGGTGAAGGACTTGCAGTGCACACCTGGATCAGAGTAATAGAAGGAGTTATGTTTATTTGTTTTTGTTAGTGAGGGGAATGAATACATTGATAGGAGGCAGTTCATTCAAAATGTATTATCTCATTCATAAATAGAGGATCTTACATGAGTGCTTATGTATTATTGAATTTATTAAACCAGTTGAGAAAAAGGATAAAATGCAAGTCTTTGCTGAGCATTTTATCCCTTTTCCTCAACAAGTTTAATAAATTCAATAATACATGAGCATGAATGCAAGATTGTATTTATCATATGACATTTAAAACATATATATTTCATGATTTTTGTACAAAAATGGCAATATTCCGCCATAAGTAAAGGCAACATCGTTAATGACATCATACCTGTAATGATACAGGACAAATGAGGACATAGCTTACTAATTTATATATTTTATCCACTAGTGGATTATCAACATGGCATTACATTCTTAGACGCGGCATCATATGATAAAAATTAATATTGTTCTGCTTTTAGGAAAAAAGTACTTGGTCTATTTATAAGCAAACATGTTACTGATATGTTACTGATAACTGCCTTCCTTATTAAACTTGACAAAAATTCTGCCAGGTATCCATTCACCTTACACATTTGTTAATCCATTTTTAGATAAGTATTCCTTCAGTAATTACAAAATTTCAAACTTTTATATTTACCATTAGTCTTAGTCGGTAAGTATAACACAAATATACATGCCTGGGCATTTTGGGACTTTTTACTTGGCTGGATTTTGCCTTTGTTTAAGGTATCACTTTGTAGTAAACATTCAGCACAGTATACCGCTTTAAATAAAGTATAAACTGCACCATGACGAAGTACACTACACATAGCATGAACTGCAGTGAAATGAAATACATGTAGGTTGTCATAAAGTATTGCTGGATCTATCAACAATCTCCCTTCCACTGATTTTAGAAGGGCAGTTGCCAGTTCTTGACGAGAGGATGGTTAACCGCTTATGTATAAGCCTGCCCAGGAAGTGTGGTTAGGTGAAATGAGCAGCTTGAAATAACCTGAATAAAGTTTATTGGGCCATTAAACTCAAATCCGAATCAAAAACTGCACCCATATTTCTGTTTTGATAGAAGTGGTGGTTAGGAGCATTATGGTGCATTTATCAGTTACCCCCAATATATATTGCATTGTAACGCACTGACCTGATAAAGATATGCTATCTCAGGACAAGAGAGCTTTATCACGTCAACGTGACATTGCACTTTTTCGAATGAACCGGACTACTGGAAAAATGACAAAAATGTTATTGTTATTGGGAAAAATGGAAAAATTACCTGAAAAATAAATATCATTGGAAAATATGGTCAGCTGCTACTAAATATATCGACCACTGGAATGCTCGGATGGACTGAGGATAATCAATAACTGATCGTAAATTGTTAATTTAAGAGTGTAGAAGGGGATAAACTGATAAATAGAATACCAGATTCGTGTCATTTGATATCAAGTTTATCAGGCTCGGCTTCGAGAAAGCATGTAGAATCGCTCGGCAAGCCTCGCGATTCTACAAGCGTTCTCGAAGCCTTGCCTGATAAACTGGATATCAAAAGATACGAACCTGGTATTCTCTATTTATATTTCCTTTCAGTCTCTTCTGTCTTTTCTTTATTACCTATATTATCCCTGTTGTATCTGTCTGTTGCAGATACATCAAATCAGCCACGAGGGTTACATTTTCTGACAGTGCACCCAATTGCTACAAACCTAAAGCAAAAACAAAATTCTTAATCCTCATTTGTGTGTACAAAACAAAAATTGTTAATTCAAATAACGACATCTTCGGCTAAAGTTGCCTTCGTATTTCTATCATAATCATTCCTGCTTCATTCCCAAGTTAATTAGACCATCATTTTACAATACTCACCTTTTCATTTATACACTTCGCATGGATATTTATTTAGGGGATAACTGTATTCAAAATTGTCATTTGGGGAGGTAAATCGGTGGTTTTACGGTCGTAAATTTCGTTTTACGGCGTCGCGTTAGCAGAGCCGTAAAACGGAATTTGCGACCGTAAAACCAACGATTTACCTCCCCAAATGACAATTTTTAAAACAGTTATCCCCCTTCTAATGCACTTATACGGTTGTTTTGTTAAATCTACTATTTTGCACAAAGCGGCCAGCTCTGAGAGCTGCATAAAACCAAATACTAGCCAATGAAAGGCAACTTTACGTGATGACATCGGGTTTCCGACAGTATATCGCAGAATATACTGTCGCAAATTTTTATCGTTATCCAATCAGACGTCGCGTTACATACGCAAGTGCATTAGAATTGTTGTTTGCCTGCATTATTGTATTTATTATGACATCTGCTTAAACAGGCTACAATATTGGGATCCAGTTTTGTGTCAATCCTAATGTTTAGGGTAGTGTTCAGATCCGTTTTTAATTCACTCAAGCATTGGGGGTTATTTCGAAATAATTTAACAGGAATGTTCCTTGGGTGACCCTCCACCAAAATTGCTAAACGAACAAGATGGCCACCAGAGCTAAAAATAGAAAACCTTTAAATGACTTATGCTCTTTAATCAGTAAATGGAGTTTGAAATAATTTCACAGGAATGTTTCTTAGGCGACCTTATATTATAATTGCTCAAACCGTCCTGCTCGGGTGGCCAGGATGGCCTCCAGAGCTAAAATTGGAAAAACCTTTAAACAACTTCATCGCCTTAACCAGTGGATGAATTTCGAAATGCTTCTGTTCAAACCATTTATTAATGAAAGCAAATGAAGTTATGTAAGTGTGCTCATCCTGCATCATACTTAAGGAAGAATGTGTGCTGTACTGGTTAAGCGCTTAAGTATAAGCCTGCCCATGAATGCCTTAATGAGCCTATGTATTTGGACAGATAGGCTCGAGCAAACAATGCAGACCCAGATCAGACTGCAGTCTGATCAGGTTCTACACTGTGTGCCATTCCATCTGCACCTTTTAGACTCCTTGCTGGAAAGTGACACAAATTTGTTAAAATGTTTGGAGAATTACAACAAGTTCTCAAGGTCACATTTTACGGTAGTGTGGTTAGGGAAACTGACTGGCACAATATAGGCTTGGCTGTTTAACTCCAAACAAACCAAAAGAAGGCAGTGCATTGATAACCATTTCAGAGCACTTAAAAATGATGAGCGTAAAGTTAGTTCCCGGTTCCCGGTTCCCGATTCCAGTTCCCGGTTCCCGATTCCAGTTCCCGGTTCCCGATTCCAGTTCCCGGTTCCCGATTACAGTTCGCGGTTCCCGATTCCAGTTCCCGGTTCCCGATTATTCCAGTTCCCGGTTCCCGTTTACAGTTCCCTGTTCCCGGTTCCCCATTCCAGTTCCCGATTCCAGTTCCCGGTTCCCGATTCCAGTTCCCGATTCCCGGTTCCCGATTCCCGTATTGTCACATACTGCATTAGACCACACAGCGGCTAAACGGCGGGAGTAACGGAGACTCTCTAGAGTTGATGACCATCCGTCCCGCAGTGGCCCGGCGACAGGGCAATGGACATGTACTCCTTTAGACCAAACTGCGGATTGGCTGCGGGAGTAGTGGAGAATTGCTATAGGTGATGACCATCCGTCCAGATGTGGCCCGGTGACAAGACAGTGGACACATACTGCAATAGACCACGCTGCGGCTAAGCGGCGGGAGCAGCGGAGACTCTCTTAAGGTGATGATCATCCGTGCCGCAGTGGCCCGGAGAAGGGGCAATGGACACATACTGTGTCCACATTAGACCACATCGCGGCTAAGTGTTATTCTTAGTTAACTGCAGCCCTTTGAATAGCTACTATTGTCTTTTTATAGTTTTTGTGCAAATCGGGAACCGGGAACTAGTTTATGGTTCCCGATTTAATAAGGAACCGGGAACTAGTTCCCGGTTCCCGATTTGATTTGACTATGTTAAGAGTTGCCTGCGTTAGATATAAATGTTTTATTCAGTTATCAATTGATAAGGAATGACATCCTTACTCACAGTTCACCCGCGCCGCAAATCTTTTAAAACCCGCGCAGCCCCGCATTGAGTGGGCGGAACAAAGTAACTAGACCGCAAGTTTGCGCGGGTTATATGACATGATCATCCGTGCCGCAGTGGGCCGGCGACAGGGCAGTGGACATATACTGCAACAGACCACACCGCAGCGGGAGTGACGGAGACTCTCTATAGGTTATGACCATCCGTGCCGCAGTAGCCCGGAGAAAGGCAGTGGACACAAACTGCATTAGACCACACCGCGGCTAAGCGGCGGGAGTAACGGAGATTCTCTATAGGTGATGACCATCCGTGCCGCCGTGGCCCGGAGAAAGGGCAGTGGACACATACTTCATTAGACCACATCGCGGCTAAGGGTTATCCTTAGTTAACTGCAGCCCTTTGAATAGCTGCTATTGTCTTTTTATAGGTTTTGTGCAAATCGGGAACCGGGAACTAGTTCCCGGTTCCCGATTAAATAAGGAACCGGGAACCTGGAACTAGTTTCCGGTTCCCGATTTGATTTTACTATGTGAAGAGTTGGCAGCGTTAGATAGAAATGTTTTATTCAGTTATCAATTGATAAGGAATGACATCTTTCCTCACAGTTCACCCGCGCCGCAAATCTTTTAAAACCCGCGCAGCCTCGCATTGAGCGGGCGTACAAAGCAACTAGACCGCAAGTTTGCGCGGGTTATTGGTCATGATCATCCGTGCCACAGTGGGCCGGCGACAGGGCAGTGGACACATTCTGCAACAGACCACACCGCCGCGGGAGTAACGGAGACTCACTATAGGTGATGACCATCCGTGCCGCAGTGGCCCGGAGAAAGGGCAGTGGACACAAACTGAATTAGACCACACCGCGGCTAAGCGGCGGGAGTAACGGAGATTCTCTAAAGGTGATGACCATCTGTGCCGCAGTGGCCCGGAGAAAGGGCAGTGGACAAATACTGCATTACACCACATCGCGGCTGAGCGGCGGGAGTAACGGAGACTCTCTATAGGTGATGATCATCCGTCCCGCTGTGGCCCGGCGACAAGACAGTGGTCACATACCACAATAGACCACGCTAAGGCTAAGCGGCGGGAGTAGCGGAGACTCTCTTAAGGTAATGATCATCCGTGCCGCAGTGGCCGGGAGAAAGGGCAGTCTACACATGCTGCATTAGACCACAGCGCGGCTAAGGATTATACTAAGTTAGCTGCAGCCCTTTGAATAGCTACCATTGTTTTTTATAGGTTTTGTGCAAATCGGGAACCGGGAACTAGTTCCCGGTTCCCGATTTGATTTGACTATATAAAGAGTTGCCTGCGTTAGATAGAAATGTTTCATTAAGTTATCAGTCGATAAGGAATGACATCCTTACTCACAGTTCACCCGCGCTGTAAATCTTTTAAAACCCGCGCAGCCCGCATTGAGCGGGCGGAACAAAGCTACTAGACCGCAAGTTTGCGCGGGTTATAGGTCATGATCATCCTGGCCGCAGTGGCCCGGCGACAGGGCAATGGACATGTGCTCATTATGACCAATCTGCGGATAGGCTGCGGGAGTAGCGGAGAATCGCTATAGGTGATGATCATCCGTCCCGCTGTGGCCCGGTGACATGACAGTGGACACATACTACAATAGACCACGCTGCAGCTAAGCAGCGGGAGTAGCGGAGACTCTCTTAAGGTGATGATCATCCGTGCCACAGTGGCCCGGAGAAAGGGTATTGGACACATACTGCATTAGACCACACCGCGGCTAAGGGATACTGAGTGAGCTGCAGCCCTTCGAATAGCTGCCATTGTCTTTTCATAGGGTTTGTGCAAATCGGGAACCGGTAACTAGTTCCCGGTTCCCGGCTCCCGATTTAATAAGGAACCAGGAACCGGGAATTAGTTCCCGGTTTCCGATTTGATTTAACTATGTAAAGAGTTGCCTGTGTTAGATAGAAATATTTTATTCAGTTATCAGTTGATAAGGAATGACTTCCTTACTGAAAGTTCACCCGCGCTCTAAATCTTTTAAAACCCGCGCAGCCCCGCATTGAGCGGGCGGAACAAAGCAACTAGACCGCAAGTTTGCGCGGGTTATAGGTCATGATCATCCGTGCCGCAGTGGGCCGGCGACAGGGCAGTGGACACATACTGCAACCGACCACATTGCAGCGGAAGTAACGATGAGTCTCTATAGGTGATGACCATCCGTGCCGCAGTGGCCCAGGGTAAGGGACACAAACTGCATTACACCACATCGCGGCTATGCGGCGGGAGTAACGGAGATTGTCTATAGGTGATGACCATCCATGCCGCAGTGGCCCGGAGAAAGGGCAGTGGACACATACTGCATACACCATATCACGGTGAAGGGTTACCTTAGTTAAATGCAGCAGTGGCCCGGAGAAAGGGCAGTGGACACAAACTGCATTAGACCACACCGCGGGTTAGCAACTTGAGTAACGGAGATTCTCTATAGGTTATGACCATCCGTGCCACAGTGGCCCGGAGAAAGGGCAGTGGACAAATACTGCATTATACCACATCGCGGCTGAGCGGCGGGAGTAACGGAGACCCTATATAGGTGATGATCATCCTTCCTGCTGTGGCCAGGCGACAAGACAGTGGACACATACTACAATAGACCACGCTGCGTCTAAGCGGCGGGAGTAGAGGAGACTCTCTTAAGGTAATGATCATCCGTGCCGCAGTGGCCCGGAGAATGGGCAGTGGACACATACTGCATTAGACCACAGCGCGTCTAAGGGTCATCCTTAGTTAACTGCAGCCCTTTGAATAGCTGCTATTGTCTTTTTAAAGGTTTTGTGCAAATCGGGAACCGGGAACTAAGGTGACCCGCATTGACCGGGCGGAACAAAGCAACTAGACGGCAAGTTTGCGCGGATTATTGGTCTTGATCATCCGTGCCACAGTGGGCCGGCGACAGGGCAGTGGACACATTCTGCAACAGACCACACCGCAGCGGGAGTAACGGAGACTCACTATAGGTGATGACCATCCGTGCCGCAGTGGCCCGGAGAAAGGGCAGTGGACACAAACTGAATTAGACCACACCGCGGCTAAGCGGCGGGAGTAACGGAGATTCTCTAAAGGTGATGACCATCTGTGCCGCAGTGGCCCGGAGAAAGGGCAGTGGACAAATACTGCATTACACCACATCGCGGCTGAGCGGCGGGAGTAACGGAGACTCTCTATAGGTGATGATCATCCGTTCCGCTGTGGCCCGGCGACAAGACAGTGGACACATACCACAATAGACCACGCTGCGGCTAAGCTTACTGAAAGTTCACCCGCGCTCTAAATCTTTTAAATCCCGCGCAGCCCCGCATTGAGTGGGCGGAACAAAGCAACTAGACCGCAAGTTTGCTCGGGTTTTCGGTCATGATCATCCGTGCCGCAGTGGGCCGGCGACAGGGCAGTGGACACATACTGCAACCGACCACATCGCAGCGGAATTAACGATGAGTCTCTATAGGTGATGACCATCCGTGCCGCAGTGGCCCAGGGTAAGGGACACAAACTGCATTACACCACATCGCGGCTATGCGGCGGGAGTAACGGAGATTGTCTATAGGTGATGACCATCCGTGCCGCAGTGGCCCGGAGAAAGGGCAGTGGACACATACTGCATACACCACATCAAGGTGAAGGGATACTTTAGTTAAATGCAGCAGTGGCCCGGAGAAAGGGCGGTGGACACAAATTGCATTAGACCACACCGCGGGTTAGCGGCGTGAGTAACGGAGATTCTCTATAGGTTATGACCATCCGTGCCACGTGGCCCGGAGAAAGGGCAGTGGACAAATACTGCATTACACCACATCGCGGCTGAGCGGCGGGAGTAACGGAGACTCTATATAGGTGATGATCATCCTTCCTGCTGTGGCCCGGCGACAAGACAGTGGACACATACTACAATAGACCACGCTGCGTCTAAGCGGCGGGAGTAGAGGAGACTCTCTTAAGGTAATGATCATCCGTGCCGCAGTGGCCCGGAGAATGGGCAGTGGACACATACTGCATTGGACCACAGCGCGTCTAAGGGTCATCCTTAGTTAACTGCAGCCCTTTGAATAGCTGCTATTGTCTTTTTAAAGGTTTTGTGCAAATCGGGAACCGGGAACTAGTTCCCGGTTCCCGGTTCCCGATTTAATAAGGAACCGGGAACCGGGAACTATTTCCCGGTTCTCGATTTGATTTGACTATGTAAAGAGTTGCCTGCGTTAGATAGAAATGTTTTATTAATTTATCAGTTGATAAGGAATGACATCCTTACACACAGTTCACCCGCGCCGCAAATCTTTTGAAACCCGCGCATCCCCGCATTGACCGAGCGGAACAAAGCAACTAGACCGCAAGTTTGCGCGGGTTATTGGTCTTGATCATCCGTGCCACAGTGGGCCGGCGACAGGGCAGTGGACACACTCTGCAACAGACCACACCGCAGTGGGAGTAACGGAGACTCACTATAGGTGATGACCATCCGTGCCGCAGTGGCCAGGAGAAAGGGCAGTGGACACAAACTGAATTAGAACACACCGCGGCTAAGCGGCGGGAGTAACGGAGATTCTCTAAAGGTGATGACCATCTGTGCCGCAGTGGCCCGGAGAAAGGGCAGTGGACAAATACTGCATTACACCACATCGCGGCTGAGCGGCGGGAGTAACGGAGACTCTCTATAGGTGATGATCATCCGTTCCGCTGTGACCCGGCGACAAGACAGTGGACACATACCACAATAGACCACGCTGCGGCTAAGCGGCGGGAGTAGTGGAGACTCTCTTAAGGTAATGATCATCCGTGCCGCAGTGGCCGGGAGAAAGGGCAGTCTACACATACTGCATTAGACCACATCGCGGCTAAGGGTTATACTGAGTTAGCTGCAGCCCTTTGAATAGCTACAATTGTTTTTTATAGGTTTTGTGCAAATCGGGAACCGGGAACTAGCTCCCGGTTCCCGATTTGATTTGACTATATAAAGAGTTGCCTGCGTTAGATAGAAATGTTTCATTAAGTTATCAGTCGATAAGGAATGACATCCTTACTCACAGTTCACCCGCGCTGTAAATCTTTTAAAACCCGCGCAGCCCGCATTGAGCGGGCGGAACAAAGCAACTAGACCGCAAGTTTGCGCGGGTTATAGGTCATGATCATCCGTCCCGCAGTGGCCCGGCGACAGGGCAATGGACATGTGCTCATTAAGACCAATCAGCAGATTGGCTGCGGGAGTAGCGGAGAATCGCTATAGGTGATGATCATCCGTCCCGCTGTGGCCCGATGACATGACAGTGGACACATACTACAATAGACCACGCTGCAGTTTAGCAGCAGGAGTAGCGGAGACTCTCTTAAGGTGGCCCGGAGAAAGGGCAGTGGACAAATACTGCATTACACCACATCGCGGCTGAGCGGCGGGAGTAACGGAGACTCTATATAGGTGATGATCATCCTTCCTGCTGTGGCCCGGCGACAAGACAGTGGACACATACTACAATAGACCACGCTGCGTCTAAGCGGCGGGAGTAGAGGAGACTCTCTTAAGGTAATGATCATCCGTGCCACAGTGGCCCGGAGAAAGGGTATTGGACACATACTGCATTAGACCACACCGCGGCTAAGGGATACTGAGTTAGCTGCAGCCCTTCGAATAGATGCCATTGTCTTTTTATAGGGTTTGTGCAAATCGGGGCCAGTCCCCGATTTAATAAGTAACCGGGAACCCGGAAATAGTTCCCGGTTCCCGATTTGATTTGACTATGTAAATAGCTGCCTGCGTTAGATAGAAATGTTTTACCCAGTTATCAGTTGATAAGGAATGACATCCTTATTCACAGTTCACCCGCGCTGTAAATCTTTTAGAACCCGCGTAGCCCTGCATTGAGCGGGCGGAACAAAGCAACTTGACCGCAAGTTTGCGCGGGTTATAGGTGATGATCATCTGTGCCGCAGTGGGCCGGCGACAGGGCAGTGGACGCATACTGCAACAGACCACACAGCAGCGGGAGTAACGGAGACTCTCTATGGGGGATGCCAATCCGTGCCGCAGTGGCCCGGTGACAGCACAGTGTATTAGACGACACCGCGGCAAAACTGCGGGAGAAACGGAGACTCTCTACAAGTGAGAACCATCCGTGCCGCAGTGGCCTGGAGAAAAGGCAGTGGACACATGCTGCATTAGACTACAAGCGCGGCTGAGCGGCGGGAGTAACTAAGGTTCTCTTTAGGTGATGACCATCCGTCCCGCGGTAGTGCGGCGACAAGACAGTGGACACATACTGCATTAACCCACACTGCGGCTAAACGGCGGAAGTAACGGAGACTCTCTAGAGTTGATGACCATCCGTCCCGCAGTGGCCCGGCGACAGGGCAATTGCCAAATTCTCCTTTAGAACAAACTGTGGATAGGCTGCGGGAGTAGCTGAGAATCGCTATAGGTGATGATCATGCGTCCCGCTGTGGCCCGGCGACAAGACAGTGGATATATACTGCAATAGACCACGCTGCGTCTAAGCGGCGGGAGTAGCGAAGATTCCCTTAAGGTGATGATCATCCGTGCCGCAGTGGCCCGGAGAATGGGGAGTGGACACATACTGCATTAGACCACATCGCGTCTAAGGGTTATCCTTAGTTAATTGCAGCCCTTTGAATAGCTGCTATTGTCTTTTAAACGTTTTGTGCAAATCGGGAACCGGGAACTAGTTCCCGGTTCCCGGTTCCCGATTTAATAAGGAACCGGGAACCGGGTTCCCGATTTCATTTGACTATGTAAAGAGCTGCCTGCGTTAGATAAAAATGTTTTATTCAATTATCTGTTGAAAATGAATGACATCCTTACTCACAGGTCACCCGCGCCGCAAATCGTTTAAAACCCGCACAGCCCCGCATTGAGCGGGCGGAACAAAGCAACTAGACCGCAAGTTTGCGCGGGTTTTCGGTCATGATCATCCGTGCCGCAGTGGGCCGGCGACAGGGCAGTGGACACATACTGCAACAAACCACACCGAAGCGTGAGTAACGGAGACTCTCTATAGGTGATGACCATCCGTGCTGCAGTGGCCCGGAGAAAGACAAGTGGACACAAACTGCAATCTTAAGAGGGTATCCGTTTCTCACGCCGTTTAGCCGCGGTGTAGTCTAATGCAGTATGTGTCCACTGTCCTGTCGCCGGGTAACCGCGGGACGGATGGTCATCACCTATTGAGAGTCTCCGTTACTCCCGCCGCTTAGCCGCGATGTGGTGTAATGCAGTATGTGTCCACTGCCCTTTCTCCGGGCCACTGTGGCATGGATGGTCATCACCTATAGAGAATCTCCGTTACTTCCGCCACTTAGCCGCGGTGTGGTCTAATGCAGTTTGTGTCCACTGTCCTTTCTCCGGGCCACTGGGGCATGGATGGTCATCACCTATAGAGAGTCTCCGTTAATCCCACTGCGGTGTGGTCTGTTGCAGTATGTGTCCACTGCCCTGTCGCCGGCCCACTGCGGCACGGATGATCATGACCTATAACCCGCGCAAACTTGCGGCCTAGTTGCTTTGTTCCGCCCACTCAATGCGGGGCTGCGCGGGTTTCACAAGATTTGCGGCGCGGGTGAACTGTGAATAAGGATGTCAATCCTTATCAACTGATAACTGAATAAAACATTTCTTTCTAACGCAGGCAACTCTTTACATAGTCAAATCAAATCGGGAACCGGGAAATAGTTCTCGGTTCCTTATTAAATCGGGAACCGGGAAACTCGTTCCCGAAACCCGATTTGCACAAAACCTATAAAAAGGCAATTGCAGCTATTCAAAGGGCTGCAACTAACTCAGAATAACCCTAGCCGTGGTGTGGAGGATCATCACATTAAGAGAGTCTCCGCTACTCCCGCCACTTAGCCGGAGCGTAGTCTATTGTAGTATGTGTCCATTGTCTTGTCGACGGGCCACAGCGGGACGGATGAGCATCACCTATAGCGATTTTCCGCTACTCCCGCAGCCTATCCGCAGATTGGTCTAAAGCAGAACATGTCCATTGCCCTGTCGCCGGGCCACAGCGGGACTGATGGTCATCAACGCAAGAGAGTCTCCGTTACTCCCGACGTTTAGCCGCGGTGTGGTCTAATGCAGTATGTGTCCACTGTCTTGTCGCCGGGCTACCGCGGGACTGATGGTCATCACCTATAGAGAGTCTGTGTAACTCCCGCCGCTTAGCCGCGATGTGGTGTAATGCAGTATTTGACCATTGCCCTTTCTCCGGGCCACTGCGGCACGGATGTTCATCACCTACAGAGAATCTCCGTTACTCCCGCCGCTTAGCCGCGGTGTGTTCTAATGCAGTTTGTGTCCACTGGCCTTTTTCCGGGCCACTCCGGCACGGATGGTCATCACCTATAGAGAATCTCCGTTACACCCGCCGCTTATCCGCGGTGTGGTCTAATGCAGTTTGTGCCCACTGCCCTTTCTCCGGGCCACTGCGGCACGGATGGTCACGGAGATAGAGAGTCTCCGTTACTCCCGCCGCTTAGCCGCGATGTGGTGTAATGGAGTACGTGTCGACTGCCCTTTCTCCGGGCCACAGCAGCACGGATGGTCTTCACCTATAGTGAGTCTCCGTTGCTCCCGCCGCTTTGCCGCGATGTTGTATAACGCAGTTTGTGTCCACTGCCATGTCGCCGGCCCACTGCGGCACGGATGATCATGACCTATAACCCGCGCAAACTTCGGGTCTAGTTGCTTTGTTCCGCCCGATCAATGCGGGGCTGTGCGGGTTTTAAAGGTTTTGCGGCGCGGTTGAACTGTGAGTTAGGATGTCATTCCTTATCAACTGAAGACTGGATAAAACATTTCTATCTAACGCAGGCAACTCTTCACATAGTCAAAACAAATCGGGAACCGGGAACTAGTCACCGGTTCCCGATTTGCACAAAACCTATAAAAAGACAATAGCAGCTATCCAAAGGGCTGCAGCTAACTCAGTATAACCCTTAGCCGCGGTGTGGTCTAATGCAGTATGTGTCCACTGCCCATTCTCCGGGCCACTGCGGCACGGATGATTATCACCTTAAAAGAGTCTCCGCTACTCCCACCGCTTAGCCGCAGCGTGGTCTATTGAAGTATGCGTCCACTGCCTTGTCGCCGGGCCACAGCGGGACGGATGATCATCACCGATAGCGATTCTCCGATACATTCGCAGCCTATCCGCAGATTGGTCTAAAGGAGTACATGTCCATTGTCCTGTCGCCGGGCCACTGCGGGGCGGATGATCATCCACTCTAGAGAGTCTCCGTTATTCCCGCCGTTTACCCGCGGTGTGGTCTAATGTAGTATGTGTCCACTATCCTGTCGCCGAGCTACCGCAGGACGGATGGTTATAGAGAGTCTCCGTTACTCCCGCCGCTTAGCCGCGGTGTGGTGTAAAGCAGTATGGGTCCATTGCCCTTTCTCCGGGGTACTGCAGCGGATGGTCATCACCTATAGAGAATCTCCGTTACTCCCGCCGCTTAGCCGCGGGGTGGTCTAATGCAGTTTGTGTCCGCGGTCCTTTCGCCGGGCTACTACCGCCGGACGGATGGTCATCATCTATAGAGAGTCTCCGTTACTCCCGCCGCTTAGCCGCGATGTGGTGTAATGCAGTATGTGTCCACTGCCCTTTATCCGGGCAACAGCGGCACGGATGGTCATCACCTATAGAGAATCTCCGTTACTCTCGCCGCTTAGCCGCGGTGTGATCTAATGCAGTTTGTGTTCAATGCCCTTTCTCCTGGCCACTGCGGCACGGATGGTCATCACCTATAGAGAGTCTCCGTTTACTCCCGTTGCGGTGTGGTCTGTTGCAGTATGTGTCCACTGCCCTTTCTCCGGGCCACTGCGGCACGGACGGGCATCACCTCAAGACCGTCTCCGTTACTCCCGCCGCTCAGCCGCGGTGTAGTCTTTTGCAGTGTGTGTCCACTGCCTTTTCTCAAGGCCACTGCGGCACGGATGCTCCTCACTTATAGACAGTCTCCGTTACTCTCGCCGCTTAGCCGCGGTGTGGTCTAATGCAGTTTGTGTCCACTTGTCTTTCTCCGGGCCACTGCAGCACGGATGGTCATCACCTATAGAGAGTCTCCGTTACTCACGCTTCGGTGTGGTCTGTTGCAGTATGTGTCCACTGCCCTGTCGCCGGCCCACTGCGGCACGGATGATCATGACCGAAAACCCGCGCAAACTTGCGGTCTAATTGCTTTGTTCCGCCCGCTCAATGCGGGGCTGCGCGGGTTTTAAAAGATTTGCGGCGCGGGTGACCTGTGAGTAAGGATGTCATTCATTTTCAACAGATAATTGAATAATATATTTTTATCTAACGCAGGCAGCTCTTTACATAGTCAAATCAAATCGGGAACCGGGAACTAGTTCCCGGTTCCCGGTTCCTTATTAAATCGGGAACCGGGAACCGGGAACTAGTTCCCGGTTCCCGATTTGCACAAAACGTTTAAAAGACAATAGCAGCTATTCAAAGGGCTGCAATTAACTAAGGATAACCCTTAGACGCGCTGTGGTCTAATGCAGTATGTGTCCACTCCCCATTCTCCGGGCCACTGCGGCACGGATGATCATCACCTTAAGGGAGTCTTCGCTACTCCCGCCGCTTAGACGCAGCGTGGTCTATTGCAGTATATATCCACTGTCTTGTCGCCGGGCCACAGCGGGACGAATGATCATCACCTATAGCGATTCTCAGCTACTCCCGCAGCCTATCCACAGTTTGTTCTAAAGGAGAATTTGGCAATTGCCCTATCGCCGAGCCACTGCGAGACGGATGGTCATCAACTCTAGAGAGTCTCCGTTACTTCCGCCGTTTAGCCGCGGTGTGGGTTAATGCAGTATGTGTCCACTGTCTTGTCGCCGCGCTACCGCGGGACGGATGGTCATCACCTAAAGAGAACCTTAGTTACTCCCGCCGCTCAGCCGCGCTTGTAGTCTAATGCAGCATGTGTCCACTGCCTTTTCTCCAGGCCACTGCGGCACGGATGGTTCTCACTTGTAGAGAGTCTCCGTTTCTCCCGTAGTTCTATCTAACGCAGGCAGCTATTTACATAGTCAAATCAAATCGGGAACCGGGAACTAGTTCCCGGTTCCCGATTTGCACAAAACATATAAAAAGACAATTGCAGCTATTCAAAGGGCTGCAGCTAACTCAGTATCCCTTAGCAGCGGTGTGGTCTAATGCAGTATGTGTCCACTGCCCTTTCTTCTGACCACTGCGGGACGGATGATCATCACCTTAAGAGAGTCTCTGCTACTCCCGCCGCTTAGCCGCAGCGTAGTTTATTGTAGTATGTGTCCACTGTCTTGTCGCCGGGCCACAGCGGGACTGATGATCATCACCTATAGCGATTCTCCGCTACTCCCGCAGCCTATCCGCAGATTGGTCTAAAGGAGTACATGTCCATTGCCCTATTGCCAGGCCACTGCGGGACGGAAGGTCATCAACTCTAGAGAGTCTCCGTTACTCCCCCCGTTTAGCCTCGGTGTGGTTTAATGCAATTTGTGTCAACTGTCCTGTCGCCGGGCTACCGCGGGACGAATTGTCATCACCTATAGAGAGTCTCCGTTACTCCCGACGCTTAGCCGCGATGTGGTGTAATGCAGTATGTGTCCACTGCCCTTTCTCCTGGCCACTGCGGCACGGATGGTCATCACCTATAGTGAGTCTCCGTTACTCCCGCTGCGGTGTGGTCTGTTGCAGAGTGTGTCCACTGCCCTGTCGCCGGCCCACTGTGGCACGGATGATCAAGACCAATAACCCGCGCAAACTTGCGGTCTAGTTGCTTTGTTCCGCCCGGTCAATGCGGGGATGCGCGGGTTTCAAAAGATTTGCGGCGCGGGTGAACTGTGTGTAAGGATGTCATTCCTTATCAACTGATAACTTAATAAAACATTTCTATCTAACGCAGGCAACTCTTTACATAGTCAAATCAAATCGGGAATCGGGAAATAGTTCCCGGTTCCCGGTTTCTTATTAAATCGGGAACCGGGAACCGGGAACTAGTTCCCGGTTCCCGATTTGCACAAAACCTTTAAAAAGACAATAGCAGCTATTCAAAGGGCTGCAGTTAACTAAGGATGACCCTTAGACGCGCTGTGGTCTAATGCAGTATGTGTCCACTGCCCATTCTCCGGGCCACTGCGGCACGGATGATCATTACCTTAAGAGAGTCTCCTCTACTCCCGCCGCTTAGACGCAGCGTGGTCTATTGTAGTATGTGTCCACTGTCTTGTCGCCGGGCCACAGCAGGAAGGATGATCAACACCTATATAGAGGCTCCGTTACTCCCGCCGCTCAGCCGCGATGTGGTGTAATGCAGTATTTGTCCACTGCCCTTTCTCCGGGCCACGTGGCACGGATGGTCATAACCTATAGAGAATCTCCGTTACTCACGCCGCTAACCCGCGGTGTGGTCTAATGCAGTTTGTGTCCACCGCCCTTTCTCCGGGCCACTGCTGCATTTAACTAAGGTAACCCTTCACCGTGATGTGGTGTATGCAGTATGTGTCCACTGCCCTTTCTCGGGGCCACTGCGGCACGGATGGTCATCACCTATAGACAATCTCCGTTACTCCCGCCGCATAGCCGCGATGTGGTGTAATGCAGTTTGTGTCCCTTACCCTGGGCCACTGCGGCACGGATGGTCATCACCTATAGAGACTCATCTTTACTTCCGCTGCGATGTGGTCGGTTGCAGTATGTGTCCACTGCCCTGTCGCCGGCCCACTGCGGCACGGATGATCATGACCTATAACCCGCGCAAACTTGCGGTCTAGTTGCTTTGTTCCGCCCGCTCAATGCGGGGCTGCGCGGGATTTAAAAGATTTAGAGCGCGGGTGAACTTTCAGTAAGCTTAGCCGCAGCGTGGTCTATTGTGGTATGTGTCCACTGTCTTGTCGCCGGGCCACAGCGGAACGGATGATCATCACCTATAGAGAGTCTCCGTTACTCCCGCCGCTCAGCCGCGATGTGGTGTAATGCAGTATTTGTCCACTGCCCTTTCTCCGAGTCTCCTCTACTCCCGCCGCTTAGACGCAGCGTGGTCTATTGTAGTATGTGTCCACTGTCTTGTCGCCGGGCCACAGCAGGAAGGATGATCATCACCTATATAGAGTCTCCGTTACTCCCGCGCTCAGCCGCGATGTGGTGTAATGCAGTATTTGTCCACTGCCCTTTCTCCGGGCCACTGTGGCACGGATGGTCATAACCTATAGAGAATCTCCGTTACTCACGCCGCTTACCCGCGGTGTGGTCTAATGCAGTTTGTGTCCACTGCCCTTTCTCCGGGCCACTGCTGCATTTAACTAAGGTAACCCTTCACCGTGATGTGGTGTATGCAGTATGTGTCCACTGCCCTTTCTCCGGGCCACTGCGGCACGGATGGTCATCACCTATAGACAATCTCCGTTACTCCCGCCGCATAGCCGCGATGTGGTGTAATGCAGTTTGTGTCCCTTACCCTGGGCCACTGCGGCACGGATGGTCATCACCAATAGAGACTCATCGTTACTTCCGCTGCGATGTGGTCGGTTGCAGTATGTGTCAACTGCCCTGTCGCCGGCCCACTGCGGCACGGATGATCATGACCTATAACCCGCGCAAACTTGCGGTCTAGTTGCTTTGTTCCGCCCGCTCAATGCGGGACTGCGCGGGTTTTAAAAGATTTAGAGCGCGGGTGAACTTTCAGTAAGGAAGTCATTCCTTATCAACTGATAACTGAATAAAATATTTCTATCTAACACAGGCAACTCTTTACAAAGTCAAATCAAATCGGAAACCGGGAACTAATTCCCGGTTCCTGGTTCCTTATTAAATCGGGAGCCGGGAACCGGGAACTAGTTGCCGGTTCCCGATTTGCACAAACCCTATAAAAAGACAATGGCAGCTATTCGAAGGGCTGCAGCTAACTCAGTATCCCTTAGCCGCGGTGTGGTCTAATGCAGTATGTGTCCAATACCCTTTCTCTGGGCCACTGTGGCACGGATGATCATCACCTTAAGAGAGTCTCCGCTACTCCCGCTGCTTAGCTGCAGCGTGGTCTATTGTAGTATGTGTCCACTGTCATGTCACCGGGCCACAGCGGGACGGATGATCATCACCTATAGCGATTCTCCGCTACTCCCGCAGCCTATCCGCAGATTGGTCTTAATGAGCACATGTCCATTGCCCTGTCGCCGGACCACTGTGGGACGGATGATCATGACCTATAACCCGCGCAAACTTGCGGCCTAGTTGCTTTGTTCCGCCCGCTCAATGCGGGCTGCGCGGGTTTTAAAAGATTTACAGCGCGGGTGAACTGTGAGTAAGGATGTCATTCCTTATCGACTGATAACTTAATGAAACATTTCTATCTAACGCAGGCAACTCTTTATATAGTCAAATTAAATCGGGAACCGGGAACTAGTTCCCGGTTCCCGATTTGCACAAAACCTATAAAAAACAATGGTAGCTATTCAAAGGGCTGCAGCTAACTCAGTATAATCCTTAGCCGCGCTGTGGTCTAATGCAGTATGTGTAGACTGCCCTTTCTCCCGGCCACTGCGGCACGGATGATCATTACCTTAAGAGAGTCTCCGCTTCTCCCGCCGCTTAGCCTTAGCGTGGTCTATTGTGGTATGTGACCACTGTCTTGTCGCCGGGCCACAGCGGGACGGATGATCATCACCTATAGAGAGTCTCCGTTACTCCCGCCGCTCAGCCGCGATGTGGTGTAATGCAGTATTTGTCCACTGCCCTTTCTCCGGGCCACTGCGGCACGGATGGTCATCACCTTTAGAGAATCTCCGTTACTCCCGCCGCTTAGCCGCGGTGTGGTCTAATTCAGTTTGTGTCCACTGCCCTTTCTCCGGGCCACTGCGGCACGGATGGTCATCACCTATAGTGAGTCTCCGTTACTCCCGCGGCGGTGTGGTCTGTTGCAGAATGTGTCCACTGCCCTGTCGCCGGCCCACTATGGCACGGATGATCATGACCAATAACCCGCGCAAACTTGCGGTCTAGTTGCTTTGTACCGCCCGCTCAATGCGAGGCTGCGCGGGTTTTAAAAGATTTGCGGCGCGGGTGAACTGTGAGGAAAGATGTCATTCCTTATCAATTGATAACTGAATAAAACATTTCTATCTAACGCTGCCAACTCTTCACATAGTAAAATCAAATCGGGAACCGGAAACTAGTTCCAGGTTCCTGGTTCCTTATTTAATCGGGAACCGGGAACTAGTTCCCGGTTCCCGATTTGCACAAAACCTATAAAAAGACAAAAGCAGCTATTCAAAGGGCTGCAGTTAACTAAGGATAACCCTTAGCCGCGATGTGGTCTAATGAAGTATGTGTCCACTGCCCTTTCTCCGGGCCACGGCGGCACGGATGGTCATCACCTATAGAGAATCTCCGTTACTCCCGCCGCTTAGCCGCGGTGTGGTCTAATGCAGTTTGTGTCCACTGCCTTTCTCCGGGCTACTGCGGCACGGATGGTCATAACCTATAGAGGGTCTCCGTCACTCCCGCTGCGGTGTGGTCTGTTGCAGTATATGTCCACTGCCCTGTCGCCGGCCCACTGCGGCACGGATGATCATGACATATAACCCGCGCAAACTTGCGGTCTAGTTACTTTGTTCCGCCCACTCAATGCGGGGCTGCGCGGGTTTTAAAAGATTTGCGGCGCGGGTGAACTGTGAGTAAGGATGTCATTCCTTATCAATTGATAACTGAATAAAACATTTATATCTAACGCAGGCAACTCTTAACATAGTCAAATCAAATCGGGAACCGGTTCCTTATTAAATCGGGAACCGTGAACTAGTTCCCGGTTCCCGATTTGCACAAAAACTATAAAAAGACAATAGTAGCTATTCAAAGGGCTGCAGTTAACTAAGAATAACACTTAGCCGCGATGTGGTCTAATGTGGACACAGTATGTGTCCACTGCCCCTTCTCCGGGCCACTGCGGCACGGATGATCATCACCTTAAGAGAGTCTCCGCTGCTCCCGCCGCTTAGCCGCAGCGTGGTCTATTGCAGTATGTGTCCACTGTCTTGTCGCCGGGCCACATCTGGACGGATGATCATCACCTATAGCAATTCTCCACTACTCCCGCAGCCAATCCGCAGTTTGGTCTAAAGGAGTACATGTCCATTGCCCTGTCGCCGGGCCACTGCGGGACGGATGGTCATCAACTCTAGAGAGTCTCCGTTACTCCCCCCGTTTAGCCGCTGTGTGGTCTAATGCAGTATGTGACAATACGGGAATCGGGAACCGGGAATCGGGAACTGGAATCGGGAACCGGGAACTGGAATCGGGAACCGGGAACTGGAATGGGGAACCGGGAACAGGGAACTGGAATAATCGGGAACCGGGAACTGGAATAATCGGGAACCGGGAACTGTAATCGGGAACCGCGAACTGTAATCGGGAACCGGGAACTGGAATCGGGAACCGGGAACTGGAATCGGGAACCGGGAACTGGAATCGGGAACCGGGAACTGGAATCGGGAACCGGGAACCGGGAACCGGGAACTAACTTTACGCTCATTTAAAAATGTATCATCTATAGCCAGTCAAATCAGGTGATCGAAATTACTGTGTTAAATCAACGTAGTTGTCTGCAGAATTCTTGTCATATTTAATCAAGAGAACATGTATAATACTAAACATGTTTTTCAGGGCAATTAACCTTTTTCTTTAGAAATGTATTGGACAGTCTCTAAGCTTATCATATATATGTATATACACATATAGTCTGCGCTATTTTCTATTCTTTAACCCATTGTATACTAGTGCACTCTTCCATTGCTATATGCTGGACAAGTCCATTTGTTATATAAGGGTTGGCAGGCCTATTTTTTCATTTTTATCCAATTTTTGACAGAAAATTGTGTTAGCAAACAGTGCAGGCCCTGATCAGATGCCGCATTCTGCGGCATCTGATCTGGGCCTACACTGTTTGACAAGATACCCCTTTAGGGGTTTCCCGCATGCAATGGGTTAAATTTAACTTTAATGGCTCACCCACCTTTCTGACCATTAAAACTTGTTCTATACCTGTGTAGTTCTAGCCACTGATGGCTTGTCACAGCTAGGTAGGGAGGCATTGAGACAAAATAAGAAACACTGCTTAAATTATCCTGTAACCCTTAATCTGCTGTTCAAGACAACCCCTACCTTTGCAAACAGTGTAGATCCAGATCAGATGGCTTCTGAAGAAGCATCTGATCAGGATCTACACTGTTTGTCTTGCAAGTTGTGAATTGAACAAGAACATTATATTAAGTAATTTGATTGGTTGATAGTGAGGAATGGGTGTGGCTAAATTGATTTATGCAGCGGGATAATGGTTAATATTGGAGTGGGATAGAGTGGATTTAGAATCAGTCAGGGTAAGAGCCTGTAGTATTCATGTCAATGAAGTTCCACTGTATTCATAGCACCGTATTTACCCTAAATATTCGGACACCTCAACTCCTTACCATACTTGTTCTAAAATTTATAAGAGTATAATTTACTGCCCAATTTTCTGTCTAAGAATAGGGGGATGAGTGGCAAACAGTGTAGACCCTGATGAGATGCCCCATTTTGCGGCGTCTCATCGGGATCTAGACTGTTTGCTTAGTCCTGTCTGTCCAAATACATATGGTAATTGCGGTACTTTCTTAACACCTGAAGCTATCAGAGTTTGAATTATTGAGTATATTCAGCTATCAGAGTTTCAAATATCGAGTATTTTGAACTATCAGATGTTGAACTATCATAGTATTTTGAAATATCAGAGTTTGTATTTTGGGGTATTTTGAACTATCAGTATCCGAATATCAGTTATTTTGAACTGTCAGTGTATTTTCAACAATCAGTTAGATGATAGAGTATTTTTAACTATCAGAGTTTGAATGATAGACTTATTTGAACAATCAGGGTTTGTATATCGAGTATTTGAACTGTTAGAGTATTTAGAACAAGAGAGTTTGAATTACATAGTAGTATGAACTATTAGACTTGACTTATCAAGTATTTGCACTTTCAGAGTTTGAATTATATAATATTCAGAGTTTGAATTATATAGTATTTTGAACTATCAGAGTTTGAATTATAGAATATTTTGTATTATCAGAGTTTGAATTTTCTAGTATTTTGAACTCTCAGAATTTGAATTATTGAGAATTTTGAACTACCAGAGTTCCCAATATCAAGTATTTTGAACTATCAGAGTTTGCATTAATAAATATCTAGAATTATTGAGCACAAACTATCAAGTTTGAATTATCAAGCATTTTTAACTATCACAGGTTGAATTTTTGAGTATTTTCAATAATCAAGAGTTTGAATTATTGAATATTTTGAATTATCAGAGTGAAGTTAATTATGCATTTCAGGAAATATTGAGCAGTGAACAGGACCAATTTTATCAGATGGACTCCAGTGCACGAGGAAGTAAAGTTGATCTCCGCGGGGTGACTGGAAAACGTCGACAGAGCATCAGCCTACAGTTACAGGGACCACTTGCCAGTAACCTTAGCTCTGGTGGAGACACAAACAAATCCTCGAAAAAGGAATCTGTCACTGCTAAATCTTAGCAAAAACATAATGGTCGCACCTAATCAGTATTTCAGATTACATGTCAGATGCAGTAACTTAAAGGTGCATTATTGAGCTATCTGGAAAAAATGCTTCCAAAAATAAAATACATATAGCCGGTATTTTTCTTTAAAACAATATAAATGAATGCATTTTAGGCAAAAATGCGAACAATTATGATGACATGTAAACAAGTTTGAGAGGGATTCCCTAACTAGGTTTCGAACACTAGTTAGATCTATTTTTAGTTCGTGACAAAAATAGAATCCCCATATATGACGTTATGCGACGTTCATTTTAGGCCTTGTTTGCTTAGGCCATGCATGAATCGGAAAAACATATGACGCTGAATAGCATGCCATAAGTAACGACACTCAGAGACGATACTGTCTCCCTGTATGTGTAAAGCGACAGATTTATTTTTAGAATAGAAATTCCGAACACATGTTCAGAGAGAAGGGTAAACACAAATGAAAACGACCATTTTCACAAAGTTCTCTAGCTGTATTTGGCTCCAAAAGTGTACACATGACAAAGCAGTATGCATTGAAGATAAAAACCAGAAAAAAAAATTGAGACCCGGTAGCTCAATAATGCACCTTTAAACCTAAAATACCAAATTCAACCACAACAGACTACATTTTTAGATATTTTTCCCATTTTGCAGAGAAAATGAGGGTTTTGCTTGTTTGCAAAGAACATAAGGGTTCCTTGCATTTGACTTGCCAGTAGACAATGAAACCGGCCAGCAACTCCTACTTTCAAATATCTACCTTGGTAGATTGCGCATAGCTCTTAGGGTTACCATAATGATCCTAAGTATTTGAATGGGATGGCCTATAAGCAAACAGTGCAGACCCAGATCAGACTGCTCCTGAAGAAGCAGTCTGATCAGGGTCTACACTGTCATTCTGTTTGCACCTTTTGAACTCCTTGCTGGATCGTGAAACAAATTTGTAAAATTTTAGGAGAATTACAGCAAGCCCTCAAGGTGTCCGAATTTTTAGGATTTTTATGGTATAACCAATCTCTGACAAATGCATCTGGGAGTAGAGGTAAGAGCATTTGATTTTCCAGTGATTCTTAAAAAAAGGACCCAGTTTTGAAAATACCCTGTTGCTAATGTTTGTCCCTTCATGGTGGCTAAACAACGCAGTCTACAGGCGTAAATAAGCCATATTAGCTGATATGAAACATAATATTGACCATTGGTCCAACAACAACAGTTTGGTTGATAAAAAACAAACTGTCCTCCACCTCCGTAACTTCTCTCCTCCGTAACGTAAAAACCTAAGCCGATATAGGTATCGGAACATCTTTGTGTGCATCGAGTGCTATTTGTGCTAGTAATATCAAATCACTAAAGCTGAACATTGGATTTTGGTCCAGCTACAGACTGTGGGGAGAAATCTATCGTTACGGAAGAGATGTTACGGAGGTGAGTTAAAATGTTACGGAGGCGAGCAATTTTATAAGTGAGCGTAACTTATTCAGACAATCAGTAGCCCAACGAAGTGTTGTTTGTTGGCAAAGACTATGATTTTAACTTCATAAATATACTCATTGGGTTAGCATAGACTGTTGGATGAAACAACAAATATAAACTCTCCTCCGTAACGAGCAGGTTTTACTGTCAAAAACTCAAAAACTATTGAAATGGTGTGGGTAAAAGTTTGGGTCAAATGTTAAAATGTGGAAATAAACCAAAAGAAAACATATCAGCCAAAATTCCATGAGGTAAGGTGAGCTTTTGTGATCATTTTTTGTCTGTCGTCAGTGCGTGCGTGTGTGCGTAAACTTTTTCTTCAAATGACATCTCCTCCTAAACCACAGATCTGATTTTGACACAACTTCACAGGAATGATCCTTAGGTAGTCCCCTTTCAAAGTTGTTCAAATGGTTCCGGTCCATTGCACATCTAGGTCACAGGAGCTAAAAATAGATTTTTTTAACGAAAACTTTAAAAATCTTCTTCTCTGAAACCGCAAGGCCAAGGTCTTCGATATTTGGTATGAAGCTTCATCTAGTGGACCTCTACCAAGATTGTTCAAATTATAGCCCTGGGGCCAAAAATGCCCCCGCCCCAAGGGCCTTTGGTTTTACATAGGCTTATATAGGGAAAATCTTTAAAAAATCTTCTTCTCTGAAACTGCAAGGCCCAGTTCTTTGATATTTGGTGTGAAGCTTCATCTAGTGGACCTCTATTAAGATTGATCAAATTATAGCCCTAGGGCCAAAAATGCCCCCGTCCCGGGGGCCTTTGGTTTTACATAGACTTATATAGGGAAAATCTTTAAAAAATCTTCTTCTCTGAAACTGCAGGGCCCAGTTCTTTGATATTTGGTGTGCAGCTTCATCTAGTGGACCTCTATTAAGATTGATCAAATTATAGCCCTGGGGGCCAAAATGCCCCCGCCCTGGGGCCCTTTGGTTTTACATGGGCTTATATAGGGAAAATCATTAAAAATCTTCTTCTCTGAAACCACAAGGCCCAGGTCTTTAATATTTGGTGTGAAGCTTTACCTAGTGGACTTCTACTAAGATTGTTCAACTTATAGCCTTGGGGCCAAAAATGCCCCCGCCCCGGGGCCTTTGGTTTTACATAGGCTTATACAGGGAAAATCTTTAAAAATCTTCTTCTCTGAAACCCCAAGGCCCAGATCTTTGATATTTGGTGTGAAGCTTCATCTAGTGGACCTCTTTCAAGATTGTTCAAATTAAAGCCCTGGGGGCAAAAATGCCCCCGCCCCAGGGGCCTATGGTTTTACATAGGCTAATGTAGGGAAAATCATTAAAAAATCTTCTTCTCTGAAACCACAAGGCCCAGGTCTTTAATATTTGGTGTGAAGCTTTACCTGGTGGACCTCTGCTAAGATTGTTCAAATTATAGCCTTTGGGCCAAAAATGCCCCCGCCCCGAGGGCCTTTGGTTTTACATAGGCTTATACAGGGAAAATCTTTAAAAATCTTCTTCTCTGAAACCGCAAGGCCCAGATCTTTGATATTTGGTGTGAAGCTTCATCTAGTGGACCTCTACCAAGATTGTTCAAATTATAGCACTGGGGCCAAAATGCCCCGGCCCCGGGGGCCTATGGTTTTATATAGGCTTATATAGGGAAAATCATTAAAAAATCTTCTTCTCTGAAACCACAAGGCCAAGGTCTTTAATATTTGGTGTGAAGCTTTACCTGGTGGACCTTTACTAAGATTGTTCAAATTATAGCCTTGGGGCCAAAAATGCCCCCGCCCCGGGGGCCTTTGGTTTTACATAGGCTTATACAGGGAAAATCTTTAAAAATCTTTTCTCTGAAACCGCAAGGCCCAGATCTTTGGTATTTGGTGTGAAGCTTCATCTAGTGGACCTCTTTCAAGATTGTTCAAATTATAGCCCTGGGGCCAAAAATGCCCCCACCCCGAGACCCTTTGGTTTTTCATAGGCTTATATAGGGAAAACCTTTAAAAATCTTCTTGTCTGAAACCAGAAGGCCCAGGTCTTTGATATTTGGTATGAAGCTTCATCTAGTGGACCATTACCAAGTTTGTTCAAATTATAGCCCTTGGGCTTAGAATGTACTGGAGACACTAATTCTCAGGTGAGCGATTCAGGGCCCTCTGGGCCCTCTTGTCTAACTTTTTGGTTTCATAATTGGGTCATATTTTCAAGAATCACTGTTTCATCCAAGTGGCCCGGTGTTCCACTTCCACTATAGACAGGATTTTTTTTTTCAGCAATGCCTCATTCCTTTTGTTACGTTTCCTGTCACTACTCCTGTCATAAGAACTTGAAATGTCTATCCTGAATGTCTCTGACAAATAGTGTATAACAGAAACAGGCTTGTATAATTTTGAACCCCCATAAACCCCACTTTTATATAGAAAAACTGGGGCTTACTGTGGTATGCATCTGCTTGAAAACATAAATATTAATTGCAGGCAGTTCCAACGAATTCCAACAAGTACCCACAATCTATGTTTTGAGCAGAAATATGAAAAATATCAGAATTTTCATTTTACCTGAAAAGTTTTATTTTTTGGTGGTAAAGTTTTCATTATAATTGAAAAGGCATGTTTTGTAATGGAAAAGATGGAATGTCATCTGCTGAGGTTTTTGCATTTTGTTTGGATTTATTTTCTGTTATTATTCAATCAAGGGTACTGAAAAATAGCTTTGTGAACATTTTATGATCTCCCTTTACACATTTGGAAAGACAAATTTTCCAGTTTCCATTTGCTAGTATGCTTGATTCAGTTTAGGGGTATACCTAACCATTTTTTACATTGATTTATTCTGTACTGTCTGTGATATTTTTAAATGTCTGTGATAAATTTTTGCTACCAAATAAATTCTAAAGGTGTGAAGAGCTGTGTCAAGCCATTATGTGTTATGTTTTGTTTTAGGATATGCGTGCTAAATGAAGACTAGATAAGTTAGTCCTCAGGAATGAAAGAAAGCTATTACCGGTAACTCTTTTTATCCCAAATGGAATCTTCCTCCTTAAATATAGCAGGAGTCCATTTCAAAATTTAGGAGTGTCAGGCTGTGTTTTTTTCAAAATCTATTTGAAAACTGGCTGAACATTTTACAAACAGTGTAGACCCTGATCAGATGCCACGTTTTGCAGCATCTGATCTGGGCATGCACTGTTTGCCAGGAACCCCTTATGGGGTTTCTGGTACTATATGGGTTAAAACTGCATACCGTAATGATCCTAAGTATTGGGACAGGTAGGTCTAAGCAAACAGTGAAGACCCTGATCTGACAGCTCCTGGAGGAGCAGACTGATCAGGGTCTTCACTGTTTGTCATTCTGTATGCACATTTTGAACCCCTTGCTGAATTGTGAAACAAATTTGTAAAATTTAAGGAGAATTAAAGCAAGTCCTCAAGGTGTCCAAATTTTTAGGATTTTTAGCTCACCAGAGCCGAAGGCTCCGGGGGAGCTTATAGGATAGGCAGTTGTCCGTTGTCGTCATCCGTCGTCGTCGTCTGGCGTCAACACTTTCAAACGACATCTCCTCTGAAGCCACTGGGCCGATTGGGCCCAAATTTTATCTGTAGCATCCTTGGGTGGGGGGATTGAAAGTTTGTGTTTTTAATGAAAATCGGCTCATTAGTTTGGTTGCTATGGCAACTTAGAGTTTCCATAGACTTATAATGGGGAAAATAGAAAAATGGCATTTACTGCCAAGTCTCTGCAGATATTTTGACAAAACTTTCATAGAAATGTTCCATAGGCAATCTACTATCTGGCATATGATTTTAGGCCTTCTGCTCATTTTTAGCTCACCGTCACGTAGTGACGAGGTGAGCTTTTGGGATCACTTTTTGTCCGTCGTGCGTCCGTCCGTCCGTGCGTCCGTAAACTTTTTCTTCAAACGACATCTCCTCCTAAACCACTGAGCGGATTTTGACCAAACTTCACAGGAATGATCCTTAGGTGGTCCCCTTTCAAAGTTGTTCAAATGGTTCCGGTTTGTTGCACATATAGGTCACAGGAGCCAAAAATAGATTTTTTTTTCACCGAAAACTTAAAAAATCTTCTTCTCTGAAACTGCAAGGCCCAGGTCTTTGATATTTGGTATGAAGCTTCATCTAGTGGACCCCTACCAAGATTGTTCAAATTATAGTGCTGGGGCCAAAAATGCCCCCGCCCCGGGGCCCTTTGGTTTTACATAGGCTTATATAGGGAAAATCTTTAAAAATCTTCTTTTCTGAAACTGCAACGCCCAGGTCTGTGATATTTGGTATGAAGCTTCATCTAGTGAACCCCTACCAAGATTGTTCAAATTACAGTGCTGGGGCAAAAAATGCCCCCGACCCAGGGCCCTTTGGTTTTACATGGGCTTATATAGGGAAAATCTTTAAAAATCTTCTTCTCTGAAACCGCAAGGCCCAGGTCTTTGATATTTGGTATGAAGCTTCATCTAGTGGACCCCTACCAAGATTGTTCAAATTATAGTGCTGGGGCAAAAAATGCCCCCGCCCCTGGGCCCTTTGGTTTTACATGGGCTTATATAGTGAAAATCTTTAAAAATCTTCTTCTCTGAAACCGCAAGGCCCAGGTCTTTGATATTTGGTATGAAGCTTCATCTAATGGACCTCTACCAAGGTTCTTCAAATTATAGCCCTGGGGCCAAAAATGCCCCCGCCCGGGGGCCCTTTGGTTTTACATGGGCTTATATAGGGAAAATCTTTAAAAATCTTCTTTTCTGAAACTGCAACGCCCAGGTCTTTGATATTTGGTATGAAGCTTCATCTAGTGAACCCCTACCAAGATTGTTCAAATTATAGTGCTGGGGCCAAAAATGCCCCCGCCCCGGGGCCCTTTGGTTTTACATGGGCTTATATAGGGAAAACCTTTAAAAATCTTCTTTTCTGAAACTGCAACGCCCAGGTCTTTGATATTTGGTTTGAAGCTTCATCTAGTGAACCCCTACCAAGATTGTTCAAATTATAGTGCTGGGGCAAAAAATGCCCCCGCCCCAGGGCCCTTTGGTTTTACATGGGCTTATATAGGGAAAATCTTTAAAAATCTTCTTCTCTGAAACCGCAAGGTCCAGGTCTTTGATATTTGGTATGAAGCTTCATCTAGTGGACCCCTACCAAGATTGTTCAAATTAGTGTGCTGGGGCAAAAAATGCCCCCGCCCCGGGGCCCTTTGGTTTTACATGGGCTTATATAGTGAAAATCTTTAAAAATCTTCTTCTCTGAAACCGCACGGCCCAGGTCTTTGATATTTGGTATGAAGCTTCATCTAATGGACCTCTACCAAGGTTGTTCAAATTATAGCCCTGGGGCCAAAAATGCCCCCGCTCCGGGGCCCTTTGGCTTTACATAGACTAATATAGGGAAAATCTTTAAAAATCTTCTTCTCTGAAACCACAAGGCCTAGGTCTTTGATATTTGGTATGAAGCTTCATCTAATGGACCTCTACCAAGGTTGTTCAAATTATAGCCCTGGGGCCAAAAATGCCCCCGCTCCGGGGCCCTTTGGTTTTACATAGACTAATATAGGGAAAATCTTTAAAAATCTTCTTCTCTGAAACCACAAGGCCTAGGTCTTTGATATTTGGTATGAAGCTTAACCTAGTGGACCTCTATCAAGATTGTTCAAATTATAGCCCTGAAACCAAAAATGCCCCCGCCCAGGTTCCCTTTGGTTTTACATAGTCTTATATGGGGAAAATCTTAAAAAATCTTCTTCTCTGAAACCACAAGACCTACGTCTTTGATATTTGATTTGAACTTTCATCTAGTGGACCTCTATCAAGATTGTGCAAATTATAGAACTAGAGCCAAAAAATGTCGCCGCCCTGAGACCCTTTGGTTTTCCATAGACTTATAAAGGGAAATCTTTAAAAGTCTTCTTCTCTGAAACTGCAAGGCCCAGGTCTTTGTTATTTGGTATGGAGCTTCATCTAGTGGACCTCTACCAAGATTGTTCAAATTATAGCCCGTGGGCACAAATGCCCCCACCCCGGGGCCCTTTGGTTTTACATATACTTACATAGCCCCAGGGCCATTTGGTTTTGCATAGGCTTATGTATGGAATATCTTTAAAAAAATCTTCTTCTCTGAAACTGCAAGGCCCAGGTCTTTGATATTTGGTATGTAGCTTCATCTAGTGGACCTCTGCCAAGATTGTTCAAATTATAGCCTTTGTTGATGTTTGGTATGAAGCTTCACCTTCAAGACCTCCCTCAACATTATGCACATTAAAGCCCTGGGGCCAATAATGGCCCTCCGTGGGACCAACTTCTTACACTATGGATCAGGTGAGCGATCCAGGGCCATCATGGCCCTCTTGTTATTGCTTGCCATGGAAACCAAAATGCAAAAAATAGACAAAAAAGTACTTCAAAAATCATCTCCTCAGAAATCATATGCTTTAGGAAGCTGAGACTTTATGAAAATATTCACCATATTTGCCTTTCCAGGTTTTGTGTTTTTTATGAAATTTGGCCTTTTAGTTTTGTTGCTATGGCAACTTAGAGTTCCATTAACTTATAATGGGGAAAACTGAAAAATGGCATTTACTGCCAAGTCATTGCAGATATTTTGACAAAACTTACATAAACATGTTCCTTGAGTAAACTTCTCTCAGCCATATGCTTTTATGTCAACCTGGGGGTCCCATAGGTTGTGCCGGGGCCATGCCCCACCCCCTCCACATCATAAAATGCCTTATATCTCAGAAAACTTACAGATCCCAACCCCTAAACCATATATATTCTTGTTCCTTATAATAAGATGCTTTAAGTAACACCAACCTGGGGGTCTCCCGGGATGTGCTGGGGCCATGCCCTGCCCCCTCTATTTCATAAAATGCTATTTATCTCAGAAACCATTCAGATCCCCACCCCTAAACTATATATATTCTTGTTCCTTATGCTAAGATGCATTAAGTGACACCAACCTGTGGGTCCCCCGGGATGTGTCGGGGACATGCCCCACCCCCTCCACTTCATAAAATGCCATTTATCTCAGAAACCATTGAGATCCCCACCCCTAAACCATATATATTCTTGTTCCTTATGATAAGATGCAAAGATGCATCAAGTGACACCAACCTGGGGGTCCCCCGGGATATGACGGGGGTATGCCCAGACCCCTCCACTTCATAAAAGGCCATTATCTCAGAAACTATTCAGATCCCCACCCCTAAACCATATGTATTCTTGTTCCTTATGATAATACGCATTAAGTGACACCAACCGGTGGGTCCCCCGGGATATGCCGGGGACATGCCCCACCCCCTCCACTTCATAAAATACCATTTATCTCAGAAATCATTGAGATCCCCACCCCTAGACCATATATATTCTCATTCCTTATGATAAGTTGCATTCAGTGACACTAACTATGGGGTCCCCTAGGGTGTGCTGGGACCATGCCCAACCCCCTCCACTTCGTAAAAGGCCAAATATTTCAGAAACCTTACAGATACCCACCCCTAAACCATACACATTCTTGTTCCTTATGATAAGACACATTCAGTGACACCAACCTAGGGGTCACCCAGTGTGCGCCCAGGCCATGCTCCACCCCTTGACTTCACAAAAGACCATATATCTGAGAAACTGTTCAGAGCCCCACACCTAAACCATATATATTCTTGTTCCTTATGATAAGACGCAATCAGTGACACCAGCATGTGGGTCCCCCAGGGTGCCACAGGCCATGCCCCACCCCTTTACTTCATTAAAATCCATATATCTCAGAAACCGTTCAGATCCCCCTACCCCTTAACCATATATATTCTTGTTCCTTATGATAAGACTCAACTTCATAATAGGCCATATATCTCAGAAACCATTCAATTCCCCATCCTATAATCACATATATTCTTGTTCATTGTAATTAGACACATTCAGTCACCCCCGTCTTTTGGGGTCCGCAGGGGCCATTTCTCTCCCAGCCACTTCTTAAAAGTGCTTCATATCTCAGAAACCAGGCAGATCCCCACCGTTTAACCATATATACTCTTGGTCCTTATGATAAGACATATTCATTGACAACAATTTTGTGCTTTTCTGGGATCTGCCATGCCCGATACCCTCCATTGCTTAAAAGGCCTTACATCTCAGGAACCATACATATTCCCACTGATAAACCATTTATGTCTCTGTTCCTTTTGATAAGATGCATTTAGTGACACCAACCAGGGCTCCATTGGGTCCATGCCCCGATCTCTCTACTTTATAAAACACCTAATATTTCAGATACAGTCCACATTGGTGCTCATTTGGGTATGTGGTTTGTTTGGGAGACTTTATAATTGGTATAATAAAATCATATCATGTTATAATACATGGCAGCCATTGGGCAGTGTCTACCTGAGCTCTGGTTTATGAACTTTGGCTCTTTGGTTTGTTTGCTATGCCAAGTTATGAGTTTCCATTGTCCTATAATGGGGAAAATTGAAAAATGACATTAATGCCTTTCAAGATATTTTGTCACACTTTCATAGAAATGTTCCTTTAATAATGTTCTTTTTGGCCTATTTGTTGCCCCAGATGGGAAATTGTCAATTGTCATCTGTTGTCCTGCAACAACACATTCAAGCGACATCGAATCTAAAGCTATGAGGCTGATTGGGCCCAAATTTTATCTGTAGCATCCTAGGGCACAGGGCTTCCATGGTTAATTAAAATATATTGCTGCCAGTGGGCGGTGACCCCCTGAGCTCTGGTGAGCATTGTGGCCCACCATGGGCCTCTTGTTACGGTCTACAATCTTCACATTACAAAACCTAAGGTTTTTGGTGTCTGTGATGGGCCACACCCATTTCTGTCTATCAACCAATCAAATTACTTGATGTAATTTATTGCTACAAATTCATAAACTGAATGCCAAACAGTGTAGATCCTGATCAGATGGCTTCTTCAGAAGCCATCTGATCTGGATCTACACTGTTTGCAAAGATAGGGGTTGTCATGAACAGCAAGATAAGGGTTATTGACATGTATAAATGTCAACCATTCAGTTTGGTAAATTAAAGATAAAATCTCAAATTTTGCTGAAAAATGTTAGCAGCGTTTACAATGCAAAGGCTATTCACCCGGGCCTCCGTGGCCTAGTGGTTAAGAGCGCTGACTCTTTGATCATTAGGTCTCTCACCACTGTGGTTCGAGCCTCGCTCGGTCACATGTGAGCTCTACGCCAAGTTCTGCAACGGAAGGTCAGGTGGTTTTTCTCTGGGTACTCCGGTTTTCGCCCACCTCTGATTAATGATAGGCTCGATATGAGTGAAATAATCTTGAAAGGTCCGCAAACCCCCCCTCCCCCCCAAAAAAAGGCTATTAACATTTTTCAGCAAGGGTTCCACCGTTTTAGCTAATATACATGTAGTATGCTGGACAGTTCCAACTACTAGCAAAGATGAATTAACCTTCATCCTGCTGAATAAATTAATTCAGCCACAACGTTGGTGACTATCCTTTAATCTAATTGCTTGATATAATGTATTTGTTCATGTCGCAATTGGCATGACAAACAGTGTAGATTCTGATCAGATGACTTCCTATCTGGATCTGCACTGCAAATGTAGGGGTAGTTGTGTTCAGCAGGATAAGGGTTGACCTTTTATCCTGCTGTTCACGACAAACCCTACCTTTGCAAACAGTGTAGATCCAGATCATATGGCTTCTGATGAAGCCATACGATCAGGATCTACACGGTTTGTCATTCATGCAGTTTGCAGATTTGAATGAATAAATTACATCAAGAAATTTGATTGGTTGAAATGTAAATGGGTGTGGCTAAATTTTGCAGTCGGATTCTGTGCCTTGATGCCTGTTGATTCTAAGCTTCCACAGTTGACCTATAAATGCCTAATGGACTCTTCTGTCTCATTGTTTGGACAGACCCATTTTCAGTTTAAGGGATATGTTTTTTTTTTTTTTGGTTTCAGGCTTTGCTATATCTTATATTATGATGCAAATGATCTTAAAGTCCTGATCAGATGCCCTGCCCTTTAGCATTTTAGTTGGGTCTTACGTTATTCAGCAAATATATAGATCAGCTTCAGCTGTGATATGTTCAGTAATAAATCACAGTTAGGAGGTCAGTTGTAAAGTAGATCAAATAACAAGGGCATAGCAGGTGTGATTTCCCAGCAGGCACTCAACGTTGAACTTGCGTTGTTTCAACGTTAGTTCAGCGTTGAGTCAACGTTTTGTGCCTGCAGGGTTATCTACTTACAACTGACAACAAACTGTGATTTATTACTCAACAAATCACAGATTAGAGCTAATGTATTTGAATTCTAACGCCCTGAAAATGTTAAAAATTTGGGTGGTTATAGGGTTTTTATGCATTGCAAACAGATTTAGCAAAACAGCCAGATTGCTGGGTAACTTTTAGGCATGTGTAATCACAGTTTGCCCCTAACTGGGTCAGCCTGTCCAAGAATATTGACCAATCAGAAGTAGTTTTGTGCAAGCACGTCTCCGATGATTTTTATGGTCTATTTTAATCTTCCGCTAAACCATCACGAAAACACACCTATATAATTTTGACCCCTTTGAACCCCACTTTTATATAGTAAAACTGGGGTTTCTGGGGGTATACCTTATTTTTCTTATTTCTGCTCTAAAATATAGATTGTGGGTACTCGTTAGAGTCGCCTCGATGAGGCGGTTCTAACGAGTGCCCACAATCTATATTTTGAGCAGAAATAAGAAAAATATCACAAATTTCATCATAAAATTTTCATTTTTTCGGCGATAAAGGTGTCAATGTATTTGTATAGGCGTATTTGCGTAATGTCAACCGTCATACATAAAATATCGTGATGCGAGAGAACAGTCCTTAGCTTGGATTTCAGGGAATAAAGCATTTGAAAAATAGAAGAGAAGGGTTCCAATTCAGAACTGGGACTGTCATTCATGGAACATTTCTTACTTTTGCTACTGATGTTTGTTTGCAGTCATAGAGTATGTGAAACATGCATAATGGCTGCTCCAAATTTCCGTTCAGAAATAACTTAAGTAATGCAAGGTCTATGTGACAAACTGACAAATCAAGTGCAGCACATGGGTCACTTGGTTTGCTAAATCTTTCTGCAATGCATAGTAAATTGCATTTAAACCAAACTGATTTCTATGCCCCCATTTTCAAAGATATTGAGAGGGAATATAGGTCCCATCTTTCTGTCTTTCCATCTATCAGCCCATTGATTGCAAAAATCTTGTAAACACAATATGTCAAGAACAAGGGGCTCTTAACCCTTGTCCTGCTGAGCCCGTATATGTCTTTTCTTTCAAACAATGTAGATCCAGATCAGATGGCTTCTGAAGAAGCCCAAACTATGTAGATCCAGATCAGATGGCTTCTGAAGAAGCCATCTGATCAGGATCTTCATTGTTTGCCATTCATTTTATTAATTTGTTGCAATAATTTGCATCAAGTAATCTGAATGGTTGATAATCAGTTGTGGGTGTGGCATATTTAAATATTCAGCAGGTCAAGGGTTAAAAGAATGTTTATTTCACGGTCTTGTTGATATGATGATGTTTTCCATGATTGTAATTATGCATTTGATACACGCTCCGTAATTAAGCATTATCTCAATATTGCTTTTCTTTACATTTGCTTTATCTGTTTTGGAGAGATATATTTTGTTAGGGTAAAGATGTTAATAAAAGATATAATTTTTTCACTATGCATTGTGTTCTCTTGTGGCCTGAGCCCAGTGTAGCATACATCGGGCTGCTGAATCCCTAATATACTACACGAGGCATATTTAACCTGTGAATTCAGCAGATGACAAATTGTTAATATTTTTCTTTTTTCCCAGAAAACAGGACTTAACATCTCGCGCAAATTGTCTCAAAAAGAAGACAATTTGCATGAGATGTCCAATTCTGTTTTCTGGGAAAATTAGAAAAATATTTCAAAATGTCGTCTGCTGCGAAATACCCAGCATGCAGAGCATTAAGTATATAGTGTCTGCAAGGTATTGTCGATGAAGGCAAGCATTGTTGTCATCCATCCAAGTGTTATCCATTATTTTTAGCTCATCTGTCACGTAGTGACGAGGTGAGCTTTTGGGATCACTTTTCGTCCGTCGTGTGTGCGTTCATCCGTCCGTGCGTAAACTTTTTCTTCAAACAACATCTCCTAAACCACTGATCTGATTTTGACCAAACTTCACAGGAATTATCCTTAGGTGGTCCCCTTTCAAAGTTGTTCAAATGGTTCCGGTCCCTTGCACATCTAGGTCACAGGAGCTCAAAATAGATTTTTTTCACCAAATACTTAAACAAGAGGCCCATGGGCCACTACGCTCACCAGAGGTCATGTGATTTATACCATATACAGGCATCTTGGTCATGTGACAACAATACCACGAATAATGTTTAAATGTCTCACCCCCATAGGGGCTTTTCATGTAATTTGGTTTCAATAAGCACAGCTCTTTTACTGGTAAAAAAGATAAAAAAACTGAATCTTAGCCATCCAAGACAAAGGTCAGTAATGACCTTGACCTTTGGAATTAATAAACTTCCATTCAGCTAACTGTAAAAATCATCTTTGATGTCACAGCCTACCAGGCAATCAGAAATATCCACTACTTTGCCATTTTCCATACAAATGTCTAAGTAACCAAATTTGACCTTGACATTAAACAGGTCAAGGTCAACCAAAGGTCATAATTTGAACAAAATTGGTAGGGCTTCGGTTCTTGAGAAGAAGATTTTTAAAGGTTTTTACCATATATGGGCATGGCCCCCATATTGGTCATGTGACCCAGTCCTCACGAACAAACTTTTGTTCCCTCATTCCATAGAGGCTCCACATGTAATTTGGTTTCAATTGGCCAAGTAGTTTAAGTCAGGAAGAAGATAAAAATACTGAATCTGAGCCATCCTGGACAAAGGTCTGTAAATTACCTTGACCTTTGGAACTGATAAACCTCCATTCAGCTGATTGAAAATACCATTTCGGATGCCACTAGCTAATATACGATCAGAAAAATCCACTGTTTTGCCATTTTTCCATACAAATGTCTAAGTGACCAAATTTGACCTTGACGTAAAACAGGTCAAGGTCAACCAAAGGTCATCATTTGAACAAATTTGGTAGGGCCAGAGTCCCTGATGCTGCATACCAAGTTTCAAGATCATCGGGCATTCGGTTCTTGAAAAGAAGATTTTTAAAGGTTTTTATCATTTATGGGCATGGCGGCCATATTGGTCATGTGACCCAGTCCTCACGAACAAACTTTCATTCCATCATTCCATAGAGGCTCCACATGTAATTTAGATTCAATTGGCCAAGTAGTATAAGTGACGAAGAAGATAAAAATACTGAATCTGAGCCATCCTGGACAAAGGTCCGTAAATGACCTTGACCTTTGGAACTGACAAACTTCCATTCAGCTGATTGTAAATACCATTTCTGATGCCACTAGCTAATATACAATCAGAAAAATCCAATGTTTTGCCATTTTTCCATACAAATGTCTATGTGACTAAATTTGACCTTGACGTAAAACAGGCCAAGGTCAACCAAAGGTCATCATTTGAACAAACTTGGTAGGGCCAGAGTCCCTGATGCTGCATACCAAGTTTCAAGATCATCGGCCACTCGGTTCTTGAGAAGAAGATTTTTAAAGGTTTTTACCATATATGGGCATGGCGGCCATATTGGTCATGTGACCCAGTCCCCACGAACATACTTTCGTTCCCTCATTCCATAGAGGCTCCACATGTAATTTGGTTTCGATTGGCCAAGTAGTTTAAGTGAAGAAGAAGATAAAAATACTGAATATGAGCCGTCCCGGACAAAGGTCGGTAAATGACCTTGACCTTTGGAACTGATAAACTTCCATTCAGCTGATTGTAAATACCATTTCTGATGCCACTAGCTAATATACAATTTGAAAAATCCACTGTTTTGCCATTTTTCCATACAAATGTCTAAGTGACCAAATTTGACCTTGAAGTAAAACAGGTCAAGGTCAACCAAAGGTCATCATTTGAACAAACTTGGTAGGGCCCAAGTCCCCGATGCTGCATACCAAGTTTCAAGATCATCGGCCATTCGGTTCTTGAGAAGAAGATTTTTAAAGGTTTTTACCATATATGGGCATGGCGGCCATATTGGTCATGTGACCCAGTCCTCATGAACAAACTTTCGTTCCCCCTTCCCATAGAGTCTCCACATGTAATTTGGTTTCAATTGGCCAAGTAGTTTCAGAGGAGATGTTGTTTGAAAATGTTGACGACGCAGACACAGACGACGACGACGACGACGACGGACGACGGACCAATGCCTATACTATAAGCTCCCCTGAAGCCTTCGGCTCTGGTGAGCTAAAAATCTTCTTCTCTGAAACCACAAGGCCCAGGTCTTTTTCTATTTGGCATGAAGCTTCAACTAGTGGACCCCTACCAAGATTGTTCAAATTATAGTGCTGGGGCCAAAAATGCCCCCACCCTGGGTCCCTTTGGTTTTTACATAGGATTATATATAGGGAAAATCTTTAAAAATCTTCTTCTCTGAAACCGCAAGGCCCAGGTCTTTGATATTTGGTATGAAGCTTTATCTAGTGGACCCCTACCAAGATTGTTCAAATTTTAGTGCTGGGGCAAAAAATGCCCCTGCCCCAGGGCCCTTTGGTTTTACATAGACTTATAAAGGGAAAATCTTCAAAAATCTTCTTCTCTGAAACCGCAAGGCCCAGGTCTTTGATATTTGGTATGAAGCTTCATCTAGTGGACCCCTACCAAGATTGTTCAAATTATAGTGCTGGGGCCAAAAATGCCCCCGCCCCAGGTCCCTTTGGTTTTTACATAGGATTATAAAGGGAAAATCTTTAAAAATCTTCTTCTCTGAAACCGCAAGGCCCAGGTATTTGATATTTGGTATGAAGCTTTATCTAGTGGACCACTACCAAGTTTGTTCAAATTTTAGTGCTGGGGCCAAAACTGCCCCCGCCCTAGGGCCCTTTGGTTTTATATAGACTTATATAGGGAAAATCTTCAAAAATCTTCTTCTCTACAACCACAAGGCCCACATCTTTGATATTTGGTATGAAGCTTCATCTAGTGGACCCCTACCAAGATTGTTCAAATTATAGTGCTGGGCCAAAAATGCCCCCGCCCCGGGGCCTTTTGGTTTAACATAGGCTTATATAGGGAAAATCTTTATAAAAATTTCTACTCTGAAACCGCAAGGCCCAGGTCTTTGATATTTGGTATGAAGCTTCATCTTATGGACCCCTACCAAGATTGTTCAAATTATAGTGCTGGGGCCAAAAATGCCCCCGCCCCAGGTCCCTTTGGTTTTTACATAGGATTATATAGGGAAAATCTTTAAAAATCTTCTTCTCTGAAACCGCAAGGCCCAGGTATTTGATATTTGGTATGAAGCTTTATCTAGTGGACCCCTACCAAGTTTGTTCAAATTTTAGTGCTGGGGCCAAAACTGCCCCCGCCCTAGGGCCCTTTGGTTTTACATAGACTTATATCTTCTTCTCTGAAAACGCAAGGCCCACATTAACATAGGCTTATATAGGGAAAATCTTTATAAAAATTTCTACTCTGAAACCGCAAGGCCCAGGTCTTTGATATTTGGTATGAAGCTTCATCTTGTGGACCTCTACCAAGATTGTTCAAATTATAGCTCTGGGGCCAAAAAATGCCCCCGCTCTGGGGCCCTTTAGTGTTACATAGACTTATATAGGGAAAATCTGGAAAAATCTTCTCTAAAACCACAAGGCCTAGAGCTTTGTTAATTGGTATGAAGCTTAATCTGATGGACCTCAACCAAGATTGTTCAAATTATAGCCCTGAGACCAAAAATGCCTCCGCGTCGGGCCCTTTGGTTTCACATAGACTTATATAGGGAAAATCTTTAAAAACCTTCTGTGAAACTACAAGGCCTAGGTCATTGATATTTGGTGTTTACTCGGGTTGGTCGCTTTCAGCTGGAAGTGCATGCAGCCCAATTACTCACGTCTACTTCTTGCAGGCACTATGACGTGAGTGAATTAATGGTATGGTATCACGGACCATTTACAATGTAATTCGTCCAACCGCAAAATAACCGCCAGTTTCACAAACAGTTTCACAGGAAAAGCAATGGACAGTTATTTCAAACCACCAAAAAGAAACATTGCGATAATTCCTCTTTATAAAGTGGGGTTTTTAGGGGTGTTCATATCACAAGCTCGCTAAGGTAATGAAAGAAAGTCTTAATTAGTATCATGAAGGCACACAGGGGAGCACGCATAGCACGTGCGCCAAACACAAATCCAATTAACATGTATAAGAAAAAAAGAAATGAGGGCAATGATAATTGCCTTCAGCTTCCACCCTAAGACACCAAAGGAACAGAAGCACAAATACAGTAAAATTCCTATATTAAGACCACCTTTGGGACTGTTCAAAAGTGGTCTTAAAGACCACTTTTGACCAGTCCCAAAGGTGGTCTCTGACCAGAGAACCCTGTATGCGGAAAACACGAAGGCAGAATGACGGCAGCTTACTAAATAAGCTTTTCAAACCAAATTTAGCCTTAATTAGCTCGGCTGTTTTCGAAGAAAACGACGAAGTATTGTCATAGCTCTGGCAAAATCGGCGTCTGCGTCGTCGTCTTGCAAAAACTTGGAAATTTTGTGATATCTCTGTAATTGCACGACCCGCAGAAAAAGCGACCGACTGAAGTCGGTTGATTTTCTAAGAGTGCCCTAAAATCACCGTGTCATTCGGTCAGGCTGTCTGTCCGTCCGTAACCCGTTTGTGAAAATTGGTGATAGTGACTTAACCGCTTGGAATATTTAAACAATTTATGGCATACTGATAGATATCAATGAGATCTAACCAATGAATTTGCGAAATATTACATTCCATTTAGTATAGCCTCGCCGAGGCGAAAAATGTGAAAATTTTCGAACTGCTTCTCCTCGGAAACCGTTCGGCCGATTGAAGTCAAATTTTATATGGAGCCTCTATGGGATGGGGGAAACCAAAATTTGCTAATGGGGTCCAGGTCACATGACCAAAATGGCCGCCAAGCCATATATGGTCTGTCTGTCTGTCTGTCTGTCCGTCCGTAACCCGTTTGTGAAAATTGGTGATATTGACTTATCCGCTTGGAATATTTAAACAATGTTTGGCATACTGATAGATATCAATGAGATCTAACCAATGAACTTGCGAAATATTACATTCCATTTAGTATAGCCTCGCCGAGGCGAAATATGTGAAAATTTTCGAACTGCTTCTCGGAAACCGTTCGGCCGATTGAAGTCAAATTTCATATAGAGGCTCTATGGGATGGGGGAAACCAAAATTTGCTAATGGGGTCCAGGTCACATGACCAAAATGGCCGCCAAACCATATTTGGTAAAAACCCTTCAAAAATAGTCTTCTCCAGAACCACTGGGCAGATTTCCACGAAACTTGATAAATAGCATCTGGGACGTAGGCCCATCATAAATTGCTAAAATGGTGACCCTGAGTTGACCTTCTTTGTGCCTAGGTCAAACTATGACACTTATGCTTTTGTATTGGAAAAGTGAGAATGCATTTTATCCTGCAAACGATTCGGAATACAGTACTAAAGTATAAGATATATTTTTGCTCCTTACGATAAGGCGCATTTATTGGGGGAACCGTTTTAGGTCCAGGTCACATGACCAAAATGGCCGCCATACCCATATATGGTAACACTCATAAAGCTAAAAGCATCCGGCGGGTCGTGCACTTCAGCTGAAGCACTGGCTACTGAACATATTTACTTGGAACTCGGACTAGTTGTTCATTATGAAAAGGGGAACTCATACAAATAGTTGAGGCAACCCTCAAAATATTTTGGCACAGTTATGCCCCTTTTTCGACTAAGAAGTTTTTGCCAAAACTTGGGCATTTTGTAATATCTCTGGTCATTACTGAACATATTTACTTGAAACTCGGACTAGTTGTTCATCTCATACCAATAGATGAGGTAACCCTCAAAATATTTTTGGCACAGTTATACCCCTTTTTCAACTTAGAATTTTTGTTTAACTAAAAGAAACTGCAGCCGAGCGTTGGCACCCGCATGCGTTGCTCTTGATTAAGGTTGTCTTAATAGTAGAATTTTACTTTATATTATGGAATTAAAATATTATACTGGTAGGTAGCCAAATGAACTGTGTCTTTCGTAAAAATGGCCAAACTGCTATCCAAAATAAAATACATTACCAGGACATACATGCAAAGACAATGACAATAATATAATGCTATTAATCAAGTAATTTTGTATTGACCCAGTTATAGGTCCGAGGTCTGCTGCATTGGCCGAAGGCCGAGGCCAATACAGCTGACCGAGGGCCCGTAACTGGGACAATACGAAATTACTTGATTAATGACAATTTTATTAATTGACACCATTACAAACATGATTATTGTTTTTTGACCTCAGTATTAATACGGATGACCTCCAAACAATACAGGATAGTCAATTAATAATATACAGTAGAACTTCGTTGGCTCGAACACCTATGGCTCGTTTGCCATGAATGTGTCGAACCCATTCTTGAGCCCCTATCGAAATCCTCTACATAAGAAATAGTGGGGCATAATTAAGGAGATTTTAGTCTTTTATCTTGCAAATGTTCGCTGTGTGTACTCATTAGAATCGCCTCATCGAGGCGATTCTAATAAGTACACACAACATACATTTTCATAATAGAAGACCGAAAAGATGTCTAAAAGTATCTCGGTATGCATTCTGACAGTAACCTCAGTGGCTCGAACTACAACAGTCTCGAACAGATTTTGGAGGTCCCAAAGGTGTTCGAGCCATTGAAGTTCGACTGTAATGTTATTAGTCAAGTAATTTCGTATTGGCCCAGGTACATGTCCGTGGTCTGCTGCATTGGCCCGAGGCCGAAGGCAGAGGGCTAATGCAGATGACCGAGCACCTGTAACTGGGTCAATGCGAAATTACTTGATCAATGACAATTCTATTAATTGACAGAATTAAAAAATCTTGATTATTGATTTTTTTACTTCACTTGACCTCAGTTAATATTGGTTGACCTGGTGTGAATACGGATGACCTCCGATCAATACAGAATAGTCAATTAATAACATAATATAATGTTATTAATCAAGTTATTTCATATTGGCCCAGTTATATGTCCGAGGTCTGCTGTATTGGTCCGAGGCCAAAGACCGAGGCCAATGCAGCAGACCGAGGACCTGTAACTGGGCCAATACGGAATATCTTAATTAATGACAGTTTTATCAATTGACACCATTAAAACATTATTGATTTTTGACCTCGGTGTTAATATGAATGATCTCAGAACAATACAGGGTAGTCAATGAACCACAACAGAAGCACCTCCTTTGAACGGTCAGTAAATTTTCTGACCTTAGCTCTGCTGTGATTGTGCAGTCACCATGAAGGTTTTTTGCTCACCTGAGTCGAAGGCTCACAGATAAGCTTCTAGTATGGCAAGCCTGCGGTGTCTGTCAACATTTTCAAAGATCTCCTCCAAAACCACTGGGCTGATTGAAGTCAAATTTTAATGTGGAGCATCCCCATGAGTGGGGGAATGAAAGTTTGTTCGCGGGTTCCAGGTCACATGTCCAAGATGGCCCCCATGCCCATTTAAGTTAAAAACCCTTCTGAAATCTTCTCCGGGACCAGTGGGCCGATTGTCATTAAACTTGGAATGTAGCATTTGCAGGCCTCCTAGTGGCCCACTTTGAAAATATAGGTTTTTATATAGGTTCTTCTTACTCAAAATATAGAAGCCTCATTGGTGTAGTGGTTAAGCTACTCGCCTTGTAAACCAGAGGTCGCAGGATCGATCCCGGGCTTCTCCAGACTTTCGGAAGAGTCTTTAAACCGAGGTCCCGTCTCCATATGATCTTAGCTGTTGGTGGGACGTAAAACTCAAACACTCACTCACTCTTACTCAAAATGTAGGTTATTTAAAGGTTGTTCAATAAACATACAGGTTAAAAAAGAGTCTTTAAAACTTACATAAAGATTTAAAACTGACTAAAAAATATTTGATGAATTTTTGTGCCACAATTACTCAGATAAAGTTGATCTGAATTTTACAAAGTCTGAGCGAGCGAGGAAAAAAATTACAATTTTTTGACAGTTTTCAGCACTTTTTATGGGACTAAAAAGTAAACAAGAGGGCCATGATGGCCCTGGATCGCTCACCTGGTCCATAGAGTAACAAGTGGGCCCCGGGGATGGCCATTTTTAACCCAATGCTATAATGTGCATAATGTTGAGAGAGGTCTAAACGGGTGAAGCTTCATACCAAATAGCAACAAAGGCTATAATTTGAACAATCTTGGCAAAGGTCCACTGGATGAAAGTACACACCAAAAATCAAAGACCTGGGCCTTGCTGTTTCAGAGAAGAAGATTTTTTAAAGGATATTCTCTGCATAAGCCTATGAAAAACCAAATGGCCTCGGGGTGGGGGCATTTTTTGGCCTCAGGGTTATAATTTAAATAATCTTGATAGAGGTACACTAGATGAAGCTTCACACCAAATATCAAAGACCTGGGCCTTGCTGTTTCAGAGAAGAAGATTTTCAAAGATTATCTCTATATAAGTCTATGTAAAACAAAAGGGCGCCGGGGCAGGGGCATTTGTGGCCCGAGGGCTATAATTTGAACGATCTTGGTAGAGGTCCACTAGATGAATCTTCATACCAAATATCAAAGACATGTGCCTTGTGGTTTCAGAGAAGAAGATTTTAAAGATTTTCCCTATATAAGTCTATGTAAAACCAAAGGGTCCCGGGGCGGAGGCATTTTTACCCTAGCATTATAATTTGAACAATCTTGGTAGGGGTCCACTAGATGAAGCTTCATACCAAATATCAAAGACCTGGGCCTTGCGGTTTCAGAGAAGAAGAATTTTAAAGATTTTCCCTATATAAGTCCATGTAAAACCAAAGGGCCCCGGGGCGGGGGCATTTTTGGCCCCAGCACTATAATTTGAACAATCTTGGTAGGGGTCCACTAGATGAAGCTTCATACCAAATAGCAAAAACCTGGGCCTTGCAGTTTCAGAGAAGAAGATTTTTCACTGAAAGATTTTCCCTATATAAGCCCATGTAAAACCAAAGGGCCCCGGGGCGGAAGCATTTATAATTTGAACTATCTTGGTAGGGGTCCACTAGATGAAGCTTCATACCAAATAGCAAAGACCTGGGCCTTGCGGTTTCAGAGAAGAAGATTTTTTAAGATTTTCCCTATATAAGCCCATGTAAAACCAAAGGGCCCCGGTGGCGGGGGCATTTTTTTTTTGGCCTCCGCACTATAATTTGAACAATCTTGGTAGGGGTCCACTAGATGACGCTTCATAGCAAATATCAAAGACCTGGGCCTTGTGGTTTCAGAGAAGATGATTTTTTAAGTTTTCGGTGAAAAAAAAATTATTTTCGGCTCCCGTGACCTAGATGTGCAACGGACCGGAACCATTTGAACAACTTTGAAAGGGGACCACCAAAGGATCATTCCTGTGAAGTTAGGTCGAAATCCGATCAGTGGTTTAGGAGGAGATTTCATTTAAAGAAATTGTTTACGCACGCACGGACGCACGACGGACGAAAAGTGATCCCAAAAGCTCACCTCGTCACTATGTGACGGTGAGCTAAAAATAGTAGTGCATTTTGAAGAAAAGTTAGGGTTGAGTCGCATGAAGGTTAAAAAAGTGAAAAATATAGGTTTTTTTTTTTCACGAAAATACAGGCTTTTTATAGGTTTTATGAACAAAATAAAGGTTTTATAGGTTTGGCACAAAATTATAGGTTATTATAGGTTTTATAGGTTTTGCTAGGAGGCCTGCATTTGGGACTCGGGGGTGGGGGGATTCATAGTTTGTTCATTTGATGACCCTCATATGACCTTGACCTATTTTACGCCAAGGTCAAATTTGGTCACATAGACTTGCATGGGAAAAAGTAAAAACCGAGTATAATTATATGCCCGGTTTGTAAAAATGGGCATATTATGATATGGGGTCGGCGTTCGTCTGTCCATCCGTAAACTTTTGTTTCCAGATAACTCCTACAGTTTTCATCCGATCAAGCTGAAACTTGGTAGGTAGTAAGACCATGAAGTGGTGTACCGCATATTATTTCCAGGTTATGGTCCACCAAATATTTACAGGGTTATGCCCCTTTGGAAATTTTTGGTAAACTTTTTCGTTTCCGGATAACTCTTCCCACAGTTTTCATCCGATCAAGCTGAAACTTGGTAGATAGTAAGATCATGACCTCGTACAGCGCATATCGTTTCGAGGTTACGGTCCACCAAATATTTACTGAGTTATGTCCCTTTGAACATGTTTGTAAACTTTCGTTTTCGGATTACTCCTACAGTTTTCATCCAATCAAGCTGAAACTTGGTAGAAAATAAGACCATGACCTGATGTAGAGTATCTCATTTCGAGGTTACGGTCCACCAAATATTCACAGAGTTATGCCCCTTTGAAAATTTTTGTAAACTTTTTTGTTTCCGGATATCTCTTCCTACAGTTTTCATCTGATCAAGCTGAAACTTAGTAGGTAGTGAGACCATGACCTTATGCAGCGCATATTTTTTCAAGGTTATAGACTACCAAATATTTGCAGAGTTATGCCTCATTGAGTATTTCTATAAATATTTCGTTTCCTGATAACATTCGATCAAGCTGAAACTTGATTTGTAGTCAGACCATGATATGGAGCAGTGCATATTGTTAGGGCCCCAGAGTGGCTACAAATATATTGCTGTTTTCCGTGTGTTTGTAACGCCTTAACCAAAAATCGTAATGTTGGTCATAACTTCAAAAGAATTTGCCCTACTCTCATGAAACTTCACACACATACACACCATCACAAGACCTATATTCTGACAAAGGACCATACCTATATTGCTTTTGTCTTTGTGTTTGTCTTGCCTTAACCAACAAACTTAACCTTGGTCATAACTTCAAAAGTATTTGCCTTTCTCTAATGAAAATTCGCACAAATACTTACCATCACAAAACCTACATTCTGACAAAAACTTGTACCACACCTCTTTGATAGCTCTATGTGGGGCACTTTCTGACAATAGTCAGTGATCTGGTTTTGAGGTTATGGTCCAACAAATAATCAAAGCACTGAGAGTACTGGTAGGTCGATCGTCTCTGCGTGTAGCTTAGGAAAATAGTCCTGAGCTGAGAATTGAACTGTTCGTTTAACTTTTAGCAAGCACAGTAGAGCTGTTCAGACATCGCGTTATGTGGCGTCTGATTATGTAGATTCTGTTTGCCAATGCCCAAGTGTACGAGCACAGTCCACCCGCCCCCGCCCCCGCCCATCGGGGCTTGAATAAATAGATTCGCTGCATGATGCTTCGACGCAGAGCTGAAAGTCCCGTAACATTGGAAGTCTCCAAATGACCTATACAGTGTTGACGGGGATGTTAAATCTTAAATCAAACAAACGACCACAGTCCAGAATTTTCTTCTTACGCTGCGCTCTGACGTCTTAGGGTAGTACTTGGCCTTTGTTCAGCAGAGTGGGGAGGGTGCAAACGCAGCCCCCTCCCATCTTTTGGAAATTATTTCAGATTCAAACAGTTTTTCACCCATTGCAAAATACTTGAGATTCGCATCCTCAACCCGCCCCTTTTTAGAGTCTGCGTATGGCCCTGAATCATGTTCAAAACTATTGTTGCATACATATGGCGAACCATGCCGACCTGATCAATGTACTCTATATCCGATCTTGGTCTACGCTGTATGTCTAATAACGGTACCACCAATAAAGTCTGGACTACTCATTTTTGCACTTAAAACATTTCAGAGTTCTAAAATTAAGTTCTTAGCAGGAGTGCGAAAAGTCTATTTTTCTCGACTTGGCATACATTTGTATAAGTTTTATAAATAGAATGTTCCGAAAGACGTCACGTGACATCTTGACCTGGTTTAAGACATTGTTTTTCTTTCATTACGTTCATGTACTATTTCGTTTAACCCTCAAATGCCACTATTTAAGCAAACAGTGAAGTTCCTGTGCAATCTGCTGATCAGACGTCACATTCCGCGGCGTCTGATCTGGGTATTATCCAGCACACGATTCCTGTCAACTCTTGTTGCATCGATAAAAATAGCGCAACGTTTCAAGTTCTATTAATAAAACATAATATTGGTTTTCCCAAATCGGTGATGGTCTCTATAGATAGCTCCTGTTGCATCGATAAAAATAGCGCAACGTTTCAAGTTCTATTAATAAAACATAATATTGGTTTTCCCAAATCAGTGATGGTCACGTGGACAACTACATTAATTCCGTTTGGCCATTTAGTAAAGTTAGGTCGATCGTAAACCGATCGACCCAAAAACAAAATTATGCCCCTTTGAAAGTTTCTGAAAGCAATTTTGCCTGCATTTTAGAAACGATCAAGCTGAAACTTGATATATAGTTATTTCAAGGTTACAGTCCACCAAATATTTGTAGAGTTATGCCCCTTTGAAAACTGTGAACATTTTGTTTATGGCTAACTCTTCCTACAGTGAACATTCAATCAAGCTGAAAATTGAAATACAGTTTGACCACTATATGGAGCAGCACATATTATTTCGAGGTTATGGCTTACCAGATACAAAAGTTATGCCCCTTTGCAGATTTCTGCAAGGATTTTGTTTGTGGCTAACGTTTACATTTAATATCTGATGAAGCCGAAACTCCATATGTAGTTAGAGCATTATATGGCGTAGTGCTTATCGTTTTGAGGTTACAGTCCACCAAAGATTAATCAAGTTATGCCCCTTTGAAAATTTATGTACACATTTTATTTGTGGCTAACTTCTCCTGCCGGTAACATTTGATATAGCAAAATCTTGATATGAAGTTTGACTATGATGTGGAGCAGTGCATATGGTTTAGCGAGGATGGTCCACCAAATATTTATATAAGTATAAAACTTCGAAAATATCTGTAGACATTTTCTTTTCTGGCTAACTCCTCCTACAATTTAGATCCGATCAAGCTGAAACTTTATATGTAGTTAGACCATGATATGGAGCAGTTCTTATTGTTTCAAGGTTTCAGTCCAACAAATATTAATTTGCTACGGGCGTATAATGCCCAGCTTGCGGAGCTCTTGTTTGAAAACTATTGCAGCAAGTGAGCTGAAAATTTGTAGACGCAGCTAATTAAATGAGTGGATGAAACTACAATAGTATTAAAGGTCAAGGTCGTCCCTTGACCTTGGCCCAAAGTCATTCAGACATGAAAATTAAAACTTGGTTTCCACAGAAACCACTGTACCATTTGTAACCAAAGTGCTCAAGGTGAGCCATAATGATCGCATTTTGTCCGGCGTCCGGCTGTCTGTCTGTCCATCAACAATTTCTTCAAATGACATTTCCGAAACTACAATGCCAATTTTAAAATAATTTCACAGGAATATTGCTTGGGTGACCCTCTACCAAAATTGCTAAAATGGTTTTGCCCCGCTGAACAAAATGGCCGCCAGAGCTAAAAATAGACAAACCTTTAAACAATATCTCCTCCTAGGCTAATGGTCCGATTTCAAAATAATTTCACAGGAATGTTCCTTGAATGACCCTCTACCAAAATTGCTAAAATAGTTCCGCTCTACTGAACAAAATGGCAAAACCTTAGCAAAAACTTTTAAACGACATCTCCTAGGCTAATGGTCCGATTTTAAAATAATTTCATGGGAATATTTATTAGGTGACCCTCTACCAAAATTTCTAAAACTGGTTCTGCTCCGCCGAACAAATTGGCCGCCAGAGCTAAAAATAGAAAAAAAAATTTAAACATCATCTCCTCCTAGGCTAATGGTCCGATTTCAAAATAATTTCACATGAATGTTCCCTGGATGACCTACCAAAATTGCTAAAATGGTTCCGCTCCACTGAACAAAATGGCCACCAGAGATAAAAATAGAAAAAAAAATTAAAAGACATCTCCGCCTAGGCTAATGGTCCGATTTCAAAATAATTTCACAGGATTGTTCCTTGGATGACCCTCTACCAAAATGGATAAAATAGTTCTGCTCCGCTGAACAAAATGGCCGCCAGGGCTAAATATTGAAAAAAACCTTTAAATGACATCTTCGCCGAGGCTGATGGTCCGATTTCAAAATAATTTTACGGGAATATTTATCAGGTGACCCTCTACCAAAATTGCTAAAATAGTCTGCTCTGCTGAACAAAAATGGCCACCAGAGCTAAAAATAGAAAAAAAACGTAGGCTAATGGTTCGGTTTCAAAATAATTTCACAGGAATGTTCCTTGGTTAGTTTAAACTTTATTTTATTTGTATAACTAATACATATAAACTCAACACATAAAAGCTACAAAGTTACACAAATGGGATTCAGCAGAAAGTAGTTCGACTTTTTGAAAATCTGTATCCCATCTTGCTTATAGTGAGGACAAAAGTTATACGTGATTTAGTTTGTAAACAAGACCCTAAGTACTTTATTTCATGGATTTGTGTGTCAACATTCCTTAGAAATTATATAATCTGCTGCAGGCTCCACGGGGAGTGGATAAGTTCTTGTTCCAATACTATGTTTTTACCAGCTCCCGGCCTTGCACATGTAAGCAAAGACAAAACGTGCTTTGCCAGTTTTAAGCCTCTAGAACATTTGCATTGTGGCATTAGTATCTATCAAAAACGTTAGATTAGTGTAAAATACGAGCAGAATAGAACAAGAGATCCATCTTATTTGCCTTACTAATGGGATGTATTATACTACAACTGAAGTAGGGTATAAACTAAATTCGTCAGTTTATTTGAAACGTTTTGTCTTAAGCAGACGTTTCTGCACTGCAAGGAAAACCTGTTTATCCTGGTGTAAAGAAAGCTCGGAACTGCCAAAGAGCAGCAGATTAAGAGTGGGATGACAAATCTCCGGTACCGTTTCGAGTAAATCTTGTCTTTGTTTGGTGTAACGATTGCAATTTAACATTTGTTTGCTAGTTTGATTTGGGGTTAAACGTCCCCGTCAACACTGTACTGGTCATTTTGGAGACGTTGCTTCCAATTTTTTGGGACTTTTACCCGACATTGAGATGAAATGACACCTCAAGCCCTGTCGCCCAATGAAACCAATAGGGTTTATAAGCATGGATGGTCCGACACTCACACCGCTTTGCCTGGGCAGTAAGCGGTTTACCAGTACTCGTGTGTGGGTCGGTTTCAGTTCTGCGTGGAAGCATCATGCAGCCCATATATTTCTTCAAGCCCCGATGGGCGGGGGGCGTTGCAATTTAACATAAAGTGGTATGTATCTACTATTGAGCCGCAAACACACAGAGGGTTATCAATAATATTTTTAAAGAAGAGATGCTGGTTTAACGAGCTACAATGCATGATAAATTTGTCCAAGTCTTTTTCCTCAAAGGTAATATTTTGGAGGAATTTCTAGGTTTACCTTTAGCTTCCGTTTGAAGGAATTACTAGAAGGAGAATCACCTGCTTCGCTTGGGAGGTCGTTCCAATCTCTAATAACAGATGGTAGAAAAGAATTATAATATTGTTGTGGGTTGGCGTGTATAGCACTAATGTTTGATGCATTACGCAGTTGATAGGCTGAGGTAATACCAACTGAAGGCGGTACCAAAGAGGAGAGGTACTCAGGAGCTAGGCCATTTTTCATTTTGAATAAACATCTGAAGTTTGTGCTTTTTCATTCTGCCCACACAGTTTCAGTGCGTAGAGCATCGATAGAGACATGTTTAGTTGCTCCTGTGACAATCCGTTCAGCTTGTTTTGGATTTTTCAAGCTCGTTAACTTCATACTGGGTGCAATTATCCCAGACAACGTCTGCATATTCCAAGAGAGGTCTTATAAAGGAGATATAGATAGTCTGTAGCGATTTCCTATCAAGAGTAAGCTTGTGTTTCCGAATTACATTAATACGAATCCACTGACTTGATATATTCCAAGTGCTCGTGCCATGTACAATCGTTTGTAAAGATTAACCCAAGATGGTTGTGTTCCTTGGTTGGCCCTCTACCAAAATTTGCTAAAATAGTTCCACTCCGCTGAACAAAATGGCCACCACAGTTAAAAATAGAAAAACCTTAGTAAAACAGTTAAACGGCATCTTCTAGGCAAATGGTCCGATTTCAAAATAATTTCACAGGAATATGCCTTGGGTGACCCTCTACCAACCCTGCTAAAATGGTGGTTCCGCTCTGCTGAACAAAATGGCCACCAGAGCTAAAAGTAGAAAAAAAAACTTTAAACGACATCTCCTAGGCCAATGGTCCGATTTCAAAATAGTTTCACATGAATGGTCCCTGGATGACCCTCTAACAGAATTAATAAAATAGTTCGGCTCCAATGAACAAAATGGCCACAAGAGCTAAAAATAGAAAAACCTTTAATATGGTCCGATTTCAAAATAATTTGGCAGAAATCTTCCTTGGGACATTTAAGAAATGAATTTTATTTTTCTGCAGTTCATGGAAGTATGAACGCAGTGGGTCGCGTGCAAAGTAAATGAACCCCGAAGGGGTTCATGTAAACTTTGCTAGCGACCCACTGTCGTTCATACTTTCATGAAAAGCAGAAAAATTAAGTTTATTTTTTATATTTACATTATTTGCCCCTCATCACTGGGCGAAAAAAATGCTCGTAGGGCAAATTTTTAAAGCTGAAAAACATTTACACGCTGTGTTTCTATAATGAGCGGTGCAGCGTTGACGTCATCAACGCCCGTAGAGAACAATGGTTTAGAATGACGTCACTTAACGTCACTGAAAATCATGTGATTCGATGCGTTCATGGAAGTATGAACGCAATCGTTTCCTATAGGTTTACATTAGACTTTACACTGGAAATGTAAATATATTCTTTTGTACAACAACAAATAGCCATTCAGTCACCATCCTAGATACTTTTGAATATGTGTTAACTGCCAAAATATTATGTTACAGGAAGTGATTCTGCCGTGTTTTATGCCTGCCATTAAACAGAAATTTGGTCAACATTTTCATGCAGTATTACTGTGAAAGTCTGTGTTCCTTGTGGAATGCGTAACCTAATTCAAATTACTGCAAGTCAGAGAAGAACATTTTAATGCAGAATTTCTGCAAAGATTTGTCCATTCTTCTTGTGGAATCTGTTACAGAATTCCATGTACTGCTAGACTCAGGCAGGAAAATAATTTGCCACCATTTCTGTTATTGTCCACAAGGACTCCATGTGGAATCCTGTCAGAATTTTCGTACGGGTCATCATGACCATTCATGGTAAAATATCTTCAAAACTCTTTTTCTCTGTAACTACTCAGCAGGCACTCAACTTTGAACTAACGTCCCAGTCAACACTGTATATGTCATTTTGGAGACGTTGCTTCCAATTTTGTGGGACTTTTACCCGACATTGAGATGAAATGACATCTCCAGCCCTGTCGCCCAATGAAACCAATAGGGTTTATAAGCATGGACGGTCCGACTCGCACCGCTTTACCTGGACAAGCTTAGATCCTCATAGCGGTTTACCAGTACTCGTGTGCGGTCGGATTTCAACACTTCGTGGAAACATCATGCAGCCCATATATTTCTTCAAGCTCCGATGGGCGGGGGCCGACCCATTTTATACTGAATAGAATCATCAACTTCATATCAGTATAGCACAAGTCTTTTTCAAAACTTAGGGGTTTCAGGTTGCGGCTTAAAATTTATCTGGCAAATTGTTAAACCTTTCGTAAACATGCAGTGTAGGTCCTGATAAGACGCTGCGTTCTGTGGTGTGTGATCTTTGTCGGAACTATTTGCCAGTTACCAGTTTTTGAATTTCCTGTACAAAATGGGTTAAAACTTGTTTGTTTGCTTATTTGATTTGAGGTTGAACGTCCCGGTCAACACTGTAAAGGTCATTTTGGAGGCGTTGCTTCCAATTTTGTGGAACATTTACCCGACATTGAGATAAAATAACATCTCAAGCCCTGCCGCCCAATGATACCAATAGGGTTTATAAGCATGGACAGGCCGACTCGCACCGCTTTGCCTGGACAGGCTTAGATCCTCTAAGAGGTTTACCAGTACTCGTGGGCGGGTCGGTTTCAGCTCTGCGTGGAAGCATCATGTAGCCCGTCTTTTTCTTCAAGCCCCGATATGCGGGTGCGAGCTACTTCAAAACGTTAAAACGATAGCGTCTGTTCCGCAATGACGTCAACATAAAACATAAAAATGCTACGTTCATGGCGACGACGTTACATCGCTCTAACATAACGTAAACAAAGCAAAGTCCATTTTTAGCTCACCAGAGCCGAAGGCTCCGGGGAGCTTATAGGACAGGCAGTTGTCCGTCGTCGTCGTCTGGCGTCAACACTTTTAAACGACATCTCATCTGAAGCCACTGGGCCGATCAACCCAAATTTCATCTGTAGCGTCCTTGGACTGGGGGATTGAAACTTTGTTTTAGTGAAAATCGGCTCATTAGTTCGGTTGCTATGGCAACTTACGTGTTTCCATAGACTTATAATGGGGAAAATTGAACATTGGCATTTACTGCAAAGCCTCTGCAGATATTTTGACAAAACTTCAATAGAAATGTTCCTTAGGCAATCTACTATCTGCCATATGATTTTAGGCCTAGTGCTCATTTCTGTTGGTTGCCATGGGAACCAAAATGAAACAAAAAATGAGAGAGAAAACACTTCAAATCAAAGCGCCAAAGGCACTGAAATGACAGATTCTATGAGAAAATCATAACATTGTGAAAACTTACAGAAAACCTTTCTAAAAAGAGCTTAAAATTTAGAAAGGTGGTTCTGCAAATTCCAATAATGATATGTTTGCAGATGTCTATAGACCGGTGGTATTATGAAACGCCATTCGATGTTTCAAATTTTTGAAAGAAACTATTTACGTTTTCAAAACCAAACATTAAGGTTTAATAATGCTACTGCCCATAAGTAACAGTTTTTGTCTGGTCGGTTGTGGACACCTCTACCCAAAGATACTCTATGGGAAAGAGATCGGAAGAGAAAGGCTGGCCAGTCCAGTACATGAATTCCATTGGCTTGAAGACATTTTTGAGTAAGAACAGCACTATGAGCCCGCTCGTAATCCTGCTGTATAAGATATAACGGATTCTGAGCGTAAACAAATAAATGGAACCATGTGACGCCGAAGCACTTGATTGATGTAATGTCTCGTTGTTCAGTTCACGTCTCAGCTATGATCTTGAATGTTCTTAATGACACTAAGCTGCGTTCGCTAACTACACGCTATAGCTCGCCACACAATTACGCTTATTTTACCCGGTATGTCATGCTCTATTACGCACTCGTCCTCTCGGCATACCTTACACCTATACGTCGAAATACCCGGAAACGACAACCGGCGTGATTCACGCTGAAGTGCGATTTGTCACTGAAACGCATATTTCAGTCGCTTAGACGCCAATTTACGTATTTCATGCACTAGCGTAAGTGTTCCGTACGGTGTCGACGCGTTAACTTTGGTCACGACAGGGACGTCTAGTTCTCAAACGTGCATCGCATAAGGGCGACGATCAGTGTCAGTGCTCATTAGTCGGTAGTTGAGACCCCTTGTTTATCTACAGGTACAGTGTAGCAGCTGCCCGTGGAAATCTGTTTCGAATATGCGTCTGACGGTCGAATCGATCTTGACGAAGGGTTGGTTGATTGTTTTAATCTTTTTAGCTTAAGGGCATGGTGCCTTAGTGTGTTGTAATCGTTTGGTTTCAGAATCAAAGCACTGAGAGTGTGGGGTGTAGGTTGGAGTAGTAGGCCTGGGATGAGATTTAAACTGTTTTATTTAACTCTGAAATTCCAAACAAATAGTGAAGATTTTGATAAGAAGACGCGTTCGGCAGCGTCTGATCTTGGTCTACACTGTTTGCCGATTCCAGGATAACCCTCTTCCGTCTTATGGAATACCCCAATCTCACTGCGGCTATTTTCTACAAGACAAAAAGTAATTCTGACAAGTCAGTGATAGTCACGTAGACATTAGCACTGAAGCGCTTTTCTTATTAGCAACTCCGGGTCGAATGCCAAACAATCAACCCAAACATAGCCGCGTCGTTTGTTAGTGTTGGGTATATGTAAGTGTTATCTGTAAAATCTACACATGAATCAAATGTTGGATCTGGCAAACAATGTAAACTCAGTTCAAAAGCCACACAACACGGTGCTGATCTTGTTCTACACTTGTTTGCATTTGTTACTAGCATCTTAAGTTTAAACGAATCAGTCCAAATCCCTGTTCATGACCAGCCTGCATTTAGAGACAATGGGCATGAGTGTTGTCAGTGCTTTGATGTATTCACTGCCTTGGGTTTTTTGAGTGAACTCTTCCATCACTGAAGTTTGGTTTGGCTCGTCTATTCTGCTAAATATATGGCCCCTAGAATTATATCACAGGACCTATACTAAGTATCTGTACCATATTCCAGGTTTGAAAGGGACAGCCTTTCTTTTCAATTTCTCCACGCAAAGTCAATATACACCTAATTGACCTAAACTTGACCTCGAAAGGCAAAAAGAAAACCCATTAATAGTCTTGTCTACAGCTGACCTGGTCCAACAGCAGGCTAGTCTTTACGTATTAAATATTGACAACACTGATAGAAAACAGTGTAAAATCTGAGCAGACTACTGAGCAGACGCCGCATTGATCTGGGTATACCCGTCGCGTGATGCAGCTTATTCATATGAAATGCTCAATCGTCAAGTCGTCTGCTTCAAAAGTTTGTATTACGCTTACAGGATAACTAATACGCTTTTACAATTTGGATTACTGCGCCAAACCGGACTACATTTTGTGCGGACTAATATTTCTATGGCGGTCAAAGCCGGAAGAAAAAGCCTGAATTACTTTAAACGTGCAGCACAGCAAGAATAGACAGATGGAATCTGTCATTAAAAATCACCTCCTCAGAAACCGTATGCTCTCTGAGACTGAAAGTTTTCGGAAATATTCACCATATTTGCCTTTACAGGTTTTGTGGTGTTTTTTTTAATGAAGTTCGGCTCTTTAGTTTGGTTGCTTTGGCAACTTAGATTTTCCAGAGACTTACAATGGGGAATATTGAAAAAAAGCATTGCTGCCAAGTCATTGCAGATATTTTGACAAAACTTTTCTAGAAATGTTCCTTGAGTAAACGTCTATCAGCCATATGATAAGACGTATTCAGTGACACTAACCTGGGATGTGCCGGGGTCGTGCCCCACCCCTTCATATCATAAAAGACCCAATATCTCGGAAACCTTACAGATCCCCTCTATTGTTGTTCCTTATGATAAGACACATTCATTGACACCAACCTGGAGGTCTACCGGGTCAAGCCAGGGCCTTTCCCTACCCCCCCCCCATTTCACAAACATTTCTCAGAAACTGTTCAGAGCCCCACCCCTAAACCAGATATATTCTTCTTCCTTATGATAAGATGCATTCAAATAACACTAGCTTGGGAGTCATCTCGGGTGCCCAGGCCATGCCACACTGCTTTACTTCATTAACAGCCATATATCTCAGAAATCGTTCAGATCCCCACCAATAAACTATAATAGTCCTGTTCCTTATGATAAGACTCGTTCAGTCACACCAACCTGGGGATCACTTTGTGCTGGAGCAATGTGCCCCGCCCCTCCACTTTAAAAGGCCATATATTTCAGAAACCATTCAAATCCCCACCCCATAATCATGTATGTTAGTGTTCTTTATCAATAGTACACCAACGTGGGGGTCCGCAGAGGACATTCCTCTCCTCTCCACTTCATAGAAGGCCCTCATATATCAGAAAGCGTTCAGATTCCCACCCATAAACCATATATATTCTTGGTCCTTATAAGACACATTTATGGACAACATTTATGGACTTTCCTTGGATCAATAGGGCATGCCCCAACCCCTCCACCAATTAAGAGGCCTTATATTTCCGGCATACAGATCTCCACTGCTACACCATATATATTCTTGCATACAGATCCCCACTGCTACACCATATACATGTATATTCTTGTTCCCTATGATAAGACGCATTTAGTGATACCAACCAGGGCTCCATTGGTCCATGCCAAACACCCTCTACCTCATTAAGGGCCTAATGTTCGAGATACTGAGTTCAGATGGGTGTCCATTTGGCTATGGAGGTTCTTTGGGAGACTTTATAATTGGTAGATTAAAATGATATGTGTAAATACATGGCTGCCATTGGGCAGTGCGCACCTTATCACTGGGGGAGCATAGTGGCCCATGGGCCTTTTGTTTTATATCCAACGTTCAAAACTCATATTCAAGCAGCACGTTAATTTTATATTTTCAACATGAATACGCTTTCTGGCCCGGAATAGTTTCAAACAGCTATGCTCATAGGAGATTATGCAAGAGTATATTCTTTATAAACTACCGACCAGACGCAAAATCAAAAGATCACAGACAATCGCACCATCAGCACTCTCAGTGCTTTGATCTTATTATTTGATGTTATTTCTGCTCTAAAACACAGAGTGTGGGTACTCGTTTGAACCGTTCTCAATGAGAAATATAAGAAAATGGTCGAAAAGTTTGCATTTTATCATATGACGTCGCGTCTGAGAATGTAATAAATTCGATAATCCACTAGTGGATTAAATATGCAAATTAGTTAGATACGCCCCGTAACGTTACATGTTCGACGTCCTTAACGACGTCGCGTCAACTAATGGCAGAATATGAACTTTTTTGTAAACAAATCGTGAATAAAATGAGTTTTAAATGTCATATGATAAATAGGATCTTACATTCGTGTTCATGTATTATTGAATTTATTAAACTCGTTGAGGAAAAGGGATAAAATGCTCGACAAAGCCTCGCATTTTATCCCCTTTCCTCAACGTGTTTAATAAATTCAATATTACATAAGCACGCATGTAAGCTCCTCTATTTAAGACATTTTTTTTTCATTATTTAACTACTTATGTGCGTGTTTTCATATTTGTGAGTGGCTTAGTTGTGTTTCCAGGCCGTTAAGCATACTTTTGAAATAGAAGGGGCGGGTATGCGAATTGTGGATATTCATAAACAAAATGAAGATGTGGGGGTGGGTAGGGATTGCAAATTAATGAATGATTAATGTTTTTTGGTCAAATCAGTATGATTTCAAAAATAATTTGACTGAAGTGGGTACAGGTCTCGTTTCATCTTTTGGTCGGTTTGACACTCCGTTGATTAAGTTTAAAACCACATGTCCGTACGTTTTGAAATGGGTATAGGTGTCACAGTTAAGAGGTGCTGCAAATGCTCAGAAAATGTTGATTTAGAGGCGAAAATTATGGGTATAAAGTGTGTTTTCGGTTAAAACTAGCGTGATTTTGAAAAAAAAAAGTTTTCCACATCTACAGAAGCAGAGCAGCAGATATTAGTGTGACTTTTTGACATTTCAGGACCTAATCAAAGCACTGAGAGTACCGGTGGGTCGATGGTCTCTGAGTGTAGGCTAAAATAACAGTCTTGAACCGAGACTTAAACGATTGCTTTTTGTTACGCAGACCTGGATTTCCCGTTGCTTTTGCTTTTTTTCTTCTTTTTTTGACATTTTAATTGATTATTTACGCAAAATAAACTGTTCGTTTAAACCTTATATTCCAGTATTTGTAAGCAAGCAGTGTAGTGCTGAACAGATGTCTCGTTATGTGGCGTCTGGCTAGGTAGACACTGTTTGCCAATGCCCAAGTACACGAGCCAAGTCCAGGTTTTACTTTTAACACTGCGCTCTGACGTCATAGGGAGAATACTATCGATGCTATAAATAGCCGATACCTGGATGTTTTACATGGTAAGCGACAGTCACGTGGACAGTAGCAGGCGGTAAGCTTCTGTAGTTAGTACTTTTGGTCGATTGATATGCCAGTGCTTCAGTACACGAATCCAGTCTACATTTTACCTTTTACACAGCGCGCTGGCGTCACTGGGAGAAGACTAGCGCTGCTATACATAATCAGTACCTAGGTTTTGTATATGGTCAGCGATATTCACGTGGACAATAGCAGATGGTTAGAAACTGCTCTATAATGTAGACTGTGGGTACTCGTACCCGTTACCTGGATTTAGTACACGGTCAGCCACAGTCACGTGGACAATAGCAAGCGAGAAGCTTCTGTAGTTAGTAATTTCGGGTCTATTGATAAGCCAATGCCCCAGTAAACGAGCCCAATCAAGATTTTGCCATTTACACAGCGCTCTTGCTGCTATAAATAACCGGTATTTCTGAAATAAACGTCGGGCTAATGTTTATCATGATGTGGACCAAATTCATCATACAGTGTGGAAATTAATAGCTCTTAAGGGGAATGGGAACACCTGGCAGATTTTTCCGCCATTTTTCAAAGGGAGACAACTTTCAGAACTTCCTGTTCGCTTTTCTATGAAGCATGTCCCACTGAAAAGGGGTCAACTCTTGAAGGAAAGAATTTGCACCTGAGGGGCAAATTCTCCTAACTGACATGGGAGACAAAATACTTTTGCAGGAGTTGCCTCTCCTTAAAAACTTCAACGAAAATGTAGATGTCAACGCCGGGGGTAGTGTAACACAATGTAGTTCATTTCATCATGATACTGTGAGGAATCTAGATGGCCACAACAAGACTAACTTAATTATAATGGACCTTGTCAAGGCCTTTGACACGGTACCTCATAGAAGGCTATTATAGAAACTGGACTACTATGGGATAAGAGGGTTCATACATATGTGGATTAGCTTATGACTCTCTGGGCGCTCACAACAAGTTGTACTTGATGACCAAGCGCCCGATCCAGTCCCCTTTATATCTGGTGTACTTGGACCGGTCCTGATCTTCCTGATAATACCAGGTTATCTGCTCGTGTGTTTGCTGATGGTTGTGTCCTGTATAGGAACAAATAATCTCCTACTGCCTTTTTTCAACAAGTTGTCCTGGGCCGATTAGCACAATGGAAGGCCGATTGGCAGATGAACTTCAGTGTGGCCAAATGCCATTCAATGAGGGTGACTAGACACCTTCTGGAAAAGCAGACTAAGTTTGATTATCCACTACGCCAACAAAGTTTGGAGCAGGTTCAATCCGTAAAATACCTTGACATAACCATCGATGACGATCTTGTTTGTAGTCAACACATTTCAGAGATAGCACCCAAAGCAACTAGGATCCAAAGCAACTAGGACTTAAGGATTTCAAAGACGTATTTTGGGTTTGCACCTAGGCAGACAAAGGATATTGCATACAAAACATTGGTTCGCCCTCAACTTGAGTGTACATCAGCCATTTAGCATCCCCATGTTTAAACTCGAACAGGTACTGAGAGCGGGCGATGACGAAATAAAGTGTCTGTGCCATGGTACCCTAGCGAGTAAGAGTGGCCGTCCCTTGAAGCTCGACGTGAACAGTCCTCTTTATCCTTCTTGCACAAGGAATAGTCTCTAAATAAAGATTGATACTTCACCCTTGCGACAGTTTCAACCCGAACACGGGCATCACAAGTAAACAACGCGCAATACCGTAGAGTGATGCCCTGGAGAATTCTTTCTTTCCTAGAGCTAACATTACGATATATTGTAATATTTCCCGGTCGTTTTGTTTCAAAATAAGTTTGTACAGTTTAAAGGACAGAAAAATATTTACCTTACACCACTCCAAAACATTCCCATAATAACGCTGTCTATATTGACTGCAAAAAATGTCATTTTTCAGATGATTTAAAATGAAGGTTATGGCCGTCTTTTTTTTCTTCGTTTTGCAATGTACATGTATACTCAAATTCGTACCATATATACGTCCCTGTAGGCAAGACAAAATATATCTGGATGATTCGGTAAGCCAAAATAGAAGTGAAGGCAATGATCAGGATTCGACACAATTAGCCCGTACCTCCCATTCAAGGCATCAAAGGGAAAGGAACACGAACATAAATTAACACCACTATAATGAAAACGTCCCAGGCAGTAAGTCATAAGGAGTAATTGCCCTTTGTTGACTTACGTATTTTGGCATAGGAAAAGCTTGTAAGCAAAATATCTCAAAATGTCTCAAGAACCGCTAGGGCTAGGCTCTTGAAATTTTGCAGGCTCTTTGGAACCAATGTGAAGATGGTTTGATTAAATTTTGGTACAATTGTATAAAAATTGACGAAATTATGCCCCATTTACAGTCTTAGGCATTTTGGCATTGGAAAAGCCTGAAAGCAATATATCTCAATAACCGCTTGGGCTAAGCTCTTGAAATTTTGCAGGCTGATTTGGAACCAATTGAAGCTGACCTGATTAAATTTTGATATAATTTTATGAAAAATTCCTGAATCAGCGGGAGGGAGAGAATGACCGTAGAAAAGATTTCATGATCAATCTCCACGAAAGAATGTTGCCGACCACGGCAGGTATTGAACCCGCGTCCTCCTGATCACCAGTCAGACGAGCATCCGAGACGAGCTACCGAGCCCCGCCCAAGCTCGTTTTTAAACCAGCTCTTTGTAAAAATAACAAGAGTTGTCAGCAGACAACATAGCTCGCCTTTGGGGGCCTAAGATGGATGAGGGCAAGTTATCAAAAAAAATTTCTTCTGTAAAAAAGCCCAACCGACTGCAGAAAATGAAGAGAACCAAAAAGTACCCCTCATCATCCTGTTTTCAAGGCATCACAGACCGTCGACACAAATCCCCTCGTGCAAGACAAATAAAAAAAAGCCTAGCCTCGCATTTGTGTAAAATTACATTATATCCATCAATGCATGTAGGTACTTAAGAGTGATGACAAAGTTTTTCTAAAAATAGCCACAGTGACCTTGACTTTGAGCCCCAGACCCTGAAAGTTGAACTGACTCGAGATATTATCATACCCAACATTTGTATGAAGTTATCTTACTCGTAAAATCCATCAATAAATGTGGACACTAGAGCAATGATCAAGTTTTTTCTAAAAAATAACCACAGTGACCTTGACCTTCAGCCCCTGACCCGGAAAGTCAAAGGCACTCAAGATATCATCATACCAGACATTTGCGTCAAGTTATATTAAAATCCATCAATAAATGAAGGCACAAGAGCGATGACAATTTTTAAAAAAAAAAAAAAAATAGCCACAGTGACCTTGACCTTCAGCCCCAGACCCTGAAAGTTGAACTCGCTCAAGATATCATCATTGCCAACATTTGTGTGAAGTTATATTAAAATCCATCCATGAATGTAGGCACTGGAGCAATCGCTATTTTTTTTTCTGAAAATCGCCACAGTGACCTTGACCCCAGACCCTGAAAGTTGAACTCACTTCTGATATTAAATCCATTTATAAATGTGGACACTAGAGCCATGACCAATTTTTTCTAAAAATAGCCACAGTGATCTTGACCTTCAGCTCTGACCCTGAAAGTCAAAGTCACTCGAGATATCACGATACCCAACATTTGTGTGAAGTTATATCAAAATCCATCAATAAATGAAGGCGCAAGAGCGATGACAAAATTTTCCTAAAATTGGCCACAGTGACCTTCGCCTTCAGCCCTGGACCCTGAAAGTCGAACTCGCTCGAGATATAATCATACCCAACATTTGTGTAAAGTTATATTAAAATCCAGCCATAAATGTAGCCACTAGAGCGATCACAAAGTATTTCTAAAAATAGCCACAGTGACCTTGACCTTCAGCCCCAGGACCTGAAAGTCAAAATCACTCAAGATATCATCATACCCAACATTTGTGTGAAGTTACATAAAAATCCATCCATAAATAAAGGCGCAAGAGCGATGAAAAAGTTTTTCTGAAAATAGCCACAGTGACCTTGACCTTCAGCCTCAGACCCTGAAAGTCGAACCTGCTCGAGATATCATCATACCCAACATTTGTGTGAAGTTATATAAAAATCCATCGATAAATTACGGTGCAAGAGCGATGACAATGTTTTTGTAAAAATAGCCACCGTGACCTTGACCCCGTGACCCTGAAAGTAGTGACCTTGACCTCAAGCCCCGGACCCTGAAGTCACTCGAGATATCATTATACTTAACATTTGTGTGAAGTTATATTAAAATCCATCAATAAATGAAGGCGCTAGAGCGATGACAATGCTTTTTCTAAAAATAGCCAGTGACCTTGACCTTGAGCCCCAGACCTGCTATGTTTAAAAAAAAAAAAAAAAAAAAACATGCCTCCCCGGGATTTGAACTCACGCAGCTTGCAGGTAAACTTTAATACAGGGAAATAAGGGAGGAAAATATTAACTTCTCAAAATGTCCAATTTAAGCCAAAAACCCTGTAAAATGCAGTACAATGATAATGTTAAATATTGTTTCTTACCAATTGTTAATTATATATTCAAAATAAACTTGTAAACCATCACATATAAGAGCTTGCAGTTAAAATTTAACCAAATGCGGACGCCGACGCAGACGCCGACGCCGACGACGGACGTCGGGGGTATGGCAATAGCTCCCCCCCCCCTTACTTTCGTAAGGCGAGCTAAAAATGGGCTTTAAATTCACTAATTCTGCGATTCAGCGCGGATAATGGATCCTGGTTAGAGCCGCCTCAGCACGTAAGTCTGTATTTGTTACAGAACGAAGAAAAATATCCATCCCGAAAACACGCCTATATAATTCTGAACCTAGTGAATCCCACTTTTATATAGTAAAACTGGGGTTTACAGGGGTAAACCTTATTTTTCTTATTTCTGCTCCAAAATATAGACTCTGGGTACTCGTTAGAACCGCCTCGATGATGCGGCTCTAACGAGTACACACAATCTACATTTTGAGCAGAAATAAGAAAAGTATCACATTTTTTCATCTTAAAATGACCCTTTTATCGGCGGTAAAGTTTTCAATGCATTTGTATAGGCGTGTTTTCATAACGGCACCTTATCAGTGGAAAGACTTCTTGCATACTAGAATAATAACATCTATGACAGGATAGGGTTGAGACCGAGCCAAGGAAATAAAAGGCAAGATTTTTTTTTTTATTGGTTTTATTGGCCCTTTCAAGATTATTTCACTCATATCGAGCCGATAGTTAATCAGAGGTGGGCGAAAACCGCGGAGTATCCGGAGAAAAACCACCTGGCCTTCCGTTGCAGAACTTGATGTTTCACATGTGACCCGAGCCAGGCTCGAACCCACAGCGGTGAGAGACCTAATGATTAAGAGACAGCGCTCTTATCCACTAGGCCACAGAGGCCCTTAACAGACAAGTTTTCAGTTCACTTAGCTGTCATGCTCGGCATAGCCTCACATGAGACTTAAATTTACTGAAAACGAGCCTGGAGTTTCCTTGTCGAGGTCTTAACCCCATCTCACCCACCCACTTTAAAGAATGCGTTGTGAAAGCTATTTATCATATGAAGTCGTGTCTGTGTAATAAAGCCATGTAATAAATTCCATAATCCACTAGTGGATTAAATATGCAGATTAGCTGGATACGACCCGTAACGTTACATGTACGGCGTCCTTAACGACGTCGCGTTTACTTATGGGGAATATTGACATTTTTGTAAACAAATCGTGAATGAAATCCGTTTTAAATGTCATACGATAAATAGAATCTTGCATTCGTGCTTATGTAGCATTGAATTTATTAAACTCGTTGAAGAAAAGGGATAAAATGCTCGACAAAGTCTCGCATTTTATCCCTTTTCCTCAACTGGTTTAATAAATTCAATAATACATGAGCACTCATGTAAGATCCTCTATGTCACCAGACTGCCTAAGAAAACAGAACATCAATATCAAAACGACACCTTCACACAAATGTAACAGGGCAAAAGGGTAGATCATTTATTATCCCTACCTTGTACCTTTGATTGGTTTCTACAACAGTGTATATACATTTCATGATTCGACACTTTGCAGCATAAAAATCTACATCAAAGGAGAAAAAGAAAAGGTGCTCCCTGTTTGCATGGATGAATACATGCAGCAGACGGCAGTTTGGGCAAAATAGTTGCAATGCACATGGAACCCTATACATGTTATAAGGGAACAATTGACAGATTGGTGCAGCTAACAAAAATACGGAACTTGATGCCAAGGAAGAGCCACAATCAAAGATTACAGCCTACGAATGGCACCAAGAGTAAGAGTAACTAACAATGTGAAAAAACAACAAACAAACAAACAAACAAAAAACGTAAAAAAGAATCACAAACGGCACAGCAACCAGCTCCCTCTTCCTCACAAGAGGTGATCACGGTGCAACAGGTACAATTAATGAAAAATTAAATAAATAGATGGTAATAATAACACACAACCATAAGCACATACAACAAGAAGAGCCCCATCGGAAAATCCGACAAAGCTACATTTAAAATAAACAATATCGGAACCACCGCCTTAGCGTACCTCGGGATGACGTTCACTATCGTCGCTGAAATTATCATTATTATTATTTTTCATCATTTTTTTATTTTTATTTATTTTTATAATTACCAACAACAGTTAAAATAATTTAATAAGTATAACGGTAAATTTTACAATAACAAACTTGAAAGATACATTCAAGCTAAAAAAAAATGTAATGGAATATTACCGGTTGTTTCACCTCGAAAATGGCGGCTGTTTGGTTGCCACGGGAAGTGACGTCATCCCGAGGTACTTAATACCTGGTGCAAATGCCTTAAGCGATATTGCATTGACATTTTACGCCAGTGAGGTGCCAAAATGTGTTACACATGATGGAGAAGACCTACTACAGTGAACTTACGTTCCATCGGTATTTTCAAGAGTGTGTGGTAGGTGATTTGAAATTCATTACGCAAGCACGCCTATACAAATACATTGCCACCTTTATCACCGAAAAAATGAAAATTTTATGATGAAAACTTGTGATATTTTTCTTATTTCTGCTCAAAATATAGATTGCGGCGGTTCTAACGAGTAGCCACAATCTATATTTTAGAGAAGTAAGAAAAATTAGGTATACCCCCGGAAACCCCAGTTTTACTATATAAAAGTGGGGTTCCAGGGGGGTCAAAATTATATAGGCGTGTTTTCGTGATGATTCGCAAATCTCGACTGGCCAGTGACCGCGCTTTATGATTCGAGCATTATTATTATTATTATTATTATTATTATTATTATTATTATTATGTGGCGGCGGGGTCGGAAACATTCTTTTGATAATAAAATCTTTTCTACCGTCATTCTCTCCCTTCCGCTGGTTGTCAGTCTCTGGCGAAAGAATGTGCACAGTACTGGTTATCCGCTCATGTATAAGCCTGCGCAGGAAAAGTGTTGATAGGTAAACTGACCGGCTCAAAAATGACATAAATAGTGTTGATCGGGCCGTTAAACTCCAATACAAACAAGCAAACAATTGTTGGTGGTCTCAGCCACCAGGTGTCCTGTGAAGGAGGAATCTAAATCGTTACAAGGTGCTCGATCAACATACCATTTATAAACCAGTTTATAAAAGGTGCCAGCATTTTGAGGTTTAACGTCCCCGTCCACACTGTAAATGTCATTTTGGAGACGTTGCTTCCAATTTTGCGGGACTTTTTCCCGACATTGAGATGAAATGACATCTCAAGCCCTGCCGCCCTATGAAACCAAATGGACGGGCCGACTCGCATCGCTTTGCCTGGGAAGGCTTAGATCCTCTAAGAGGTTTACCAGTACTCGTGTGCGGGTCGGTTTCAGCTCTGCGTGGAAGCATCATGCAGCCCATCTATTTCTTCAAGCCCCGATGGGCTGGCCGAGATGAATAGTTTGGTTAGAATGTAAAAGGCACAATCAACAATGTTAAGACCATATCGAGTAGGTTGGTTAACTTAAATACACTTTCTTCCAATTTCGTCTTAACCCCAGGAGGGAACACAGACAGTGTATATAACATACTCTCCAGTTTTGCAGGATGAAAGCCAACACAGTAATAATGTGCACATGATTACGGTAGGGTTCTTAAACCTGCACGGGGGATTGCTCCCCTGCACAATGGACCTCTAGTTGATTTCGCGATCCAAAGGACGGCGCACTTTATGACATTCATCCCCGCAAATAATGCGAATGGAGCCTGTTCGGACTCCAAAATTTTTTCACCGCTGTCGGGGATCGAACCGTGGGCCTCTAACATCAGATGCAAGTGCACTAACCACTGACCTTGACAGGCTTGTGTCGCTTATACTATTTTATTTTGGATAGCCTATTGGCCATTTTGTGGGAAAGTAACTGTCCTTGTGGCTTTCCGCTATTGATGTTTCCATTAGTATCTGTTGTTTCATGTTTGTGTTTCTTTCCCTTTGGTGTCCCTGATGGGAGCTGTGGGTTAATTGTATCGATTCCTGATCATTACCTCCACTTCTATTTTCTTTATTATAGATATGCAGTTTACCAGTACAGAAAGTATTCTTTCGCCAGAAACTGACAACTGTCGTTTTCGCATTAGTGGAAAGGACAGTGACCGTTGAAAATATTTCATGATCATTTTTCATAAAAGAACATCGCTGCACACAGACGACTCCGTGGTGCAGTGGTTATGCTACTCGCCTTGTAAACCACGGGTCGCAGGGTCGACCCCGGGCTTCTCCAGACTTTCGGATCAATCTTTAAACCGAGGTCCTGTATCCGTATGATCTTAGCTATTGGTGAGACGTAAAACTCAAACACTCATTCACATCGCTGCACGCGGCGAGGACTGATCTGACAACGAACGTAAAGACGGATTCAAACAAACAAAAAATACGAAATACCGAATATAATTATAATTACCCAAATTTGGGTCTAAAATTACTCAAATCTAGGTTGAACTAAACTTATAAGCAAATCTTCAAATATTTGAAGTAATATGTCTGCGCGGATCGGTACTGTGTCAAATATTTTTACAAACGGATCCAAAACCATGTAATATTGAACAATTATCAACTGACATTTACGTTCTTCGAAATTAACGTTATAGACTTTTAGCTATCATTCAGATCATATTTATTTTATGACTTGTCCTCGTGAAACGTATGTATGCTAATTGGCTTGAAATGAAATGATATAATGATGTAATTATAGGATTCTTTTAGTCATTATTTAAATTTTATCTACCGTTTAAAATCCGGCTGACGAAGCTTCAAGTGTTGATTTCAAAAAGTGAAATAGCATCACTACAGGAGAGAATTTAGTTAAAGAAACAGGATAGCCAGCAATGAAAGTTGGGGTAGGGGCTTAAGGTCCTTTTTCTCCCCCTTAACAAAAGTCTTCATTTTCTCCTGATACATTGCCTGTAGTGTCCCGTTTGCTGAAATTTAAGCATTGTGGGTGTGTTACATTTTAAAAGAGAAACGATGCATAAATGCTTGTTGTGCACTATATGGATGACTTCGACACACAGTTTCTTCATGCCGCCAGGTGACTATGTTTGTGTACAGACCGATTTCAGACCCTTTCCGCGGAAAATAGACCTACATATAATTGTCAATACCAATGCAATGATGCAGAACTGGGCACAAAAACAGAGGATCTTACATGAGTGTCCATGTATTATTGAATTTCTTAAACGAGTTGAGGAAAAGAGATAAAACGCCTCCCTTTTCTTCAACGAGTTTAATCAATTCAGTGGTGCATGAGCACGAATGCAAGATTCTGTTTATTATATGATATTTAAAACGCAATTTTATTCAAACTTGTTCAACAAAATATTTCGCCATTAGTAAAAGCGACGTCGTTAAGGGCATCGTACATGTAACGTTACGGTGCGTGACTAACTAATTTGAAAAATTGATCCACTAGTGGATTATGGAATTTATTACTTTTGGGATCAACCATGGTTTTTCATGCATTAACATTCGCCGGGTCCCGAGGAACCTGTTTGAACATGAGACCGCCAGGCCGAATGTTCAAATATCTTCCGAGGGATCCGGCAAATGTTAATGCAATGAAATAACCATGGATGATCGTTGTTCTGGCATAACTTACGATTCCGACAGCAAATTTTAGTGAAAACGCCCAAAAAGCTCCATATAAACTCCATATAAACTCTTCAAATGCGACCGGCGAACCAACATGGCGGCCAGTTCAGAATGTTGTTTACAATAACGTTGTTACTAGTACGTAGGAATCATCTGACGTTCAGGTCGATAACGTTACGTCGCTCAACATAACGTAAATAAAGCAAGAAAGACCAGACTTATGATATCAAAAGCTCAAAATCTATGTTCAAATCGCACGCGAATTTCATTATTTGAACATGGTTTTTGCCATCAATTTTGCCATCAATTTTGCTGTTTCGGCACGGCTTTCAGTCCATTTGACAATGGCTTCAAACAGCCATGAGCATTGATATTTATTCAAGAAATGCAAAACCCCGCCGCTGATGCCAGATGTCCCGGGTTCGATTCCCGGCAGCGGCGACAAAACTCCGGAGCCCGAACACGCTCCACCGGCATCACCTGCAGGGATAAATCACATTTCCAGCTTCTTTTGACTACGCTGCATCTGCCCCGCCCCCGGGATTCATCGATAATCATCCCGGCACCAGGCACCACTGCGATCTGAGAACATCTGTAAAGAAAAATCCGGTCGAGTGCTCCGAAAATAAGTAATGATTACAATATATCAAATAATATGTAGTAATTAAATGTCAACCACACTCAGTCCCATGATGTATGATGAATTTATGTATATCGTCAGGCCGGGTACAGCCGTGTCGGCCACTTCCTGCCCTTCAGATATAACCATGAAAATAAATAATGTTTACAATATATCAAAAATATGTAGTTATTAAATGTCAACCACACTCGGTCCCATAATGTATGATGAATTTATGTATATCGTCAGGTCAGATACAGCCATATCGGCCCTTCCTGCCCTTCAGATGTAACCATGAAAATATGTAATATATATAGAACAGTGTCACGAGATATTTGCAGATATACTTCGAGGGGCCTCTTTCTGAATTGGAGCTAGCAATTAGGTGATTGCTTATGAAGAGTGACATCCTTGTTGAACCAATACTCAACAGAACAAGTATATGCTTGACCTGTATGTCACACATACAATCATTTTAATCTCTAAGCACTGAATCCCATTCAGCATCTTCTGGAGAAATGTGAACAAATACAGCAACAGTGCACATGAACTAAACTCACAAGACCGGAGATAAGACTGTGCAGATACGGTCCATGCTTTCTGAAATCACAAATAAGACCGAATTCATAAATCTTTCTGGATGTACACTTAGTTTTTCACATTTCTATTCTGAAAAAAAGGAACAAAGTGTGCATACACTGAGAAATAAAACACTTTTTTCTTTGACAAAGGAAAAAAGACAGGACTACAGAAAAGGATACAGAATTTTCTCCTGGTTGACGCATATACATGATACTAAGTGTAAAGTCATAACAACTAGACAGTGCTATTCACAGGAATACCCACAACATTTTAACATGAAATGTTGCAAAAATGCAAACCCCCATTACTGCTGCTTGTCAGGAGCTCTTAACAGTAAATTGCCTGTATTCTCAGTGATCTAATAAAAACAAATTTGATCCATAATCTCATATGACATATTCGTGGTATATTGTATTTAGTTATACAACACTTGTAGCCATAGTTAACCATAGTTAACCAACTGGCCTAAGCCAATAACCCCTAGACAACTTCAAAAGAAAAACAGTAGTCCATGATACAAAAAACGATTACACCACTTATACGCCAAAACTTTCATCCATATATTTAGTAAATGTAAAAAATATATGACAGTGTGTATTGGAATTTTCTTAATTAATAATACATATAGTCATCATGATCCTTTTTACGATTGTGTGAATGAAGAAATGTCTTTAGTCAAACTTTAAACTTCCCATTATTCTGTATCCTTTTTAAATTATCAGGCAGATCATTCCAGTCCTTGATTGCAGAATAATAAAATGTTTGACTTTTTGGACCCTGACATTGAGAAATGAAAAAAAATTGTGTTCACTGAATCTGTTCTGGTACTTATGAATTTCTCTGACACTCCAAAAGTGTTCTTTCATATACGGTGCGTCCTTATTGCATACAATTTTATGTACAGGCCAAACGGTCAGGACCAGTTAGACAGGTAACTTATGCGCTGTACATGTATATAGCTATATACATATTTATCTAAATATGGCCGTGCTATAACATGATAATTGTTTTTCAGCCCACCCACCATCCCACAAAAAATAAAAACATAAAAAATAAAATAAATGTTTCCACAGAACCCCATTACCTTGAAATGCCCTATCCGTATCTGTAGTTAAATTTAAAATTTGTTTGTTGATGATATAAAGACATCTAATTGATGGTAGATGTTTTCACGATAAATTTTTGGTTCATCGTCATCTTTGTTTTAAGTTTAATAAAAGCTCTTGCCTCATAATTTCTCTCTCAGCATCATAGCGTTCACAATCAAGGAGAAAATGCTCTACTGTTTCTCTCTCACAACACGCACAAGAGGGATCATCAACCAGACCAACAAAGTGGAGGTATTCTTTGAGTCTGCAGTAACCACTCTGCAATTGCAATATCACTCTCTGATTTCTTGTGCCCTTGAAGCTGATTTTTTCAGTTTGACCGCTTGATGGTATTGATGCAAGTTTCTTCCTTTTCCCGATATTTACCATCTTCGTTGCCATTTCCCCTTGATTGCTTCTCTTGCTGCATGTTTTATTTGTGCCTGTGTTGCATCTTCTGTATCGTCTGGCATTTCCGCTGCTTCTTTTGCAGCCTCCTTCTTTTGCATTGTTGAAATGGACGTTGTCATGACGTTACTTGATCCCACCAAAGAATACACGTGTGGTCATACGAGTTTTATTACACGACGTTATCAACTGCTTATCAACGACGTCACATGATAAACGCAATTAATGCATGATGATGACATCGAGCATAATTTTAAATATAACAAGTAATAGCAACAGTTTGTTGGACTATATTCTTCCTCTGATCTTTTCATGGGGGCATTTCGTGGCACATCCATTTCATGTAAATAACATTCCAATTCCAATTTTGATTACTTGAACCACTAAATGATCCCTTGGCTTTTACAGTGGAGAAATGCTTAGCACCAACATGACTCCTGCTTTGTTCAAATCGCCCTGTAACTTGCATGTAACTAGATCCCCAAGTGGACCAGAAATCGCTCACCTGGGTGAGGTTTTTTTATGATTTTAATTCTATCTGTCATTCTTTGCTATCACACGAATTTGATAACTAACTTTCGGCTTTGTCTCAGTACTGCTGAAACTGAGTTCGCGCTAAAAACATAGTCCGGCTTGTTTATAGTTTTTAGCGCAGTTTCGCTCAAACCATAGATATATTAGATAAATTTGAACATTTTCTCGCGAATATGTATACATGTATTGATTTAAGTTTGCAAATGTCTTGAATAATCATTATTTATATAAAGTAGAAGTAAACCTACAATCGAGATTTTACCCTTTCACCCCTGAGTTTCAGAACAGGACTCTTCGGTGTATTTAATCTTATAGAAAGGTTTTCTTCCAGTTCACCGACATGGTGGCAAACAGTGTACAGGTGGATTTTGGCGATACCGCTCGTTACATGCCGTCTCATCTAGATCTTCCAAGTTTGCACCGGTCGACAGGGTTGAAACGGTTAAATAGCATTTATAAGCACGAAATTGGGTTTATAATGACCCATCTTCTTTCTTATGAATGTTTTCATTGCTCTTAAAGGAACTCATTTTTGATTTTTATTTGCCTTCACTGCTGCCGTGTGGCGGCCGTAAAACGTCTCCCCGTACATCAACCATAGTGCAGTTTATATTTTACTTTTGGTCCTTTGAGATCAGCGTGAATATTCTGAGAAATCGGAAATAAATTATTGGTTTAGACTCATATTCTAGACAGGTTTTTAATTATTTGGACCCCATTTTGATTTATATCAGTCTTTGAATCGACTGCCTATTCGAAATTCGCGAAATTGCAGTATGTTTCCTCTGGCTTTCTTTGCCGGATCTTACAGGGTCACTGATGAGGCTTTATTAGCCGAAACTACGTAGTATGACCCATCTTCTTTCTTATGAATGTTTTCATTGCTCTTAAAGGAACTCATTTTTGGTTTTTATTATAAGTACGATTTCCAAGTCGTCACAAACAACCCTTTACTGACCGACATCGAACATGGTATTCCACCCTTTTTGGAAAGGTCTAATTACAAAATATGTGTTGTTACGTTTATTCTGTAAGTTGTGAGTTTTAAATCAGATTCCGTACCTTAAGCAAACAGTAGAAAACACCGATCAGACGTCACATTCTGTAGCCTTTGATTAGGGTCTTAAATGTTTCCGAATGTCCCAGTAATGGGACGACTGGCACTTTCTTTCTCCTATTACTGCTACTCGCTCACATCTGAGCATTACGAGCAGGATTTCCTTGGTGGTAACAGTACTTTTTTGTGTTCGTAAGTTTCCGGTGAGGTCCGTCAACGGGTTTTGCATCCAATAAACGTTTAAGATGCCAATCACGGCAATTGTCGTCTGACTTGTTGTCTGCTAGTGACGTTAAAAGTCATTGTTGCAAACACTATGGACCCAGATCATGATTCATATCCTTATTCTATTGATAAACACACCGACCAAACCATTTTCTGTTAATAGCCGTAACCTTGGGTTACCCAAATCGAACTTTAGCACTAATAGAGATATTGTCCTTATAACTTTACCGCTCTACATGCTGGGCATTTTTTTCAGCAGACGACATTTTGAAAGAGTTTCTTTATTTCCAGAAAACAGGATTTGACATTTCATGCAAATTCATGAGATGTCAAAGTAGAAGTAAAACAAAGATCAGGAATCGATACAATTAACTTACTCCACCCATCAAAGACACCAAAGGGAAAGAAACACAAACATTAAGCGACCAGACCACAATGGAAACATAAACAAAGGAAGGCCATAAGGACAGTTACTTTCCCACAGAATGGCCATATGGCCACCCAAAATAAAAAGACACAAGTGATACACACAGTAAGTAACAAACAACAACATAAATAAATCGCCACAGAAGAACCGCCTTGGAACGGTCAGTTGAAAGATTTCCACTGGGGGGGGGGGGGGCTTAAATCGATTTTACGTGGCCACAATCCTCGCCCTTACTTCCGCCGCGATTTAGACAAATGATTTGTTCAGTCCGCATGAAGGCCTCCTAACTCATCAGTGCAACATCTCCGTGAACACAAATAATCAAAGAACCACAGAGGTGAGACAACGGTGAGGACTCGACAGCAATAAACCACTGAAATGCTGGAGCAAAAGAAAACCAACAGTTAGACGCCGATGGGCCCGACCAGAGACAGAGCATCAGACACCAACCAACATTACCTTGAATTAGATCTCTCTAATTCTCAATAAGCATTTACGTTGGTACCGTCATAGAATCTGAGGCCTGACCCACCGGCGTGCAATTAAAGAGGGAAGCAAAGTTGCCAACCGTGATTGGGTTAATTACCATGCATGCAGTCTGTCGTATAATATCCATGTTGTACCCAATCTTATCGAAGAATGATTTTACGTCATTGCGGGTATATATTTTTCTGAATCTATATACTAAGTCACCATAAAATTCAAAATTCGGGTTCCGATAGACCTTGTTGCAGAAGAGATTTAAGTCCAATATTGAATTTTGAAATTAAATCAGAATGGCGTCTATAAAATTTTGAAAAGGCTTTGCGTAGTTTATGGTACCGATAACCCTGATTAAGAAGTTTAGCCGTTAATTATTTATTACGAGTGTTGAAGTCAGTTACATAACTACACACTCAAGCAAATCGAATTAATTGCGAAATATAAACGCCATAGGACGGCGCACGAGGAACATCACCATCCAAAAAAGGAACATTTACAATCTCAAAATCAAAGTCATCGCGTTTATCATAAATTTTGACTGAAACAAACCCATTTACAATAGAAAGATGTAAATCCAAAAACGGGGCCTCGGTATCAGAAGAATTTGCTTTATTTAACTGAAGTTCTCGGGGGTAAATCTGACTGATCAAACCATCGAAATAGGTATTATCAATATTTAATAAATCATCTAAATATCTAGAAGTGGAGCTAAAAGCTTCAATAATTTCAGATTGGTTATCAATGGATGGCGACAACATGAAGTCTCTTTCATAACAATACAAGAACAGATCAGCCACAAGAGGTGCGCAATTCGTACCCATCGGAATGCCCACAATTTGTCTAAATAACTTAGTACCGAATCTAATATAAATATTGTCAAGTAGAAATGTGAGGGCATCACACACTTTCTGACATGACCAAAGTGTATAATTCTTATGCTCTTTAGAAGTGAAAAATGCATTTCTGACATTACATGCAAGATAGAGAGAATCTTCTCTGTGAAAAGTCCATTCAATTAAATCATTAAGCTTTTCTTTTATAAGATTATGAGGAAGTGTAGTGTAAAGAGTAGAAAAATCGTAAGTAGACAGACTTGAAGCACGAACATGTCTGGATTTCAATTTATTTAAAACCTAATTCGAATTTTTTATAGACCAAAACAGATTTCTTCCTGATCTTTCAAAGACTTTATCACAATATTTAATCACATGCGTTTTAATAGCAGTAAGACAGGAAGTTAATAATTTAGAACGTTCAGTGGTAGTGCAAGAGCTAGAATTTGCAATAAACCGTGCTTTGTAAGGTCGTTTATGAAGTTTTGGTAACCAGTATAGCGTAGGAAGCTTGTCTTGGCCTTCGGTAACACACACAGCAAACTTGGTGGCTGAATGACATATTTATATGTTTATCTACTATAACTCTCTCTTCAGCTAAAGGCTGAAGTTCATAGGCCTTAGTTCCACTAAGCTCCTGCTTAAGCGTGTTAACATAGTGGAGCCGTCACACAACGACGACGTTGTTAGCGGCCTTGTCTGCAGGGGCCAAAACAAACTTCTTATGAAATTCTTGAATACCTAGTTTAAGATGACGTAACGACGTCTTAGGCTTAGGAGGTAATAAGTCAGTATTTTGAGAATAGAAAGAAATGCGTTTATTCACTAGTTTTAAAATGCTAAGTTTCCAGTCCTTAAGGGCTTTATGCTCAACATACTCTCGCTTACACCATCGATTACCAAATTCATTCAAGGAAGCAGCGATTTCATCTCTACATTTACTGAAATCAATTTTAGAAGGAAACCGATATTTCGGTCCTTTAGAAATTATATTCCTTATCCTAGAATCAGGAATAATTTTCAATTTGCCAGTAATTACATGACCAGCAGCAGGATAGCAATACACTGAGTTTTTTCAATCACATGTATCAGGAGTATTAGAATCAATATCAAGATCTGAAACAAGTTTATTGAAATTAAAAATGATAGATCTAACAGGTTTGTTATATTGATAGCAAATTATAGGTGTTTCAGTATTTTGAAAATAAGCAGGAATGGAAGAAAGCACCGAGCTCTCACGGAAGATACTGGGCAAATCTATAAATCCATACCCTTATTAATGAAGGATATTTTGAAGAAATGGCGTCTATGATTAATTTCAGAATCAATGTAAGGACGGAGAGTATGCTGAGTATAGCCTCTAGTTAAGAGAGCCGCATCATACAACTGATTAGAACTATCGTAGAATTTATTCGCCTCGGTGTCCAGAAGACGTAAAACGGAAACGGGTAATGAACTTAAAAATGAAAGCATAGAGTTGCGTCCATGATTTAATAATATAATTGACAGTCACTTCAGTCTAGTATTGTTTCGTTTAAACGCACGTAATTTACGTTTAAAGTTACCATTTTTCCTGGTGCCGTGAGATCTAGTTCTGCGTTTTCGACATTCCAGGAGCGAGAAAATATCAAAATCCGGCATTCTGGAAATATTACCCTCATGATAAATGTTGTCATTAAATCCCAGTGGACAAGGGGTCTGTAAAGATTTAATCCATTTCAGTTCAGCCTAATGTCTTTTGATAATTTTGAATCTAGATGTAGAATTTCCATCGTAATAAAGTTTTTCCACTGGTTGTGTAACAATGTTATTTACAGAATGACCTGTACGTCGAAAGTGACGGTACAAGAAAGTGTCAGTTTTCTTAGGCTTACTCATTCTACGATAATGCTCGTTCAATCTAGTTTTAAGCATGCGGTTAGTTTGACCGACGCACTGCATATTACAGTTTACAGCACGTCATGTAATTAGATAAATTAAATCTGTAGACTGTCATGTCAAATCAGACATGTTAACTACAGAGAAGCGTCTACCGTTTAGAGATGAAGTAACGGTAGACGCAGTGCTTAAATGCGAACAACATTTGCACCTCTTGGCATTGCACTTAGAAATACTAGGATACATTCCACTTCTTTTCCACGGATTAGTATATTTTCGAAGGATGGGCGATTTGAGAGGAGATAGTCTTATACGAAGACTACTCCCAAAAACATTGGCATTGCCTGCTCCATTGAGATTAACTGAAGTTACAGAAGACAAATTTAAGGGTCTAACCAATACAGAAGGCAACATAGTATTAAAGTTGTTAATAGAATGGGGAATCCGTACAGAAGAAGCAGAGTGTAACCTAAGGGGTGATATAGATATTTTAAATGCATTTGTGATACTCATGTGGGTTAATAAGGTCATGATACCGTCAAAACTAAAGCGATCTTCATACCGGTCATTAAATAAAACAGCATATAAAGTTACTGAAGATAATTCCTTCGAATAGAAGGAAGGTACAACAAAAGCCCACAAAACATCTTAGTCTACTTAAAGTCCAGGGATGTCAAACAAGCAGTTGTTATACAACGAGGAACGGACATCGGTTTAATAATGACCTTCAACAGGTATCTAAAGGATGTCAAATGATGGAACAGTGAAAAGCAATTGCATAAGCAATCCATGAGGATTGGAAAAATAAGAGCATTAAGAGCATTAAGAGCATTCAAGTCCTGTTTTCTAGCAAAAATATCAACAATGTGTCGTCTGCTGAATTAGCCCACAGGGTGGTAAAGGTTAAAAGAATAAACTTGAAACCTTTTCATTAAATCCTTGATTTTCACGAATTTTCTCATAGAATCTGTAATTTCAGCGCCTTTTGGCGCTTTGATATTCATTGGCTGTCAGATCAGATTGCCTATAGCAATTCCGAATATTCGTGTAGCCTTCAGTGAATGACATTTTCTCCAATGTCACTTGGTGTATTTTCATAATCTTTATATCTAATTGAAGGTAAGACAGTTTTATCAGGCTTACAGGATGTTTATCTATTTCAATAGTATTTTGTCATAATCGAAAAAAAGAATTTTAGCAGTGGTTTACTTAAATGGATTCATCTTTTTACCAAGCATCTCGACGGGGCCCTTTTTTCTCAGAGAACCGTCAAAAAGACAGGTCCTTTAAAAAGGTATCAGGGATTTCCTTTAACAGATACATGTATAATAAATTCAATTTTTCTGTAGCAAAATTAATTGGACACCTGAAAAAAGCCTCATTTAAACGGAAACCACACAACGTACGAAAATCTGTGGTGCTTTATTCAAGCCCAGGCTTTAAGGAACCTAAGTGTCGAACATTAAATAATTTGCCCAATAAATAAAGGCGATGAATCACTTCAAATACAATGATGAAAGTAAAAAAAAAGAAAACACTGAAAATTGGTTTCAACACATAAAAGCTGTTTTTCTGTGGAACGAGAGAAATGATCTCCCTAATCTCTACATAGGACCAATAAGCATTGCGAATTTTTACTTAATTTGCATGTTTGGTTGATTTTAGTCCGATTGAATTTGAGAATGGAGGCAATGATCAGGAATCGATACAATTAACCCACAGCTCCCATCAGAGACACCAAAGGGAAAGAAACAAAAACATGAAACAACAGACCCTAAGCCTTTCAGACAAGTTATTTAGTTATAACCCTGTTACTTAAATGGCCCTTGTTTGTCAGTGGAGCATCAATCCCGGGGAGATATTACGGCCACTATTTATCATTCTCTTTTATATAGAACAACTGCATAAAGACGATTTATGGCCTGAGAAAGGTGAAGCTGGATAGAACCTTTGGTTCAAACAATATGTTTCCTTTTCAATAGATAAGCAAGCAAAACAATATATGCACATGGGTCGAACCTTTATTAGCATTTCTTAGGCGGAACATTTATTGACTGTGAAAAATTTATGCCCATTGATCATCATGCTAAACCTGATAGCAAAATATATCCCTCCACTTACTAGTAATGTTAAAAGTATATATTTCTTCGAATTTCTCGCTTATATATTATATTACACCGCCAAACATTCTGTGAAAAAATGGTATGGTTAAATTGTCAATGAATATTTAGTTGTTTTTTTTTTTGTTTAAATTGACAAATTATGATGTAGACATAATTTTCGCGCCTGTGTGTGTGTGTGGGGGGGGGGGGGGGTGAGGGTGTAGGGTTTTATGACCATTTCAATATTATTTCACACATTTCGAGCTGATCGTTAATCAGAGATGGACGAAAACTGGAGTAAAACGAGCCACCTGACCTTCCGCTGCAGAACATGGCGTCTCATGTAAAGCCCGTGCATGGCTCGAACCACAGCGGTTCCAGACCTAATGATTAATAGTCAGCGCTCTTACATAGTAGGCCACGGAGGCCAGTTTTGGTGTAGTCTATCCTCAGACAATTGGAAATTCTAACACAGCGCGCCTATATAGGCAATGGAAAATAACTGTGTTTTATTCTATAACAAATCACGACAAGGAAGAGCATGACGAGTGACGTCATTAAAAACTGTCAATGTATGACGTCACTAGTCGATTTCCTTGACGTTAGATGGTGTATCGTCATTTTCTCGCTTCGAAAACGTTAGAAAAGGTTATATATGCATGTGTTTCAGTCGATAATTTTATCGGGATTTCTTCTAACAATGGCGAAAGGTTGTGAGATTTTGAAGGAAACAACAGCATTATTGCCGATTTTCAGCCTGATAGAATCGAAATAGATCAGCTCTAGTTTGTGATTTGTTGAGTAATAAATCACAGTTTGTTGGTCAGTTGTAGTAGACAAATCTCGCGCGATACGCGCTCGTGATTTGATCTACTTTACAACTGACCTCCAAACTGTGATTTATTATTCAACAAATCACAGTTAGAGGTGATCTATTTCTTAAATAGAAGTGAATGCAATGACCAGGAATCGATAAAATTAACCCACACCTCCCATCAGAGACAATTGGGTAAAAGTCCCACAAAATTGGAAGCAACGTCTTCAAAATACCTATACTTTAAGGTTGGGTATAATCTGCAGACTAAAGCTTGCAGACCTTTGGACCGTGGACCAGTCTGCAGTGGACCAAAGGGTATATTCTGCAGACCAATAACCTTGCAGACCAAGATTTATGCAGACAGAAATAATCATTATATCATATATAGATTATAAATATTGAATTGAAAAGAAATAAAAACAAAAAGCTTGTTTATTTCAAATGTTTACTGCAAAATGTATTTTACTTGAATAATTATTATTGCAATAATAATAATAATGAACATAGAAAATATTATCTAAAAGCAAACATTCTCATATTTATTGAAATGCTATTCAAATTATTTAGTTTAAAGGAAATCGGGCATAATACATCCGTGTGATATAATGCTTTCTTTCAGGGTTAAAATTGGTATTATTTTGATGGAAATGTATATTTATTCTTATTTCTGCTGGTTGTGCTCTTTTGATCTGCTTCACTGAGTTGAAGTTCCTACAACACTTTTTAGCTAACTTAAAAAAAAAATGTTTTCTTTTGTTTCTTTTACAATTTTAAAACCTATTTATCTCTGAACAAAATGCGGTCAACAAATGTTTTAATTGTATGGACTTGTTGACATGAAAATTAACAGATAATTTTCCTAGTTTTCCAAGAACAGGGGGGCCTTACGAAAACTCTTCTGTGTGATTTAATATTTATATAATATTTTCCAGGCATAGGTTGTTGGTGCACATTCGAAGCACCTCATGGTGGCAGATCTAACGAGGACCAACAACCTGGATCTTGGATCAGACATACCCCTGAAAACCCCAGTTTTCTATATACATTACGATAACACCGCCATGAAACATAGTGCTTTTTTCACATGTCCAAAATGGCCACTTTTCTGATGAAATACCATTACGATAACAAACCCGTGTGACACAGTGCATTTTTCACATCTCCAAAATGGCTACTTTTCTAATGAAAATCCTTGATATTTTTCTTATAAATGCTCAAAACATAGGTTGAGGGTGCTCGCCTAACGAGTACCCACAACCTATGTCTTGAAGCAGAAATAAGAAAAATAATGTATACCCCCCTACACTCCAGTTTTCTCTATATAAAGTGGGGTTTAGAGGGGTCTTCATTTTACCGACTTGTTAACATGGTGCTATTTAGGTCATTTTGGAGACATTGCTTACGATTTTGTTTGACTTTTACCCAGCATTGAGACAGAATGACATCTCAAGCCCTACTGCACAAAAAATCTCTGGAATGGTCCAACTGACACCACTTTTACTGGGCAGGCTTAAACCTTGCACATGGTTTACCACTACTGAAGTTCAGCCTGTTTCAGCTCTGCATGGAAACACCATACAGCCCAATCAATTTCTCCAACCCCGGATGGGTGGGGATGCAAAAAAATAATTCAGTTTAAAGGTGGATCTAAAAGATACACAGATTGTGTAGAAAAATGTCTCTTGTGTTTTTCCTACTAAAATCTTTGGGAAAAATCTTCTAAAAGTCTATGTTGTTTTTTTTTTTTTTTTTTTGCATATAAAACATTTGTATAACTAACTATATATATATATAACATGGTTTCAACTGCCGAATTTCAACATTGGTGTAAAAACTAGAGAATTACTATATCACATTCGCGAGATATAGTGCATTCTTTCATATCTCAAAACCAGTTATTTTTCTGACCAAAATGTGTGATATTTGTCCAAAACAAAGGTTGAGAATGCTTGCTGGAAACAGTAATGTCAGTTTTGGCAATCTAGAAGAGTGCTCCCAACCGGCACACGTCGCTAGGGCAACGTCAAATCAACGTCAGTGCAACGTCATTGCACTGACGTAGATTTGACGTTACATAAACCTCATGGCATTGTAATGACGTCGATGGGACGTCCCAATTACGTCATGTGCCTGCTGGGCTGCATGTCACAAAGTGTGTTGTCAAAAGACCAGCATTGGGACTTTCCCCTATATTCATTTTAATTTCCTGGATTTAATTAATTAATTAATTGATTATGAACAAGTGAGTACAGCAATGGAAGGTCAGGTACTGTTTCTTCCCATGAACTCTGCATTCTTTCTTTCTTTCTCTTATAATTCTTTATCTGACTCTGAAGGCTTATCATCAATTCTATTGATCTGATTGGCTGTAAATTGAGTGGTATTGTGACATCACAGTGATTGACAGAAATTTCAACAAGAGGGCCATGATGGCCCTGGGTCGCTCAACTGATCCATAGGGTAACAAGTGGGCCACCGGGAGAGCCATTATTGGCCCCATGGCTATAATTTGCATAATCTTGGTAGTGGTCTAAAAGGTGAAGCTAGTTTCAGAAAAGAAGATTTTTAAAGGTTTTCCTTATATTAGTCCATATAAAACCTGCAGGTCCGGGGCATGGCCATTTTTGGCCCCAGGGCTATAATTTGAACAATCTTGGTGGAAATCTGCAAGACAAAACTTCATACCAAATTAAAAGACCTTGGCCTTCTGATTTCAAACAAGAAGATTTTCAAAAGTTTTCCCTACATAAATCTATGTAAAACCAGTGGGCATCGGGGTGGGCCAATTTTTTGGGCTCAGGGCTATAACTGGAACTTTCTTGGTAGAGGTCTACTAGACAAAGCTTCATACTGAATAACAAAGACCTGAGCCTTCTAGGTTCAGACAAGATTTTTTAAGGTTTTCCCTATATAAGTCTATGTAAAACCAGTGGGCCCCTGGGTGGAGCTATTTTTGGCCACAGGGCTATAATTTGATCAATCTTGGTCACGGTCCACTAGACAAAGCTTCATACCAAATGACAAAGAACTGAGCCTTTTGGTTTCAGACAAGAAGATTAATATAGATTTTCCCTGTATAAGTCAATCTAAAACCAGTGGGCCCCGGGGAAGGGGGCATTTTTGGCCCCAGGGGTATAATTTGAATAATCTTGATAGAGGTCCACTAGACGAAGCTTCATACCAAATACGAAAGACCTGAACCTTCTGTTTTCAGACAAGAATTAAAGATTTTCCCTTTATAAGTCAATGTAAAACCAAAGGGTTCCACGGTGGGGGCAGTTTTGGTTCAAGGGCTATAATTAGAACAATCTTGGCAAAGGTCCACTAGATGAAGCTACACACCAAATATCAAAGACCTGGGCCTTGCAGTTTAAGAGAAGAAGACTTTTAAAGATATTCCCAACATAAGCCTATGTTAAACCAAAGGGCCCCAAATCAGTATTTTTGGCCCCAGGGCTATAAAATCTTGGTAGAAGTCCACTAGATGAAGCTTCACACCAAATACTTGGGGTTTCAGAGAAGAAGATTTATAAAGATTTTCCCTATATAAGTCTATGTAAAACCCAAGGGCCCCGGGTCGGGGGCATTTTTGGCCCCAGGGCTATAATTTGAACAATCTTGCTAGAGGTCAAATAGATGAAGCTTCATACCAAACATCAAATACCTTGGCCTTGTGGTTTCAGACAAGAAGATTTTTAAAGATTTTCCCATAGATATAAGTCTATGTAAAACCGAAGAGCCCCCGGGGCGGGGCATTTTTGGCCCCAGGGCTATAATTTGAACAATCTTGGTAGAGGTCCACTAGATGAAGCTTCATACCAAATATCAAAGACCTGGGCCTTGCGGTTTCAGAGAAGACGATTTTTAAAGATTTTTCCTATATAAGTCTATGTAAAACCACAGGCCCCCAGGGCTGGGGCACTTTTTGCCTCAGGGCTACAATTTGAACAATCTTGGTAGAGGTCCACTGGATGAAGCTTAATACCAAACATCAAGAACCTGGGCCTTGCAGTTTCAGACAAGTAGATTTTTAAAGATTTTCCCCGTATAAGCCTATGTAAAACCAAAGGGCCCCGGGGCGGGGGCATTTTTGGCCCCAGGGCTAAAATTTGAACAATCTTGCTAGAGGTCCACTAGATGAAGCTTCATACCAAATATCAAAGACCTTGGCCTTGCGGTTTCAGAGAAGAAGATTTTTTAAAGATTTCCCCTATATAAGTCTATGTAAAACCGAAGGGCCCCAGGGCGGGGGCATTTTTGGTCCCAGGGCTATAATTTGAACAATCTTGGTAGAGGTCCACTAGATGAAGCTTCATACCAAATATCAAAGACCTGGGCCTTGCGGTTTCAGAGAAGAAGATTTTTAAAGTTTTCGTTTGAAAAATCTATTTTTAGCTCCTGTGACCTAGATGTGCAACAGACTGGAACCATTTGAACAACTTTGAAAGGGGACCACCTAAGGATCATTCCTGTGAAGTTTGATCAAAATCCGATCAGTGGTTTAGGAGGAGATGTCATTTGTAGAAATTGTTTACGCACGCACGCACGGATGCACGGACGGACGTACGCACGCACGCACGTACGCATGCACGCACGACGGACGAAAAGTGATCCCAAAAGCTCACCTCGTCACTATGTGACAGGTGAGCTAAAAATGATTGACAGGTGTTATGCAATAGCAGATACACTTCATAGCTGGTTTGAATAGACAACCAAAGAAAACAATATAGTCATGGTTCATTTATTGTTTCTTTGTTTTTAATTTTCTGCGGCGACTGATCTAGATCTACACTGTTTACTCACAGTTAAGGGATTGTTATGTATATGTCAGCAGCTATATCTTCTTGCAAACTTTTGAAACATATTTTTGCATACATGCAATGTGGACCCTGATCAGACTGCTCCTCTAGGAGAAGTCTGATTTGGGTCAACACTGCTTAAAAAATCTACCACAATGAGGTGGTTCTAATGTGCACCCATTACCTAAGTTTGGAATATGTAAGATTTAAAAAAAAATAATTGAATGCACCTTGACTTATGGAAGAATTAGCGTAATGTTTTCCTCTTCTTGGGGAAGGTATAATTTGAGGACTTACCTTGACTGGAGGACCAGAGGAATGAGGACCAAGTCCTCCAGAGGACCAGGGGTATAATTTGAGGACCAAATACAGGAGGACCAGTGCTTTTATAAGCCACATAATTACTGTTTATTGAAAATGACACCTGTTGGTATGGTATATCACCTCATGGGCATATATACAGAAAGAAAAGGAAAAAAAAAAAAAAAAAAAAAAAAAAAAAAGAAATATTAAAATAAAATAAATAAAATGAAAAACATATTATTATGCTCAGGAAATTTTTCACCTTAGAATTTTATGAAATATATTTTTGGCATCATGTTACTCTGATAAAAAAATGTTTAGTTGAGTACTTTCTATATACTTGATACAATCTATCTTTCTTTTTTTTTAATGTTGTTGTTGTTGTTGTTTTTATTATTATTATTTTAATTCACAAGCTGCATGATGAACAGTGAAGATCCTGATCAGATGGCATATTGTTACTCTTTTAAAAATGTTCACTTGAGATTAGAATTTCTCTACTTTCATTATACTTAATACAAGCTATCTGTTAAATTCACAAACTGCATGATGAACAGTGAAGATCCTGATCAGATGGCATGTTGTTACTGTTTTAAAAATGTTCACTTGAAATTAGAATTTCTCTACCTGAATATAATTCATACAAGCTATCTTTTAAGTTCACAAACTGCATGATGAATAGTGAAGATCCTGATCAGGTGGCATATTGTTATTCTTTTAAAAATGTTCACTTGAAATTAGAATTTCTCTACTTTCAATATACTTCATACAAGCTTTCTATTAAATTCACAAACTGCATGATGAACAGTGAAGATCCTTATCAGATGGCATACTGTTACTCTTTTAAAAATGTTCACTTGAAATTAGTAAGTACTTTTGATATACTTAATATATAATTTATCTGTCAAATTCACAAACTGCATGATGAACAGTGAAGACACTGATCAGATGGTTTATCTGGAGCTACACTGTTTGCAATTGTAGGGGTTGTCTTGTTCAGCGGGATAAGTGGGGAAAAAATAAATGAAAGGAAAAATACCATAAGGAAATTTTTCACCATATTAATAAATGAAATATTGTTTGTTTGTATTGGAGTTTAATGGCCCAGTCAACACTATTTTAGGTCGTTTTTGGAGTTGGTTATTTTACCTATCCATGCTTCTCCTGTGCAGGCGTATACGTAAGCTGTTATCCGGTACAGTGCACATTCTTTCGCCAGAAATTGACGACTGTCCTTCTTGAATCAGCGGAAGGGAGAGAATGACCGAAGAAAAGATTTCATGATCATCATCAATCTCCACGAAAGAAAAGAATATTTAGGCATCTTGTTGCTCTTTTAAAAGAAATATGTTCAGTTCCATTGGAAATTTCTCCCCTAGGAAATAAAAACAAAAACAAAGTTATTTATTTATTTATTTAATTTTTTAGGACAATTTGGCCAAATTAATTTGTCCTGGTGACTTATTTATTTAATTTATTTACCTTTTTTTTTATTTTATTCTTTTGCCACAGAGACATGCAAGTTGAGACTATCTATAACTAGCTTATGTTAGGAAATATATTCATGTAACAGTGTATATGTAGCAGACTTCCAAGTATTACATTCAGAGCTGTATATGGAAAAAAAAATTAAGCACCAAGCAGATGACATTCAATTTTTTTCTTTTGTTTGTTTTCAGAGAACAACATTTCCATGCTAAGCCAGATTTTCTTTGAGGAGTAAAGAAAAAAGGCTTGATATTGAAATAGTTGTGATTGGCAGTTTAATGGTTATTTGTAGGTGGGGCTTATCCTGTTGCAGGTGGGGCAAAGTTATATATTATAACCAATGGCTGTAAGCCTATGATTAGGTTGAAATTGCAAATGATTGAAAGTCTTCATTTTTAATGTGTTGTTTGATCTAATCAGAAGCACTTTTTTTCTAATTATTTTGGGACTTTTTGAACCAAATGGAATCTTCCTCTCAATAAACGACAGGAATCCATTTCGAAATGTAGGGGTGACAGGTTGTGTTATCAAAATTTATTCAGAAAATAGCTGATTTTTTGCAAATGGTGTAGGCCCTGATCAGATGCCACATTCTGCGGCATCTGATCTGGGCCTACACTGTTTGCCAATGTACCCATTTTGGGGTTTCCGGTACCAAACGGGTTAAATAGGTCCTTTTATTATTAATTTTCTTATGTTGAGCTGAAAAGTGAAAAATGTGAAAAATGTGAATCTTTCCACTGACCGTTCCAAGGCGGTTCTTCTGTGGCGGTTTATTTATGTTGTTATTTGTTATTTACTGTGTGTATCACTTGTGTCTTTTTATTTTGGATGGCCATACGGCCATTTTGTGGGAAAGTAACTGTCCTTATGGCCTTCCTTTGTTTAAGTTTCCATTATGGTATGGCCGCTTAATGTTTGTGTTTCTTTCCCTTTGGTGTCTTTGATGGGTGGAGTAAGTTAATTGTATCGATTCCTGATCTTTGTTTTACTTCTACTTTCCATTGCAGTTCTCACACAGGACCCATAAATAAGCATTTATTTATTTAACTATTTAATAAATTATTTTTTTTTATAAAATATTTATTAACTTTATTTTATTGTTTATTTCTTTTTATGTGTAACAATCAAGGAAAAATGAACCTTGGGGGAAAAAAGATTTTTTTTTACTTTTGTTTAAAAATTGCTGTTGGTACTTCAAATGAGCACCACAAGCAGAAATAAGAATGAATATAAAAAATCTCCATTCCAATAAAGCCATGTTTGGCAAATGTAAGGAAGCATTATATCAAGACTGTTAAATGAAGACTCCTCTAAACCATACTTTCAATAGAGAAACATAGGGTTTACGAAGGGGTAGAGGTGGTATTCATTATTTTCTTTAATTTTGCTCAAAAACATATATACATTGTGGGTACTAGTTTGTACTGCATGATTGAGGCAGTTCTAACGAGCACTCAAATCTATATTTGGATTGTGGGTACTCGTTAGAACCCCCTCACTGTGGCGGTTCTAAGAAGCACTCACAATCTATATTCGGACTAGAAATAAGAAAAATATCAAACATTTTCATCTGAAAAAGGTTAGAACCAGAGATAAGACAGAAGCCATTTTAGATTGTAATTACATAGATGTACATGGATGTATTATCTTCCGTTTCCTTCAGTTTTTGAATCAGCTGAATAGCATTTCTCAGTGATTATGAGAATGTTTGTTTAGAAAATTTTCTGACATTTAATAATAAGATAAAATAAATTTGGCAATCAACATTAAAAACATTTTTTTTATTATTATTTCTTGAAAATATTTGTTTTTAGAAAAAAAAAATTCCATGGTTTTTATTGTTACTGCTAAAATATTTGACATTTTATAATCTGACAAAAAATAAATTTTGCAATAAACATAAAATTTCTTTTTTATCAGTATATATATAGTCTATAGAATATGAAATATTGATTATTGGAACTTGGTCTGCAAGGTAATTGGTCTGCAGATTATACCCTTTAGTCCACTGCAGACCGGTCCACGGTCCAAAGGTCTGCAAACTTTGGTCTGCAGATTATACCCAACCATACTTTAAACCTCAAAACAAACAAACAAACTTCCATCGCGATTTAGACAAATTATTTGATCAGTCCGCATAAGGCTTCCTAACTCATCTGTGAAACAAAGATCAAACAACCACAGAGATGAAAACTGCATTCTGATTGCGCTGAATTTTACTCTCGAATAAAGACGAGTCAGACAGATTCCTGCCGATTGTAGATCCTTTAATCCATTGTGAGTCCATCACATAGATATAAAGGGTATGTCTCGGGGAAAAATCACAAATAATAATAATCACTTCCTTTGTATTCAGTAAACCTGGACAGTGACTTCCGTGACCGTGTGATGCCTTAGCGGTGAGAAAGGACAACAGGATCTATAAATGCCGTTGCCGCCTTTCTATCTTCATGTACTGAGTCGGTCATATTTGGCCATTACCCCAGTTGGGTGGGTGGCTAAATTTAGAATTTAGCTTTAAAAAAGGAGGACACTTGTGGACCTTAAAACTATTTACAATCTGATTAACAGAGGTATACTAAAACGCATGCCTCTGAGTTCCAATCTACACTGTACGGGCTTTGAACTGCTCTGCGGACTTGGCATCTACCGCAGACGAGGGAAGACAATTCCACTGAGGAATAGTTCTGGGAAAAAAGAATTCTTTAGGGCATCACTATGGGTCAGGTGCCTACGATATTGGGTGCTATTTACTTTTGATGCCCTTGTTTGAGTTGAAGCTGTCACAGGGGTCAAGTATTTATCTTTATCCAGAGACACTATACCAGAGTGTATCTTAAAGAAGAAGGTTAAAGAGGTTTGCTCACGACGTGCCTCAAGGGACGGCCACTCCAACTCGCTAAGCATGTCACCGACGCTACTCTTATTTCGCCATCGCCGACATGTCCATCGAGCTGCTGTTCTCTGAACCTTCTCAACCTGCTGAATCTGAGTTTTAACATGGGGATGCCAAATGGGTGTTGAGGGCGAACCAATGTTTTATATGCAACTTCCTTTGTCTTCCTAGGTGCAAAAGTCAAATTACGTCTTAAAAATACTAAAGTCCTAGTTGATTTTGATGTAATCTCTGAAATATGATGACCTAAATCAAGATCGTCAGTGATGGTGATACCAAGATATTTGGCGGATTGAACCTGCTCCAAAGCTTGGTGGTGTAGTGAATAATCAAACTTAATCTGATTGTCAGGAAGATGTCGTGACACCCTCATCGAATGACGTTTGGCCACATTATTGAACTTCATCTGCCAATCGGCCTCCAACTGTGCTAGTCGGTCTAGGCCATCTTGTAAAATAAGACAGTCAGAAGGATTTTGTTTGTTTGTTTGATTTGAGGTTTAACGTCCCCGTCAACACAGTATAGGTCATTTTGGAGACGTTGCTTCCAATTTTGTGGGACTTTTACCCGACATTGAAATGATATCTCAAGCCCTGTCGCTCAAAATACCAATAGGGTTTATAAGCATGGACGGCCCGACTCACACCGCGGTTCCTGGACAGGCTTAGATCCTCTAAGCGGTTTACCAGTACTAGTATGCGGACGGTTTCAGCTCTGCGTGGAAGCATCATGCAGTCCATCTATTTCTTCAAGCCCCGATGGGCGGGGGTGGTACAGTCAGAAGGAGATTATATATTCCTATATAGTACACATTCATCAGCAAACAAACGGACAGATGACCTGAAATTATCGGCTAGATCATTTATGAATACTAGATAAAGGACCGGTCCAAGTACCGAGCCTTGCGGGGCTACAGATAAAACAGGGACTGGATCGGACGCTTGGCCATCAAGTACAACTTTTTGCAATAGTTTTTGTCGCGCATACAGATATTAGTTGCTTGTTGCACACAATTTATCATCTAAGACAAACAATGGTTGCATTATTATTTCTGCTGCGCATAAATATTTCAATTATGAAATAGATTGATGATAATGGTAATAGTAATAATAATAATAAGTGCAAGTTATTTATCTCTCGGTTGAGCAGTTGTCCCAGTCACTATATTACCTATAGGGTGGTTTCCGTTTCAAGCTGGCGGCTAAGAAACGGAAGAAAAATCAAACCGTTGCCGCATTTTCTCATTATTTTTCCTTCAATAATGATCAGGTATTAAATGGTGGAAAATAGCTAACAAGTATTTTATTACCGAATATCTAGCCTAACCTAGTAAGAATGATCACGTACTGGACATCTAGACTTCACGGTCACTTGCTTATACAGGATTCCAGTGTCGGGAGATCTGGGTCTATGTCACAGACAAACGAAGTCTGCGTCTTTTCATTGTAAAATTTATAGAAACTGACATTCAAGTTTGAATTTTTAAATTGTGTTGGAAGTCTCGGCGTTGATTTAAAAGCCATTAACGTTGAATTTAAAATTCCGAAATGGTGGCTGCATACTGGACCGAAAGTAAAATTGAAGCAATGATCAGAAATCGATACAATTACCTCATACCTAAGACGCTAAAGGAAAAGAAATACAAACAAATCACGTGAACAAGTCCGTGAAATGAACACCCCCTTAAACCCCACTTTATATAGAGACAACTGGGGTTTACAGGGGTATAAATTATTTTTCTATTTTCTGCTCCAAGACATAGGTCGTGGGTACTCGTTAGAACCGCCTCGGTGAGGCGGTTCTAACGAGCACCCTCCACCTATGTTTGCAGTATAATCAAGAAAAATATCACGGATTTTTACCAGAAAAGTAACCATTTTGGAGGTAAGAAAAATGTGTCATCGTAATGATAAAATAACCACCATAATAAAGACTAACAAGCGGAGAGCCAAACGCACAGTTCCTTTCCCACAAAATGGTCAAACGGGCTATCCAAAAATAAAAAAGATAATTGCACCACACTTGCGAAGACGAACTATAACATTAATAAACCGCAACAGAAGAACCGCTTGTGAACGGTCAGTAAACAGTATTTCACTGGACGCTTAAATCGATTTTACGTGGCCACAATCCTCGCCCCTTGTTCTGTCGTGGTTTAGACAAGCAATTTGTTCAGTCCGCACGAAGGATTTCTAACTCATCGGTGCAGCATCTCCGAGAATATAAAAATCAAACTAATACAGTGAGGACTCCACAGCATGAAATAACTGAAATGCTAGAGCAAAATACAACCAACAGTTGGACTATTACATTAGGTCAAGCGTAACTGCCATGCTTGATAGACTTGATTGGCGACCTCGAACAGGGACGAGCTGGTGCACGTCTGTAATTGTTCTATCGCATTGTCTATGGACTTGTGGCAACCACTTTGCCAGATTTTATCCATCCCCAACACCCGTGTGTTCAGCTATTGCCACGCCATAGCCTTCGGGCCAAGTCCACATTTCAAAGAACCTTTACAAAATAGAAGTGAAGGCAATGATCAGGAATCGATACAATTAACCCACAGCTCCCATCAGTGACACCAAAGGGAAAGAAACAAACACGGAAAAAAACAACAGCGGAAAGCCAAAAGGACAGCCACTTTCCCACAAAATGACCACTTGGCTATCAAAAAAACAAAATAATAGAAGCGAAACACATACTCAAAGACAAACTATAGCAAAAATAAACCGCGACAGAAGAACCGCATTGGAACGGTCAGTGAAACGAATTCCAGTGGCGGGGACTTAAATCGATTTTCCGCAGCTGTAATCATCGCCCTTATTTCCGTCGCAATTATTAGTACTTATTATTTTTCCACTTGCAAAAGTCCAGTCGAATGCCTCCCCGGATCGACTGACTGCTTGTCAACCATTGACGCGTTTAAAGAAGAAGTTGTAAGCTGCACCACTCCAGGCCGTAAATCCAGTATGGGGTTTTCAGGTTGTTTTAACCCACTTTTAACCTTTTATCTTTGCCCAACTCACTATCCAATATTGTACTTTGTCTCATTTGTTGAAACGTTTTCAGCATAGACGGCGCACGCCTGGCAGTAAAAAATGATAGATATATAGATATATACAGTCGAACTTCAATGGCTCGAACACCTTTGGGACCCGTAAAATCTGTTCGAGACAAGGGTAGTTCGAGCCACTGAGGGTTACTGCCAGGAGACATAACGGGGTTACTTTTTGGACATCCTTTTAATGTTCTATAATAAAAAATGTATGCTGTGTGTACTTATTAGAATCGCCTCATCGAGGCGATTCTAATGAGTACACACAGCATACATTGGCAAGAAAAAAGTCGAAAATCACCTCAATTATCCCGCACTATGTCTTATGAAAAGAAATTCCCTAGGGACGCCAGAACGGGTTCGACTCCGCCATGGTAAACGAGCCATCGGTGTTCGAGCCATCGAGGTTCTACTATAGATAGATAGATAGATAGATAGATAGATAGATAGATAGATAGATAGATAGATAGATAGATAGATAGATAGATTTCAAAAATAATACCTAGTAGCAAAACCGCTCACCAAGGTTAGCAAAACGTCAAGGCGCGGACCCTCCAGCACCATCTGTTTGAGATTCTATCCCAGAGGTGTGTGTGTGTTGGGTGGTGGTGCACTCTGAATTTTGCCTGGTACATAGTGTTACATGTGGGTTTACGGCGTCCCGCAAACCCCCATGCTGACAAGACAACCGAACGTGATCTCTGACAGGTGTACGGGCAGCTGTGGGGTAAGGCACAAGAAAGATGTTAGATGAATGACATGAATTATTTACAGTATCTACATACAACACTTACTAACACAAAACATCACAATTTGTTGCTTCTGTAGCCAACTCACGACGTCCGCTCCGAAGGCAAAACAATGTTCTGTGCTCGGAACGGGTGACGTGAATACCTACAGAAGCAAACAACAAAAACAACAACAAAAACAAAAAAAGAAACAACACAATACGCGACTGGCCAGTTTATAACTTAGGGTGAATCCCCCTTTCGCGTGACACTTCCTCTCGCGAACTAGTAGAACTAGTCTATCAACATAGTTGATAATAATAGGTTTGGCGATCACGTTTGCCGATCAGAGGTTTAGCGATCGTCCAAATAACCTGCAGGTAAGTTGACCTCTTCCATGCTCTCACATTTGTTTACAACGAACAATGATTTAGATTCTGCTTCTACCCTGGTAGGCGCTGATTACGGCGGTCTGTCCGCCCTTGCTGGACCCTAACGCCTAGCGTCGTACCAGTATCTGCTGCTATGAAGCAGGGAGCAGCAGGTCACACATTGTTGTGCCTGCAAATTACGATAAAGGGACTAGAAACGAGTCACAAAACATACATGCTATATCATGATCCCCCTCCCGGAGAAGTAAGAATATGTTCATGCATATACCGTTATTGCGCATGCGCCGACCAGACATACAGGCTGATTAGTGCATGCGACAAACAACCGTACAGCAGAACTCAACTTGACTGTGCATCAAATTATCAGCACCCAGCGCTTGACACAATAATACTCAAAGTTCATGTTTCCTTACTGAGCACTACAGAAATCAATTAATGCTCACTACTACTGAGCATAATACTCATCAAATGTGCTCACTACATTATCACAAGTAAGAGGCAATTGAACAGACCACGCCTTTGCGCTACTTGGCCAGCTGCCAATTACAGGAAACATAACAATCTCTATTTCATATCCTTCTCCGCGACACGGCTCACAAATATAGCTATTCACAAATTCATTACATTAATAACAGATAGCAACTACAAACAGAAGATTTTCATCTATAATCCACAACATTTGTTAGTGTCTCATAAGGGCCAACACTGTTTGCCGTAAATTCTCTCTGTATTTGGTAGGCACCCCGTCACAACCGTCCTCGCGACGCCGATGACGCAGCTGACGTCATCCCCGCCGCTCAGGCCGTTATGACGTGTGGCGACCAAATACTCCCACTTATCATCATCACGTTCTTTATATGTACATACATGCACAAACTGAGTTATCAGACAAAAACGGCATCATTACAAAATGAACTCGTAATTCTTCTTGAACAAAATTATTTCTAATCAACGTGAACATGCTTGTAAAATAAAATTCATTACGGTTCATCATCACGGATAACCCAACAGGCTCTTGTAAGAGTTTGCCCTGATGATGAAGATATGGTTAAACCCGTCTTAAGTTTACGTCCCCTCTACACCTAATATCATATTGGGACGGAACCACGGTTTTCTAACCACAGCTAGTCAAAAGTCATGGATCAAACAAGTGACCCGGCGTTTATTAATTACATTCTACAAAAGGGGTGTAAAAGCCTAAATGAATCCAGAATGAGCGGGTGTCCAAACTTTACGTCTCACCAACATCTAGGGTCAGCATGAGACAGGACCTCACTTAGAAAGACTCATTCTACTACTGGAGAAGCCTGGGATCAATTCTGCGACGTCTAGCTGGCAAAGCTAGTAGCCTAATCACTACAGGCCACAACAGTGAATTCACTGTTCTAGAACTTCTAGAAGTAAACCCCTCCAAAACCTACAAGCATGTTCATACAAAAATAATACTAAACATAGATTTAACATACCTTTCAATATACTTTCTATTTCCCCGTCACAATGTTGTGTTCACTCTTACAACTTGACCTGCTGCTAAAGTGCTCGCTTTTTTCAGGGTTTATATATCTATGAATACTACCAGAAAATCATGCCTACTCATATTACCTTGCTTTGTTCGTGGCGAAGTGGAGATACCGGCCACAAACAAAGCTAGATAGCAAAAATCGAGTAGATAATGGATTTGCGTTCAAATAGTATATTTCCCATAGGAAAAATTAATGAAACGACCCTATAAATCAATGCCATGACTCCTGTTAAAACGAACACCCTCACAACACGTGACGGGAATAAAAATCATATATGGCACAATTTGGCGGTTGGCGATTTTTAGGCAAATTCTATAGGACTCGGCCTTTTAGCGGCCCCCTGTATTGTAAAAACAGCTCTCTATAAACCACTCATGCATACATCGTATGATATGTGCATGACTTGTTCATGGAGCCGCACAGTTTGCGTACCATATTTCACCTAAAATATTTCACTCGCACCGCCCTACCATATATCTACTAAAATAATTTAGATGTGCATAAGCACCAGAGAGGTTTCCTATTCCATCTCGTAACAAAGGTTTCCCCTTTTGGAGAAAAAACAATCAGAAATGTTTTTTCTTTGTGTATAGAGATGGAATAGGATGAACCTATCTAAACAAGACAGCTATTTACACAACAACCGTGCGAAGAATTACCTACTAAGGTAGTCTGCCCCCAAATTTTCTTGGCCCCGAATTGCAACAATCCGAAATCTATACGGCTGTAGTTTCATTGCCCAACGCATAATTCGAGGATTGAGAACTTTTGCTGTTTGCATATAAGACAAGGGCTTGTGGTCTGTCTCAAGCAGGAATTCTACTCCGTAAAGATACTTGCGAAATTTCTCAACACCCCAGATAATAGCCAAACATTCCTTCTCTATTACAGAATAGTTTTTCTCACGAGGCAAAAGTTTCTTGCTGGCATAAGCAATGGGAAGTCGTCCTTCCCCTTCAAATTCTTGGAGCAAAACGGCTCCTATACCAACATCAGAAGCGTCCGTCCGGAGTATGAACGGATTCCCATCATGAAAGATAGGAAGACGAAGAATAGGACTAGACGTGAGTCTATTCTTCAGGGTCTGGAAAGCCTTTTCATGATGGTCCTGCCAGTCTGTGATCTTGTTTGGTCTACTTTTCTTAGTTAAATCTGTCAAAGGGGAAGCAATAGATGAGAAATTTGGAATGAAACGGCGGTAGAAACCAGCCAACCCAAGAAATGACTTTATTTGTCTTTTAGTAGAAGGTCGAGGAGCATCCTTTATAGCTTGTATCTTGTCTTCTTGCGGTCTAACTGACTGAGCAGCTACACTGTGACTAAGACATTCGATACTGCTATACCCAATCATACACTTGGAAGGTTTTGCCGTCAACTTGGCTGTCCTGAGTCTATCTAAAACTTCACGTAATGACGTCAAGTGGTCTTTCCAAGTTTCGGTAAAGATCCACATATCATCGACGAAGCTATCAACGTTAGAAAGTTCGGACAGAATCTTTCTCATCAACCTGCAAAATGTTGCTCCTGAGTTTACCAAACCGAAGGGCATAGTTTTGAATTGAAACAAGCCTTTGGGGGTTTCGAACGCAGTTAGGGGTTTTGCCTTAGACGTCATTTTTACCTGCCAATAACCTTTTGACAAATCTAATTTGCTAAAGTATTTGTGCCCCGACATTCTATTTATAACCTCCTCCATATTTGGCATTGGTTCTGCATCGAACTCCGTCACTTTATTAAGTTTACGGAAGTCAATGCAGAACCGCACCGAACCATCTTTTTTAGGGACAAGTACTACAGGGGATGAATATGGAGATATTGATGGCTCAATAACTCCTAAATCTAACATATCTTGAATTTCCTTTTCCATTACATCCCGTACTTTATATGGTATGGCATAACCTTTTGACCTCACTGGTTCCGTCGTCAGCAACTTTATGTCGTGTTCTATTCGGTCAGTTCGCCCTGGTACACTGGACAGTACGTCCGGGTATTCTTTTATCAACGTCTCTATTTCTTTACGCTGATCCTGCGTTAACATTTCTGAAATATTGACGTCCTTAAACGTCTCTGGTTGCTTTGCAGTAGGAAAAGCGCAATCTTCCAATGAGAATTCGTCAACGTCATCATTTTCAGTTGACGGAGTGGACTTTACAGAAAGCAAGCAATGTGACGTCACATTTTGACGTTCCACATATTGCTTCAGTATGTTAGCGTGATACGTGTTAACATTTCCATTGACGTCAATCTTATAATCCATTCTGTTCACTACCTCAACCGCTTCATAAGGACCTTTCCATTGAAGCAATAATTTATTACTGTCTGTCGGTAGTAACAACAGCACTTTATCGCCGACGTCAAATTTACGCGACCTCGCGCCTTTATCATAATAAGCTTTCTGCTTAATCTGAACCTTCTTTAAATTATCACGCGCTAATTTGCATGTCTGTTCTAACCGTTCCCTAAGCTCAATAACGTATTGATACGTCGAAAGAACTTGCTCATCGCGTACCTCTTCAGCCCATAATTCTCTTAATATTGCCATTGGACCTCTGACGTTACGTCCATATAACAACTCAAAAGGGGAGTATCCTAAAGACTCTTGTGGGACTTCCCTTACCGCAAATAATAAAGCTGGAAGATATTTATCCCAATCTTTTGGACGTTCAGCACACATGCGACGTAACATCTGATTTAACGTAGCGTGGAAACGCTCTATCAGTCCGTTGCAAATTGGGTGTCTCGGACTACACGTTAACTGTTGAAGAGAAAGAAGTCTGCTGACTTCCTTCATTACCTCAGCAGTAAACTGTGATCCACAATCAGTCAACATTTCATCAGGAATGCCAACCCTACTAAACATTTCAATAAGCGCTTCCGCGACACGTTCCGTCTCAATACTCGGTAAAGCTATCGCCTCTGGATACCTTGTCGCATAATCTATCATGGTTAAAATATACCGAGATTTCCTATCAGATCGAGGCTCAATTGGACCAACTATGTCCACTGCCACCCTCTTAAATGGCGTATCAATCAATGGCATTTTTCCTAGAGGTACTTTAGTGACCCGACCTTTCTGAATAGTTCTCTGACAAATATCACAAGATTTACAAAATCTAGCGACATCACCGCAAATACCGGGCCAGTAAAACTCAGTTACAACTCTATCCAACGTCTTCCTAATACCCATATGTCCAGACATAAGCGTTTCATGAGCCAGTTTCAACACCTTTCCTCGGAAACTTTGAGGGACCACAAGTTGGAAAGAGACTTTGTTACCCTTGGTGAACTCCCTATATGCCAAACCTTTTTTCTCAATAAACCTAGTTTCACCTCGGTTTAAACCACGACTCACAGTCTTGTTCCCAGATACAACCCTTTTCCTGATGTTTTCCAAAGTTGGATCATCAACCTGAGCTTGCTTGAAAGCCTCCTTGTCATCGTTAATGATCTGATCGGGAACCTTAAGTTTTCTGTAAGGCTTCTCATCCTGCCTAGTTTGAGACCTAGTTACAGCCGCAGCTGAGAAATGAGACATATCAGGAAGTTTTGATCCATCAATGTTACCGATAACCAAATCGTACAACGTATCATCCATACACAAAGCTTCAGTTTTCCCAGTGAAAAAAGGACAATCAATGTCAATCATTGCCAAAGGATACCTTTGTGTGGATTCATCAATCAACGTAACATTTGATTCCTTCCCTATTAACTGACTATCCGAAACCAAAATTCTCCGAACGACACAGCCTGTACACCCAGTATCTCTTAAAACAACCACCTTTTTATTATTAACCAATCCTTGTGCCGTCGGTAACCTTGCCTTTAAGAAGTAACAGACACCTTCCCTAGTTTCCTTACTACACTCCTCCCTATCCGAAATCAAAGGATCACCAACCTTATTTTCAAAAATACTTCCAATCTCATCACCTTTCCTAGTTACTTCCGTTTGACAAAAACTAACTTGGTGTGCTGCGCCACGTGGTGTGCTATTATTTTTACCGCGTCCGCGAAAAGACCCTCTAAAATTACCACGACCACGTGTATAACCACGACCTACATTCTGCGTATTCTCATTCTTAACCTGAGAACCTTGAGCCTCTACGCGCGTGTTAAAATTTTCCTTAACACCGCTATCCCCAACTCCAGTTGCTCCTACCTCTGCGCTATACAATTGTTTCCTGTCGGGGTTCTTAAAACATTTAATTGTTAAATGCCCCTTACCGCATATGCTACACTTGATATACGGTCTACCACTCGGTTTGTTCGAGTCAACTTTGTCTTGTTTACCCTGCGCTGCGCCTCTATTATCGCGTTGCCCCTTATTAATGCAACTATATACGCCCCCGCGCGCTTCTGCAAACAAATCTGCCTCCCTAGCCATTTCATCTAAATTACCAAACTGTTTTGGCTTCAGATGTACATACAGTTCTCTATTACATGACTCCAGGAACTGATCCCTTGCCATGAAATCACAGACAGCCGGAAAAGATTTTTCTATCTTTGACATATTAAGCCATTTTTCTAAATAACTTCTCAGTCTACTACTGAACTGTATGAACGTTTCTGATTTCTCGGGCCTACTATAACGAAACTGCTTCCTAAATCCGCGCTCCGTCATGTCAAAATTCTTTAATAAAGCGTCCTTTAACTTTTCATAATCCGCCGCATCCTCATTTGACAACCGGTCATACACATCAAGTGCGCGCCCTTTGAGCAATGCACTTAAATACGCGGCCCAAACACTCTTATCCCATTTATTAGCCGTAGCATATTTCTCAAACCTAGATAAATAACTATCCATTTTATCTTTACCCTCTTCAAAATAAGGTAACTTAGGATCCCGGGCATGAGCCACCTTCTCAGCTTTTTGCTTTTCCAATTCTAGCTCGAGCTTCGCTCTCTGCATTTTTAACTGATTCCTTAATTCTTGGTGCTGTAGCTCAAACCCACGTTTTATTTGTTCTAAATGGGCCTCACTAATCTCTTTTGCCTCCCTTTCAGTCTTAATGCGTGCCATTTCAAGTTCCTTATTAGCATTCAACATAGCTAGTTCATGTGCCCTTTCCTTTTCCTTTTCCTCCCTTTCCTTTTCTTTTTCTGCCCTTTCCTTTTCTTTTTCTGCCCTTTCCTTTTCCTTTTCTTCAGACCTTAACCTTTCTAAATCCCTTTGCTCTTGCCTTTCTGCCCGCTCAATATCTTGCTGCTCTTTAACAAAACCTTGTAACTCCTTCCCCTCATAACCTAAGTCCTTTCCCATTTGCATTAAACGCTCCATTATTGATAACGTAAATCTCACGTTACTATCAAAACCACTATAAACTGATCAGTTATGATCAGTGATGATTGAATGGGCTTAACTAAAACGTTAAGATATGTGTTATACGCGTTAATCTAACTAAAACGTTAGTAATTAAAGCACACGCGATTTGAAATGTCAAATGCTTTTAGCACAGTATGACGTTGCGTACTGGTAGTCTAATATGACGTCATAAACTGACGACGTTTACAGTAAAATGCTACAATCCGAAATTTTATCACATTATTAAACTCCGATCATAACAAGTCACCATTAATGTTTCTATTACGTCATACCTAACCTCAAGCCACAGCGTAAATATTAACGCTACCGTTATGTCAACGTCAGTAAATTGTTAACGTCACTACGTCAGAACCATGTGTGGGTAAGATCAATTAGTAGCTCCAATTTAACTTAGTAGAATGTCAGGTAACACAATTAAGTGGGGTCTACTTAAATTTTTCGTTACCAAGAAAAAGTGGGGTTTGCCTTGCCTTCCTGCTCAGAAATTATCGACTTGTCAGTATCCATTCAGTTGAATACATGGGTTTCGCACTTCATCAACGCAGGAAGGAAGATTAAAGTTAATTTCTAAATGTGGCTGTCAATGCATTTTTTTTTTTTTAAGTTGATGATTCAAAGTATCAATGTGCTGTTCCACAGCCGGGAACACCAGCCAGAGATCAAATCCCACTTCTGACACCAAATGTTACATGTGGGTCTACGGCGTCCCGCAAACCCCCATGCTGACAAGACAACCGAGCGTGATCTCTGACAGGTGTACGGGCAGCTGTGGGGTAAGGCACAAGAAAGATGTTAGATGAATGACATGAATTATTTACAGTATCTACATACAACACTTACTAACACAAAACATCACAATTTGTTGCTTCTGTAGCCAACTCACGACGTCCGCTCCGAAGGCAAAACAATGTTCTGTGCTCGGAACGGGTGACGTGAATACCTACAGAAGCAAACAACAAAAACAACAACAAAAACAAAAAAAGAAACAACACAATACGCGACTGGCCAGTTTATAACTTAGGGTGAATCCCCCTTTCGCGTGACACTTCCTCTCGCGAACTAGTAGAACTAGTCTATCAACATAGTTGATAATACTAGGTTTGGCGATCACGTTTGCCGATCAGAGGTTTAGCGATCGTCCAAATAACCTGCAGGTAAGTTGACCTCTTCCATGGTCTCACATTTGTTTACAACGAACAATGATTTAGATTCTGCTTCTACCCTGGTCATCGGCGTCGCGAGGACGGTTGTGACGGGGTGCCTACCAAATACAGAGAGAATTTACGGCAAACAGTGTTGGCCCTTATGAGACACTAACAAATGTTGTGGATTATAGATGAAAATCTTCTGTTTGTAGTTGCTATCTGTTATTAATGTAATGAATTTGTGAATAGCTATATTTGTGAGCCGTGTCGCGGAGAAGGATATGAAATAGAGATTGTTATGTTTCCTGTAATTGGCAGCTGGCCAGGTAGCGCAAAGGTGTGGTCTGTTCAATTGCCTCTTACTTGTGATAATGTAGTGAGCACAAATTTGATGAGTATTATGCTCAGTAGTAGTGAGCATTAATTGATTTATGTAGTGCTCAGTAAGGAAACATGAACTTTGAGTATTATTGTGTCAAGCGCTGGGTGCTGATAATTTGATGCACAGTCAAGTTGAGTTCTGCTGTACGGTTGTTTGTCGCATGCACTAATCAGCCTGTATGTCTGGTCGGCGCATGCGCAATAACGGTATATGCATGAACATATTCTTACTTCTCCGGGACGGGGATCATGATATAGCATGTATGTTTTGTGACTCGTTTCTAGTCCCGTTATCGTAATTTGCAGGCACAACAATGTGTGACCTGCTGCTCCCTGCTTCATAGCAGCAGATACTGGTACGACGCTAGGCGTTAGGGTCCAGCAAGGGCGGACAGACCGCCGTAATCAGCGCCTACCAGGGTAGAAGCAGAATCTAAATCATTGTTCGTTGCAAACAAATGTGAGAGCATGGAAGAGGTCAACTTACCTGCAGGTTATTTGGACGATCGCTAAACCTCTGATCGGCAAACGTGATCGCCAAACCTATTATTATCAACTATGTTGATAGACTAGTTCTACTAGTTCGCGAGAGGAAGTGTCACGCGAAAGGGGGATTCACCCTAAGTTATAAACTGGCCAGTCGCGTATTGTGTTGTTTCTTTTTTTGTTTTTGTTGTTGTTTTTGTTGTTTGCTTCTGTTATTATTTTCTGCGACGTCTAGCTGGCAAAGCTAGTAGCCAGGGAGCCACCATCTAGTGTTCGACCAAAAAATACGAAAATAATCATCAAAGATAATACGATGATAATCATCAATACCCCCTAAATATATCTGCAAATTTTGACATACTCCAAAAATATTCCCAAACTATACTGGCGTGTTTTCTGTTAAAAATGTGTGTCTTTACTTATTTCTCCCATATAAAAATGGTCTTTGTGACAATAGTGCTGAAGCCAGTTTCTAACAGTATAGCTCTGTAATCCCAAATACTAAAGCCACTGAAATGAAACATTATTAACGCCCTGCATACTGGGTACTTTTTTCTCAGCAGACGACATTTTGAAATATTTTTTTAATTTTTCCCAGAAAACCGGATTTGACATCACTTGAGACAATTCGCATGAGATACCAAGTCCTGTTTTCTGGGAAAAATAAGAAGAAGAAAAATTGTCATCTGCTGAATTCGCCTGGAGAGGGGTAAAGGTTAAAACAGCTTCTGATATGAAGAACAATACTCATTAAGCATTTGAAGCCAAAAAAAAAAAAAAAAAAAAAAAATAGGCCCAAACAATAGCCTGTTAAAGTGACCTCCAAAAAGATGTGCTAAATGGCGTGTACCCATAAAAATACCGCTTTTTACTAATCCCCGCCAAATAAAAAAAATGAACCCCCAAAAAGTAGACCCAGTCTATGTAGCAGGCAAAATTCAGTTCAGAGTACCCTCCCCCTCCAATCCACAGGGGGTAGTATTTCAATAGTATCTGTAACCTTTATATTATGGCTGTATCCTTTTTATTATATGAATACAATTTTTATTTACTTATTAGAGTGTATGAAATTTCATTTGAATAAAGATTTTTAGTCGTTTATACATCTCTATAATCAACGCATTCCATCTGCGATCACAGAATATCCCGGACATTTATAATTTCAAATTTATAATGTAGTTTATATTTTCTTGTCCTTTGGGATCATTGTGGAATTTTGAAATATTAGAGGGTCACTGACGAGACCTAATTGGCCAAAACTAGTAAGTCTGTCCCAGAAAAACTCCATATTTGTTAGTTCTGTTGTGTATTCCTTGCCCTTTTATAGGCACAAAAGTATAATTCACAAATATTTCCATTCAAAATTATTTTGCAAGGAGCTTGAAATATTAAGTTTTGCCATTTTTGATAAATTATGACAGCCGAAAGTCGGGGTATTTAGGATGCTATAACAAACTTACATGGGTGGATATAAAACCCGTCCCGAGGGCCACTGTCCAGCATCACGCGGCTTGCCGAGTGATTGTTCTATCTGCCCCTCACACCAATGTAAGATTATTTTTCTTGCATACCTTTCATTTCTGAGAGTGGATTTTTTTTATAATACAGTCACTTCGATTGTCGACATTAGCCATATTTTGATGACAGTAATGCAGTGTTTTTTACGTCACCGTACGTGCAGTGAAGTCAAACTTAACGACGGCGTACTTGACGTCCTGTTCAAACAGCGCCTATCAAATACGTGAAACAATTTTATGCCATCCCTGTGCATGATTACCTGGGTAGGATAAGAATATCTAACCAATGGTTACGTCCAGGATTTGCTTATCTGGTGTGCAAGAAACATCGTTACCATACATCACATCTGCGATACCGGATCATTCCGGGCATTTCAAAATCCGAAATGGACCTAAAATGCGTCAAAAAAAAATTTATACTGCTATTACAGATTTTAAACTTTCAAATGATACCTGTCTTATTAAATTCCGATCATCAGAAGTCGAGATATTTAGGGCAACGCAGCACTTCCCCATATTTCACTCCTACGGTCCCGGATAGTTCTGTACATTTCAAAGTCCAAAATAAACCTCAAAGGGGTGAACAATGAAAAATATTTAAAAATCATTTATTTATGATGCAGCTTAAATTTTCAAACGGTACGAATTTTACTAAATTCTGATCACTACAAGTCGAGATATTAAACAATTAACGCAGCACTATCCATATATTCCGGATATTACATTCCGGACATTAGTGTGAGCCGGGTAGGTCTATATAGCGAAAATAACCTTCCTTTCGCGAAAGGAACCTTTCTTTTTTTCTACGAAAGGAAGACAGTGTTATTTGGAAAAAGCAGAATAGTATTGAGGCAGTTCGATCATCTACCATACTATGGTAGCAGAAGTCAAAGTGCGCATGTTCTTTCACCGGTGTGATCGAACGACCTCTGGTAGACCTTTGGTAAACAAACATGGCAGCCCCCATGTCACGATTGAATTGACGTGGAAGATCACCATTTTGAACACTGCAGAAATAGCAGTGCGGATTCTATCTTTCATAGTGTGCATATTTTACATATTTTTTACAAATAAATATGCTTTAACAACACTTAAAATGTGTTTTTTCCTTGGTCCAACATATTTCTTACTTTTCGCCGCCATCTTGTATCCGGTTTACCAGAGAAACCAACGCTTTAGTCTGGTTGGACCAGAGTGACGTCACGACTTTCCCGCCATGCTACCAGACTGAGCTCGATCACACTTTGGTTAACCACTAGTTAACCATGGTTAACCACGGTTCATGATCGAACTACTTCATTTGCATTGAAGTTTGGAATTGAGCTACTCTGGACTCACTTGATTATATTATGCTGCGAGCGAAAATGTGTTCTCAGACATGTGAAGCCAGCGTAGACTCAGAGCATGCAGGGTGAACAGGGTCTTCGCCATATACACTGTTTGTTAATGATCGTTGTCTGAATGCTTGTTCCTACAGGCAGGCTGTATTAGGTTGTAGTAAATACGTCTTTGTTGCATATGCATGTTCAAAGGTAAATTTTAGTGGACGTGGCAAAGGAAACGGCACAGGAGAAATAAATAAAAATACCACTACAGGTCGATGAATGTTTACTGAACATTACGTCACACGGGCCGGTCCATCTGATACCGTTATCTGGGGATGACAATGTCATCAGTGAATGCAAACTTCTTAAATAAAAGCTGAAACTCATTCCCATGCGCAAAAATAGAACACATTGTTTGAATTATAAAAGATAGAAAATAAAAATATGACAAAAATTGACGAGAAGAACTAAAAACTTAAAAACAAATACCTTACGTAATAATTGATGGTAGGCATGGTTTTGAATGTAGGTTTAATGTAGGTTTACTGTACGCAGAAATGCTCTTGAATAACAAATAGCCGAGTGGTTACAGTTACAGTTTCATTGAAGTCCTCGGTGTGATGAGGGCGAGGGATGGAAGAGACACTCGCACAGTGTTATTAATTTTAAACTATTTTTTTTCTTTTGTTTTCTGTATCGCACGTTTGGGCTTGAAGAAATAGATGGGCTGCACGATGCTTCCACGTCGAGCTGAAACCGACCGCACACGAGTACTGGTAAGCCGCTTAGAGGATCTAGGCCTGCCCAGGCAAAGCGGTGCGAGTCAGCCCGTCCATGCTTGTAAACCCTATTGGTTTCATTGGGCGACAGGGATTGAGATGTCATTTCATCTCAATGTCGGGTAAAAGTCCCACAAAATTGGAAGAAACGTCTCCAAAATGACCAATACAGTGTTGACGGCGACGTTAAAACCTCAAATCAAACAAAATAATAGTCCTGTTAAGCCTTTTCGACATGTCTTAAGCACGCAGGCCATTCTTTTTCAACAATGCTTCCAATGTCTTCTTCGATCAGAGCATTTATTTTTACATCTATATATCTGTCATGCGAAGCTGAAAATTTCCTTGGCCAATATAAAAATTTCCCAATATCATCATTTTGGCGTTCAGATCCGGATGGTATGGTGAAAGCCGCAGAACTGTGTGCCCGTGTCTCTTCAAAGCTGGTCAACTCGATAAGGAGCAACTGGTTTATTTCGTTTGCAAAGTTCCAAAAGCTCAGACTTGAACATTTCTTGCCACAGGCTGCATAAAACTGTATATGAAAGGAAACAAAAAGAACGAACAATAAAAATGTTATTTAAAATTTGAGATTAGAACCTACGACCTTTGGGTAACTAGGTCGTTAAAGTTTATGCATCGAACCAATACCGCCACATCGTATTCCTGCAACACTGTCATCTCAGAACAATTTACAGCAAAGATTTTGTGAATTAAGCGAGGAAAAAGTTGGTAACCCCCACATAACGGTTTCCGATGGAATGGTCCGTATGACGTAGTGTTCAGTAAACAGTCATCGATCTATACCTTTTACAAACCATGAACACAAAATATGAAAATCGCTGACGGACTGATATTTGACATTCAATCAGTACTACGAAATGGGGCCCGTCACTAGCAAAACTATCTTCTTGTCCTCCTCAGGTACACAGACTTGCTAGCATTACGAAAACACGCCTATACAAATACATTGCCACCTTTATCGCCGAAAAAAATGAAAATTTTAAGATGAAAAATTGATATATTTTTCTTATATCTGCTCCAAATATAGATTGTGGGAACTCGTTAGAACCGCCTCATCGAAGCGGTTCTAACGGGTACCCACAATCTATATTTTAGAGCAGAAATAAGAAAAATAAGGTATACCCCAGGAAATCCCAGTTTTACTATATAAAAGTGGGGTTCAAGGGGGTCAAAATTATAAAGGCGTGTTTTCGTGATGAGAAATGAAATGTTGGAAAACAAAAGTAATTGTCAAAGAAATGAATGCAAAGATGCTGATCTGGGGCCAGTTGTTCAAAACTAACGACGTCGCTAGCTAACTTATCGTTCAAACTTCGTTCATTTAATATGTTGAAAATAATAAATTTTTGCAAAAGCTGCTCACATTTTTTTCAGCAAAAATAACAAAACTTTAGATATTGTACTTGTTAGAGCGGTTAACAATTTGACCACTAACGAGCTAATTTAGCTAACAAGGCGAGGACGAGGATTGTGGCCACGTAAAATCGAATTTAAGCCCCCCCCCCCCCGCCACCAGTGGAAATCTTTCCACTGACCGTTCCAAGGCGGTTCTTCTGTGGCTGTTTATTTATGTCGTTGTGTGTTACTTACTGTGTGTATCACTTGTGTCTTTTTATTTTGGATGGCCATATGGCCATTTTGTGGGAAAGTAACTGTCCTTATGGCCTTCCTTTGTTTAGGTTTCCATTATGGTCTGGTCGCTTAATGTTTGTGTTTCTTTCCTTTTGGTGTCTTTGATGGGTGGAGTAAGTTAATTGTATCGATTCCTGATCTTTGTTTTACTTTTACTTTGAACAACTGTATCCAGACCTGCATCTTTGTTGTTCGTAAATTTTTGTTGATAGTAAATTAAAATATATATATGAAACAGGTTTTCTCTTAACGTACTCTACTCAAATTTCTTATGGGTTGACCAATGCTCTATTGTGGAAGGAGTCCTGGAAAACGCAAAAAACAACAACATAGATTGTGGGTACCCATTGCGTAACCTTGTAAAATACAATTGAAGGCATTGATCAGGACTCGATACAATGACCTCAAACCTGTCACCAAAGACACCAAAGGGAAAGAATCACCAAAATAAAAAAAAATCGCCATAATGAAATCGTCAAAATTCAACTTTATAAAGATAATTGTTGTTTACCACAATATAAATGTTTTTGTTTTTTTTTTGGGGGGGGGGGGGGTGTACCTAACGCATATTCGTTGAGCAAAAGCGCATGCCAGTCTTCGCACAAGCACGGTCTCGTCAGAGCCCTTGTTGCACGCTGCATTAACATAACACAACCGTTTGGTACAATGGCATCATTTATTTCTGTATAACTAATTTTTAAATAAAGCATGACATTTTCCCTTACATGTATCTCTGATCCAAACAAAGATCGTTGGTGCTCATTAGTACCAACTCATTGTGGCGGTTAAAGCCAGTACCGGTACCTCGGCATAATTCATGCTTCTGAGCAAAAATTAAATAAATTTTTTAATAAAGCATGACATTTTCCCTTACATGTATCTCTGATCCAAACAAAGATCGTGGGTGCTCATTAGTACCAACTCATTGTGGCGGTTAAAACCAGTACCGGTACCTCGGCATAATTCATGCTTCTGAGCAAAAATTAAAATAAATAAATAAAGTTTACCCCATTTTTTTTCCTGTATAAAGTGGTGTTTACTTTGGTATGCAATACATCGACTTATTAACACGATAACCATGTACAACCCTAATTAGTTGGAAAATATAGAGGATCTTACATGAGTGCTCATGTATTATTGATTTATTAAACGAGTTGAGGAAAATGGATAAAATGCGAGGCTTTGCCGAACATTTTATCTCTTTTCCTCAACGAGTTTAATAAATTCAATAATACATGAGCACGAATGCAATATTCTATATATCATATGACATTTAAAACGCATTTTATTCACGTTTGTTTACAAAAATGTCCATTTTCCGCCATTAGTAAACACGACGTCGTTCAGGACGTGGTTCATGTAACGTTATGGGACATATCTACATAATTTGCATATTCCATCCACTGCTGGATTATCGAAAATATTACATGGCATTATTACACTCCCAGACGCGCCGTCATATGATAAAAATTAATATTCTTTTTTATATACCAGGGCAACTATATATTAACGTGATGTCCTTGCGAATATTCATGTAGTTTATCCTTTGGTGAAAAAAAAAATCCTCAAAAGAAGAAACGCGCTCCAGTGGCATCATGTACAGGTATGATTGTCATAAAGTGCACCGTCCTTCGGATCTGGACGTTAACAGGAGGCCCACTGTGCATGGACAGCAATACCCTGTGCCGGCTAAAGAATATGTTCTATAAAAGGGTTTTCCTGGAAGCAAGGAATACACCAACAGAACTGGAAAATATGAAGTGTACATGTTTTCTGGGCCAGACTATCTAGTTTCGGCCTATTGGGCCTCCTCAGTGACCCTCAAATATTTTCAAAATTCCACAATGGATCGATGACCCCAAAAGACAAGAATATATAAACTACACTATGATGTAGGGCAGGGAGACCTTTTACGGCCGCCACACATTCCAATACCCCAGCTTCAGTGACGTCAAATATGTTCTATAAAAGCGTTATCCTTTGGAAGCAAGGAATACACCACAGAACTGGAAAACATGAAGTGTACATGTTTTCCGGGCCAGACTAGACTAGCTAGTTTCGGCCAATTAGGCCTCATCATTTGCCGTCAAATATTTTCAAAATTTCACAATGGATCAATGATCCCAAAGGACAAGAAAATATAAACCACACTATGATGTAGGGCAGGGAGACTCTTTACGGCCGCCACACATTCCCAGACACCAGCTGCAGTGACGTCAAATATGTTCTATGAAAGGGTTATCCTTTGGAAGCAAGGAATCCACCACAGAACTGTAAAATATGAAGTGTACATGTTTTCTGGGCCAGACTAGCTAGTTTCGGCCAATTAGGCATCATCAGTGACCCTCAAATATTTTCGAAATTCCACAATGCATCAATGATCCCAAAGGACAAGAAATATAAGCTAAACTATGATGTAGGGCAGGGAGACTTTTTACGGCCGCCATACATTCCCAGACACCAGCTGCAGTGACGTCAAATATGTTTTTTGAAAAGGTTATCTTTTGGAAGCAAGGAATACACCCCAGAACTGGAAAATATGAAGTGTAAATGTTTTCTGGGATAATTATGTGATTACTGTGTAGGCTTTCATCCTGCTAAACTGGTATGCACGATCTTTGTCACCTCCCGTGGTTAAGGCGAAACTGGAAGAGAGAAAGAATGAATCCTTTCGTGAAAGGAATATTCTTATCCTCATTTGGATGGACAAAATAAGGTAAAAAGAGTTACACTGCATGTAATCTTTAAGATAAAAATGTTTTGCCATGATCAAATTAGTATATGTAATTTCCCTTTCTAGCAGAATTTCCGACCCTTTCCTCAGAAAATTTCCTTCGAGAAAGGAAAGTTCCTGTTACTTCTTCATATTCATATTTATTGATAAATAAATTAGAAGTGAGAGCAATGATCAGGAATCGATTCAATTAATCCACATCACCCATCAGAGACACCAAAAGAAAAGAAATACAAACATTAAATAACTAGACCCTAATGGAAATATCAATAGCGGAAAGCCAAAATGACAGTTACTTTAAAAAAAAATGGTCAATTGCCTATCCAAAACAACAAAACAAACAACAATATAAGCGATACACACTCAAAGACAAATCATAACAATAATAAACCGCAACAGAATAATCGCCTTGGAACGGTCAGTGAAAAGAATTTCACTGGGTCCATTTTTATGGAAATGAAGGGTATTATAGAGTTCGAAAACATTGAGAAGAAATGCAGTTATAAAAAAGAATTGATGGGGTTCACTAAAGAGAAATGTAGTTTTGAGAAAGAAGAATGCCAGTTTTCTAAACAATAACATAAAAGAAAATATAATAATATAAGCTACCAAGTCCTACCAAGTCATTGTGGTACAATGATGTAATTTTGTTCACAGATGGATCAGCGCTAAGTAATTCAGGCCCTTCAGGAGCTGCAGTCGCACTCTATTTAGAGGGTTACTCCTGTACACTATTGTTGATGAACAAGGGAGTAAATCCTGTATATAACAATTATATAATACCAGAGAACTGGTGGGTATACAGATAGGGCTAGAATTCCTGGCTGTCTTAGATTTCAAAGGCAGAGCTGTTCATTACCAGACTGACTGTCAACCAGCTATTAAATGGAAGTGAAAGCAATTATCAGGAATCCATACAATTAACCCACAGCTCCCATCAGAGACACCAACGGGAAAGAAACACCGACATGGAACAACAGACCCTAATGGAAACATCAATAGTGGAAAGCCAAAAGGACAGTTACTTCCCCACAAAATGGCCAATTGGCTATCCAAAACAAAATAATATAAGCGATAAAACACTTAAAGACAAACCATAACAAAAATAAACCGCGACAGAAGAACCGCCTTGGAACGGTCAGTGAAACGAATTCCACTGGGGGGGGGGGGCTTAAATAGATTTTACTTGGCCACAATCCTCGCCCTTACTCCCGTCGCGATTTATACAAATAATTTATTCAGTCTGCATGAAAGCCTCCTAATTCATCAGTGCAACATCTCCGTGAACACAAAAATCAAACAACCACAGAGATGAAACAACTGTGAGGACTCGACAAGAAGAAACCACTGAAAAGCTGGAGCAACAGATTCGGTAGTGAAATGCCAACAAACAAATTTGGGACAGTCTAAGTATCAAGGAGAGCTTAGCAAAAGTAAGGAATAGGGAGAACTCTATCAAAGTTCACTGGGTGTCTGGGCACAAAGATATTGAGAGTAATTAGTTGGCAGATCAGCGAGCAAAGGCAACAACATCAGAAATGATAAAAAAATAATGAGTTAAAGTAGAAGTAAAACAAAGATCAGGAATTGATACAATTAAATTACTCCACCCATAAAAGACACCAAAGGGAAAGAAATACAAACATTAAGCGACCAGACCATAATGGAAACCTAAACAAAGGAAGGCCATAAGGACAGTTACTTTCCCACAAAATGGCCGTATGGCCATCCAAAACCAAAAGACACAAGTGATACACACAGTAAGTAACAAACAACAACATAAATAAATCGCCACAGAAGAGCCGCCTTGGAACGGTCAGTGGAAGATTTCCACTGGGGGGCTTAAATCGATTTTACGTGGCCACAATCCTCGCCCTTACTTCCGTCGCGATTTAGACAAATAATTTGTTCAGTCCGCATGAAGGCCTCCTAACTCATCAGTGCAACATCTCCGTGAACACAAAAATCAAAGAACCACAGAGGTGAGACAACGGTGAGGACTCGACAGCAAGAAACCACTGAAATGCTGGAGCAAATGAAAACCAACAGTTAGACTCCGATGATCCCGACCAGAGACAGAAACCTATCTTGGACAAGAAAGAAACCGTACGGGAATGTAAAATACAGGGTAAGGAAAAGTTGGAACGGAGGTACAAGTGCTCAGACAAAGATAATGTATTGCAGGAAATATTTGAGGAAGTTGGAAAAAGGAACTGTCACGGGGATAGGGATAGAAGGACATTCTCTGCAGTGAATCAATTGCTCAGTGGGCACTCTATATTAAATCATTACGAAAACACGCCTATGCAAATACATAGAATTTTTTCACTGAAAAACGTAAATTTTAGGATGAAAAATTGCGATTTTTCTGATTTCTGCTCAAATATAGTGTGTAACGAGTACCTACAATCTATATTTGTGAGCAGGAATAAGAAAGCTAAGGTTTACCCCTGTAAACCCCAGTTTTACCATATAAAAGTGGGGTTCAAGGGGGTCAAAATTATATAGGTGTGTTTTCGTGGTGGATCACCAGGCCAAAGTTGACAGAGATGTGTCAAATTTATGTGACGTGTGCAACATGAAAGAGAATGTAGATCATTACCTGTTCTCCTGTCAGTGATTTACAGCAGAAAGGGATATTTTAGGGCATATAGTTGAAGAGACCTTGAGTAGGAAAGATATGGGATTGTATCGATTCCTGATAATTGCCTTCACTTCTATTTTGATGACAGACATTATCTTGAAAGTGTTAACAGGTATAGTGAAAGACATAGTAGACAACGACAGAAGGAGATTATGACTACAATGGTGGATTTCATCAGGAACACAAAAAGATTTTAAATGGTAACATATTTACGCATGCGCACATATCAAAATTATATAGGCGTGTTTTCGTGGTGGGTCACATTTCCTTTTTTAAAGCAATGTGGATGAAGTTATTACCGTTATTCATCTCAAGTATCCGATAATATTAACGCCCTATCGGTGTCGTCGGCGTCTTTGAACTTAACAGTGCTCCTGGTGTATGAATGTCATTTGACGTGTCACCAGTAACAATTCTGACATATAGCACTAACATATAAAAAAGCTTAACTTGAAAGTGTTAACAGGTATGGTGAAAGACATAATCAGAATAAATAGATTGGTGATTTTTTTTTCTCCTATTACTGCTTCTCGTTAACATCTGATCACTACGAGCAGGATTTCCTGGGTGGCAACCAGTACTTTTTTAAAGCAATGTGGATGAAGTGCTTTGCTAAAGGACACAACACTTTGGTCAGCGTGTTCGATCCTCAGGAACTGTCTTGTCGGGGAACTGTCTTGTTCCCGAACACGCAACCTCTCGATCACAAATCCGATGCGCGACCACTGCACTAAAGCGCTCCACTCCATTTTGTGATTCTGATAGAAAAAAAGAAACAACAACAACAAAAAAAAACTTAACCTGAAAGTGTTAATATGTGTGTTGAAAAGCATAAGTAAGCATCTATGAGTGGTGGTCTAATGTGACCGATCGTATTCATTAATGATCTCCCTGATAACATCAGGTCATCTGTCCGTTTGTTTGCTGATGATTGTGTCCTTTATAGGAATATATATATTCTTCTTCTGACTGTCTTATTCTACAAGATGACCTGAATCAACTAGCACAGTGGGAGGCCGATTGGCAGATGAAGTTCAATGTGGCCAAATGTCATTCAATGAGGGTGTCGCGACACCCTCCTGACAAACAAATTAAGTTTGACTATAAACTACACCAGCAAATCTTGGAGCAGGTTCAATCCGCCAAATATCTTGGTATCACCATCACTGATGATCTTGATTGGGGTCAACACGTTTCAGAAATTACATCAAAAGCAACTAGGACTTTAGGATTTCTTAGACGAAACTTGGCTTTTGCACCTAGGCAGACAAAGCCCCGCGTAAAATATATCTATATAAACGTGCGGATATGGATGGTCTGCGAGACCATATGGCGCGATTTAGAGATTCGTTCCTTTCCTCTGACCTTTCGCACATGTCAGTTAACGACATGTGGGTCAATTTTAAGACCGAATTAACTGCGGCTATGGAAAGGTTTATTCCAACGAAAATGACCAAAACAAAGCATAGTGCGCCTTGGATCGACAACACGATCAAGCATCTAATTAGAAGACGCAATCGAATGTACTTTCGTGCTCGTAAGTCTAGTAGCCCTGACGTTAAGAGCCATTACAAAAGGTTCAGAGCACATGTACAAAAGGTAATAAGAGATGCATATTGGAAGCATGTTTCCAGCATCTTTACCTTTGAGGATGATAATACAGATCCCGACAGTCCCCAGAAGAATGGTAAAGTAAAAAAGTTCTGGTCATTTGTAAAGTCCCTGAAAAAGGAAGCCTTTGGGATCACTTCGTTAAGAGATAACGGTATTCTCAAAACAGATTCGCGCGATAAGGCCAACATATGTAACAAACAGTTTCAATCTGCATTTACGCGTGAAACTGATGGTGAGCTACCAACTAAAGGTAATAGTCAGTTCCCCTCAATGGGGGACATAACAGTTGACCCAAACGGGGTCGCCAAACTGTTAGGTAAGCTCAAAATACATAAGGCATCTGGGCCGGATGACCTGAATGCCAGGGTGCTTAAAGAATGTGGTGCTGAAATTTCACCTGTGCTGGCCTTTATCTTCAATGAATCACTCGCCCAGGGCACTGTACCAGATGACTGGCGACAAGCTAATGTTACCCCGGTCTATAAAAAAGGAGAAAAATACGATGCAGCAAATTATAGACCAGTGTCGCTAACATGCATCTGTTGCAAAACCCTGGAGCATATAATAGTTAGTAACATCAACAAGCACCTAGCCTTAGAGAGCATTCTTGCTGACTGTCAACATGGTTTCCGAAGTCAAAGGTCTTGCGAAACTCAATTAGTTCAGTTTTACCATGACATTGTGAGCAATCTGGATGGGGCCACAAACCGTGGCCACAAACAGACTGACTTGATTATCATGGACTTCGCTAAGGCCTTTGACAAGGTACCTCACAGGAGGCTATTGTATAAATTGGATTACTATGGGATAAGAGGATCCACACACAGGTGGATTAGCTCATGGCTCTCAGGGCGCTCACAACAAGTTGTACTTGATGGCCAAGCGTCTGATCCAGTCCCTGTTTTATCTGGTGTCCCCCAAGGTTCGGTCCTTGGACCGGTCCTTTTCTTGGTATACATTAATGATCTCCCTGATAACATCAGGTCATCTGTCCGTTTGTTTGCTGATGATTGTGTCCTTTATAGGAATATATATTCTTCTTCTGACTGTCTTATTCTACAAGATGACCTGAATCAACTAGCACAGTGGGAGGCCGATTGGCAGATGAAGTTCAATGTGGCCAAATGTCATTCAATGAGGGTGTCGCGACACCCTCCTGACAAACAAATTAAGTTTGACTATAAACTACACCAGCAAATCTTGGAGCAGGTTCAATCCGCCAAATATCTTGGTATCACCATCACTGATGATCTTGATTGGGGTCAACACGTTTCAGAAATTACATCAAAAGCAACTAGGACTTTGGGATTTCTTAGACGAATCTTGGCTTTTGCACCTAGGCAGACAAAGGATGTTGCATATAAAACATTGGTTCGCCCTCAGCTAGAATATGCATCACCCATTTGGCATCCCTATGTTAAAACTCAGATTCGGCGGGTGGAGAAGGTGCAGAGGACGGCTGCTCGATGGGCCTGCCGACGATGGCGCAATAGAAGCAGCGTCGGTGACATGCTTAACGAGCTGGGGTGGCCGTCCCTGGAGGCCCGTCGTGGGCGGTCCTCTTTGACCTTCTTCTATAAGATACATTTGGGTGCAGTGGCCGTTAATAAAGATAAATACTTGACCCCTGTGACAGTTTCAACTCGAACAAGGGCATCAAAAGTAAACAACTCACAGTATCACAGGTACCAGTCCTACAGTGATGCCCTGAAAAATTCCTTCTTCCCTAGGACTATTCCCCAGTGGAATAGTCTTCCCTCTTCTGTGGTGAATGCTAAGACTGCAGAGGAGTTCAAAGCCCATACAGTGTAAGATTGAGACTCAGAGGTATGCGTTTTAGTATACCTCTGTTATTCAGATTGTAAATAGTTGTAAGGACTCATCCAGTGACTTCTCTTTTTTTTTTTTTTTTTTTTTTTTTCAGCTAAATTCTAAATTTAGCTACGCACCCAACTGAGGTAATGGCCAAATATGACCGACTCAGTATAAGAAGATAGATAGATGTATAAAGATACAATTTCCTTTCCTTTCGCTATATAGACCAACCTCAAATCTGATGCACGCTAATCGAGCACCTTCAATTATTGACGTAAAAGTATCTGGAAATTTCAGAAAAGTTTTTGGTGTTGTAAACATTCCACTAGGACTATTTTTGCTATTTTTGTTGTTAGGATTTAATGGCTGGAACTAGTAAACGAAGGTAAGCTCTCATTTCTTCTTCCGTCTTGAACTAAGCGTGCTATTTGAGTTAAAATTTTTTCACTGGTTGGTGTATATCTAGGCCAAGGTTACTGAAATTTCCATGTGTTGGACATAGTTTCTTCCTGTATACAGCTTCTATAATTTAAAACTCATCCTGTCAAATTCCTATTCCCTATCGAAATGCCAATAGACACATCCAATCACTACGTCATCACTCAATAATACTATGCCGCCCCTCCCGGTTTTCGACGATCAAAGATTTACCACTTATGTAGCGGATAAAAGGAAAATAATTTACATTACTGTGGTTCGCTTAAATATGAAAATACACTCTTTATACCAGTTACAACCAGTCATTGTAACGGTTCATGCCGCTTTGCTTTGCTACCGGACGCCATATTTGTCACATGGCATGTCAAAATGTCATGACGTCAGCACTCAGTTTTCGACGTTAGACAGTTAGCATCATCATAAATGTGGAAAACCATGTATAAATAACTATTTTTATCGGTCCATACAAAATCAGTTACAAAACCCACCAGATAATGCCGTTCTGCAAAACCCACTCATTTGGAACACCACCGAATTTATCATTTTGCGTACAATGGCTTAGTATGTGTTTTTGAACAGAATCCAATTACTAAGACAATTACAGGCAATTAAAAAAGTGTAATTAATCTGATAATATTTGCAGGCTTGTTGTATATTTTCGGTTATTCTTTAGGACAGACAGATGGAATTTCCTTTAGTTTGATATAAGAACCCCAGTGACGTCACAAATCACGCGAAAATCTCGCAGCCGCTTATATCGTCGAAAACGGAGTGTAGTCGAAAACTGGGTGGACGACCATATTTGCCTGAACTTACCGGTGGTTGGCAAAAACATCTTTGGCAGTTTATCGCCATTGTAAATGCGATGTTATTTTCTCTAAACTTGTATTTTGTTTGGAACCGAAACGACAAAATTAACTTTTATACTTTTATAATAGACATGTCTTAGCAAGTAAATATTGGTTTCTAGAAGATTTGAGGATGTTTTGCTGATTAAATTACCTGTTAAACTTATGCAGGTAACGAGGCGGGACGGTCTTAATTTTTTGTAATAAAATGCACAAAACGAATAAATAAATGCGGAAGATGCATGAATGAACTCTAAAATATATTTATCTACTCATTTAAAGTGTAATTCGATCAATTTTCTGTGACAGTCAACTGCAATATGCCCGTAATATTAAACATATTTACAGTGTGTTTATATGGAACCAGGTTTTTTTTGCCAACCACGAAAGATCGTTATCAAAAGGAAAAGTAATTTTGCGCATGCGCAATGGCATGTAAACAAGGTCAAGTGCCAAAACATTGGATCCGTCTATTAGGCAGACAAAACAATTGCCATTGATTGTTTTGTGATGCCATTAATAGGGCTGGGTACCGTGGAAATTGTACTGTGGTATACCGCGGTATACACCCATGTACCACGGTACGTACCGTGGTATACCACAGGTTTCAAACTGTATTCCCCGACACATGCATGACCGCGCCTGAAATTCGCACCGTTTATAATAAGCGTCTTTGATTGTTCAATCACTGTGGTTGTTTAATTTTGACACCTTTCAATACTGACCAACTCATTATATATTCACCGCCTTGGACGATTGAAAAAATATTATTTCTGTTGGTGCAACAGAACGTAATGAAAAATTATGAACTGGTAACGGTTTGTAATATGGACTGGCAAATTGGGTATTAATAAAGTTTGTTGCAGCATACTACATTGCGCATCTCAGTTTTTGTGTGTGGTTTTCACGAGTTCGGGAATATCAGTATTTATTCATAGTTTGATGCAGCACAATAAAATCGTAAATTACCGCTTTTCATCTAAAGTAGCCGATACAATTGACACCCTATCAGGCTACTTAGATGTCGCGTCTGCGTATTTGATGACTGGCAGCGCATCATAAAAGTTACTTTATGTCCTCAGACGGTAAATTTTTCGCGTCCGACGCTAGTGAAATTGCGTCCCAGGCGCAATTTTATGGACACTAACGCAAACGTTGCTCCCTGCATTATCCTTTTGAACTGTCTCTGGGCAATTTGTGATAACCATTATTTATTCACAGTTCGACAGGTGAATAAGTGTATGTGTCACAAAAGTAAATATAAAATTTATTTCTCCTGAGAAGAAATGTGATTTATCTTCAATTTGGTTCGAGAATTGGTACAGTACAGTCTTAGAAATCTTATTATCCCTCACGATCGTGCATGAACGAGAAAAGGATTACGCTTCGCGCACAACCCTCGCAAAACCCACGATAGTTCCACGCTTGATCCACGCTTATTTCACGTTTGTCCACGCTCGTATCTCGCAACCATCGCGATCCACGGAAAGCCTTCACGCTACACGCTTAGGTCCACGTTGGCCCACGCTACTCTCGTGCATCAATTTGTATCGAAATACATGTACATGTATAGGTTTTGTTCATTAAATTACAACCCACTGGAATAAAAATAAAACATTATGAATGGTTAAGTACCGTAAATTACGACTAAATGACCCGGTGAAACAAAGCATGAAATGATTATAGTGCTTCTGTGACTATGAAGAAAGAGATAGTGTTCGGTTTCCTTAAATTGGCAATTAAATTGGCAATCAAACATACATGTAGCTATCCGTAGTATTATTTACTCTCCACTTACGTAACAAACAAGTATGCTTAAGCTGCAGATAATTACATGTATGATTGATTGGCCTGGTCAAACAAAATATCGCCCAAAGAAATTTAACACCAACTGACCCGGTGAAACAAAGCATGAAATAATTACAGAATTAGGTTTTAAATGGTCCGAGACGATGAAGAAGATCGCGATGAGGCCCAAAGAAATTAATCACTTAACTTTTTTTGGAATTTTGAAGAAATATTGGGTAATTGAACCTAATTTTTTTCTCCGGGTACTCCGGTTTTTGGCCCTACTTTGATTAAAAATCGGCTTCATTACGAAAACACGCCTATAAAATACAATGCCACCTTTATCGCCGAAAAAAATGAAAATTTTAAGGTGAAAACTTGTAATATTTTTCTTATTTCTGCTGAAAATATAGATTGTGGGCACTCGTTAGAACCGCCTCATCGAGACGGTTCTAACGAGGACCGGGTACTCCGGTTTTTGGCCCTACTCTGATTAAAAATCGGCTTCATTACGAAAACACGCCTATAAAATACAATGCCACCTTTATCGCCGAAAAAAATGAAAATTTTCAGGTGAAAACTTGTAATATTTTTCTTATTTCTGCTGAACATATAGATTGTGGTCACTCGTTAGAACCGCCTCATCGAGACGGTTCTAACGAGGACCCACAATCTTTATTTTAGAGCAGAAATAAGAAAAATAAGGTCTTTGTGTATGTGTGTGTGTGTCTGCGTGTGTACATGTGACATTAAAGATGTTTTGTCTTCCGATGTTTGGTCGCGTGTTGTTTTGATGTTTCTATGTGATGTCGCATTCGATGTTTTGAAGTTTCCATGTTTTTTTATTTGCCTTTCGATCAAAATTCGGACACCCGTCTTGGACATTGGTCGACCGACCGACGGACAAACAGATGGGCACAGACAGACAAGATAGACCAGCGGACAGACATACAGATAGAGTTTAGAAAATGCAAGATTGCATCACGTAAGCACTCCTAAATTGACCCATCTTTTTTGGTAGGTGTAGTGTGGTAATATGGCTCTTTCAAGATGTTGATCGTTAATCAAAGGTGGGCGAAACTTAGCATGTTTTCACTTCCCTCTTTTGATTCCTCAGATGAGACTGCGCGAATGCACAGGCTGGTCCAGATGAGGCTGAGCGGGTGCACAGGCTGTGAGGTCTTTACTGCTCGAGAAGCCTCCGTGGTGTAGTGGTTATACTACTCGCCTTGTAAATCAGGGATCGCAGGATCGATCCCGGGCTTCTCCAGACTTTCGGATGTGTCTTTAAACCGAGGTCCCGTCTCCGTATGACCTTAGCTGTTGGTGAGACGTAAAGCTGAAAGACTCACTTTACTGCTCGTTCAGGACTTACTGTCATGCGCTGGCTCAAACTACAGTTAGCGAGGCGATTCCATTTTTTGTAGTGTTTGTTCGTCGCTGCGATACATGTAAACGTATCTGTGACGTGACCAGCGTTATTTGCGTAAACAGTTCAGATCCCAATCTGAATGCCCGATGATTGTGCAGGCTGATCAACTCTTGTCAGGCTCCAATCTGAGTCTTTACCGGTCATGCGAATCTTATTGTATTTGGCTGGTGCTCGCTCGGACTTTGCTTCGTGTTTAACGAGGCGATTCCATTATTTATAATAACAATCATGACATTTATATATGTAGCATAACTTGTAATAACTCCTGTTTTCGTGTGTGCGTGTTTTTTTTTTTTTTTTGTTTTTTTTTTTTGAAACCGTGTAGATCATGATCAGATGCCTACAAAACGGAAATGCTTTTCAAACTGCGCATACGGAAAGGCTGATCTACGCTGGTTAGGCAGGATTTGCAGGTTAATCTTGAGTTTTTGCAGGTCGTGCAAGCATTGGGTCTGATGGGTTAAAGTGACGTTCACAAGAATGATCAGCCATGACTTTAGCATACATAATTACGCCCCGCCCATCGGGGCTTGAAGAAATAGATGGGCTACGCAGAGCTGAAACCGACCGCAAATGAGTACTTGCTTGTTTATAATGGCCAAATCGAAATCGTTCTTGAGCACATAGCAAATTTTTCCCAAAGCTCTAGATATCTATATACACCACAACCTCTTGGCCCCCGCCCATCGGGGCTAAAGAAATAAATGGGCTGCATGATGCTTCCACGCAGAGCTGTATCCGACCGCACACGGAAACTGGTAAACCACTTAGAGGATCTAAGCCTGCCCAGGCAAAGCGGTGCGAGAAGGACCGTCCATGATTATAAACCCTAATGGTTTCATTGGGCGCCAGGGCTTGAGATGTCATTTCATCTCAATGTCGGATAAGAGTCCCACAAAATTGGATGCAACGTCTCATAAATGACCTATACAGTGTTGACGGGGACGTTAACCCTCAAATCAAACAAACAAACAAAACATACATAATTTTTGTTACTTGCGTAAACAGTTCAGTTCCTTATCCGAGTATCAGACGAGGTTTTCGTCGACTGATCAGTCAGAACTTTCTCGCTACACAGCTATCTTTATCACCTCACCGAGGCGTTTTGCAAAAAGTTCAGCCTTTTTCCTAAGTTTTACCGTCCAAGTTCGGTCACCATAGGCTAAGACATTACGAAAACACGCCTATTGAAATACATCGGTAAAATTTTACCACCCAAAACGGAATTTTTCAGATAAAAATCCTGATAATTTTCATATTTCTGCTCAAAACATAGATTGTGGGTACTCGTTAGCACAACCTCGGCGAGGCGGTTGTAACGGGTACCCACTATCTAATGCATCTATATAAGAACATAAAGATTAACCCCTGTAAACCCCAGCTTCGCTATATAAAAGTGGGATTGAAGGGGGTCATAACTATATAGGCATGCATTTTTGCGTGATGAATAAAAAAGTAGTTGCATTCACAAGGTTTGTGACAGTTTGAAGGACGGACGAACGGACGGACGAACACCAGTGACGAAAATAATAAACCTCCAAAAACAATAACCAGTGACACCACCCAATGAATCGTATACCCTTTAGCTGAAAAATAAAATGTCGTAGCCGGAGCTGACTGGTTTTGGCCGTCGGTCTCATGTTCAGCATGTTTTAAAACAAACCATTGAGATCGTACATTAGCTAGCGCTCGACATGAACAAAGACCCAGAATAACATGCACTGTCAAAAGTAAGTGTTTTCGCTAATTCCACCATTGATAGAAATGCGGCCACTTGTGACGGACGGACGAACAACAATGACGAAAATAATATACCCATGTTTTTTTCATGTTTTTTTCTTAAAAAAAAAAAAAAAAAACGGGTATATTAAAATCAACAGCATACCCCTATTTTAATCAGTAGACTCGACCAATGAATCGTATACCTTTTTTACTGAAAATAAATGTCGCAACCGGCCTCATGTTCAGCATATTTTAAAACAAACCACTGAGATCGTACATAAGTTAGCGCTCGACATAAAACCCGTGCTACTACAAAGACCCAGACGGCCCCCGCCCATCGGGGCTTGAAGAAATATATGGGCTGCATGATGCTTCCACACAGAGCTGAAACCGACCCGCACACGAGTACTGGTAAACCGCTCATGCAAAGCGGTGCGAGCCGGCCCGTCCATGCATATAAACCCTATTGGTTTCATTGGGCAACAGGGCTTGAGATGTCATTTCATCTCATTGTCGGGTAAAAGACAAAGTCCCACAAAATTGGAAGCGACGTCTCCAAAATGACCTTTACATTGTTCAAGGAGACGTTAAACCCATATCAAACTAACAAACAAAACAAAGACCCAGAATAACATGCATTGTCAAAGGTAAGTGTATCATTTCACCATGGGTAGAACTGCGGCCACTTGTGATGGCTGAATATTGACCAGACTGCATGGATGCGCACGCCAACCTGAAAAACCGTCCACGAAAGGTGGGTGCGTGTGTTATTTCAGCGACTTCCAGTGTATTCATAGGCGATAGGCTCATAGACATATTACGCATGTGCGTAAAGTAAAAAAATACTTGCCTTTCGGGAGCAAATTCTTTCCGTCAAGAGTAGCATCCCATCTCGGAAAAGGTTTTTATTATTACACAGCACCACAGAAGTTTTAGGTAGATTGACAATCGACCAAAAGTTACGAATTGCAGAAGCTTTACGATACTAATTCTAAATGATTGTCACTAATTTGTATGAAATCCAGGTTTGAGACGCCAAGTTCTGCAACGGAAGGTCAGGTGTTTTTTCTCCGTGTACTCCGGTTTTCGCCCACCTATGATTAACGATCGGCTCGATATGAGTGAAATAATCTTGAAAGGGCCGTAAAACCCAAACCAAAAAAAAAAAAAATGAAATCCAGGTAACGGTTTATTAAAGCCGCGCTGTCCATATCAGTGAGGCCAGAGTAGTGTGTAAAGGTTTACCTGTAGAATCGATCTGGTCTGGAAATGGCAAACAGGGTAGATCCCGGTCAGACGCCAAATAAAGGGCCTCTGATTAGAGTCTGCATTGTTTAGAGTTAAGGCATTTAAGGGATTAACGAACAAATGTCTGAGCTCCCATCCAGGGCCATTTTCCCAGCCTACACTCAGACAATCATTAATGCCTCGATTAAACCATCTTATTGTAATGCTGTTTTCATTATTTCTCCATTTGTTTGAATTGGAGTTTAACGGCCCAGTCAACACTATTTTAGGTCATTTTTGAGCCGGTCAGTTGACCTATCCACACTTTCCTGGACAGGCTTATACGTGTAAGCGGTTAACCAGTACAGTACACATTATTTCGCCAGAAACTGACAGCTGCCCTTCTTGAATCAGCGGAAGGGAGGGAATGACCGTAGAAAAGATTTCATGATCAATCTCCACGTAAGAATGTTGCCGACCCCGGCAGGAATCGAACCCGCGTCCTCCTGATCACCAGTCAGATGCGCATCCGACTGAGCTACCGAGGCCGGTGTCATTATTTCTCCATTAACCCATTTCAGACTGGAAACCCCTAAACGGGTACCCTGGCAAACAGTGCAGGCCCAGATCAGACACCACAGAACGCGGCGTCTGATCAGGGCCTACACTGTTTGCAAAAGTTCAGCCTTTTTCCTAATCAATTTTGAAGAAAACACAACCTGACATCCCTAAATTTTTAAATGGACTCCTGCCATATATAAGCTGGAAGATTCCATTTGGTACAAGTCTTTAAACCGAGGTCCCGTCTCCGTATGACCTTAGCTGTTGGCGGGACGTAAAACTAAAACTCACTCACTCCATTTGGTACAAAAAGGGTTAAACATCCCTCGCTTCTCGTGAACAACCAGTGTGACAGATTGCTTTTTTCCATGCGCTGTCTCCGACTGAGCACATGATTCCCACGATTTACCGGAGTTCGTCATGTAAGCACGTGCAGTTTTACCACACTACGTCGTAATAGTGAGCACGCGCACAGTTATTGCGTGTGAAAAGGCACTTACAAGAACATAATCGCTTGTTTGAGAATTGATCTGTGCTGTCTGATCAGAGCATTTGCTGTTCCTGTGAAAATTCTGATCTCTGGGCTATTCAAAGAGCAACAAGTGAAGACTTTGACCAAAGTGGATGCATAGACTGGGGAACAGGTAATTCGATAAGACGTGTAACCATTGAAGACTCAGATCAGCCTGCGCATCCGTGCAGTCTGATCAGAGCCTTTGCTGTTCGAATAAGCCTACTATGTGGACTATTCAAAGAGCAACAAGCGAAGACTGGACATGTTGTCTAAATGCCCATGCTGATCTGATACTTCTGTAATAGAAAAAAGTCTTTGTCGTGCGCCGGCTCATGTACAAGGAAAATGTATAAGAATGCGGTCTACATATGTGTCTGTTTTAGTTTTTCGTCCCACCAACAGCTAGCTAATGTCATACAGAGCCGGGTCCTCGGTTAAAAGACTCATCCGAAAGTCTGGAGAGGCCCGGGATTGATCCGACAATCCCTGGTTTATGAGGCGAGTAACGTAACAACTATACACCGGCTATTATAATTTATTCCTCAATGACAGATTTCATGTTAAGGAGTCCGTTAACTGACTACAGATAAAGGTATGCAATGTGTGTGTGTGTGTGTGTGTGTGTGTGTGTGTGTGTGTGTGTGTGTGTGTGTGAGAATTCGGGTTTAACGTCGCTTTCAACAATTTTTCAGTCATATCACGACGGTGTCTGGTTGCGACAGGGAGCTCAATGCTCACGTTTATAGTGCTGCCTCACTGCAGTATCATGTCCCAGACACATTACATGATACCACACCCAGTCACATTATCCTGACACTGGATCGACCAGTCCTAGCTCTACCCCGTAAATCTGAGTGCCAAACGAGGAGCAGCTAGTACCATTTTTTAACGACTTTGGTATGTCGCGGCCCGGGATCGAACCCGAGACCTCCCGTTCCCCGGAGCGGACACTCTACCAACTGAGCTATCGGGGCCGGTAAAGGTATGTAATAGTGGCAAATCATTATTATTTTAAATTTCTTTACACCTATTTCATGCGGCGTCTGATCTGGGTCTTCAAACCCGACAACAGGATTCCAGTCCAGATTCTGGAGATAACACATTTGCGCAACACTCTGACCTCACAGCGATTAGAATAGCGCGGCTATCAGTACCAGGATTTGTGACTTCAACAATTTTTAATCCCCCGCCGCGAAGCGGAGCGGGGATTATAGGAATGTCTTTCGTCTATCCGTCCTTCGCGGCGGGGATTATAGGAATGTCCGTCCGTCTGTCTGTCTGTCCGTAACACTTCCTTGTCCGCCCCATATCTCCTTGACCCTTTGATGGATTTTCATTAAACTTTGGTCAAGTGTTAGTCTCAGTGAGCTGATGTTCAGAACCCATAAATGAACCATGCCGACTCAAGGTCAAGGTCACAGTTGAAGGGCACGAGTTTGAAACTTGATATTTTTTGTCCGTTCTATATCTCCTTTACCCTTGGAAGGATTTTCATTAAACTTTGGTCAAATACTCTTTTGAGTGAGCTCATGTGCAGAACACATAAATTAACCATGCCGACTCAAGGTCAAGGTCACAGCTGAAGGTCAAAGATTTTTGTGTCCGTTCCATATCTCTTTTATCCCATACAAGGATTCTTATTAAACTTTGGTCAATTATCCCCCTCAGTGAGCTTATGTGCAGAACCCATAAATAAACCATGCCGACTCCAGGTCAAGGTCACATTTGAAGGTCACGAGTTTAAAACTTTGAATTTTGTGTCCGTTCCATACCTCCTATACCCCTCAAAGGGTTTTCATTACTTTGATCAATCACCCCCCTCAGTGAGCTCATGTGCAGAGTTCATAAATGAATCTTGCTGACACCAGGTCAAGGTCACATATAAAGGTTACTAGTTACTACGCCGTATGGCTTTCCGGTCATACATTTTTTATGGCTAGGTTGCTCTCCTGGAATGTTCAAAACCAACAAACAATATTTCTTCTATGATCAATTTATTCTAGTACAGCATGCCCATTGCCAGCCTCGGTATCTCATTCAGATGCGCGTGACTTGGGATCAGGAGAACGCGGGTCCGATACCTGCGGGGTCGGCAACATTCTGTTGTGGAAATTGATCATGAAATTTGTTCTGGCCTTTCGCTCCCTTCCGCTGTAATCAAGAAGGGCAGTTGTCATTCTCTGGCGAAAGAATACGCACTGTGCTGGTTAACCGTTACCGTAAAAGACTGCCCAGGAATAGTGCTGATTGGTAAACTGATCAGTTAAAAAATAATGCCCATAACGGCAATGGAAATGGAGTGTTTTATTATCAGCCGCAGTTGTAGAACGTCAATCCTTGTTTATGAATGTTGCAAAAGCATGCTTTTTTTTAACATTAGAGATGTCACTCAAAAACGCTGATCAGCTGATAAGGATTGTGTTCTATCATAAAATCCCAAACACAACAAATGTCGACTGCTTTGTCATCTGCTTGTTACCATAAAAGTAATTTTGGCAAACAGTGTGGACCCTGATCAGAAAAGGTGCAGTCTCATGTGGGCCCACACTGTTTGCCTGTGTGCAAAAGGAAGTTTGCAAAATAATCAGCAGACGACATATACGTTATTTCGTGATGCTGATCGGATGGCTTCTTCAGTCTTTTGTTTGAATTTGGGTTTAATGTCCCCATTAACACTATTTAGCTCATTTTGGGGACGTTGCTTCAAAATTTGTGGGTCTTTTACCAGACACTGGACGCTCATTTAAGCTGTTGTTCAAAATGACTTTGTTTGTTTGAATTGAGGTTAACGTCCCCGTCAACACAGTGTATGTCTTTTTGGAGAGTTTGCTTCCAATTAAGTTTGACTTTTACCCGACATTGAGATGAAATGACTTCTCAAGCCCTACCACCAAGTCAAACCAAAAGGGTTTTTAAGCATGGACGGCCCGACTCGCACGGCGTTTCCTGAGCAGGCTTAGATCCTATAAGTGAATTACCAGTACTAGTATGCGGTCGGTTTCATCTCTGCGTTGAAGCATCATGCAGCCCATGTATTTCTTCAAGCCCCAATGGGCGGGGGCTGTTGTTCAAAATGACTTGTAGTTTTAAATGTGTTAAGGATTTTTATTAAAAATAACCAGTAAACTTGACTTTTCTTTTCTTATATTAGAATCATTTGCTTTCAACCCATAAAAGCCGAATGGATTCTTCTACTCGTACCATTTGGGTTAGTCCAATGGATAAACTAAGCTTGTTTTGGCTTTATTATTTTACCATAAAATTAATGTAGCAAACAGTGCAGAACCACTTAAGATGCCGCATAATGCTGGATCTGCACCGCTTTCCTGGACGCAAGGCTTAAACAGTGTACATGTATATTGGTTAATCCTAATAATGGACGCATTTGAGAGGTTAGAGCAGAGGTTTCCTTAAAGAAATTAATCAAGACTCGGTTCTTGGTCTGTATCGCATCCGTGCGACAAAGTATATTTTACGTATCCAAAACGGCTACTTTTCTGATGAAAATCCCTGATTTTCATTTATTTGTACGGCAAACATATGTTGTGGGTGCTCGTTAGAACTGCCTCTAACGAGTAGCCACAATCTATGTCTGAGAACAAATATGAGAAAAATAATTTATACCCACGTAAACCCCATTTTCTCTATATAATGTGGGGTTTAGGAGGTGTTCATTTCACGGACTTGTTAACGTGATGTGTCAATCAATGGCGTCGTGCGTCATAAAGAACTTTTTATTGCTGTAGAACATGAACTTGAGTCATAAGTCATAGGGCAACATACTTTGTGTGAGCTGATAAAAGTCAGTATTCTAAAACTGAACTTTACACAGGTATGTATGATGAACGATCCCGGTTCGATGCAGTCCGTTCCCGTGCTCTTTCGGCCTTAAATGTTAGCCACTGCTGTATTCAGTCTAATGCCCACAATGGGCACGTGCTTCAGGATCGGCTGTGGGTATGTGCGTGAGCCCATGCATCCGTTAGATACTCTTTTTGATACATAATAACATATATAAGTGACGATATGCCTTTTGAATCGTATATGCGAGGGTTTTAAAAATTCGTTAATATCCATGCGGGGTTTGTGTTTATTGTATGAATTCTTCATGAAGAATTTTTTTCTCCTCAAGATCATACCTCTTTCCTGCAAATAGTAAGTACAGTAAGTAAGATACATATATCTCAATAACAATACGTATGGTCATTCCGAGCGAGCACACTACAGCAGGCCAACGTCGGTCCGACAGTGATGCTACAATGTTACCACGTCATGTCATTGTAGACCCAACGTTGGGCTGAAAATTTTGTATATGCATGTGTGCAAAAAAAAAAAAAAAAAAAAACATGCATCCCGGGTCATGCTGATAAACTTCATCGGGATTATGACCAAAGGTATAACTCTCTAAAGTTATTTGTGTTTTTGCGATAATTACTTTCTGCCCCATTTAATAAAATAAATGTACAATTTGCGAAAAAAAAAACAGGTTCAATACAGTTATTTATCGCAAAACGAAAGATAGATAATCCTCTTCGCGTTTACCGTTAATCTTTTCCACGCTCGCGATCACGCTCGCGTTGCGCGAGCTCACGTTGGTTCTCCACGCTCCACGCAAAACCCGCGCTAGTTCCACGATTACTCCACGGAAAACCCACGCTAAAAAGTCACGTGACATTCGAAATTCATCACGCACGATCGTGAGGGATAATAAGATTTCTAAGACTGTACTGTACTGTTCGAGATGTGGTACAAGGAGGCTATGTCAACAAAGTATCTTGGTGCTTGTACAGTTGTATTTACTGACATTGTGGCAGGCAGAATCCTGTAAATGCCAACACTTTATCAATCGAACACTGTCATAAAAGTGCCGTCAAAAATGCTTGTGGGGGAGGTGGAGGGGGGGGGGGGGTCATCGGCAGTATTGTAAGATAATTGCTGACATGCATCTAAATCATATGACTGCATTATCTGCTGTGTATGAGATCCATCAGAATTAAATTTTGTTGTTGTTGTTAAATTTTGAAGGATTTTTTTGTAACAACGGGAGTTGTGAAGTGTGCGTGTATCTGACTCAGTTCTGTTCAAAGAGTCTTGACTTACATCCCAGTCTGGTAAAATAAAGTGCACCTACATGTAGACGCAGCTTAGCTAGCCCATTCTGGATGTGTGTATATGGGTCAGAAAATTATTTCTCAACTGGACTTCCATAATGCCATTTTACCATATGTATTCGAACAGACAGGCCTGGGCAAACAGTTGAGACCAAGATATGCTGCCGCAGAACGTGGCATCTCATCAGGGTCCTCGTGCTACAATGCGCTTCCAGAGCAGAAGGGTGATAAGAAAGGTCTGGTACCCAAAGTTAGTAAATCTCTCAAGAGGAAACCATAAACTAATAATCTTAAGGCTGGGCGGGGGTGGGATGGGGGCATAAAACCTTTTTCAAAGATAGAAAGAAAAAATATCACTATTATTATAAAATTTCAACAGAAAATTTCATTTTAGGCTCATAGAAGGAATCATTTTATCTTTGTAATTTCATATTAATGCAAGGGAAAAGAAGCAGAAATGCTGTTTCAGTAGTTAACATCTAGGTTTATTTAGATTTGAATCTGGCTAAACCTAGATGTAAAGACTAAACCTAGATGTAAATATGGACAACAAATCATGGATGCCAGCGTGGGTTACATTTTCAACGAAGATGTTTTCTTTGACAACCACCACATTTACACACAGTGAATTATAACCACCCCAGTAGCCTACATGCATGTAGGGCATGGTACTGGTCAGGAAAAAGGGCACTTTCGTTGTGTGAACTTACATAGCAATTTTATGTATAATATCTAATTATTTTTAGACGCTATATGCCCTATTAGGGTTGATCTTCTTTAAAGAAAATATGCATCCATCATTGTGCGAAAATATGTAAACAGGACACTTTAAATATACACAACCTTGCTAAAAGGGCACATCTCTCAACTTGAAATAAAAAGATCCTTCTCTTACCTTTTGTCTTCAATGCTAAATTATACTGCCTGTTTTATTATGTTAACTTAAGTGAAAAGATATGTCATATTCACCACTGATGACAAGAAGTTTAAGTTTTGTAAGCAAGATGATCACTGATACAAATAAGATGAGTTTGGTACATGTTTGGGCCACAGTCCCCATTCTCTGTTACACACAAACACTGACAACTGGCCAGGCACACTTTCAGACTTCATTCGTTTACACTTGTTATCAAAACACAGTTATGACTTCTAAAAGTGAGTTAATTAAGTACAATAAACAGTGGGATTAGCAGTCAATCAAAAATAGGGACTGTCAAATAGACAACAATTTATTGCTAAAAGTGTCTAAAATAGTCCTTTAATAAACAGGCATACATGTACTTTGTTATTTTTGTTCAATTGCAGTGATTTTTTTACCAAAATGTAGTACAAGATTTAATGATTAATCTATCTGAAAAAGGGCATGGCACTAGAGAAAAGGGGCATGATGCTACTCCATGCTAAAATGGGCTGTGGGAAACACTGTGCTGTAAATGTTCAATGGGCTATATTATATGAATGAGTTACGACCAGGTAAGGCACAAATCAACTTACTAAGCTGCACATCTTGGAATTTTAGATATAGCAGCCATAGGAACAGATAAGGTGGGTATTTTGTGATGATTGAAGGAAAGTTTTTCTTATTTCTCCTTATAAACCTATGTCGTGGGTATTTCATTAGAACCGCCTCGTGGAGGTGGTTCTAATGAATACCCACAACATAGGTTTTTATGGAGAATTGACAAAAACTATTCTTCAGTTATCAAAAAATACATGTACCCTCCTATGGCAGCTGAAGTGATTCCAGGACATTTGACCCCAGGACATTTGCCCCCCAATGAATTAATCTAAAAATGGACATTTGCCCCCTAGTTGAAAATGCGACCCAGACATTTGCCCCCCAGAGCTTATTTTTGGTTTGGACATTTACCCCCCAGATAGACCAGGGCTAACACAAAGGAGGAAAACAATGTATTTATTGGTTTATTATCATCAGAAATACAAAATGTTAAGCAATAAATTACTCCATCTATATACACTACAGGTCGGGCATAAAAGCCAGTTTTCTTTTTCACTCCGAATGCAATTTTCACAGTACTCCAAACCACTCCGCATATTTTCATCAAAACACTCGGAATGAGGAAACAAACTACTCCCAAACACTCCGCGAAATATCGAGTATACTCGGAGTTTTTCGAACGACTATACAGGTAATGTTTGGTCAATAATGCCCGGGGCTAATATTCCGAATGTCGGTAGAAATACTCAGAGTGGTTCAAGTTTATATTTATTCATATGATATTGGTTGTATATTAATTGTTATTATTATTATTATTATTATTATTATTATTTTACTGACAATTTTTCATTAGGTCGTTTTTCCTTCCCCTATCAAAATTTCACCTTTCTAACATGCCTCGCCAACTTTCGCGCAGCCTAACATGTATCATTTGATCCAATCTTTTTTCATGCCGGTTGGATTTTCAATTTGCACGTGCAACTAATATACCCCAGCACGGAAACGGGACCATAACGGTAAAATGCCTTACTTGAAGTTGTAATAAACAGGCATATAATGAGTATAAGGTACTCCTCGTGATATGTTCCCAAATGCAATATATATATCTATATATTTTTTTCTTTTTTTGGTTTGATGTTCTGTTGAAGAATTCACTTCTTTCGACCAGATCGTTGTTTTAAAGGCTGGCGGAATCCAAATTTCAAGGAGAGGAAGGGAAAAAGGAAAACATCCGAATCAGCATCTACAGCAACCGTAGCCGAGCACGTGTCCGTCAGGTGGACAGGTCCGTGAGATGAACACCTAGCTTATATAAAGCAGTGGGGCTTACGAGGATTGGGGATATTCATTATTAGTTCTATTATTTTTAGACAGAAGCTTACATGTACCGATTTATGGATCTCGTAAGGATCGGCTAATTGTGGCTGTTCTTACGAGCACCAGTACTTTTTTGAACTAGATTTGTAAAAACATTACGGAAGCACGCCTATTCAAATATATAGGATAATTTTACCACCAAATTGAAAATTTTCAGTGTAAAAACGTAATAGTTTTCTTATTTCTGCTCAAAATATGGATTATGGATACACATTGGAACCGCCTGATCGAGGCGGTTCTAACGAGTACCACTGGCTGTGTTATAGAGCAGAATAAAGAAAATAACGTTTACCCCTCTAAACCCCAGTTTTACTGTATAAAAGTGGGGTTAAAGGGGGTCAGAATTATTTAGACATGTTTTCGCGATGATACCGAACTATGTCATCTTAAAAAAAAAAACAAAAAAAAACGTTAGTTCTAGAGATAAGGAAGACGATGAGAGCCTCCCCTGCAAGAGCAATGATTTGGTCTCTCACCGCTGTTGGGTCTCACTCGGGCATGTAAAAAACCAACGGCTATCAGGTTCTTATCTGGGTACTCCAGTTTTCGCCCATCTCAGATTAGCATTTTGATAGAAATAAATGAAATAATCTTGAGAGGACCGCAAAACACTCCAACCCCTTAGCTCACGGTCTTGTTATCGTCAAGACAAGTTATATGAGAAATGACTCTATTTTATCATATTCTATGTGATTTGTTGAGTAATAAATCACAGTTTGGAGGCATTTATAAAGAAGACTAAACCACGATTGGTGTATCTACTTTAAAGTAACCGGCAGCTTGAACTGTGATTTTTTTTTTTGCAATGGTTCACAAACTGGAGCTGATCTATTCGGATTCTAACACACTCATATTCGACAATACCATCAAATTCTCCCAACTTTTCGACTGTTTCTTCCTTTTCTTTCTACTAATACTGCGATCGGTCACATCTTACCATTACTCGCAGATGTACATTACATACACACCAGTTTTGCAGGATGAAAGCCAACACAGTAATCATGTAATTACGGTAGGGGTCTTCAACCTGCATAGGGCATGACTCTCCCTGCACAGGGGGCCTCCAGATAGCGTCCCGATCCGAAGGACGATGCCCTTTATGACATTCATCCCTGCAAATGATGCCAATGGAGCGTGTTCGGACATCGAAATTTTATCGCCGCTGCCGGGGATCGAACCTGGGACCTCTAGCATCAAATGCAAGTGCACTAACCACCGAGCTATCAAGGCACGTAATATGTTAAAAGGAATCCCGGCAAATTAAGTGATTCAGGGGGATGCGGATTCAATACCTGCCAGGAGTCGGTAGCTTTCTGTCGTGGAAATCGATCATTACAACTTTTCTACAGTCATTCTCTCCATTCCGCTGACGGCCCCCGCCATCGGGGCTTGAAGAAATAGATGGGCTGCAAGGTGCTTCCACGCAGAACTGAAACCAACCGCACACTAGTACTGGTTGACTGCTTAGAGGATCTAAGCCTGCCCAGGCAAAGCAGTGCGAGTCGGACCGTCCATGCTTGTAAACCGTATTGGTTTCATTGGCCGACAGGGCTTGAGATGTCATTTCATCTCAATGTCGGGTAAAAGTCCCACAAAATTGGAAGCAACGTCTCCAAAATGACCTGTAGAGTGTGTGTGTGTGTGTGTGAATTCGGGTTTAACGTCGCTTTCAACAATTTTTCAGTCATATCACGACGGTATCTGGTTGCGACAGGGAGCTCAATGCTCACATTTATAGTGCTGCCTCACTGAAGTATCATGTCCCAGACACATTACATGATACCACACCCAGTCACATTATCCTGACACTGGATCGACCAGTCCTAGCTCTACCCCGTAAATCTGAGTGCCAAACGAGGAGCAGCTAGTACCATTTTTAACGACTTTGGTATGTCGCGGCCCAGGGTCGAACCCCAGACCTCCCGTTCCCCGGAGCGGACCTATAGAGTGTTAACGGGGACGTAAACATCAAATCAAACAAACAAACAAATCCATTCCGCTGAGTCAAAGGCACTCGCCAGTTTCTGGTGAAAGAATTTGCACACTGCAGCCTATTAGTTAAACGCTTACGTAGCCAATAGGTCTGCACAGGAAGTGTTGACAGCTAAAAGAATGACCTAAAATAGTATTGACTGGACCGTCAAACTCTTATACAAAAGGAGTGACGTTCTACAACTGCGGCTGTTCGGTCACGCTCTTCTTCGCTGAGATTTATTGCACAATAAAACACTCCATTTCCATTGCCGTTATGGGCGTCATTTTTTAACTGATCAGTTTACCCATCAGCACTATTCCTGGGCAGTCTTTTACGGTAACGGTTAACCAGCACAGTGCGTATTCTTTCGCCAGAGAATGACAACTGCCCTTCTTGATAACAGCGGAAAGGAGAGAAAGGCCAGAACAAATTTCATGATCAGTCTCCACAACAGAATGTTGCCGACCCCGGCAAGTATCGGACCCACGTTCTCCTGATCCCAAGTCGGACGCGCATCCGAATGAGATACCGAGGCTGGCAATGGGCGTGATGTACTAGAATAAAATGATTATAGAAGAAATTGTGTTTGTTGGTTTTAAACATTCCAGGATGAGCAACGTAGCCATCAAAAATGTATGACCGGAAAGCCATACGGCGTAGTAACCTTCCAATGTGACCTTGACCTGGTGTCAGCAATATTCATTTATGAACTCTGCACATGAGCTCACTGAGGGGGATAATTGATCAAAGTTTTATGAAAATCCTTTTAGGGGTCTAGGAGATATGGAACGGACACAAAATTCAATGTTTCAAAGTCGTGACCTTCAAATGTGACCTTGACCTTGTGTCGGCATGGTTCATTTATTGGTTCTGCACATAAGCTCACTGAGGTAAAAGAATGGGGTAAAAGAGATATGGAACGGACACAAAAATCAAAGTTTCAAACTCTTGACCTTCAGCTATGACCTTGACCTTGAGTCGGCATGGTTCATTTATGGGTTCTGCACATGAGCTCACACAAATGACCAAAGTTTAATGAAAATCGTTCCAAGGGTAAAGGAGATTTAAAACGGACAAAAAAATACCAAGTTTCAAACTCATGACCTTCAACTGTGACCTTGACCTTGAGTCGGCATGGTTCGTTATGGGTTCTGAACATCAGCTCACTGAGACTAACACTTGACCAAAGTTTAATGAAAATCTATCAAAGGGTAAAGGAGATATGGGGCGGACAAGAAAGTGTTACGGACAGACAGACGGACGGACATTCCTATTATCCCGCTGCGAAGGACGGATAGACGAAAGACATTCCTATAATCCCCGCTCCGCTTCGCGGCGGGGGATTAAAAATTGTTGATTTCACAAATCCTGGTATTGATAGCCGCGCTATTCTAATCGCTGTGAGGTCAGAGTGTTGCGCAAATGGGTTAATTATCTCTAGAATCTGGACTGGAATCCTGTTGTCGGGTTTGAAGACCCAGATCAGACGCCGCATGAAATTGGAAGTAAAGAAATTTAAAATGATAATGATTTGCCACTATTACATACCTTTATCTGTAGTCAGTTAACGGACCCCTTAACATGAAATCCGTCATTGAGGAATAAATTATAATAGCCGGTGTATAGTTGTTACGTTACTCGCCTCATAAACCAGGGAGTGTCGGATCAATCCCGGGCCTCTCCAGACTTTCGGATGCGTCTTTTAACCGAGGACCCGGCTCTGTATGACATAAGCTGTTGGTGGGACGAAAAACTAAAACAGACACATATGTAGACCGCATTCTTATACATTTTCCTTGTACATGAGCCAGCGCACGACAAAGACTTTTTTTCTACTACAGAAGTATCGGATCAGCATTTGCATCTAGACAACATGTCCAGTCTTCGCTTGTTGCTCTTTGAATAGCCCACATAGTAGGCTTATTCGAACAGCAAAGGCTCTGATCAGACTGCACGGATGCGCAGGCTGATCTGAGTCTTCAATGGTTACACGTCTTATCGAATTACGTGTTCCCCAAGTCTATGTATCCACTTTGGTCAAAGTCTTCACTTGTTGCTCTTTGAATAGCCCAGAGATCAGAATGCTCACAGGAACAGCAAATGCTCTGATCAGACTGCACAGATCAATTCTCAAACGAGCAATTATGTTTCATGTAAGTGCCTTTTCACACGCAATTACTGTGCGCGTGCTCACTAGTATGACGTAGTATGGTTAATCTGCACGTGCTTACATGACGAACTGCGGAAAACCGTGGGAATCATGTGCTCAGTCGGAGACAGCGCATGGAAAAAAGCAATCTGTCACACTGGTTGTTCACGAGAAGCGAGAGATGTTTAACCCTTTTTGTACCAAATGGAATCTTCCAGCTAATATATGACAGGAGTCCATTTGAAAAATTAGGGGCGTCAGGTTGTGTTTTCTTCAAAATTGATTAGGAAAAGGGCTGAACTTTTTGCAAACAGTGTAGGCCCTGATCAGACGCCGCATTCTTCGGCGTCTGATCTGGGCCTGCACTGTTTGCCAGGGTACCCGCTTAGGGGTTTCCAGTCTGAAATGGGTTAATGGAGAAATAATGAAAACAGCATTACAATAAGATGGTTTAATCGAGGCATTGATGATTTGGGAAAATGGCCCTGGATGGGAGCTCAGACATTCATTCGTTAATCCCTTAAATGCCTTAACTCTAAACAATGCAGACTCTAATCAGAGGCCCTTTATTTGGCTTCTGACCGGGATCTACCATGTTTGCCATTTCCAGACCAGATCGATTCTACAGGTAAACCTTTACACACTACTCTGGCCTCACTGATACGAACAGCGCGGCTGTAATAAACCGCTACCTGGATTTCATACAAATAAGTGACACTCATTTAGAATAAGTATCGTAAAGCTACTGCACTTCGTAAGTTTTGGTCGACTGTCAATCTACCGAAAACTTTCTATGGTGCTGTGTAATAATAAAAACCTTTTCCGAGATGGTATGCTACTCTTGAATTGGCCCCCGCCCATAGGGGCTTGAAGAAATATATGGGCTGCATGATGCTTTCACGCAGAGCTGAATCCGGCCCGCACACTAGTACTGGTAAACCGCTTAGAGGATCTAAGCCTGTCCAGGAACCGCGGTGCGAGGCGGACCGTCAATGCTAATAAACCCTATTGGTTTCATTTGGCGACAGGGCTTGAGATGTCATTTCATCTCAATGTCGGGTAAAAGTCCCACAAAATTGAAAGCAACGTCTCCAAAATGACCTTTACAGTGTTGACGGGGACGTTAAACCACAAATCAATCAATCAATCAATGCTACTCTTGAAGGAAAGAATTTGCTCCCGAAAGGCAAGTATTTTTTTTTTACTTTACGCACATGCGTAATATGTCTGATGAGCCTTTCGCCTATGAATACACTGGAAGTCGCTGGAATAACACACGCACCCACCTTTCATGGACGGTTTTTCCAGGTTGGCGTGCGCATCCATGCAGTCTGATCAATATTCAGCCATTTCAAGTGGTCGCAGTTCTACCCATGGTGAAATGATACACTTACCTTTGACAGTTATGTTATTCTGGGTTTTTGTTTTGTTTGTTAGTTTGATTGAGGTTTAACGTCCCCGTCAACACTGTAAAGGTCATTTTGGAGACGTCGCTTCAAATTTTGTGGGACTTTTTGTCTTTTACCCGACAATCAGATGAAATGACATCTCAAGCCCTGTTGACCAATGATACCAATAGGGTTTATATGCATGGACGGGCCGGCTCGCACCGCGTTGCATGGGCAGGCTTAGATCCTCTAAGCGGTTTACCAGTACTCGTGTGCGGGTCGGTTTCAGCTCTGCGTGGAAGCATCCTGCAGCCCATATATTTCTTCAAGCCCCGATGGGCGGGGGCCGTCTCGGTCTTTGAAGTAGCACGGGTTTTATGTCGAGCGCTAACTAATGTACGATCTCAGTGTTTTGTTACATGCTGAACATGAGGCCGGCTGCGAATTTATTTTCAGTAAAAGGGTATACAATTCCTTGGTCGAGTCTACTGATTAAAATAGGGGTGTGTTGTTGATTTGAATATACCCGTTTTTTTGTTGTTGTTGTTGTTGTTTTTTTTTTTTGAAGAAAAAAAAAACATGGACATATTATTTTCGTCATTGTTGTTCGTCCGTCCGTCATAAGTGGCCGAAGTTCTATCCATGGTGAAATGAGCGAAAACACTTACCTTTGACAGTGCATGTTATTCTAGGTCTATGTTCATGCCGAGCGCTAGCTAATGTACGATCTCAATGGTTTGTTTTAAAACATGCTGAACATGAGACCGACGGTCAAAACCAGTCAGCTTCGGCTACAACATTTTATTTTTCAGCTAAAGGGTATACGATTCATTGGGTGGTGTCACTGGTTATTGTTTTTTTGGGGGTATATTATTTTCGTCACTGGTGTTCGTCCGTCCGTCCGTCCTTCCAACTGTCACAAACATTGTGAATGCAACTACTTTTTTTATTCATCACGCAAACATGCCTATATAGTTTTGACCCCCTTCAACCCCACTTTTATATAGCGAAGCTGGGGTTTACAGGGGTTAATCTTTATGTTCCCTATATAGATTGTGGGTAACCGTTACAACCGCCTCGTCGAGATTGTGCTAACGAGTACCCACAATCTATGTTTTGAGTAGAAATACGAAAAATTATCAGGATTTTTATCTGAAAAAAAATTCCATTTTTGGAGGTAAAATTTTGCCGATGTATTTCAATAGGCGTGTTTTCGTAATGTCTTAGCCTATGGTGACCAAACTGGACTGTAAAACTCGCACGAACTGCAAAGACTCGGGACTTGTAGACCGGAAAAAAACCTGCGCGCTCATATTTCAAACGCCTCGGTGAGTCGATAAAGTAAGCCGTGTAGTGAGAAAGATTCTGACGGATCAGTGTTTGTAAATCCGACCCAGTACCTAGCGCCGGCCAAAGCCTGCACGCTCCTTTTGAAACGCCTTGGTGAGGTGATAGAGATAGCTGTGTAGCCAGAAAAGTTGTGACTGATCAGTCTACGAAAACCTCATCAGGTACTCGGATAAGGAACTGAACTGTTTACGCAAATAACAAAAATTATGTATGTTTTGTTTGTTTGATTTGAGGGTTAACGTCCCCGTCAACACTGTAGAGGTCATTTTGGAGACGTTGCTTCCAATTTTGTGGGACTCTTACCCGACATTGAGATGAAATGATATCTCAAGCCCTGGCGCCCAATGAAACCATTAGGGTTTATAATCATGGACGGTCCTACTCGCACTGCTTTGCCTGGGCAGGCTTAGATCCTCTAAGCGGTTTACCAGTACCCGTGTGCGGTCGGATACAGCTCTGAGTGGAAGCATCATGCATCCCATTTATTTTTTTCAGCCCTGATTGGCGGGGGCCAAGAGGTTGTGGTGTATATAGATATCTAGAGCTCTGGGAACAATTCGCTATGTGCTCAAGAGCGATTTCGATTTGGCCATTATAAACAAGCAAGTACTCGTGTGCGGTTGGTTTCAGCTCTGCGTAGCCCATCTATTTCTTCAAGTCCCGATGGGCGGGGCGTAATTATGTATGCTAAAGTCATGACTGATCATTCTTGTGAACGTCACTTTAACCCATCAGACCTAGTTCTTGCACGATCTGCAAAAACTCAAGATTAACCTGCAAATCCTGCCTAACCAGCGTAGATCAGCCTTTCCGTATGCGCAGTTTGATTAGCATTTCCGTTTTGTAGGCATCTGATCATGATCTACACGGTTTCAAAAAAAAAAAAAAAAAAAAAAAACAAAAAAAAAAACACGCACACACACACACAGGAGTTATTACAAGTTATGCTATATATATAAATGTCAGGATTTTTATTATAAATAATGGAATCGCCTCGTTAAACACGAAGCTAAGTTCGAGCGAGCGCCAGCCAAATACAATAAGATTCACATGACCGGTAAAGACGTAGATTGGAGCCTGACTAGAGTTGATCAGCCTGCACAACCGCGAGGTCTGATTAGAGACAATCATCGGGCATTCAGATTGGGATAACGCTGGTCATGTCATAGATACGTTTACATGTATCGCAGCGACGAATAAACACTACAAAAAATGGAATCGCCTCGCTAACTGTAGTTTGAGCCATTAAGTCCTGAACGAGCAGTAAAGACCTCACAGCCTGTGCACCCGCTCAGCCTCATCTGGACCAGCCTGCGCATTCGCACAGTCTCATCTGCAGCATCTGAGGAATGAAAAGAGGGAAGTGAAAACATGCTAAGTTCTGTACCGAAAGGTCAAGCGGATTTTCTCCGGGTAAGCCGAGTTTCGCCCACCTTTGATTAACGATCGACATCTTGAAAGAGCCATATTACCACACTACACCTACCAAAAAAGATGGGTCAATTTAGGAGTGTTTACGAGATGCAATCTTGCATTTTCTAAACTCTATCTGTCTGTCTGTCCATTGGTCTATCTTGTCTGTCTGTGCCTATCTGTTTGTCTGTCGGTCGGTCGACCAATGTCCAAAACGGATGTCCGAATTTTGATCGAAAGGCAAAAAAACATGGAAACTTCAAAACATCTAATGCGACATCAAATTGAAACAACACGCGACCAAACATCGGAAGACAAAACATCTTGAATGTCACACACGCAGACACACACACATACACAAAGACAAAACATCGAAAAAAAATCGTCTTTTTTGTATACAGAAAACGGACCGGGAAAACACATGAGCATATAAAAGATAAATTCTTCAACACTGATACACTGCGCCATTCAACCGTGTTTGTTTTAAACCTTTTCCCTTTTTCATTTCCAATAACTTTCGTGATTTATTTTTCTTTTTTTTTTTTTTTGTTCTTCTTCTTTTTTCATAATTAATTATCAGTTGTACACACAGGTAATAATTAAATACACTCCGCGTAACTTTCGCATGGATTTCGCGGCAAAGATAACCTGCGGCAAAGAGGTAAAGCTACCGAAACACTCGGAATATGCTCCGCGAATCGCGAACGACGACGGTTCGCGGAGTGTTTGCGAGTAAAACACTCCGAATAATTTTCAGATTCGGAATGTTTTAGAGGGCCAAAAGAATCATGCGAAATGAAGAAATTCGGAATAAAGAGTCTTTCGGCTGTTCTGCGCGACCTGTACTGTAAATATGAATCCAATAATAACCTGCTGTTATGGACAACCCCTATGTTAGAAAGCAGTATGGATCCAGATCAGATGCCATATCTGATGGGGATCTATACTGTTTGTCATGCAATTTGTTATGTTAACAAAAATATACCAAGAATGTGATGGTTAATAGTCAACAATTGGAGATGCTTAATTTATTCAGCAGGATAACGGTTAAGCAAGTCAGCTACAGAACCATATATTGAGTATGTGCCTCACTGAGGGTCCAGTGTCAGACGCCTATACTCAAGTGGTTTTTGGCTTTTTGCACTGGATACACTGATGGTTAATTCTTGAAGAAATTGAAATGATCTTGAATGGGCTGTAAAACGTTAACCAAAACGTTATCCTGTAAATTATGTAGCTATATACCGGTACAAGTCTGGGTAACGAATATCCTTGTCTAGCCAGGTTGGGGGGGGGGGGGGGGGGGCAAATGTCCCTTTCTGAAATAAGCAGTGGGGGGCAATTGTCCACCTGTTAAATAAGCACTGGGGGCAGATGTCCATACCAAAAATAAGCTCTGGGGGGCAAATGTCCGGGTCGCATTTTCAACTTGGGGGCAAATGTTCATTTTTAGATTAAATCATTGGGGGGCAAACGTCCTCGGGGGCTAACGTCCAGAGACCAGCTAAAGTATTCTTAGTGATGCGAACAGCAAAGGTGCTGACTAGAATCAGGGCCTGACAAATCAAAAAATTTTCCACTTGCCCAGTCGGGCGAGTAAAATATTTTTGCACTTGCCCAGCTCAAATTCCTACTTGCCCAGCATTTTGGAACTCAAAATGGGGGGTGGATGGGTGCGGGAGGATAATGGTGACGATGATGACAACCAACATTTATAAATATTATCCAAGGTTTCTATCTAGTTTTAAACACAACAACTTTCCATTAGGGTCTAGTTACTTCATGTTTGTGTTTCCCTTTGGTGTCTCTGATGGGAGATGTGGGTTAATTGTATCGATTCCTGATCATTGCCTTCACTTCTATTTATTTCCCTCTGTGCGGTAATACAGTAGAAAAAAGTGAAGTTGTCATGGTAATTAATTAACAGTACTTTTTCAAGTTAATTGCTGACATGACATTTCATAACATCATATCTGATTAGCAATTTAAGATACCGTTATATTCATTCATTTTCCTTGACATGCATCATTAACACGAGCTGCAGCCAATTTATTCAAAAGATCAGAAGTGTCAGGGCAGCGAGATAAGAGATTAAAAGAAATCAGTTTAGTTTACAATTTAATGATTCAACCACAAGACCAGGACCCCTCCATCCAAAATGAGTCCAAACTTTCACACAAGCGAGTTCAATGCGAACATCAATGTTTTCCGCCATCCAAATCGTCGTCCACAAACCACTGCTACCATTTTTCTGTACGCAGTCGGTAAATGACGTCATCCGACGCCAGCAACCCCACACGTTAACCCTTTTTGTAACCAAATGGAATCTTCCACCTTAAATGTAGCAGGAGTCCATTTAAAAATTGAGGGGTGTCAGGTTGTGTTTTCTTCAAAACTTTTTTGGAAATTAGCTGAAAATTTTGCAAACAGTGAAGGCCCTGATCAGACGCTGCATTCTGCTGCATCTGATCTGGGCCTGCACTGTTTGCCAACTACCCCTTTTGCGGTTTCCGGTACAAAATGGGTTAAGCAAGGGCTAAGCAAGTTAAGCAGATGACATTTTAAAAGTACATATATTCTCTTCTTCAGCGTCCATCTGATAAAATTGGCTTATAGTTGGGAGGGGGGTGTTGTTTTCTGTTTCTGCACATCCATTCATTTTCCCCTTTCTCCTCTGTCCCTCACTTTCATCTCCTCTAGTCATTATGATCTATCTCTTTTCTCCCTTTCTCTGGGACACAACACAAAATGACCCACAAGAGTTGACGTGTCGTTAAACCCAAAACAATCAATCAATTGAAGGTCTAAGACTACCGGGTATCAAGACCATTCTTCTGTAAGGATCCCCTTTCATTAAATTTTTATAGTCATTATTACACCTCACTAATCAAACAACTTCTGGATTCTCCAATGGATGGTCTTGTTTGTTTGTATTTGAGTTTAACGGCCCAGTCAACACTATTTTTAGGTCATTTTTGAGCCGGTCAGTTTACCTATCCACACTTTTTCGGTTAACCAGTACAGTGCACATTCTTTTGCCAGAAATTGACAACTGCTCTTCGGGAATCGGCGGAAGGGAGAGAATGACTGTAGCAGAGAGTTCAGGATCAGTCACCATGGAAGAATGGTGCCGACCCCGGCAGGTATCGAACTCACATCCTCCTGATCACCAGTCAGACATGCATCAGACTGAGCTACGCGTGTGTACCGAGGCCGGCCCCAAGGGTGGTCTTCCTGTACTGGACTACATGTGAATGTAGGGCATTGTCAATTTGAGGTCAACCTCAGTAAACTTGTGTCTGTGTATGAATGCTGATAACCCTTCAGTTATGACAATATTAGATAAAGCTAAGTTCCTCTTTAACCCTTTTTGTACCGAATGGAATTTTCCTCCTTATAAATAGCAGGAGTTCATTTCAAAATTTAGGGGTGTCAGGTTGTGTTTCATCAAAATTGATTTGGAAAATGACTGAACTTTTAGCAAACAGTAGAGGCCCTGATCAGACGCCACATTCTGCGGCATCTGATCTGGGCCTGCACTGTTTGCCCTTGTACCTGTTTTGGGTTTTTTAGTACTAAATGGGTTAATACTCAATGAATCAAACGAAATATCGGATGATACATGTGTAGGTTAAGAACTATCACACAGCCCTGCCTGTTATTTTAACCCGTAACCCATTGTATGCTCTTGGACTTCCATTGCTACCGGGTATATGTTGGACATATAAGGGGTGTCAGGCCTATTTTTTGTTTTTATTCTATTTTGATGGAAAATCCTGTCGGCAAACAATGCAGGCCCTGATCAGATGCCGCATTCTGTGGCGTCTGATTTGGGCCTTCATTGTTTGCCAAGGTACCCCATTAGGGGTTTCCCCGCATGCAATGGGTTAATGCAACACAGAAAATTCTAGAGAATTTGAGAATCTTACCTTATTATTTTGAAGAAAAATTAACCCTTAGCCCGCAGAATAAAGCCACACCCATTTCTGGCTAGCAGCCATCAAATGACATAATATAATGTTTTTGTTCAAATTCACAAACTGAATGGCAAGCAGTGTAGATCCAGATCAGATGGCTGCTTCAGCCATCTGATCTGGATCTACAGTTTGCAAAGGAACAGCGGGATAAGGGTTAATGCATGGAATTACATGTGAATTGTCTGTCCAGCAAAATAAAAAGAAAATTCCTTTTGCTTCTTGTGATTGAACTTTGACCCTTATCCTGTTGAATAAATTAAGCCACATCCATTTAAGTCTATCCGCCAATCAAATTACTTGATATATGGTATTCATTAAGTTCACAAACTGCACAACAGTTTTGGGTTTGTCATGTTCACGGGATAGGGGTTAACCCTTAAGAGCGCATCTGAAAATGTTGTCTGCTTATGTTGTCTGCTGAATTTTTTTTGAAAACTTTTTAAAAATGTTTATGCTTACAGGCAAACTGTGTGTGCCCAGATCAGACTGCTCCTACAGGAGCAGTCTGATTTGGGCCCACACTGTTTGCAAAAAATTACTTTTAAGGTAACCGGCAGACGGCAAAACAGATGACAGTTGTCGCGATTGGCATTTGAAGGGTGAAAGTGACAAGAAAATTGTTTGATTTGAGGTTTAACGTCACCGTCAACACTGTAATGGTCATTTTCGCGACTTTGCTTTCAATTTTGTGGGACTTTAATCAGACATTGAGATGAAATGGCATCTCAAGCCCTGCCACCCAATGAAACCAATAGGGTTTATATTTATGGGCCGGCCAACTCGTACCGCTTTGCCTGGGCAGGCTTAGATCTTCTCTAAGCTGTTTACCAGTACTCCTGTGCGGGTCGGTTTCAGCTCTGCATGGAAGCATTATGCAGCCCATCTATTTCTTCAAGCCCCGATGGGCGGGGGCCGAAAGTGAAAAGAAAAGTTGGTTTTATTATTTTACACAGTAATATACATGTAGGCTGATGATTCTCACAAATGTCAAGCTTAGTTTCTACAAAAATTGAGGAAACAACATTTGAAAATGTATATGTATGTACATGTATCAAAAGGCCCCCACCCACCAGGGCTTGAAGAAAAAATTGGGCTGCAGGATGCTTCCATGCAGAGCTGACACTGACAGCACGTGAGTACTGCTAAATCACTTTGGGGTTCTGAGCCTGCCCAGGAAAAGTGGTCCGAGTCGGACCACCCATGCATATAGACCTTATTGGTTTCATTGGGTGGCAGGGCTTGAGATTTCATTTCATCTCAATGTCAGGTAAAAGTCCCACAAAATTGGAAGCAATGTCTCCAAAATGACCTATAAAGTATTGATGGGGATGTTAAACCTACTAAATGTAAGTCATTTAAACGAACAGAATGGAACCGAACAAAATCTTTTACACTCACTCAGGTGTCATCACAACACAAAAATTTCAGTAAAAATAAGGCTAGACATTTTATATGTGAAACATCAGCTTAATTAACTGTCAAGCTTGATTTTGTCTGAAAGATACACAATAAAATGTCATTTGCTTTGACTTTTTTTCTTGGAACTTACATACATCTGTTATCCATGTTGCATGTAGCAGTTTGCCAGACTCAGTGATGCTTAATTAGGGCCCCGCACTGAAAGTGTGGGTGCCCTATAGTAATCACTCTGTCCGTCCGTCTCACGGTCTGTCTGTCTGTCTGTCTGTCTGTCCGTCCACAAATTTCTGATAGCGCTGCCGGGGCCCTAGTCAGTTTCACTGACAGCTCTAGTTCTGTTGAATTTTACAATGCAATACAAGATTGATTGAGTGGACAAATGTTTCATATTTTTCACTGAAATTGACATACCTGTAAGACAGCACTACTAGTTTTCTATCAGTCCTGGCACTACTGTCAAATGTTTCTTTTCTATGTATTTGTTTGATTTGAGGTTTAACGTCCCCGTCAACACTTTCTTTTCTATGTAAAGATCAACAATATGAATAGGAGTCAAGAGCACACCCACTTGTCATTCGACATTGATGACCACTGATTGGTCAATGTACCACCAACAGTACCAAAAATAATGTGCCATGATGTTAATTGTTGAAGTCACAAGTGTCAAACCTGACTGCATTCTTAAAGTCAAAGACAGAGGTACATGTATACTCAGATTCAATGAAAACGCACCACTTGGACTATATCTCAATTTTTTTTTATCGCCCTTGCCCATCGGAGCTTGAAGAAATAGTTTGGGCTGCATGATGCTTCCACGCAGAGCTGAAACTGACCACACATGATTACTGGTAAACCTCTTAGAAGGACTAAGCCTGCCCAGGCAAAGTGGAGTGAGTTAGACTGTCTAATGCATATAAGCTGTACAGTTTCATTGAGCGAAAGGGCATGAGATGTCATTTCATCTCAATGTCTGGTATTAAAAAGTCCCACAAAATTGGAAGTAGCATCTCCAAAAAGACCTATTCAGTGTTGATGGGGACCTTAAACCTCAAATCACAAAAATAATGGTATCAATAAGCCTGTCAAGGAATGAACATGGTATGATTGCCAACTTGGGTTAACTGACTAGTGTTGACAGGGACGTTAAACCTCAAATCAAACGAACAAAAAAAACCTCATTTTAATTGATTCACAATATTTTCAACATTTGACCACATTTAATGAATTATCATCAACTTATCCACAGACTCACTACAAAGTTACAGTATTTCATATAGTCCGCACAACCGAAAAATCAAAATCACATATCCTAATAGCGGGTACATGTATACCCACCATTATCAGCAAGTGTTGATACAGAGCTACAGATAAGGCGCGTATCCGCGTAAATACGCATTAATTTTCATTAAAAACGCATTGAAAATCGATTTTTCGCGTACCGATACGCATTGGAAAAAACGGGTACGTCATGGTCCCGACGGGTGCAAAATAAAAGTTGGAGTAAACCGACTTCGTTTCGGTAAATCGAGCAACCCAACTTCATATCCGGTTCTGCCAAAAGCCGCTGAATAATACGTCTGATTGGTACTTTCATTTTCGTTAGACCAATCGTGATTAGAAGAACAGATCGGCAAGGGAAATTACTCTGTTGGTTTCCAATGCAAACAAATGGCGCAGAAATCGTCGAAGTCCGGTCGTTTTAGACCGAAAATTCCAGCAAATGGGGGCAACATATTGAACTTCCTAACAAGGAAGGAAGTAACAGACCCTCAGTGAGGCACTTCTAATGAATACCAACAACATAATTATGTTTATGCTGAAATAAGAAAAATATATGTACTTTATTATGTGTCAAAATACTCTTTCCAAAAAATTGTGTAACATTTTACTCTTTCAGTAAATTTCTAGGACCTGAAATACCCTTTGAAAAGAAAATCAGGGAGTAAAATACTCTTTGGCCTAAAAATTATCTGTAGCTCTGGTTGATAGGCATCAATGCCTCATGCTTCAAATTAAACACTGTATCATTCTGGTCTTGTGTGGTGTTGTCCCTTTCTTTCTGTATCGCCATGGCAAGCTGCTGAAGGTTGATTGGCACTGGTTGAATACGACCTCATATGCGCCGTCTTTAAGGTAGACGGCACTGCATGTTACGTGACGTCACTAAACATTCTTGTACTGTCATCACAATATGGCGGATGCCGGTAACCAGAGTGACTGCAGCATTAAAAATCCGGGCTATTAAATGGAAGGTATGCAAGAAAAAGAATGCTACATGTTTGTGTGTGTGAGGGGTGGATAGAAAAATCCATCCCTCGGGATCACTGTTAAGCCTCGTGATGCCTGACAGTGACCCTTAGGACGTATTTTCCATCCAGCCCTAACACCCATATAAGATTCTTATATTCTTCTGTTTCTTTTCTTTCATTCATTTCCTCGCTTCCTAGTCTCTTATTTAGTCGTCTCTACTTCATGTATGTACATCTCTTCTCCTTTCTCAGGGAGACAACACAAAATGATCCTCAGGGGTTAATGTTATGTTAAACCCCAACAGGAAAATCCAGTACTTTACTCAGTTACATGTAGATTCTGATCAGATGCTGCATTCTGTGAGTCTGACTGTAAGTCACATACTACATGTATATGTACATGTATGCATCTGACTGTTGATCTTCATTGGGTTTGGGAACATTTTTTCATAAAGATAAATCATGAAATTTTTACTATAGAAAAAAATAACACGTGAAAAAGTACCTATGCACTATACTGTTATAAATACGGCCCCCACCCATTCGGGGCTTGAAGAAATAGATGGGCTGCATGATGCTTCCACGCAGAGCTGAAACCGACCACACATGAGTACTGGTAAACCACTTAGAGGATCTAAGCATGCCCAGGCAAAGCTGTGCAAGTTGGACTGTCCATGCTTATAAACCTATAGTTTTCATAGGGTGGCAGGGCTTGAGATGTCATTTCATCTCAAAGTCGGGTAAAAGTCCCACAAAATTGGAAGCAATGATTCCAAAATGACCTATACAGTGTTGACGGGGACCTTAAACCTCAAATCACACAAATAATGGTATAAATAAGCCTGTCAAGGAATGGTTGGTTGGTTGGTTTGATGATTGATTTGAGGTTTAATGTCCCCGTCAGCACTGTAAAGGTAATTTTGGAGACGTTGCTTTCAATTTTGTTGAACTTTTACCCGACTCTGAGATGAAATGACATCTCAGGCCCTGTCCCCCAATGAAACCATAGGGTTTATTAGCATGGATGGACAGGCTTAGATCCTCTAAGCGGTTTACCAGTACTAGTGTGTGGGCTGGATTCAGCTCTGTGTGGAAGCATCATGCAGCCCATATATTTCTTCAAGCCCCTATGGGCGGGGGCCTGGTCAAGGAATGGACCTGGTATGGTTGCCAGCTTGGGTTAACTGACTAGCTTAGCATGACCTATAATAGTGTTGACTGGACCATTAAACTCCAAAACAGAAACTAGATCGTGCAGTCTATAGCACCCCATTGCAAATCCCCACGTTTGCAAAAGCCCCACGTTTTCAACAGAAATGGCAAAAATACAACACACAGAATTTTAAAGTATGACCGACTATTCCAAAGAACCCAATCTGACCCTGGAGTCAGAGTTGGGGTCTTTTGCTTTGTGTTTGTGTTTCTTTCCCTTGGTGTCCCTGGTGGGAGCTATGGGTTAATTGTATCAATTCCTGTTCTATTTTACTTGTTTGTATTCTACTTGTCACCCCCCTTAGATGACTATGTTGTGAAAAAGTTATATCCCCCTCCCCCAATACACACACACACTCCTCGGACCCAACAAAGTCAGACACCTAGGGCATGGCCAAGGGTCAGAGCAAAAATCTGTTAAAATATGTTTTACATCTTCCATTACTATAAGTACATATGAAAGTTTGCTAAATCTATAAAATTGACTTTGTAATCAAATGTTATTGATATTTGACCTTTTGACCCTTTCGCTGTGCCCCAGGGGGCGGGGACAAAAAATAAATATGCTCTTGCACACAGCTTTTATTTCAGGAACCCAAACATCAAATCTATGTGGATTCCCAATAAAGGTTCAGGAGGAGATAGCCAGCTGGACAGAGGCGATAACAATATCCCAGTTTTCTTTAAAAAAAAAATCCCACAAAAAACGTGGGGTCAACTTACAGAGCTGAAAACAGAATGATTTTTTATCCCCGGGATAAAAAATCATTCTGTTTTGAGCTCTGTCAGTTCACCTAAAATGACCTGATTTAGCAGGCCTGTTTACATTTTGTACTCAAGTGCGCTTCATTCCTCATCAGTGCAGGAAAACAACAACTTATATACTTGGCCTAGCTAAATAGGTCAGGGCTGGTATTAAATGTCACTTAATCTGGAAGCCTCCTTAATTATTTATGTATCTGTGTTAAGCAGATAATTTGATTTATTTTCTTATTCTCAGGACAAAAGAAGGCTTGACATTTCATGTGAATGAATTCACACAGAAAATTCAAATGTAATGTCGGGCCTTCTTTTTCTGTGCAAGAAAAAAAGAAATAAACATTGGAAATGTTGTCTGCTTGTTGTGATTAGCACCTGAAGGGTTGGGGTTCAAAGGGTAGACATATCATTATACTGATTTATGAGTTACACATGGGATACAACCTTAGAGGACCAGTTTGAATCATGACTAGACTAGTAGTGGCAGACAGCATACGTTTGTTTGATTTGAGGTTTAACATCGCAGTCAACTCTATTTAGATCATTTTTGGAGATGTTGCTGGAACTTGCTTCCAACTTTTGTTGGACTTTAACCGACAAATCAATCACTGTCCCCAATGGAACCAAACGAGTTTATATGCATGGGCGGTCAGACTCGCACCACTTTGTCTGGCAGGCTAAGATCTTCTAAGCGGTTTACCAGTACTCGTGCAGTCAGTTTCAGCTCTGCGTGGCAGCATCATGCAATCCAATCTATTTCTCCAAGCCCTGATGGGGTGGGGTCCAAGATAACATTAGGCTTGATATTCTGCTGGGTGGACAATTCTTATTAACCCATTGTATGCGGGAAACCCCTAAAGGGTTACCTTGGCAAACAGTGCAGCGCAGATCAGACGCAGCAGAATGCGGCGTCTGATCAGGGCCTGCACTATTTGCTAACAGAATTTTCCATCAAAAATAGATTAAAAATGGGAAAATAGGCCTGACACCCCTTATATGACAAATGGACTTGTTTTATTTTGTTCGTTTGTTTTGAGGTTTAACCTCCCCTTTGACACTGTATAGGTCATTTTGGAGACGTTGCTTCCAATTTTGTGGTACTTTTTCCTGACATTGAGATGAAATGACATCTCAAGCCCTGTTGCCCAATGAAACCAATAGGGTTTATAAGCATGGACAGTTCGACTCGCACCGCTTTGTCTGGGCAGGCTTAGATCCTCTAACTTAGCGGTTTACCAGTGCTCGTATGCAGGTCAGATTTAGCTCTGCGTGGAAGCATCATGCAGCCTTTGTATTTCTTCAAGCCCCGATTGGCGGGGGCCAAAAATGGACTTGTCCAACATATAGCAGTGGAAGAGTCCACTAGCATACAATTAAATATGAAACCTTTACCAGAAAGATCAAAGCTGGTAGCATTTTAACATGTTTCCCAACTTCTTCCCTTATCTTGCTGAATTTTAATTTAAGCCACTCCCATTTCTGTCTCTCAACCACTCAAATTACTTGATGTAAGTTATTGCTGCAAATTCATAAACTGAATGCCAAACAGTGTAGATCCTGATCAGATGGCTTCTTCAGAAGCCATCTGATCTGGATCTACACTGTTTCCAAAGATAGCGGTTGTCGTGAACAGCAAGATAAGAGTTAACCCTTCTTCCTGATTTTCTGAAGTGGACTCTTCTTTTCTGTGAGTCTGGATGCATTATTGTAATTAGGGGTTTTCGTCAATAATAATTTACAGAATGGCAAGCTTTCCCTGCAGAGCTGAAAACGAACGAACGTGGGTACTGGTAAACCTTTATGAAGGACAAAACCGGCCCAGGCAAAGTGGTTTGTTTGTTTATTTATATTGAAGTTTAACATCCCCGTCAACATTATTTAGGTCATTTTTGAGACGTTGCTTGCAGTTTTGTGGGACTTTTACCTGTCAATGAGATGAAATGACATCTCAAGCCCTGCCGCCCAATGAAACCAAAAGGCTTATATGCATTGAACTGTCTGACTCGCACCGCTTGCCTGGGCAGACTTAGTCCTTCAAAGCGGTTTAACAGTACTCATGTGTGGTCAGTTTCAGCTCTGTGTAGAAGCACCTTGCAGCCCAATCTATTTCTCCAAGCCCCGATGGGCAGGGGCAAACCAGGCAAACTGGTGTGAGTTGGACACTGTCTGCATATAAACCGTAGGTTTCTTGAGTTGTTGAGGCTTGAGATGTCATTCATCTCAGTTTGGGTACAGTCCCACAAAACTGGATGCAGTGTCTCATAAATGGCCTCAAAAGTGTTGACTGGGCTGTAAAACCTCAACACCAACAAACAGGATGGCAAGCTGTATTTTTTTGGGGGGGGGGGGGGTTACGACCCTTTCAAGATTATTTCACTCATATCGAGCCGATCGTTAATTAATCAGAGGTGGGCGAAAACCGGAGTACCCGGAGAAAAACCACCTGACCTTCCGTTGCAGAACTTGGCGTCTCACACGTGGCCCGAGCGAGGCGGCAAGCTGTATACAGGGTTTTACATTGGTTTTAAATTTTTTGGGTCCAGTGGAAGCAGGTGTAAAAAAATAGGGGTCCAACCTCAAATATTAGGGGTCCAGGCTCTGAGAATAATTTGACAACACCTATATTCCAGGTTTATGTGCTTTTATATATATAAAAAAGAAAAAAAAAGAGAATGCAACATATCCTTACTGCATGATTGATATATACAGAAAAAGAAAAAAAGTAACTCTTACTGTCTTTGGTAACTTTTTGTCCGATTTCTTCTTTAAAAAGCTGAGTAGAACTATTTTAACCCATTTTGTACCGGAAACCCCAAAACAGGTTCCCCAGCAAACAGTGCAGGCCCAGATCAAATGCCGCAGAATGTGGCGTCTGATCCGGGCCTCCACTGATTGCTAATAAGGCAGTCATTTTCCAAATAAATTTTGATGGAAACACAACCTGACACCCATAAACTTTGAAGTGGACTCCTGCTATATATAAGGAGGAAGATTCCATCTGGTATGAAAAGGGTTAACTACTCACAAAACATTAGGTCATTCTCATGCCATATCCATTTATAGTTTTGTAGCCAACTCAATTTGGCTGCACATTTTTTGGTCGAACCGGCCGGCAGAGTCGGCCGATGATGTTGAACTTGAAGTAGAAGCTTCGGTATCAAAAACTGCTGGTCGTATCTCTGAGGACTGACTCTCCTCCTGATTGTCATGCCGATTGTCAGAATATTTTCTTTTTCCGAAAAAGCTTTTCAGTGTGGTCTGTTTAGACATTTTGCTCTGAAATGATTGACAGTTTGTTCTAAGTTATTTTTACTGAAATTGCTGTTGATTATTTCGAAATGTTCCAATTACAACGTTTTATCGCTTAGTTACTCAGGAAGAAGCATTACGATTTTCCGATAAGAATAGCGACCATTTATTAGTCAATATAAATACACGGCTTGGTCATTTTCTAAATTAGGAGCGGGGAAATACCAGTTTTGATGTTTTTCAATGACAAAAAACGTGCATGACGCAGGTGTAAAATATTTTGGTGTACAGGCGGGAAAATGTGTGTATATGGACGCAGGATCTTGCATCCCGTAAAACCCTGTGAAAAGATCCTAATGAGATCTCATCTGGATCTACACGGATTTAGTTCAGCAAGAGCTTGTGATCACTGCAACTGCTGTAGCCACATTGTTGGCATCATTGGCATCTGCATTTAGCCCATAAGGAACGAGGGCATTTGGAAAGTATTATAAGTGGGTGCGGGCTTACCTAGTAGTGGTCCTCCAAAGTATTCTCCCTTGAACTATACACACTTTTCCAGTCTTTTTATCCACTCGGAAAATGTATTTTTGAAGTCCTTTTAGGGTATACTGTTTATACACTACAAAAGGCATGATATGGCTTTCAAAACACATCCTCACAGGCATATTTTTGTATACATGTATGGGTTGAGCCAGAAGTCACAGGTATTAAGATCTGGACTTTATGGAGGATGTGGTAAAAGTTTAATATTCAACAAGTCCAAATATTAGACCATCATGGCTGATCTATATACAGGGGCGATGTCATATAGAATATGAAGACCACGCAAACCTGCATGTGGGTGTACAAGCTTTGCCATTCTGTCTGCAGCTGGATTGTGAACCAAATTTGTTGAAATTTTAGAATTACTACAAAACCTTAAGGTGTCCCAATGTTTGGGATTTTTTAGCTCACCAGAGCCGAAGGCTCCGGGGGAGCTTATAGGATAGGCAGTTGTCCGTCGTCGTCTGCGTCTGCGTCGTCTGTGTCTGCGTCAACACTTTCAAACGACATCTCCTCTGAAGCCACTGGGCAGATTGGGCTCAAATTTTATCTGTAGCATTCTTGGGCTGGGGGATTGAAAGTTTGTGTTTTTTATGAAAATAGGCTCATTAGTTTGGTTGCTATGGCAACTTAGAGTTTCCATAGACTTATAATGGGGAAAATTGAAAAATGGCTTTTACTGCCAAGCCTCTACAGATATTTTGACAAAACTTTCATAGAAATGTTCCTTTGGCAATCTACTACATGCCATATGATTTGAGGCCTACTGCTCATTTCTATTGGTTGCCATGGAAACCAAAATAAAAAAAATAGAAAAAAAAATACTTCAAAAATCATCTCCTCAGAAACCGAATGCTCTATTAGGCTGAGAGGTTTTGGAAATATTCACCATATTTGCCTTTATAGGTTTTGTGTTTTTTATAAAATTTGGCTCCTTAATTTGGTTGCTATGGCAACTGAGATTTTCCATAGACTTATAATGGGGAAAATTGAAAAATCGCATTTGCTGCCAAGTTATTGCAGATATTTTGACAAAACTTTTATAGAAATGTTCCTTGAGTAAATGTTTCTCAGCCATATGCTTTAATGCCAACATGGGGGTCCCCCAGGTTAAGCCGGGGCCATGCCCCACCCCCTCCACTTCATAAAATGCCATATAACTTGGAAACCATCCAGATCCCCACCCCAAAACCATATATATTCTTGTTCCGTATGATAAGATGCATTCAGTGACACCAACCTGGGGGTCCCCCGGTACATGCCGGGGTCATGCCCCACCCCCTCCATTCAATAAAAGGCCCAATATCTTGGAAACCTTACAGATCCCCACCCCTAAACCATATATATTCTTGTCCTTATGAAAATATAAGTTCACTGACACCAATTTGGGGGGCTCCCGGGGTGCGCCTGCGCCTTGCCCCACCCCTTCTTCTTCACAAAAGGCCATATATCTCAGAAACCATTTAGATCCCCACCCCAAAACCATTTACATGTATATTCTTGTTCCTTATGATAAGACGCATTCAGTGACACCAACCTGGGGGTCCCCCGGGTTGTGCTGGGGTCATGCCCCACCCCCTCCATTTCATAAAAGGCCCAATATCTTGGAAACCTCTCAGATCCCCACCCCTAAACCCTATATATTCTTGTTCCTCATGAAGAGACTCATTCATTGACACCAATTTGGGGGTCTTCCTGGGTGCGTCGGGGCCTTGCCCCACCCCTCCACTTCACAAAAGGCCATCTTTCACAGAAACCATCCAGATCCCCACCTCAAACCTTAAATATTCTTGTTTCTTATGATAAGAAGCATTCATTGACACTAACCTGGGGGTCCCCCAGGATGTGCCGGAGTCGTGCCCCACCCCTGCATTCATTAAAGACCCAATATCTTGGAAACCTTACAGATCCCCACCTCTAACCATATATATTGTTGTTCTTATGATAAGACACATTCATTGACATCAACCTGGAGATCTCCCGGGTCAAGCAGGGCCTTGCCCCACCCCACCACTTCACAAAAGGCTATATATCTCAGAAACTGTTCAGAGCCCCACCCCTAAACCATATATAATTATCTTCTTTGTGATAAGACACATTCAAATAACACTAGCTTGGGAGTAATCTGACTGCCTGGGTCATGCCCCACTGCTTTACTTCATTAAAAGCCAGATATCTCAGAAATCATTCCGATCCCCACCCATCATCATCATCATCATCAACGGATTTTTGATTAACGTGCAGGTACAGGGGCAACATCCACATAAGTGGGCCCCCTTCCAGGTAGCTGGCTTGCTGCACGCATGGCAGATCTTACACCAGATCTCCAGGCTTGTCTATCATGAGGATCGATAGCAGAGAGCTTCCATTCTCTGCAATCTCTTTCTGTTAGCTGCTTCCGGGTCATCTTGGGCCTTCCTGGCCCCCGCTTTCCACTTACCTGTATGTCACAGGCAGTCTTGATTGCACTGTTGGAGCGTTCTACATGTCCATACCAGCGAAGTCTTCTCTCTTTCAAGATGAGGTCCAGGTTCTCAATGCCAAGACGCTCCAGTAACTCACTGGACCTGATGGTGACAGTGTCCTGTGGCTTGACATTGCAGATCTGTCTGATCATTGCCCTGTCATTTCGCTGTAGACGTTGGAGGTTTGGCTTTGTCAATGGCCATGTTTCACTGGCATGGAGCATTGCGCTCCGCACACAAGAGCTATACACACGGCCACGTGTCTTGAACGAGAGGTGGCGGGAAGAGAGAACTGGTAGCAACTCCTTGAATTTCTTCCAGGCTGTTTTCACACGTGATGTAGTTGAAAGGTCGCAACCACCCCCTGCAGAGAGCATATCACCCTGGTAGCAGAAGGAAGCTACAACCTCCAGCTTGTCTGATCCGACTTGAACTTCCCTCTGTGGTCTGCCATCTAAGGGGCGTGCAGTTCCTTGGCACCGTGTACACCTGTACTCAGGGTCCTCTATCAAGCGTTTGAGCTCACTGCATTTCTTGTGCACCCAGAACTTGCAGCCATTACAAAAGATACTGTTGCTGCCAACTCCAGTGCGACATACAGCGCATGGGAACTGGCCTGTACTCTGCAAGAGGTCCAGACCTGTACCACAGATCATGATCTTTGTCTTGCCTGCATTCACTCTCAGCCCTTTCGCCTCCATTGCCTCTTTCCAAGTTAAGAGCCTCCTGACACATTCCTCAAGGGATTCAGCTATGATGACAAGGTCATCAGCATACAGGTCCTCCCAGGGGACTCCAGAGCGGAACTCGCATGACAAGGCTTCAAGCACAATGATGAAAAGCAGTGGGCTGAGAACAGAGCCTTGATGAACACCCACCTTCACCTCGAATTCTTCACTGTAACCATCACCGACGCGGACACGGCTCCGAGCATTTGCGTACATCCCTTGGACCAGTTTCACAATCCACTCGTCCACTCCAAGTTTTCTTAGTGCCCACCAGATGACTTTCCGAGGCACTCGATCAAATGCCTTCTCCAGGTCTACAAAAGCCATGTAGAGTCTCTTGTTGGCCGCCAGATACTTCTCTTGAGCGTTTCATATATCATATATCAGAAACCATTCACATTCCCACCCATAACTATAATATTCTTGTTCCTTATGATAAGACTCATTCAGTCACACCAACCTGGGGGTCACTTTGTGCTAGGGCAATGCCCCCCACCCGTCCACTTTAGAAGGCCATATATTTCAGAAACCATTCAAATCCTCACCCCATAATCATATATGCTCTTGTTCCTTATCAATAGCACACCCACTTGGGGGTTGCAGGGGCCATTCCTCTCCTCTCCATGTCTTAGAAGGGCCTCATATATCAGAAACAATTCACATTCCCACCAATAAACCATATATATATATTCTTGGTCCTTATAGGGACAACAATCTTTGGCTTTCCTGGGATCAACAGGACATGCCCCAACCCCTCCACTGCTTAAGAGGCCTTATAACTCCTGTATACAGATCCCCACTGCTACACCATATATATTCTTATTCCTTATGATAAGATGCATTTTAGTGATACCAACCAGGGCTCCATTGGGTCCATGCCCTTCACCCTCTACTTAATAAAAGGCCTAATGTTTTAGATACTGAGTCCAGATGGATGCTCATTTGGATATAGGGGTTCATTTGGGAGACTTTATAATTGGGAGATTAAAATGATATCATGTTGAAATACATGGCTGTCACTGGGCAGTGCCCACCTGAGCTCTGGTGAGCATAGTGGCCCATGGGCCTCTTGTTTTTGGTTAATTTAGTTTTTTTTTTAAGTGAACCCTGTATAGGCTGGTCAGCTGCTGCATTTGTGGTATCTGATCTGGCTCTACATTGCCAATGTCCTACCACATGAGCACAGTACAGGTTTTACAGATGTCTCTACATCACAGTGTTAAGAATAGCACAGCTATAAATAAATGTTACCTGGATTTCTTAGCAGTTTCTTGATCGGTAGTCAGATGGACAGTAGCAATATAACTCAGATTCATTTGCAGTCACCTAAACAAATATGTTTACCCAAACACTACATGTACATTAAGTATTGAAAAAATGCAGCATTTCTGGATTGTGAACTGTCAACAAAATAGTTTCTGGCTCAATATCATGTGTGACAACTGAGAGAGCTCTCCTATACCCTATCAAAATGGATATTTTAACCCATTTTGTACCAGAAACCCCAAAATGGGTACCCTGGCAAACAGTGCAGGCCCCGATCAGATGCTGCAGAATGCGGCATCTGATCTAGGCCTGCACTGTTTGCAGAAAATTATGCCATTTTCCAAATCAGTTTTGAAGAAAACACAACCTGACACCCCTAAATTTTGAAATCGACTCTTGCTATATACATGTATGAGGAGGAAGATTCCATTTGGTACAAAAAGAGGTAATTTCAATCTGCTGCTAGGAACAGTTCTTGTAATCATGTAGAACAATAAGACAAGTAATGCATTATTTTTTGCGTGGAGTATATGTTATTTTAGACGCTTTTGCATGCACTTTGATACTCGAAGTGCACTTTTATTTATATTGCTGTAAAAAACTGTCATAGAAACAAATGCTGACCCTAATCAGACGGCTCCTTTAAAGGAGCAGCCTGATCAGGATCTGCCTGGTTTGCCTTTCCACAACATTCAGAAGAAGGTCAGTGACATGAATTAATGGAGTTATAAAGAAGAAAATTAATTACCGAATGGGGGAAAAAGTATCTGGAAATTTTAGGCTGTTTACTGTAGGCTTTCATGTCTTAGCAGTAGTGGCAGTATGAAAATGAAGTCTCAACCTGGTGTGGATTTATTTAAAACAAGAAGGTAAATTTATTTATTTATTTATTTATTTATTTATTATTTATTACATGTATTTATTTATAAAAATTAAGTCTCAGTCTGATATGGATTTATCTGTCAAGAAAATGTAATTTAATAAATCTGTATATTTATAATTTATTGAAACTTCTCTGTCTCGGTATGGTTTTATTTGAAAAGAAATGGATGTTATTTATTTAATAGGTAAGAGTTATTGAGTGAGTCAGTCAGTCGATGTCAGTCGGCGTCTTTCAGTGAATGTCAGCCAGTCTGTGTCAGTCAGTCAGTCAGTCAGTCAATCTGTCAGTCAGTCAGTTTGTCACATGTAGTTTAACAAGGCTTAGTTTTTCTTTCTTTCTTTCTTTATTTCTATAACGATTAAATTTCAATCTAACTATTATCCTGTTGAACACAACAATCCCATACTTTGCAAACAGTGTAGATCCAGATCAGATGGTTTCTGAAGAGGCCTCCTGATCAGGATCTACACTATCTGTCATGAAGTTTGTGAATTGAACAGATCCATGTACATTATATTGAGTATTTTGATTATTACATTGTTATTACATTAATTTGCATTATCATATGATGTCGCGTCTGGGAATGTAATAACATATGTAATAAATTCAGTAATCCACTAGTGGAATAAATATGCTAATTAGTTAGATACGTCCCATAACATTATATGTACAACGTCCTTAAAGGTGCATTATTGAGCTACCGGGTCCCAAAATTTTTTTTCTGGTTTTTATCTTCAATGCATACTCCTTTGTCATGTGTACACTTTTGGAGCCAAATACAGCTTCAGAACTTGTGAAAATGGTGGTTTTCATACTGTTTACCCTTCGCTCTGAACATGTGTTCGGAATTTCTGTTCTAAAAATAAATCTGTCACTTTACACATACATGGCGACAGTATCGTCTCTGAGTGTCGTTACTTATGGCATGGTATTCAGCGTCATATTTTTTTCCGATTCAGGCATGGCCTAAGCAAACAAGGCCAAAAATGAACGGCGCATAACGTCATATATGGGGATTCTATTTTTGTCACGAACTAAAAATAGATCTAACTGTGTTCGAAACATAGTTAGGGAATCCCTCTCAAACTTGTTTACTGTCATCATAATTGTTCGCATTTTTGCATAAAATGCATTCATTTGTATCGTTTTTAAGAAAAATACCGGCTATATGTATTTTATTTTTGGAAGCATTTTTTCCGGATAGCTCAATAATGCACCTTTAATGACGTCTTTGACGCACAAACAGTTTTATTACATTTATCGCTTTTACTAATGGCGGAATATTGACATTTTTGCACAAAAGTCATGAATTGAATGCATTTTAAATGTCACATGATAAACAATCTTGCATTCGTGTTCATGCATATAATTGAATTTTTAAACTCGTTGAGAAAAAGGTATAAAATGCTTGGCAAAGCCTTGCATTTTATCCCTTTTTCTCAACTGGTTTAATAAATTCAATAATACATGAACACTCGTGTAAAAACCTTTACCTGTATATCAGAGTGAATAAAAAGATTTGGATTTGATTGGTTGATAGTCAGCAATGGGGGTGGGTAAATTAATTTATTCAGCAGGATATGGGTTAGACAGAGGAAAAAAAAGTGTGTACATGTATGTATTCATTGAAAATTAAGTCTCCGTCTGATCTTGATTTATCAATTATACATGTATCTGTGTATTTATTGAAAATTAATTCTCACTCAATATGGATTTTTTTAAAAAGGAAGGGATGCTATTTATTTACAATCTGCACATGTTCAATCTGCTATGGTTGTTTTGAAATGAAAATTTTCTTTCTTGCTGAATATTCATTTAAGCCACACCCATTTCTGTCTATCAACCTATCAAATTACTTGATGTAATTTATTGCTACAATAATACAAATTCATAAACTGAATGCCAAACAGTATAGATCCAGATCAGATGTCTTCTTCAGAAGCCATCTGATCTGGATCTACATTGTTTGCAAAGATAGGGGTTGTCGTGAACAGCAAGATAAGGGTTATAATAAGATCTCAACCTGATATGGATTTACTTAAAAAGAAAGAAGAAAAGAATATATGTTATTGTGTTTATTGAAAATTAGATCTCACCCTGATTTGGAGGAGTTTGATCATCTTTATATATATTTTGTTTAGTTTGGTTGCGGTTACTTGTATTGCACCTAACCCCTATGTCATCGGTGCCTATGAAACAAATTACTGATCCTAGTGTTCTGAAGTGCTTTAGGGAAAACTTGGAACCACTCAACCATGGTCAAACCTATCCTTGTTGGTTGACCCCGTAGAAACTAAACTGTCGTCATTTCCTCTAACTAAATACAGTTTGATCTTACTTTGGTCACAGATAAGTGAACGTGGTTCTTACTTCGAACTCCCTGATGGATATATTTAATTGGGAAAAGTACATTTATTTATCACACAACATATTCAATAAAACAATACAATATGACATGCAATACTTGCAATTTTTACCCATTGAGCGCACAGTACTGAAACAACATAGAATAAATGTTAAGTTTTTTATTTATTATACCCCCGGCATGGGGGTATATAGTTTTCGTCCTGCCGTTAGTCCGCCCGTCTGTCTGTCTGTCTGTCTGTGTGTCCATCTGTCCGGGCAGAGATAGTATCTTCTGAACCGTTTGATAGATTTAGTTGATACTTACACTGAAGTTACATAATGGTCTAAATATTTCATTGATGCATGTCCCACCCCACCACAGTGACCTTGAGGTCACAGTCACAGACTTAGTAATTTTACATTTTGGTTAAAGTTTTGCGTTTCAGTTTCTTCTGAACCGTTGATACTTACACTGAAGTTACATACTGGTCTAAAGATTTCATTGATGCGTGTCCCAACCCCACAGTGACCTTGAGGTCAAGGTCACAGTTTTATGACAAAGTTTATAGATGCCAGTATGTTCTAAACTCTAAGACAAATTCATTTGATACTTGCATAACAGTCCAAAGAGTTTGTGATGTATGTCCCCCACCCTGTTGACCTTGACCTCAAGTCACAGATTTAGAAATTTTCCATTTGGTTAAAGTTTTATGTCAAAGTTTATAGATGCCTGTATGTTCTAAACTCTGTGACAAAATCAAATGATATTTGCATTGATGTTGCATACCAGTCCAAAGATTTCATTGCATATCCCACAATGCTGCTTCAGTAACACTGATGCCCCCACCCCTTCAGTAACTTTGATGCCCTCACTCCCTTGGTCCATTTAGAAATTTTATGTTTGGTTTAGCACATTTATAGATTCTTACAGCTGCTTGACTTTCATTCGTATTTCATACATGTACATGCTCAAAAGATATATCAGAGGGTGGTGCTGGCCGGGGTATGCGTAACCCACTTGTCACTTGCTCTAGTTAGCTCGCCTTACGAAAGTAAGGGGGAGCTATTGCCATACCCCCGGGCGTCCGTCGTCAGCGTCGGCGTCCGCATTTGGTTAAAGTTTACCTGCAAGCTATTATATGTGATGTTTTACAAGTTTATTTTGAATATATAATTAACAATTGGTAAAACAAGAAATATCTTTAAAAAAGATATGCGGCGTAGATTTAATTGGAAGGTTGTTTAGAAACCAGTGCTTCACCCGCCGGATGCTTTTAGCTTTATGAGTGTTACCATATATGGGTATGGCGACCATTTTGGTCATGTGACCTGGACCTAAAACGGTTCCCCCAATAAATGCGCCTTATCGTAAGGAGCAAAAATACATCTTATACTTTAGTACTGTATTCTGAATCGTTTGCAGGATAAAATGAATTCTCATTTTTCCAATACAAAAGCATATGTGTCAAAGTTTGACCTAGGCACAAAGAAGGTCAAGGTCAACCCAGGGTCACCATTTTAGCAATTTATGATGGGCCTACGTCCCAGATGCTATTTATCAAGTTTCGTGGAAATCTGCCCAGTGGTTCTGGAGAAGACTATTTTTGAAGGGTTTTTACTATATATGGCTTGGCGGCCATTTTGGTCATGTGACCTGGACCCCATGAGCAAATTTTGGTTTCCCCCATCCCAAAGAGGCTCCATATGAAATTTGACCGTAATCGGCCCAATGGTTTCCGAGGAGAAGCAGTTCGAAAATTTTCACATTTTTCGCCTCGGCGAGGCTATACTAAATGGAATGTAATATTTCGCAAGTTCATTGGTTAGATCTCATTGATATCTATCAGTATGCCAAAAATTGTTTGAATATTTCAAGCGGTTAAGTCACTATCACCAATTTTCACAAACGGGTTACGGACGGACAGACAGACAGACCATATATGGTTTGGTGGCCATTTTGGTCATGTGACCTGGAACCCATGAGCAAATTTTGGTTTCCCCCATCCCATAGAGCCTCCATATGAAATTTGACTTCAATTGGCCCAATGGTTTCCGAGGAGAAGCTGTTCGAAAATTTTCACATTTTTTCGCCTCGGCGAGGCTATACTAAATGGAATGTAATATTTCGCAAGTTCATTGGTTAGATCTCATTGATTTCTATCAGTATGCCAAAAAATGTTTAAATATTCCAAGCGGTTAAGTCACTATCACTAATTTTCACAAACGGGTTACGGACGGACAGACAGACTGACACGGTGATTTTAGGGCACTCTTAGAAAATCAACCGACTTCAGTCGGTCGCTTTTTTTCTGCGGGTCGTGCAATATGAGCTACAATAGTGACAGCAACAATTGTCTAGCTATGAAATGGTTTACTGTAGTCAAACAATTCAGATGTCACGCAAGGAAAAATAGCTTTGCAGAGGGCGGTTTCCCGCCTGTTTGAGCTAAGGTCAATGTAAAAGGTCAAGGTTAAAAACATGACCTCGTTTTAAGAGCATATGATCTCAAGTACATATGCACAACAAATAAGAAAACTTTATCATTCACTGTTTTTGAACACAAATTCTAGGGTTAACATTTAGGGTTGTCGCTATGGTGAACGTAAACGCATAGACGGACGAACAAACGGACGAACAGACAAACGGACGGAAACTTGATCTTATGTGCACCTAACTAAAACTCAAATTACACTTATTCCTTTTCAGAATTTATATAACATTAATGATATTCGAAAATGTCCATTTTGTGTTAAAATGGAGGACATAAAGTATGCTGAAGACAAATGATACACTGCAACTTTTATTTAGCATATATTGTAAATTAAACATCTGTCAATTTGTAATGCGATTATTACATGTTTTTGTCATGCTATATCTCTTTATTGGTTTCATTGGGCAACAGGGCTTGAGGTGTCTTTCATCTCAATGTCGGGTAAAAGTTAAATCTCAAATCAAACAAACAATTCCTTTCGCAGAAAATTCTTCCTTTCGCGAAAGGAACCTTCCTTTCGCGAAATGGTTCCTTTCGCTATATAGACCAACCACGTGAAATAAGGTCAAAATAGCTATTCACCGCAGCAGTTACAGAATTCACTAGAATCACAATTATACATATGACGTATGGTCATCAAAGGACAAGACGGTGAGCAAGCCGAAACTGTATATATTTTTCATTCATGTCTCACATAAAAAATGAAACATCTCCTAGGTTAAAACTTCGGTAAACTGTCGTATTTTTTGAGTAGATTTATTTATGCAAATCATTGACCAATGAAATGGTCATGTGGTTTTATTGACCAATGGAGTAACGAAAAATGTAGGACAAAAGCAAACCATAACGGCTACGCCGTAAAAAAATATTTAACATTATCATTGTACTTCATTTTTCAGGTTTTTTGGCTTAAATTGGACTTTTTGAGAAGTTAATATTTTCCTCTGTATTACCTCCCTTGAAATCCTGTGTTAAAGTTTACCTGCAAGCTGCGTGAGTTCAAATCCCGGGGATGGCATGTTTTTTTTTTTTTAAAACATAGCAGGTCTGGGGCTCAAGGTCAAGGTCACTGTGGCTATTTTTAGAAAAACATTGTCATCGCTCTAGCGCCTTCATTTATTGATGGATTTTAATATAACTTGGGTATAATGATATCTCAAGTGACTTTGACTTTCAGGGACTGGGGCTTAAGGTCAAGGTCACTACTTTCAGGGTCACGGGGTCAAGGTCACTGTGGCTATTTTTAGAAAAACATTGTCATCGCTCTTGCACCTTAATTTATTGATTGGTTTTAATATAACTTCATACAAATGTTGGGTATGATGATTTCTCTAGCAAGTTCGACTTTCAGGGTCTGGAGCTGAAGGTCAAGGTCATTGTGGCTATTTTTCAAAAAAACTTTGTGATCGCTCTAGTGCCTACATTTATGGATGGATTTTAATATAACTTCACATGAATGTTGGGTATGATGATATCTCGAGCGGATACGACTTTCAGGGTCTGGGGCTAAAGGTCAAGGTCACTGTGGCTATTTTTAGAAAATCTTTTTCATCGCTCTTGCGCCTTTATTTATGGATGGATTTTAATATAACTTCACACAATATTGGGTATGATGATATCTCGAGTGACTTTGACTTTCAGGTTCCGGGGCTGAAGGTCAAGGTCACTGTGGCTATTTTTAGAAAAACACTTTGTGATCACTCTAGTGCCTACATTTATGGATGGATTTTAATACAACTTTACACAAATGTTGGGTACGATGATATCTCGGGGGAGTTCGACTTTCATAGTCAGGGGCTGAAGGTCAAGGTCACTGGCTATTTTTTGAAAAACTTTGTGATCGCTCTAGTGCCTACATTTATGGATGGATTTTAATATTGCTTTACACAAATGTTTGGTATGATGATATCTCGAGTGAGATCAACTTTCAGGGTCTGGGGCTGAAGGTCAAGGTCACTGTGGCTATTTTTAGAAAAACTTTGTCATCGCTCTTGCACCTTCCTTTATTGATGGATTTTAATATAACTTGACACAAATGTTTGGTATGATGATATCTCGAGTGACTTTGAGTTTCCGGGTCAGGGGCTGAAGGTCAAGGTCACTGTGGCTGTGTTTTAGAACATTGCCCTCATCCATCATAGGCCCCCCAAAGGCGAGCTATGTTGTCTTCTGACAACTCTTGTTTTGATATTTAGTGCTGACGACAAATGAATTTTAACATGGGATGATGTTTTTCAGGGATTTTACTAATCTATCAAGACTATCATTCACACAAGGATTTGAGCTGGCGTATGACACAACTGGTACATTCAGACATGTCAAAGCAAAAACTCATACTCAGCCTGCATATTCATCCATGATGAATAGTGATACTGTTTACCTCTTTTTGGATAGCATGGGGGCTACAGAGTACCGGTATTTGTGCGATCAGTGAAAACTCAGATCAGCTGTGCATCCAGGGATGCACAGGCTGATCTGAGATTTTACACTGGTGCACAAGTCTTGCTACAGGTTTTGTTGTGCGCAGGTTCATTTATCAATAGAGGTTCAAAAGAAACAGGCTAGCCGGCCTCGGTAGCTCAGTCGGATGAGTGTCTGACTGACGATAAGGAGGACGCGGGTTCAGTACCTGCCGGGGTCACCAACATTCTTTGGTGGAGATTGATAATGAAATCTTTTCTTGTTGACTGGGTCGTTTAACTCCAATACTAACAGGATATATATCCAGCCAATAATGGTCCACTGTATGTTATGAGCTTGATACCCCATGTTACCATATTTACTCTAAGCAGACACCTCAGCTCCTTACCATACTTGTTTCAAAATTTGAACAAGTACAATATATTACTGGCATTGTGTCTTAAAAAAGCTGGATGCATGGCAAAGTGTAGAGCCTGATGCTTGCAACAGATCAGGTCATAGCAACAGATAAGGTTGGTAGAATTTGTGAATAGTTTTTGTCAATTCTCCAAAAAACTATTTTGTGGGTATTCATAGAACTGCCTTGAGGAGGCAGTTTTAATGAATACCCACAACATACAGTAGCCCAGCAGGCACATGACGTAATTATGATTAGTGATTGCCCTAAAGCGGAACAGCGGGGTGCGGTGCCCCGATGCCCTAAATTCCTGCCCTCTTGCCCTAAAATATGAAGTATTTGTGCCCTGCATTGCCCTTTACGCCAATTAAACGCGCCTGCAATTAACCGCTTATTATAAAGATGATCTTTTCACCGTTAATCCAATAATCACGAGACAGTCATGTGCAATTATCGACACGCGACAGTTGCAATAAATACACACAATATAAAATACCTGTGTTGTGTTCAGTCGAGTGTATAGACCAGTTCCCGTTTTATTTGTGTCTACAAAAAGGCAATAACCACGAGTGTATTAAGATGACGGACAACACCGCTAGGTTTTGACTAAATGACCGCATTTGTTGAAAAGAGGTCTTGATTACCCAAATTTAGGGCCGAAATTCGACCCCATTCCAAATGCTTAAAAGTATCCAATTTTCGGAAGACAAATTTCCAGTCTGGCCAAGCACACTTTGTACAAGAAATGTTGCAATTCTTCTAAAACATAAACGCAGTTTTAGTATTGCTATTAGGTTTTACAAAATTTATCTTATTTACGATGTAGTTTTTACGTATGTACCCCAACCACTACATTACGGATTTTGAGGGCCTTAAAAGGCTATCTCTAGGGGTTTTTTTTAGCAATTTTTTTGTTACAAATAAAATAAATTATATTTTTTGGACAATCTGAAGAAAAAATAATAAAGTTTGGCTTCAGAACAAAGTTGCCAGACGCATTGAAGTGAGTGTCCTCCTTCAGGTCCGTCACTACCTTTTAATTAACATTAACACTTTTTTTTTTGGGAAAATTTAAAACTACCGTCATTCTGTGCAATAATCATTTTTAGCTCGTCTGTTTTTTGAAAAAAAACTTTCGAGCTATTGTCATCACTCCGGCGTCTGCGTAGTCGTCCTGCGTCGTCCTGCGTCCTGCGTCGTTCCAAAAAAACTTAACCTTGGCTATAACTTAAAAAGTATTAGACCTAGCCTCATGAAACTTCATACACACACTCATCATCACAAGAGCTACATTTTGACCAAGGACCATAACAACATTGTTGATTTTGGCTGAATTATCTCCCCTTTTCCAATTTTTTTCTGAAACACATTTTTTGCTCTCATTTTAATACTATTCACAACAGAGCCTTCAAACTTCACATGAATGTTCCTTGGGACAAGACCTTTTCAGTGATACCACACTTTTTGATCTGTGACCTTGACCTTTGAACTTTGACCTATTTTTCGAAAATTTAACCGAAAACCTTAACCTTGACCATATTTCCAAAAGTATTTGGCCTACCTTCATGAAACTTCATACACATACTCACCATCACAAGAGCTACATTCCCTACAAGTTTTATAACTCCATCTTGCAATTTGATTGAATTATCTCCCCTTTTCTCTCCGTTTTTTAGCTCACCTGAGCACGAAGTGCTCAAGGTGAGCTTTTGGGATCGGTCTTTGTCCGTCGTCCGTGCGTCCGTGCGTCCGTCGTCAACTTTTGCTTTAATCAACTTCTTCTCCAAAACTGCTGGACAGATTTTGATCTAATTTCACAGGAATGCTCCTTGGGTGATCCTCTACCAAAATTGCTCAAACTGTTCCGCTCGGGTGAACAAGATGGCCACCAGAGCTAAAAATAGAAAAACCTTTAAACAACTTCTCCTGCTTAACCAGTGGATGGATTTTGAAATTATTTCACAGGAATATTCCTTGGATGACCTTCTACCAAAATTGCTCAAACCGTTCCGCTCGGGTGAACAAAATGGCCGCCAGAGCTAAAAATAGAAAAACCTTTAAACGACTTCTTCTCCTTAACCAGTGGATGGATTTTGAAATTATTGCACAGGAATGTTCCTTGGGTGACCCTCTACTAAAATTGCTCAAATCATTCCGCTCGGGTGAACAAAATGGCCGCCAGAGCTAAAAATAGAAAAACCTTTAAAGGACTTCTTCTCCTTAACCAATGGATGGATTTCAAAATTACTTCACAGGAATGTTCTTTGGTTGACCCTCTACCAAAATTGCTCAAACCGTTCCGCTCGGGTGAACAAGATGGCCGCCAGAGCTAAAAATAGAAAAACCTTTAAACGTTTAGACTTCTTCTCCTTAACTAGTGGATGGATTTTGAAATTACTTCACAGGAATGTTCCTTGGGTGACCCTCTACCAAAATTGCTCAAACCGTTCAGCTTGAGTGAACAAGATGGCCGCCAGAGCTAAAAATAGAAAAACCTTTAAACGACTTCTTCTCCTTAACTAGTGGATGGAGGAATGATCCTTGAGTGACCCTCTACCAAAATTGCTCAAACCGTTCCGCTCGGGTGAACAAGATGGCCGCCAGAGCTAAAAATAGAAAAACCTTTAAACGACTTCTTCTCCTTAACCAGTGGATGGATTTTAAAATTATTTCACTGGAATGTTCCTTGGGTGACCCTCTACCAAAATTGCTCAAACCGTTCTGCTCGGATGAACAAAATGGCCGCCAGAGCTAAAAATAGAAAAAACTTTAAAGGACTTCTTCTCCTTAACCAATGGCTGGATTTCGAAATTACTTCACAGGAATGTTCCTTTGGTGACCCTCTACCAGATTTGCTCAAACCGTTCCGCTCAGGTGAACAAAATGGCCACCGGAGCTAAAAATAGAAAAACCTTTAAACGACTTCATCTCCTTAACTAGTGGATGGATTTTGAAATTACTTCACAGGAATGTTTCTAGGGTGACCCTCTACCAAAATTGCTGAAACCGTTCCGCTCAGGTGAACAAGATGGCCGCCAGAGCTAAAAATAGAATAACATTTAAATGAGTCTTTCTCCTTAACCAGTGGATGGATTTTGAAATTACTTCACAGGTATGTTCCTTGGGTGACCCTCTACCAAAATTGCTCAAACCGTTCCGCTCGGATGAACAAGATGGCCACCAGAGCTAAAAATAGAAAAACCTTAAAAAGACTTCTTCTCCTTAACCAGTGGATGGATTTTGAAATTATTTCACAGGAATGTCCGTTTGGTGACCCTCTACCAAAATTGCTCAAACCGTTCCGCTCGGATGAACAAGATGGCCACCAGAGCTAAAAATAGAAAAACCTTTAAAGGACTTCTTCTCCTTAACCAATGGCTGGATTTCGAAATTACTTCACAGGAATGTTCCTTCGGTGAAACTCTACCAAAATTATTCAAACCATTCCGCTCGGGTGAACAAAATGGCCGCCAGAGCTAAAAATAGAAAAACCTTTAAAGGACTTCTTCTCCTTAGCTAGTGGATGGATTTTGAAATCATTCACAGGAATATTGCTTGGGTGACCCTTTACCAAAATTGCTCAAACCGTTACACTCCGGTGAACAAGATGGCCATCAGAGCTAAAAATAGAAAAACCTTTAAACAACTTCTTCTCCTTAACTAGTGGATGGATTTTGAAATTACTTCACAGGAATGTTCCTTGGGTGACCCTCTACCAAAATTGCTCAAACCGTTCTGCTCGGGTGAACAAAATGGCCACCAGAGCTAAAAATAGGAAAACCTTAAAAAGACTTCTTCACCTTAACCAGTGGATGGATTTTGAAATTATTTCACAGGAATGTCCGTTTGGTGACCCTCTACCAAAATTGCTCATACTGTTCCGCTCGGGTGAACAAAATGGCCACCAGAGCTTCTTCTGCTTAACTAGTGGATGGATTGATAGCCCTGGGGCCAAAAACGGCCCTGTCCTGGGGCCCACTGGTTTTACGTAGGCTTATATAGGGAAAACCTTTAAAAATCTTCTTGTCTGAAACCAGAAGGCCCAGGTCTTTGATATTTGGTATGTAGCTTTGTCTAGTGGACCGCTACCAAGATTGTTCAAATTATAGCCCTGGTGCCAAAAACAGCCCCACCCCCGGGGCCCACTGGTTTTACATAGGCTTATATATGGAAAACCTTTAAAAATCTTCTTGTCTGAAACCAGAAGGCCCAGGTCTTTGATATTTGGTATGAAGCTTCATCTAGTGGACCTCTACCAAGCTTGTTCAAATTATAGCCCTGGGGCCAAAAAACCGGCCCTGCCCTGGGGCCCACTGGTTTTACATAGGCTTATATTGGGAAAACCTTTAAAAGTCTTCTTGTCTGAAACCAGAAGGCCCAGGTCTTTGATATTTGGTAAGTAGCTTCGTCAAGTAGACCGCTACCAAGATTGTTCAAATTATAGCCCTGGGGCCAAAAACGCCCCCGCGCCTGGGCCCACTGGTTTTACATAGGCTTTTATAGGGAAAACCTTTAAAAATCTTCTCGTCTGAAACCAGAAGGCCCAGGTCTTTGATATTTGGTATGAAGCTTCATCTAGTGGACCTCTACCAAGATTGTTCAAATTATAGCCTTTGTTGATGTTTGGTATGAAGCTTCACCTTTAAGACCTCCCTCAACATTATGCACATTAAAGCCCTTGGGCCAATAATGGCCCTCCCTGGGGCCCACTTGTTACACTATGGATCAGGTGAGCGATCCAGGGCCATCATGGCCCTCTTGTTTTTAAATTGTTTTTGTCTCTTATTTCAATACTATTCACAACAGAGCCTTCCAACTTCACATGAATGTTCCTTGGGACAAGACCTTTTCAGTCATACCACGCTTTTTGACCTGTGACCTTGATCTTTGAACTTTGACCTATTTTTCGAAAAATTAACCAAAAAACTTAACCTTGACCATATTTCCAAAAGTATTTGGCCTACCTTCATGAAACTTCATACACATACTCACCATCACAAGAGCTACATTCCCTACAAGTTTTATAACTCCATCTTGCAATTTGATTTGACTTAGAACTTTTGTTTTCTAAAAGAAACTGCAGACGAGCGTTGGCACCCGCTTGCGGTGCTCTTGTTGTTCTATATATTTTTTTATTGTCTTGTGTATGAACCTGAATAAATGTACTTGAAGAATGATATTCATGGTTACCACCCGTTTTTGTCGCGCCTGCTATTAGCATGGCGCGATATAGGCGCCCGGTTTTCCGTCCGTTCGTTCGTCCGTCCATCCGTTTGTCAAGGCGTCAACATTTGCGACCACCCTAGGGTTCACCCTGAGGTTCAAGTTTATTTCTCAAGAACTATAAGAGCTTCATTAATGATACTTGGTACAAACTTGTATCTGTGGATGACAACTTACATGCAAGCATCCATATTTGACCTTGACCTATATTTCATGGTTCACTGACTTTGTAAAATATTGCGACCACCCTAGCGTTCACCCTGAGGTTCAAGTTTATTTCTTAAGATCTATAAGAGCTTCATTAATGATACTTGGTACAAGCTTGTATCTGGGGATGACAACTTACATGCAAGCATCCATATTTGACCTTGACCTACATTTCATGGTTCACTGACTTTGTAAAATATTGCGACCACCCTAGCGTTCACCCTGAGGTTCAAGTTTATTTCTAAAGAACTATAAGAGCTTCATTAATGATACTTGGTACAAACTTGTATCTGGGGATGACAACTTACATGCAAGCATCCATATTTGACCTTGACCTATATTTCATGGTTCACTGACTTTGTAAAATATTGTGACCACCCTAGCGTTCACCCTAATGGTCAAGTGTATTTCTCAAGAACTATAGGAGCTACATTAATGGTACTTGGTACAAGCTTGCATTTAAGAATGGAAACTTTTGTGCAAGCATCTATGTTTGACCTTGACCTACATATCATGGTTGGGAGACTTTGCGCCCCCACAGGCGCGACATAGCCTTCGACGGAATTCTTGTGTTTTCATAGTAGAAAAATAAAATGTTAACAGCTTTGCTTTTGGATAAAATTCTTACTACAGTCACTATCAGGGAGTGTCTATCAAGTAAAATTATCTTATTCAACCATTTAGGGGCCCTTAAATTTTGTTCTGGATCCCAAACATTTGAGAGTTTGGAGGTCCACCTGGCCCCTAGGCAGGTTAAGGTTTAACCCTGTTGCTAATACCACAGTCGGCTGTCTGGCATAGGCCTGCTTAGAGAGTTTTTTTCTTCAAATAACAACGTCATAAAAGAAAACCACGGTGTTCATGGTAGATTTTTCCTAATTTCAGTCAAAATCATTACGAAAACACGCCTATACCAAAACACTGTAACCTTTATCGCCGAAAAAATGAAAATTTTGAGATGAAAAATTGTGATATTTTTCTTAATTCAGCTCAAAATATAGATTGTAGGTACTCGTTAGAACCACCTCGACGAGGCGGTTCTAACGAGTACCCACAATCTATATCTTAGAGTAGAAATAAGAAAAATAAGGTTTACTCCTACAAACCCCAGTTTTACTATATAAAAGTGGGGTTCGAGGGGGTCAAATTGATATAGGCGTGTTTTCGTGATGTGTTGATGGTTTTCCCAATTCTAAAGACCACGTACACATTCGCTGTGGCCCCGATCCCATTCCCTAACAGGGGTGAAAAGACCACTGCCTTGCCCTCTTTGGTAGGAGCCTGTGCCAGGTGTGCCCTTTTGACATGCAGTGCCGCGTTGCGAAAATGCCCTTTTTTTGGAGTAGCACCCTGCCCTAATTTTAGTCTGCGGGAAACACTAATGATGTCGCATGAACGTCATTGCAAAGTCATGACTTTTAAACAATGTCACATCTAAGTCGGTGCAACGTCACCACGTTGCACCGACGTTGATCTGACGTTGCCCTTGCGACCTGTGCCTGCTGGGTAAGTTTATATGAAGAAATAAGGAAAACTATCATCTGTTGCTATGATGTAGTGTCTCAAAATAGCTGTATACATGGCAAAGAGTGTAGAGCCTGATGCCTAGCAACAAGTATGATAACTGAAGGATAATTTTTCTTATTTCTGTAGTGTGGGTATGCATTAGAAATGCCTCGTTAGGGCGTTCTAATGAATACCCATGTCAAATGTTTTTGTGGAGAATTGGCCAAAACTTATCTTTCAGTAATCACCAAATACATGTATGTGTTTCTATGCTAATGAGATGCTGCATTATACTCGTCTCGTCTGTGTCTACCGTGTTTGCTCTGACAGTTCCTTACCGGACAGGCAGGCTTTGTGAGCTGTTGTATATTATAGTCAATACCTCCACTCATTTGAGCCTGTCAGAATTTATATATTGGCTGGTTTGTTTGTTTGTTTTGTTTGATTTGAGGTTTAACATCCCGTCAACACTGTATAGGTCATAATGGAGACGTTGCTTCCAATTTTGTGGGACTTTTACCCGACATTGAGATGAAATGACATCTCAAGCCCAGTGCAACCAATAGAGTTTATAAGCATGAACAAGCCGACTTGCACCGCTTTAACTGGGCAGCCTTAGATTCTCTAAGCATTTTACCTGTACTCGTGTGCGGTCGGTTTCAGCTCTGCGTGGAAGCATCATGCAGCCCATTTATTTCTTCAAGCCCTAGTGGGCGGGGGCCAAACTAAAGGATGAATCTTGCATTTATAGTACATCTACATGGTATCTCTGAACATCTTAATTTATTTGCAGAAATAGTGAAAAGCGGAAGGAGAAGTCAAGAGATGCTGCAAGATGTCGAAGAGGAAAAGAAAGCGAGATTTTCTCAGACCTGTCAAATCAGCTTCCGCTGAGCCCCAGCACAATCAGCCAGTTAGATAAAGCCTCGGTGATGAGGCTCATTATAAGCACATTAAAAGTGAACGTCATTATGGAAAGTTTCCGTGAACTGAGTGAGTATTATTAGTGTTTTCCTATTAACTCTTGTCCTGCTGTTCACGACAACCTGTATCTTTGCAAACAGTGTAGATCCAGATCAGATGGCTTCTGAAGAAGGTCAGAAATGGGTGTGGCTAAACTGAAAATTCAGCAGGATAAGGGTTAATTCTTTTACATGACTCTTTTATACAAGAAGATAACCCCAAAATATGACACAGAACACAGGGCCGTTGCTGTTCACATTAAGCTTAGGGTTATATTGAATAATTTCTGAAATTAACGTGGCCCCCACCCATCGGGGCTTGAAGAAATAGGTCATGCTCCACACCTTCATTTCATGAAAGACCCAGTATCTCGGAAACCTTACAGATCCCCACCTCTAAACCATATATATTGTTGTTTCTTTTGATAAGGCACCTTCTTTGACACCAACCTGGAGGTCTCCTGGGTCAAACCAGGGCCTTGCCCCACCCCACCACTTCACAAAAGGCCAAATATTTCAGAAACTGTTCAGAGCCCCACCCCTTAACCATATATATTCATGTTCCCTATGATAAGACACATTCAAATAACACTAGCTTGGGAGTCATGCCTCACTGCTTTACTTCATTAAAAGCCATATACATGTATCTCAGAACGAACCCCGCCTATCGGGGCTTGAAGAAATAGATGGGCTGCATGATGCTTCCACGCAGAGCTGAAACCGACCCACACACGAGTACTGGTAAACTGCTTAGAGGATCTAAGCCTGCCAAGGCAAAGGGGTGCAAGTCAGGCCACCATGCTTGTAAACCCTATTGGTTTCATTGGGCGACAGGGCTTGAGAGGTCATTTCATCTCAATGTCGGGTAAAAGTCCCACAAAATTGGAAGCAACGTAGTGTCAATATAGTGTTGACGGGGACGTTAAACATCAAATCAAACAAACAAAAATGTATCTCAGAAATCATTCAGAACCCAACCAATAAACTATAATATCCTTGTTCCTTATGATACGACTCATTCAGTCACACCAACCTGGGGGTCACTTTGTGCTGTGGCAATATGCCATGCCCCTCCACTTTAAAAGGCCATATATTTCAGAAACCATTCAAATCCCCACCCCATAATCATATATGTTCTAGTTCCTTATCAATAGCACACCAACTTGGGAGTCCACAGGGGCCATTCCTCTCTTCTACAATTCATAGAAGGGCCTCATATATCAGAAACCTTTCAGATTTCCACCCATAAACCATATATTCTTGGTCCTTATGATAAGACACATTTAGGGACAACAATCTTGGGTTTTCCTGGGATCAACAGGGCATGCCCCAACCCCTCCACAGCTTAAGAGGCCTTATATATCCGGCATACAGATCCCCACTGCTAAACCAACCTTATGATAAGATGCATTTAGTGATACCAACCAGGGCTCCGTTGCCTTACACCCTCTACTTCATAATGGCCTAATGTGTCAGATACGGAGTCTAGATGGGTGCTTATTTGGATATGGGGGTTCATTTGGGAGACTTTATAATGGGTAGATTAAAATGATATCATGTTATTGTCTACGCCCATGGGCGTAGACATTATAGAGATTGAGTTTAACACGGAAGTACAGCCATTAGTTACCCACAATGCAGGTTGACCTTTCCATTCTTATGCAACACAACAAGTATAAGCTTTCACAAGAAGAAAAGAGCATCCTATAGCAAGTGTAAGCTTTCACACAAAAAGAGGCCGGCGCGCAGAGCTCTGGCACAGAATTGCTACATGTATTACATTTGTGGAAGCCTATATCTGCTGTCATATTGTACAGGCTAATACAAAAAATATACATCTACAAACTCTCGACCACGACGGACCACTGCCTATCCTATAAGCTACTCAGCAGTCTTCGGCTCTGGTGAGTTAAAAAAAACATACCTCGCCGTTAGTAAACCTTTAGGTTTAATCTTCAATTAGTCTTCTATAAAGCCTAACTTCTCCACCAGTTTTCAAGCATTCAATTTGAAAGATGTCACAAGCATACATGTGCCTTTTTAAAGATGAAAAATTACTTTTTCACAATATTACAGCATTTTTAGACATTATACTTCAGTCGGCAGGATGGCAATTAGAATATAGCCAAAGTCAGTTAATTGTATAAAACACTTTTCTGGGATTCACATTTAATATGTGCTAAGCGTAGACCTAGCTTTTTGTAAAAGCTATACTTGTAATACATAGCTGCCATTTGGCAGTGCACACCTGAGCTCTGGTGAGCATAGTGGCCCATGGGTCTCTTGTTTGCTTTTTGAGACAGGGATTTTCCTACCCTTCAGAATCAGGGTCCAGGGGCCACTGGGTTTGGGAAAAACAGCTCGCTAATATTTATAGTTGGGAATTTAATTCAGCTGTAACTTTGTCAGTTTTGGTTCAATTTTCATGAATTTTTTATCAAAATGTAGCACAACATCAGAAATTGGGAAAGTTGTCATAAAATTTGGGCATATCTTTCTCTAAATTGGGATAAATAGGGGCCGATTACCGGCCCCAAAGTTGCACTAGGAAAATCCCTGTGAGAGGTTATTATTTTCCTCTGTATTACCTTCCATATTTCCCTTTCTGAAAGTTTACCTGCAAGCAGCACGAGTTCAAATTCTGGGGGAGGAATGTTTTTTTTTTATGTCCCCGGTAGCGATAGCGGGGACATTGTTTTTGCCCTGTCTGTTGGTTTGTTTGTTTGTTTGTTGGTTTGTACATGGACAACTTTAACGTTGATCATAACTGTTGAACCATTGGAGGTAGAGAATTCATATTTGGCATGAAGGTTCCTTGTGACAAGAAATTTACATTCATGCAAGAAAATTTGGCCTGTGACCTTGAGCTTGACCTTTGACCTACTTAAAAGAAAAAATTAACATTGGTCATAACTTTTGAACCACTTGAGATACAACCTTCATATTTGGCATGTATGTTCCTTGTGACAAAAGCTTTACATTCATACAAAAAAATTTGACCTGTGACCTTGACCTTTGACATACTTAAAATAAAAAAATAACATTTTGGTCATAACTTTTGAACCATTTGAGATACAGCCTTCATATTTTGCATGTAGGTTCCTTGTGACAAGAGCTTTACATTCACACAAAAAAATTTGACCTGTGATCTTGACCTTTGATCTACATAAAAGAAAAAGTTAACATAGGTCATATCTTTTGAACCGTTTGAGATACAGCCTTCATATTTGGCATGTAGGTTCCTTGTAACAAGAGCTTTACATTCATGCAAAGATTTTTGACCTGTGACCTTGACATTTGACCTACTTAAAAGAAAAAAATAACATTTTGGTCATAACTTTTGAACCGTTTGGGATAGAGCCTTATATATGCCATGTACATTCCTTTTAATAAGAGCTTTACATTCATGCAAAATTTTTTGACCATGACATTGACCTACTTAAAAGAACAAATAAAATTGTTCATAACTTTTGAATCATTCAAAATAGAGCCTTCATATTTGGCATGTAGGTTCCTTGTAACAAGTGCTTTACATTCATGCAAATTTTTTTTACCTGTGACCTTGACCTATGACCTACTTTAAAGAAAAAAAAAATATTGTTCATAACTTTCGAACCGTTTAAGATAGAGCCTTCATATTAGCATGTAAGTTCCTTGTGCCAAGGGCTTCCCACTCAAACCAAAAATCTTGACCCGTGACCTTGACTTTGAACTGTGACCAACTTTGAAAAAAAATGGCTATGTCCGGGGACATGTTGGTGTTTCACAAACACATTTTGTTTTTCAAATAAAAAGCATTTATAACTAGATTTCACTTCAGTGGTTCTTAGGGGTACTATCTGGTTCTCTTAGAATTGTTGCAGTCTGTTTGGCTGTAAAAAAAAATTGCAGAAGAAAAATGTTCTTTTTTGATAACTTTATTGCCCTCATCCAACTTACGCCTCCAAAGGCGAGCTATGTTGTCTTCTGACAACTCTTGTTGTTATTTGGTATAGTGGTTAAAATACAATGGCCCAAGATAGAAATTGCAAGTAGTTAAGTAGTTTGCCATTTCCTCTGCAGTAAATAACATTGTATTCTGGCATTCTGGTCACCTGAAATATTCTTCAGATTAGTCTCCCCTCTTTGATTTTGTTTTGGATTATTATGGCCAAGTCAACACTATTTTAGGTTATTTTTTAGCCGATCACTTTACATGTCCACACCTTTCCTGGGCTGTCTTTTACGTGTACAGTGCGCATTCTTTCACCAGAAACTGACAGCTGCCCTTCTTGAATCAGTGGAAGGGAGAGACTGACCGTAGGAAAGATTTAATGTTCAATCTCCAGGTTTGTTGCACTCTGGCTCATTTATAATGTATTTGTTATAAACCATTGCAAAGAAACTCAGCTTTTCTAGAAATGTCCTTCCTGATTGTGGAGAAAATTCTCCTCTTGCCCACGAGTCATATAACATATGAGATTCAATATCTACAGAGAGCCAGATAAGCTTCGTATTTTCGTAATTTACGTATTGAAAATAGCAAAATACGAAGTGCTTACAAATTTTGATCGTACCATTTACGATAGACATTACTAAAGTTACGAAGGAAGCTCAAATTTAGCTCGTATTTACGAAGCTCCCGTAATTGGCCGTTTGGTACTTATCCGTCGACAATTGTCAGCACAAAAACATTGAATAGACTGGGAACCAGTTAAAATTATTGGCAGTCTTACTGCCTAGACGCTCTATTCCTCAGACTAATATAGCCGACGGCTGGTGTACAAGCGTTTCCGTGATTTTAGATGCACTTGTTTTGCAAACCATCCAAACAGAATCAAGACAGTTCCCCGACACGGCTTTTGGGAGATTTTTTAAGACAATTCTCGACGCTTTTTGATCCCCGAAACCTTTGTCCAATATGAAATGATCTGTAACGGCTAATCCTAATTGTTAATTATTAATTAAGGATAATTATTGATATATTATGTAAATTCAGGGCCTCCGTTAGGCCGACGTATGGCGTATATTACGTCCTGAAATCGCTTCCGGACGCCCAAATTAAACATCAAAGGCGTCCCGCGGACTCCCAAAAATTTCTCTGTACGGCCAAAAATCTTTACCGAGACGTATAAACCCGCCCACTTTTAGCGGTTTGTAAAAAGTTTGCTCCGCCTTCTTAGCTGAAACCGCTTTCTGTGTTTATTGAGTACTAAGGACGTCCCATTTTCTGTCTGCGCGGTATTATATCAACAGTCAGAATCACGTGCGTCGGCACACCTTTGATCGTCATCGGTGTGTGAAAAACGTGTCGAGGTGATTGCTCGGTGTTTGCATATAATTAAACGGATTAGTAGTTGAGGATAAGTTTGATTTTGGCGCCTCGAAAATACGTAAAACCGGCGAATGTGACCAGGCCGATTCGTCAGGGTCCGAGATGCAGTCTGATCTGTCTTTGAGCCAAAAAGCAAAAAAAAAAAAAAAAAAATGCCGCTGACTCGAATTGACCATAGTTGCACGTGTTTCAGCCAGTTTGTCTGAAGCATTTCCGGGTGTTTAGAGTACAATGAAAACTCGAAGCGTATGTTTTGCAAAGTTTGGCAAAAATCTTTTACAAAAGAATTTTTCATTATTTCTTTTTAATCCATATATGACAAGGGTGTCAGGTTTGTTTTATTTGTGTTAAGTTCTACAAACAGTGTAGACAGATCAGAAGCTATGTTCTGTGGCGTTTGATCTGGGTCTACACGGTATGCTAATGACCCAAAAATGGGCCACTAGGCATATATGGGGATGGGCAGGGTAATGCCATTGTTTTCTTTACTTTTTATTTATTTATTTTGGTGGTGGTGGTGGGAGGGGGGCGAGGGAGTTTTACTTGGAAAGTTATAAAATTTATACAGGCCAAGCAAAAATATTTTTCTTTTTTGTATGCACTGCACTGTACTGACCGCATGTATGTCACATAAGTAATGAGTAGTTTTAACTTCCTCACAGAGCTTTGCTTAATTGTTTTGAGTTTAACGGCCCAGTCATTTTTGAGCCGGTCAGTTAACATGTACCTATCCACACGTTACTAGCCATCTAAAAGAATATACAGGTGATTAAAAATGCAAACAAGAGATTCATAGAAGCCTCCGTGGTGTAGTGGTTACGCTACTCGTCTTATAAACCAGGGATCGCAGGATTGATCCCGGGCTTCTCCAGACTTTCGGATGAGTCTTTAAACCGAGGTCCCGTCTCCGTTTGACCTTAGCTGTTTGTGGGACGTAAAACTCAAACACTCACAAGAGATTCATAGATTAAATAATATATATTTCTTCATCAAAACAATTTTACGATCCGCAAACACCTTGCTTCAAAATTGGGACTTCCTGAATTTTCCAGTGGGACTTCCAGATTTCAAGGGTAGAAAGTCTGGGACTTCCTGAATTTGGGAGTTAATGGAAGCCCTGATGTAAATATTTTTGTGTCTCCTTCTTATTGTTGGACCGATGAAAGGACCCTAAAAGTAGGTGAAATGTTTTTATTTTTTTTTCATTAATCATTAACTTGTTTTTTGAAACGAAATACAAATATTAACAATGATTTACCAGTTACAGATCAAATTTTACTTATACTAAAAAATGTCAGAAAGCTGTCTAGATAGCCCCCCCCCCCCCCCCCCCCCCCCCCCCCCCCCCCCCCCCCCCCCCCATTAATGCCTCCCCTTCAGTACGCACATAAAGATTGGTAGTGAGTACATTAATTTTAAGTAAAACACCCTACCCATTCTACTTTGCATGTTTCGAAACGCGTGTCTGTTAATTCAAAACACAGCACCGTTGTATAACAGCTAGATGTCTATAGTACTCATAGTAAGTTTTACCTGCGAGTGTTGAAATGATTTTTATCTCAAGATGATAAGAATTGCACAATGTAAAAGATAAATTGTGTCAGTTTCCCAAGTATCGATGTTTCTCTTTATTCATGCACTCGTATCATTGTTGAACTCGGGTGTTTTCCAATACCGCATCAGTGCTTATGCTATAAATATAAATATGCTATCCTTAGAGGCATGGAAAAGCTTGGTCAGTATGAGGCCTGACACCTGTTTGTACACTGCTAACATCCATTAATTAAGGGAATTAATTGCTTTATCTTATGTATAATTCTAAGCAAATAAAGAATTGGAGCATTTTCCTTTTATATTAACCCGAATTAAATGTTTTTCAATCCTGTTGCGATTTTGGTAGGTTGGAAGAAATTGTTGAACCAAGTTTACAAAAGTTACCAAACAACCTCTGGATTTGATCAGTACATTTACTGACCCAATTATTCAGAATACTGAAAAGGTTTGCATTTTGATAAGTAAATACTGATAGAGGCTAAAAAGTTATCTGGAGCTATGTATCTAAGAAATAAGAAAAAGATAAGACTGTCATGTGCTCATGAATTTGGTTCCTTGAAAGGTTCAATTAATGATGAATTATTCTAATTAACCACATCCTTGTGGCTCTTCTACAAGGCATTGCAAAAAGTTATAAAAGATCCGCCTGTGATACCAAAATGAAAAAATTACAGTATTACAGGGAAAAAACATTGACTAAGTCTAAAACAAGGAATGGTATGGAGTCCGGTGGCAGGCGCAAGAATTATTTTCCCTCTTACTGTGAAACTTCGAAAACTCGAACACGGTTAGCTCGTCAACCTTGGCTAATTCGAACTTGTTCATGGGTCCCTAGAGAATTATTCCAATATCTCCAGATATCCACATAATTATTATTTGGATTTTAAGGAGATTTTTCTGATTTTATCGGTAAAATGTATGCTTCATATAGATGATTCTAATGAGAACAAACAACATCCTTTATTTTATATAAGAACCTAGAGATATTAAAGTGACCCACATTATGCTTCAGGACGTGAAACTGTAGTTCGAACTACCCTTATTTCGAACAAATTTTCATGGTCCCAAAGGTATTAACCCTTATCTTGCTGAATATTCATTTAAGCCACACCTATTTCTGTCTATCAACCAATCAAATTACTTGATGTAATTTATTGCTACAAATTCATAAACTGAATGTCAAACAGTGTAGATCCTGATCAGATGGCTTCTTCAGAAGCCATCTGATCTGGATCTACACTGTTTCCAAAGATAGGGATTGTCGTGAACAGCAAGATAAGGGTTAAAGGGTAGAAGTTACTCCCAAAGGGAATAAATCCTTCCCTTTAGCAGCAGCCCTCGAAATTTAGAAAAATCAAAACATCGTTCTTCTCTAGTCCATTGCGCTCCAGTCCAGACCGGTCAATGTTTTATACTATGCCAAATGATTTTGATGATGTAACGTTGATGTAAAACTGTGCAATTGCCCATGTGCAGAACTACATGGCTGTTTCTGTTTAACCTTTAAAATGTCATTTAAAATGTGTGGTTTAATTGAATACCTCAGTCATGCACTTTTAGTAACGTGGGCGAATTCATGAGAAAAGGAAACTAATAGGCTGTTACAATTGTATATGATTAAAAACAGTCAAGTTTGCATGTATATTTATACCACCAGCATACAAAGTATGCTATGGGGGTATATAGTTTTTGTCCTGCCGTTTGTCCGTTCTTTCGTCCGTGTTTCCATCCTTCCGTCTGTCCGGTCGGCCGGCCGGCCGTTGTCCGTTAACATTTTGGTTAAAGTTTTGCGTTAAAGTTTCTTCTGAATTGTATCTTCTGAATCCTTTGATAGATTTAGTTGATACTACTGAAGTTACATACTGGTCTAAAGATTTCACTGATGCATGTCCCACTCCCAACAGTGACCTTGAGGTCAAGGTCACAGACTTAGAAATTTTACATTTTGGTTAAAGTTTTGCGTTAAAGTTTCTAAGAGGTTGTATCTTCTGAATCCTTTGATAGATTTAGTTGATACTGACCCTGCAGTTACATACTGGTCTAAAGATTTCATTGATGCATGTCCCACCCCCACAGTGAGGTCACAGACTTAGAAATTTTACATTTTGGTTAAAGTTTTGTGTTAAAGTTTCTAAGAGGTTGTATCTTCTGAACCCTTCGATAGATTTAGTTGATACTTACACCGAAGTTACATACTGGTCTCAAGATTTCATTGATGCATGTCCCACCCCCCACAATGACCTTGAGATAGAAGAGATAGTAGATTGGATGTAAGTGAGCGACAGAGGAGAAAGGGGAAAAAGAATGGACGTGTAGAAAAAGAAGAAATTACAACATTCCCCCTCTGCTCTTATCTGCTGCAAGGACACCAGGCCTTGTCCAACTGTTAGCCCACATCAGAAGGACGTGCCAGTGACGCAAGATACATGTCACCTTTGCTTCACCCAGTTCCCCAAACACCCCCCCCCCCCCCACAATGGACAGAGAAATAGACAGACAGAGGCATTCATAGTATGGGATAACCATATATGGGAGAATTGGCTGCATAACCCATTTCATACCAGAAACCCCAAAACAGGTAATTCGCAAACGGTGCAGGCCTAGATCAGATGCCGCAGAATGTGGCGTCTGATCAGGGCCTTCACTGTTTGCAAAAAGTTCAGCCATTTTCTGAATAAATTTTGAAGAAAACATAACCTGACACCCCTAAATTTTGAAATGGACTCATTCTTTATATAAGAAGGAAGATTCCATTTGGGAAAAAAAATGGGATATACTTGACTACTTGTACATATATTTATATATTTCAGTTGCGACAAGACCAACTATCAAAGATGAAGTGGAACAAAAAATCAACACATTATATCCTAAGGCTCTAGATGGCTTCCTGGTTGTCTTATCAAAGGATGGAGACATTATATATATTTCAGAAACAGTCGCAAAATATCTTGGATTACAACAGGTATATTTTTCTTTCTCTAAAATGATACAATGGGTTATGACTATCCACATATTATTTTTTGTTGCATCTGCTTGTAGCAGGGTGCGACATAGGCGTCCGCTTTTCCATCCATTCTTCTGTCCATCCACACTCACGGGAGAGAAATTAGGTGGCAAAAAATTTGGACAGTTTGCCACATAAGTAGTCATTTGTGAGTACAAATGTGATTTATTCAGTAAAATTGGTACTTGAGTGGCAAAAATGTTCTCTTACGTGGCTGTCCTCTTAAGAGAAGTTTGCCACCTATGCTGATGACTAGCCACTTAATGTCTATCCCTAGGTAATGTCTGTTTGTCAATCCGTCTGTTAACATTTATGTCGAAGTTCTACATTACATCAAAGTTTGTATTAAAATCAACTACAAAGCTTGCATGAAACAACTTCCTGACCTTCCGACTTGGTAGGCACCTTGATATCGGACCTTGACCTATATTTTGTGCTCCAGTGGCTTTGACCATTATGTCGAAGTTCAACATTTATGTCAAAGTTAGTAGTGTAATCCACTACAAGACTAAAAAACCATCAAACCTTGCTTGAAACCTCTCCCTGAGCTCCTGACTAGGCAGGTGCCTTGACCTAGTGACCTTGACCTATATTTACACTCCAGTGATTTATTAAACAAATTACGTTGATGTTCCAGATCTCCTCAAATAAAAGTCCTACAACCATCAAATCTTGCATAGTGCTTCTCCAAGATGTACTGACTCTGCAGGTACCTTGACCTGGTGATCTTGACCTATATTTTATGTTCCTGTGACTTTGACACTATTTACCGGGTACCTTGATGGTCGAGATCCAGATCTTCTCAAATAAAAGGTCTGCAATCACCAATTCTTGGATAGTGCTTCTCCTAGATGTACTGACTGTGCAGATACCTTGACCTGTTGACCGTTGCCTAATTTTCACACTCAGTGACTTTTACACATTTTAGGTCAACATTCCATATCTTCTTAACTATAAGGCCAACATCCACCAAACCTTGCATAGTGGTTCTTTTACATTTACTGACTCTGCAGGTACCTTGACCTGGTGACCTTGACCTTTATTATGCGCTCTAGTGGCTTTAATACATTTTATGTCAACATTTGATAAGTCCTAAAATAAATGGCCTACAGCCATCAAAACCTTGCTGTTCTTGTCCTCGATGTGCTGACCTGGTGACCATGACTGATATTTTTTGGTCCAGTAACTTTGACACATTTCACATCAACTATCAGTTGCTAAGAATGAAATTTACTTGTTTAATAACTACGTTAAGATTATGGCTCCTGTGACTTTTGCCCCCAGCAGGGCGATGCCGCCTTCTGCGGAATTCTTGTCTTATTTCTGCACAAAAATATGTTGTGGGTACTCATTAGAAGTGCCATGCCGGGGTGCTAATGAATGCCCCACAGCATACGTTTTCTTGCAGAAATAAGAAAAATATCAATACTTTTCAGATGAAAAAGGCACCCTATCTGGAAGGTGGGGGTTTTGGAGCCTTCTGCCGCATCTGATCTGGGCCTGCACTGTTGCTAATTACCCGTTTTGGCGTTTCTTGTACAAAATGGGTTAATAAGTCAATGAAATGAGAACCCTTGTAAGCCCTGCTTTATACAGAGAAAAGAGGCATTGTGTGTAGTATTTCTTTTCTTTTACTCCAAATCGTACATTGTGGGTACTCATAAAAACTCTTAAGATAGAAAGAAAATGAAAGAATGAAAGAAGAAAAACAGAAAGAAGGGTAAAAAAGAAAGAAAAAGAAAATTCTTAGAAGAGAAATAAGTTCTGCATAGTTAGATCCTTTGGAAGCAAAGAATACACCAAATAAACGAAAATAGCAGACTCGGTTTTATTGAGTCTGTTCATGAACTGCAATACCGGCAACGCACTCTAGCGCTGGCTTAAACAGAACTCTATTCTCAAAATGATTCAAAATGAACTCAATGATCCCAAAGGACCAGAAAATATAATCTGCACTATGTATGGGGAGACTGGGAGATGTTTGATGGCCGCCACATGGCACAACACCAGCTGCAGTGAAGATAAATACTTTCTAAATACATAGATCCTTTTGGAAGCAAAGAAAACACCAAATAAACGAAAATAGCAGACTCGGTTTTATTGAGTTTGTTCATGACTAGTTGCTGTGTGTTTGAAGTCATGTAGAACATGATGAAGCAACAGTTTCATTTTCTCCATTGTTGTGTCTGAATTTGCTCTTTCAGTTTGACCCCAACCCTTTCTTCCTTAGTTTCTCCAATTTGAAATTAAGATCTGTGTTTTTGCAAAGAGGGTTCTCAATCAAAGTGCAGTGGTAAAATTGGCGAATCGTGTAGCTCTGAGTGAAATTGCTCATTTTGAGTTGTTTCATCAGGATCTTCACAGTTTGCCAAGGTATCTGGTTTTGGTTTGGTGGGCCGAACGGGCTCAAACTGCACTGAGAATATACACCACAAGCTGTAGTAAAATGTTAAATCATTGCAGCTGAAATTACAGACATTATGTAATTGAGCCAGCGCTTGGCAAAACCTACAAAAAGACATGTGCGCCCAGTGAAGAATCAGATTAGCCTGTGCATCCATATAGTCTAACCAGAGACTTCTCTTGCTGCATGAGGGAGTATTGGGCCCATAGCTATCTGTAGAATGCACAACAAAGACTCTGATCAGACTGCACGGATGCGCAGGCTGATCTGAGTCTTCGTTGGGCACGCACGTCTTATTGTAGGTTTTGTCATGCGCTGGCTCATTATTATGAGACATATATCATGTTGTCACTTTGTATGTCTAATCATGGGAAACAATATGGTCAAATCACTCGGCTGATACATGTACATAGGCCCCTTAGATCGGCCTTTATACCCAGTAGACGGTCTTAATTACCATAGCTCCTAAGGATGCGTAACAAGGATTATTAGGGGCAAATTGTTCTATTTCTCCATTAAAACATTGTTGTGGGTACTTGTTAGAAACGCCTCATTGAGGTGATTCTAACAAGTAATCAGAACATGTTTCTAAGGAAATCGTCTTGAACTGGAGCTGTCTTTCTTGCACACCAGACAAGGAAATCCGTGATTTTACCCTGGGATAGAAATTTATGTTCTGACCCTGATTTTCCGACCGTAAATCAAATATAATCGCATGTTTGATATACACTGGTTGATTACAACCTCGTATGCGCCATCGCTAAGGTTGAAGTCGCAGCATGTTACGTGATGTCACTAAACATTCCTGCAGTGTCAGCACAATATGGCTGACGTTAGTAGCCGAAGTGACTGTGGCATTAAAAATCCGCGCTAAGAAATGGAAGGTTTGCAAGAAAAAGAATCCAATATGGGTGTCAGGGGTGGATAGAAAAATCCGTCCCTCGGTATCACTGTCCGGCATCACTCGGCAAGCCTCGTGATGCCAGACAGTGACCCTTGGGACGGATTTTTCCATCCACCCCTCACACCCATGTAAGATTCTTGTAATCTCATATATACAATCGGCTTGAAATAAGTGAAATAATCTTGGAAATGGCTGTAAAACCACCATCAAGCCTCATATTTTTCAGGCATTTGCAGGATTTCAGGCTTTTAGAGCTTGATATTTTTCTTGATTTCATGCTTTTAGATTTTGATTCTTTGTTCCTTTGGTCTGTTTAAAAAACTATTTAACCCTTATTCTGCTGAATAAATTCATTTCCCATTTCTGATTATAAGTCAACCAAATTACTTGATATTTTCACAAACTGCATTACAAATAGTGTAGATCCTGATCAGATGGCTTCTTGATCTGGATCTACACTGTTTGCAAAGGTGGCTTCTTGTTCTTGTTGGGTCTTGTTCAGCAGGATAAGGGTTGAAGCTGCAAAAAACGGGCCTTTCAGGCATGGAAAATCGTGGTCAGTATGTCGCCTGCACCATCCCTACCCTCACCCAATTCATCTCAATGTCGGGTTAAAGTCCCACAAGGGCTGCATGATGCTTCCATGCAGAGCTGAAACTGACCGCAGATGAGTACTGGTAAACCACTTAGAAGGTCTAAGGCTGCCTAAGCAAAGTGGTGCGAGTGGGATCATCCCTGATCATAAACCCTATTGGTTTGTTTGGACAGCAAATTCTGGAGATGTCATTATACCCCTGCAAACGAAGTTTGAAGGGGGTATATAGGAGTCAGCTTGTCGTCTGTCGTCGGTGTCTGTCATCGGTCCGTTACAAAAAACTTTAACATTGCTCATAACTTCCTTATTCTTTGACCGATTTCTTTAATATTCACACACCACACACCTTGCCACTAGTACTTAAGTTTGATATACACAAACCTGACCTTGACCTTTACGTTGACCTTCCTCAAGGTCAAATACTTGTAAAAATTTGTCGTCGGTCCGTTACAAAAAACTTTAACATTGCTCATAACTTCCTTATTCTATGACCGATTTCTTTAATATTCACACACCACACACCTTGCCACTAGTACTTAAGATTGATATACACAAACCTGACCCCGACCTTTACGTTGACCTTCCTCAAGGTTAAATACTTGTAAAAATTTGTCGGACAACGCATGCGGGGGTATAATTGGCGCCCGTTAGGCGGCAGCTCTAGTTTCATCTCAATGTCTGGTAAAAGTCCTACAAAATTGGAAGCAGCATCTCCATATATACCTAAATAGTGTTTCCGGGGATGTAAAACCTCAATTCAAACAAAACAGACAAAAGCCATGATATGTGTACTCATTAAAAATCCCCTCATTGAGGTTATTCTAATGAATACACACAGCATACCTTTATATTTTACAGAAGGCGAAAAAGATATACAGTTGAACTTCAATGGCTCGAACACCTTTGGGACCTCGAAAATCTGTTCGAGACGGGTAGTTCGAGCCACTGAGCTAACTGTCAGGAGGCATAATGAGATACTTTTAGACATCTTTCCGGTGTTCTATAATGAAAATATATGCTGTGTGTACTCATTAGAATCGCCTCAATTAATATATGCTGTGTGTACTCATTAGAATCGCCTCATCGAGGCGATTCTAATGAGTACACACAGCATACATTCGCAAGATTAAAGCCTAAAATCTTCTAAATTATCCCCCACTATTTATTATGTAGAGGATATCGCTAGGGGCTCAAGAATGGGTTCGACACATCCATGGTAAGCATGCCATCGGTGTTCAAGCCATTGAAGTTCTACTGTAGTATCCTCAAATCATTCCAGTCATACTTCAAAACCTGGCGCTATGATTAAACCTCAGTAGTACAATCTACCCCTATCTCAAACAAATTTTCAAGGTCCCAAAAGTCTTTGATTTATTGAGGTTTGGAATCCTTTGGGATCATTGATTCCATTGTGGAGCTTTGAAAATATTTGAGGGTCACTAATGAGACCTAATTGGCCAGAACTACCTAGTCTGGCCCAGAAATACTTGAACACTCCATACTTTTGAGTTCTGCTTCCAAAGGATAACTCTTTTATAGAAAATATTTAACTTCACTACAGCTGGTGTTAAGGGAATGTGTGGTAGCTGCAAAAAGTCTCCCTGCCTTTCATCATTGTGTAGTTTTACTTGTCCTTTGGGATCATTGAATCCAATGTGGGGATTTGAAAATATTTGAGGGTCACTGATGAGGCCTAATTGGCCAAATCCAGCTGGTCTGGCCCAGAAATTCTTGTACACTCTGTACTTTCAGTTCTGCTGTTTATTCTTTGCTTCTAAAAGGATAACCCTTTAACCCTTATCTTGCTGTTCACGACAACCCCTATCTTTGCAAACAGTGTAGATCCAGATCAGATGGCTTCTGAAGAAGCCATCTGATCAGGATCTACACTGTTTGGCATTCAGTTAATGAATTTGTAGCAATAATTTACATCAAGTAATTTGATTGGTTGATAGACAGAAATGGGTGTGGCTTAAATGAATATTCAGCAAGATAAGGGTTAATAGAACGTATTGCCTGTGTTACAGATTGACCTGATGGGTCAGAGTATCTACGAGTTTGCCCACCCCTGTGACCATGACGAGATAGAGGATGCCCTCTCACCCCATCCACGAGAAATGGAAGAATCCATGCATAGGACAGTATTCATACGCCTGAAGTGCACACTGACCAGCAAAGGAAGGAACGTTAATCTCAAATCAGCAACTTATAAGGTAAGAAACATATTGTTTTGTCTCATAAATGTACTGAGCTTAAGGGGAATAGATACACCTTCAGGGGAAGCAACTCCTGCAAAAGTATTTTTGTCAATGGGTGTCAACTCTTAAAGAAAAGAATTAACTCCAGAGTAGCAAATTCTTTCCTTTAAGAGTAGACCCCTTTTTCCTTGGGACAGAGTTTATAAAAAAAAAATGAACAGGAAGTTCCAAAAGTCGTCTCCCTTTGAAAAAGGGTGGAAAAATCTGCCTAGTGTTCCACTTTCCCTTAAGCTCAAAAGACTATCAATTTCATTAAGTCCTCTTGAGAAGCCTATATGTTGTGGGTACCTGTTAAAAATCACCCCGTTGAGGCTATATTGACAAGAACCTACAGCACAGACTTTTATGTATATCCTTTAACTACTACTCATTAGTGCCCCCTCGCATCGGGACATTGAATAAAATAAATTGGGCTGCATGGTGCATCCTCGTAGAGCTGAAACAGACCAAACTCGAGTACTGTTTAACAAGTGAGGTCTGAGCCTGCCCCAGGATATTGGTGGGTGTCTGACCATTCCTTAGTCCCCCAAAATCAGAAGCAACAACTCCAAAATGACCTTACAGGTAACCCTTAACTCTTATCATGCTGTTCACGACAAGCCCTATCTTTGGAAACAGTGTAGATCCAATCAGATGGCTTCTGAACACTGTTTGGCATTCAGTTTATGAATTTGTAGCAATAATTATATCAAGTAATTTGATTGGTTGATAGACAGAAATGGGTGTGGCATAGATGAATATTCAACAAGATAAGGGTTAAAATGCCATGAAATACTGCATCTAAAAATGTTGTCTGTTTATGTTGTCTGTTGAATTTGTTGCAAACCTTTCAAGCATATTTTTGCATACAGGCAAACAGTGTGGACCCTTATCAGACTGCTCCTGGTTTGCCTATGTGCAAAAATGTTTCAAAAGTATACAAGAAGGTACAGCAGCCAACATTTCAGATGCAGTTTGTATATTCTGATGGTTGAGTTTGTATGTTACAGTGGGGACTGAATATCCACGGTTTTTATGCCTCCACCATCGGCATGATGCTAGGGGTATATAGTGCGCAGTACCATTTTGTTCACTACAAATAAAGATGTTACGTGTGTTAAAACATCAATCATTCTGTAGCATAGTTGCTATTTTTGCTGAAAACTTTTCAGCAAAAAAAATCCCCACAGTATTACATGTAGATACGGTACTTGCTTGACAAGTTTTGATGACCAATGAGTTCATTGGAAGCAACGTCTCCAAAATGACCTGTACAGTGTTAACGCGGATGTTAAACCTCAAATCAAACAATTAACTAACATTGACTGGATTGTCTGTCACATAATAATTTTAAGACTTTCGTGTGTAAAAGGCATGTAGCATTATACATGTAGGGCCTGACAAATCCATTGCCAAGTTGCCCGGGACAAGTTCAGATTTTGGCTCGGCAAGTGATGTTTTTATTCCACATGGTTGTATTGCTGCATGCTTACGTGTGTACGGCTGTGTCTTTGTCTCGGTGAAACTTGAAGTATATAGAATTTTGTATGCTATAATTTGACACTTAAGCATTGCAGATGGGCATTTGGTAGTGGATAAAATACTCATTGTCTCATTGTACCAAAAGCTTACCTAGAGCATTGGTTATTAATAAAAAGCCACCTTAAATTCATCCCCATTTAACTCATATACCTACCTGTGTCCCAGTAAGATGCTCTGTAAAGAGCAAGACTATGGGTTAGAGGGATTTGGTTGCCCTGTCATAAAACTTGTTTCAGAAAAAAATGACCGAATTAGATTGTATTCCTGCAGCTGTGTTTATTTCGAGTATTGCGTTTTTCACACAATGACATCAGATTACGTTAATCTGCATTGCACATGTGATATGAGTGGAAACTAGGTGTGTTTTTCCAAACCTTGTTCTAGCTTAACGAGCTTAGATAGCCTATTTGTTAACTGTTTTAGCAAGTACAAAATGTAATATTTTGCACTGCAAAAGCTCATCACATGAACATGTCCGTGAAATTAACACCCCCTTACACCCCACTATATATAGAGAAAACTGGGGTTACGGGGTAATCATTATTTTTCTTATTTTTACTCCAAGACATAGGTTGTGGGTACTCGTTAGAACTGCCTCAATGAGGCAGTTCTAACGAGCACCCACAACCTATGTTTGCAGTATTGATAAGAAAAGTATCATTGATTTTCATCTGAAAAGTAGCCATTTTGGAGATGTGAAACAATTCACTATGTCGCACGGATGTGTTATCGTAATGTACTAATTTTTTTTCCTTTTTGTCCATGTTTGTCATCTGTATAGTGCAGGCAGTTTTGGCTATATGAAAGATAAATGCTATACTATTGTGGTTGATTATTCCTCTTGCCCTTCCCCATCGGGGCTTGAAGAAATCAATGGGCTGCATGATGCTTTCACGCACAGCTGAATCCTACCGAACACGAGTACTGGTAAACCGCTTAGAGGATCTAACCCTGTCCAGGCAAAGCGCTACGCGTCGGACTGGCCATGCTTAGAAACCTTTTTGGTTTCATTGGGCAACAGGGCTTGAGATGTCATTTCATCTCAGTGTCAGGTAAAGGTCCCACAAAATTGGAAGCAACGCCTCCAAAATGACCTATATAGTGTTGACGGGGACATTAAACATCAAATCAAACAAACAAAATCCTGTTGCCCTTGCAGTTTGAGTAACCCTGAAACTGCCGTTTGAGTAACCTTCAAACTACCCCTTTTGAACACATTTCCTTGGTTATAAAGGTGAGACGGACTGTATATGGTGAAAAACATGCCACTGAGCATTTCCTGCTAATCCCAATCAGCTGAAAATCAGCTGATCGTCACAAACTTAATATTCAGCCTTCCTGCTTTGAAGCCTTACAAAGTCTGTTTTCTGACGTCTGATAATTATAAGCACGCACAGTTCAATCTGGCCGTGATTACAGCAAACAGGATGAACAAGAGAGACTAGGGTAACTCATCTTATGACAAACGGGATCTTGAACTGTATAGCTTTGGACAAGTCAATTTTATATATACAGAAGTTTTACAAAAACTGAACTTAAAACAAACATTATCTTACTGATCAGACATCTCACCCTTTTGGTTTTCTGGTACTAAATGGGTTAATGCTGCTCATGTAAAATGCTAAAAATTTGGACACCTTTAGGACTTTCTGTATTTCTCCTAAAATTTTAACAAATTTGTTTCACAATCCAGCAAGGAGTCCAAGAAGTGCAGACAGAATGGCAAATGGTGTTGACCCTGATCAGACTGCTCCTTCTTGAAAGAGCAGTCTGATCTGGGTCTGCACTATTTGCTTAGGCCTGTCTCTCCCAATAATTACAATCATTATGGTAGGCCAGGGAGGTTCTTTGGGGTTAGTATGGCTTGGTGCAGCAATATTTACTACATGTATGTTTGTTAGGCAGATGATTCTCATGAAAGGACACGCCTGACTTTATCATAGCAGATTGGTATGAATTGTCCAGCCTAATTTTCTTTGAAAGATGAGAAACAAATTGGATCTCTTTAATTTGGCTTGGCACCGTAATCATTAATTATTGGTGTCCTTATGTAGCTAAATCCAAACTAGGTCATTGTCATTAGCTTATAATGTTAGTGAAGTTAATAATCTAACAATTAGCCTTAGCTTGACAAAACATTTGCTTCATTTCAGACCATTCAGGTTTTTTGCATATCTGATTTGGCCTGGCATTTTTTTTTCACTGTCACTCTGTCGTTATGAAATATGAACTGGTATAACTACAGACTAGAATGGGGGTGATTGACAGCTTCATGATCTTAGAACTTACAGTATGCCATGATTGAAAGTTCTTCCATGCCTTTGCTCATTTCCTACTTACTGTTGACTGATGTCATGTTGTCATGGCAACAATCAAAATCTTCTTAGATTCCCTGGTTTTATTTTTTATCAGCAATTTATATGACAGTCTCTGGATAAATGGAACCAGATAAAGTGTGTTTGCTTAAAAGTTTTGTGGTGATCGTTCATGGGTTCCCTGTTAAAAAAGCAACATTGAGGGTGCTTGAGAGAAAAACCTCAGCAACAGGGTTCCAACTAGTACCCACCATGGTACATTTTTATGAGGAAATAAGTCTTCAGTTATCCCCAAATTTGTGCATATCTAGAGGTTGAAGGTGTTCTGTTTTACCCATATTTGTCACATTTTTCTGTCTAATAGCTATGGGCATGTCCATGGTGTCTTGCATTTGTTATATTTTGTAATTTTTTGCAAAAATACCCTATATTTTTATCAAACTGTGTGGCCCCAGATCAGATGCTGCCTGGTGTCTGACCAGGGTCTTCACTGTTTGCCAATGTTCCATGTTTTGGATGTTAGGCATACATGGCTTAATCACGACAATTGTCATCTGCTTTATCGTCTGCTAAGTACTTTAAAATTAGTTTTTGCAAACAGTGTGGACCCAGATCAGACTGCTCCTCTAGGAGTCCTCTGGGTCCACATTGTTTGCCTATATGAAAAAATATTTTTAAAAAGTTTGCAAGAAGATTCAGCAGACGACATAAGTAGATGACATTTTCAGATGTAGTTTTTCTCAGCATTCTAAGGGTTAAAACAGCTGATTTGATAGTTAATGAGCTATGTAGTGTACATGTATTTGTCGTATGTTGTCACGTAATTTCATTTCATATTTTCCATATCACGTAGCAATGTCGCAAAACGTTCATCACACCATTCATGACATTGTAAAATTTTCTGTAGAAAGCTGTTACGAATGTTCAACAGAGGAAATATGAAAGAAAAAAAAAAAAAGATAATAATCAAAACACGGCTGCAGGATGCTTCCACACAGAGCACAGGAGTACTGGTAAACCGCTAAGAGGATCTAGGCCTGCCCAGGCAAAGGGGTGCGTGTCGGACCGTCCATGCTTATAAATCCTATTGGTTTCATTGGGCGACAGGGCTTGTGATATCATTTCATCTCAACATGGGGTAAAACTCCCGCAAAATTGGAAGCAAGTCTCCAAAATGACCTTTACAGTTTTGAAGTTGACATAAAACCTCAAATCAAACAAAGAGACAAAAATAATCAAAACACTAATAGCACTGGTCGGTTGATTGTCTTTTAACCCTTATCTTGCTGAATATCCACTTAAGCCACACCCATTTCTGTCTATCAACCAATCAAATTACTTGATGTAATTTATTGCTACAAATTCATAAAAACTGAATGCCAAACAGTGTAGATCCTGATCAGATGGCCATCTGATCTGGATCTACACTGTTTGCAAAGATAGGGGTTGTCGTGAACAGCAAGATAAGGGTTAAGTGTAGATCGGGAAAGTAGGCCTGAACGGGGGGCTTATACTGTTTTGTTCAACCCTTAGTTAAATGCCAGTTTTTAGGAGACAGGGTAGATCCTGATCAGATGCCGCATTCTGCAGCATCTCATCTGATCTGGGTCTAAAATTTTTGCCAATGTCCCAGCACAATGAGTCAATATTTTACAATAAGCTTTCTTTTACACAGAACTGACATCACAATGACAAATAGTGTACATCAGGAGTTTAGTAGCATGTCATCACATGAACAACTCTGTAAAGTGAACACCCCCTTAAACCCAACTTTATATATAGAAAACTAGGGTTTACAGGGGTCTACATTATTTTTCTTATTTTTGCTCCAAGGCACAGGTTGTGGGTACTTGTTAGAACCACCTTATATAGGCAGTTCTAAAGAGCACCCACAATCTATGTTTGCAGTATAAATAAGAAAAATATTACTGATTTTCATCGGAAAAGCACCCATTTTGGAGATGTAAAAAATTCACTTTATCTCACGTGTGTGTGATCGTAATGTGTAATGCACAAGAGGTTTATTATGCTCTCAGAAGAATTTCGGGGGAGCATAAAGTCGCCACTTCGTCTGTGCGTCCGTCCCGCTCTTGTCCACACGAATTCTCAGAAACTACTGGTCGGTTTTCAATGAAACTTCATGAGAATATTAAGTATCGAAGGTGGATGCGCATATCTGCGTGTTTTGGTTCAATGATTTTTTCAAGAGTTATTGCCCTTTGATGAATTCTGCATGAATATATAGGGTGCTGTTCGTGTCCACGCGAATTCTCAGCAACTACTTGCAGAAATTCAACGAAACTTCAATGGAATCTTAAGCAGTAATAGTGGATGCGCATATTATCTGTGCTATTTGGTTAGATGATTTGTCACAGAGTTTAAACTTTAAAGCTGCAGTGTAAGGTCACTGTGGCTATTTTTAGAAAAACTTTGTAATCACTCTGGTGCCTACATTTATGGATGGATTTTAATATAACGTCACACAAATGTTGGGTATGATAATATCTTGAGCATGTTCGACTTTCAGGGTCATGGGCTCAAGGTCAAGGTCATTGGCTATTTTAAGAAAAACTTTGTTTTCGCTCTAGTGCCTACAATTATTGATGGATTTTAATATAATTTCACACAGATGTTGAGTAAAATAATTCAACTTTCAGGGTCCTGGGCTGAAGGTCATGGTCACAGGCTATTTTTAGAAAAAAAAACTTTATCATCGCTCTGGCGTTGTCATTTGCTGATGGATTTTAATATAACTTCACACAAATGTTGGGTGTAATAATATCTCGAGCAAGTTCAACTCTCAGGATCCTGGGGTCAAGGTCACTCTGGTTATTTTTTAGGAAAAAAACTTTGTCATCGCTCTAGTGCCTACATTTATTAATGGATTTTAATATAATTTCACACAAATGTTGGGTATGATAATATCACAAGCAAGTTTGGCTTTCAGGGTCCTGGGCTGAAGGTCAAGGTCACTGCGACTATTTTTAGAAAAAACTTTGTCATCGCTCTAGTGTTGTCATTTGCTGATGGATTGTGATATAACTTCACACAAATGTTGGGTATAATAATATCTCGAGCAAGTTCGACTTTCAGGATCCTGGGCTCAAGGTAAAGGTCACTGTGGCTATTTTTAGAAAAAACTTTATCACTCTAGTGCCTACACTTATTGAGGGATTTTAATATAATTTCACACAAATGTTGGGTATGATAATATCTCAAGCAAGTTTGACTTTCAGGCTCCTGGGCTCAAGGTCAATGTCACTGCGGCTATTTTTAGAAAAAAAAACTGTCATCGCTCTAGCATCGTCATTTGTTGATGGATTTTAATATAACTTCACAAAAATGTTGGGTATGATAATATCTCGAGCAAGTTCGACTTTTAAGGTCCTGGGCTCTAGGTCAAGCTCACTGTGGCTAATTTTAGAAAAACTTGCTGGAGGCAGAAATCTTTCCAACTGTAAACAGAATTCCATTGTACACAGCCTTTCATTTTCAACCTCTCATCATTCTAATATGACTGAAATACTGCTAAAAAGGCTGTAAAATCATCCATCTTCATTAGAGTTGCAGATAAATTGGATCAAAGTGAAAGAAGCTAGTCTTGGCAGATGGTTAAAATGACCTTTTTTGACAGTCAAGGGGATAGGATCAGATCCATTTTCGAACCCGTTTGATATTTTATATGCATGTAAAGGCACCCAATACGGAACCATACCTGGAGACAGTCCTATGAGGATTGGCTCTTGTGTACGAGAGTAAGTTTTCAATAATTTGTATTGAACACTTTATCCCAATTAATATAGGTAAACTACCACCCAGGATCTTGGGGTATGGTATCACTTCCTTTCATTTATTCCAACTTTTGTGTTGCTGATGTTTGTATGACAGTGCCATCAGGCAAGCTAATCTGTCCACCGACAGGTTTTGTTATACTCCATTTTGAAGTACAGTGAGTATACACAGTATACCGCTCTTTAACTAGGATAATGTTTCCTGTTCCGACTACTGCACCTTCGGGGCGCATCCATCGGTTCCACCGATATTCTTGTTAGGGCACTTAGTGGTAATAAGCAGGGGTACAATGCTTTATAGATAAAACAACAACAACTTTTTTCTATAAATAAACATAATCTGGATTTCCTACGAATCAGTGAAAGTCATGTGGACATCAGCACTGAAGAGCTTCTGTGCTTAATAACTTTGAGTTGATTGACAATCAACTCAAAAATAATGATATGATAAAAAGCCTCACATTCACAGGGATACAGATTAAGCTTTTTATAGCCCCGCTTTGAAAAAGTGGGGCTATATTGGATTTGCCATGTCCTTCTGTCATTCCGTAATTCCGTGATTCCGCTAATTTGTGTTGGCTCCATAACTTTGTATCTGCTTAACATATTTTCATGAAACTTCACACAAATGTTAAACACCATAAGACAATGTGCAGAGCGAAGGAATTATAACTGTGGATTGCCTACTTTTGGAGTTATTGCCCTTTGAACATTTTCCGTAATTCCGTAATTCCGTGATTCCGTTAATTTGTGTTGGCTCCATAACTTTGTATCTGCTTAACATATTTTCATGAAACTTCACACAAATGTTAAACACCATAAGACAATGTGCAGAGCGAAGGAATTATAACTGTGGATTGCCTACTTTTGGTAGATACTGCACAAAATCTACGCACCCCTAGAAGTGGACATGTTTTTCTGTAACGTAACGTAACGTGTAACGGAGTGTTTGTGACTGTATCCTTATATAGACCTAGTTCAAATTAAAATAGGAGTTACAGTCTTGTTACGAAACGTTTCAGTCTGTTTCGTAACAGATTTGTAACAGAAACAAGAAAACACATGTATGTTACAGTCCTGTTTCGTAACGTTTCATTCCGTTACGTAACAGAACTGTAACAGATTCTCCTTGCATCTTGTTTCAAGATAAAAAAAGTGAAACCTAACGTAACGGCGTAACAGAATCCCGTTACGTAACGGTCAAGTCCGTTTACGTAACGGTCAAGTCCGTTACGTAACGGATTTGTAACAGAAACAAGAAAACACATGTATGTTACAGTCCTGTTTCGTAACGTTTCAATCTGTTACGTAACAGAACTGTAACAGAGTCTCCTTGCATCTTGTTTCAAGAAAAAAAAAGTGAAACGTAACGTAACGGCGTAACAGAATCCCGTTACGTAACGGTCCAGTCCATTACGTAACGGATTTGTAACAGAAACAAGAATACACATGTATGTTACAGTCCTGTTTCATAACGTTTCAATCTGTTACGTAACAGAACTGTAACAGAGTCTCCTTGCATCTTGTTTCAAGAAAAAAAAAGTGAAACGTAACGTAACGGCGTAACAGAATCCCGTTACGTAACGGTCCAGTCCGTTACGTAACGGATTTGTAACAGAAACAAGAAAACACATGTATGTTACAGTCCTATTTCGTAACGTTTCAATCTGTTACATAACAGAACTGTAACAGAGTCTCCTTGCTTCTTGTTTCAAGAAAAAAAAAGTGAAACGTAACGTAACGGCGTAACAGAATCCCGTTACGTAACAGTCCAGTCCGTTACGTAACGGATTTGTAACAGAAACAAGAATACACATGTATGTTACAGTCCTGTTTCGTAACGTTTCATTCCGTTACGTAACAGAACTGTAACAGATTCTTCTTGCATCTTGTTTCAAGAAAAAAAAAGTGAAACGTAACGTAACGGCGTAACAGAATCCCGTTACGTAACGGTCCAGTCCGTTACGTAACGGATTTGTAACAGAAACAAGAATACACATGTATGTTACAGTCCTGTTTCGTAACGTTTCAATCTGTTACGTAACAGAACTGTAACAGAGTCTCCTTGCATCTTGTTTCAAGAAAAAAAAAGTGAAACGTAACGTAACGGCGTAACAGAATCCCGTTACGTAACGGTCCAGTCCGTTACGTAACGGATTTGTAACAGAAACAAGAAAACACATGTATGTTACAGTCCTGTTTCGTAACGTTTCATTCCGTTACGTAACAGAACTGTAACAGATTCTCCTTGCATCTTGTTTCAAGAAAAAAAAAGTGAAACGTAACGTAACGGCGTAACAGAATCCCGTTACGTAACGGTCCAGTCCGTTACGTAACGGATTTGTAACAGAAACAAGAAAACACATGTATGTTACAGTCCTATTTCGTAACGTTTCAATCTGTTACGTAACAGAACTGTAACAGAGTCTCCTTGCATCTTGTTTCAAGAAAAAAAAAGTGAAACGTAACATAACGGCGTAACAGAATCCCGTTACGTAACAGTCCAGTCCGTTACGTAACGGATTTGTAACAGAAACAAGAAAACAACTATGTTACATTCCTGTTTCGTAACGTTTCATTCTGTTACGTAACAGAACTGTAACAGATTCTCCATACATCTTGTTTCAAGAATAAAAAAGTGAAACGTAACGTAACGGCGTAACAGTAACAGAAACAAGAAAACGCATGTATGTTACAGTCCGTTACGTAACAGATTTGTAACAGAAACAAGAATACACATGTATGTTACAGTCCTGTTTCGTAACGTTTCAATCTGTTACGTAACAGAACTGTAACAGATTCTCCATACATCTTGTTTCAAGAATAAAAAAGTGAAACATAACGTAACGGCGTAACAGAATCCCGTTACGTAACGGTCCAGTCCGTTACGTAACGGATTTGTAACAGAAACAAGAAAACACATGTATGTTACAGTCCTGTTTCGTAACGTTTCATTCTGTTACGTAACAGAACTGTAACAGATTCTTCTTGCATCTTGTTTCAAGAAAAAAAAAGTGAAACGTAACGTAACGGCGTAACAGAATCCCGTTACGTAACGGTCCAGTCTGTTACGTAACGGATTTGTAACAGAAACAAGAATACACATGTATGTTACAGTCCTGTTTCGTAACGTTTCAATCTGTTACGTAACAGAACTGTAACAGAGTCTCCTTGCATCTTGTTTCAAGAAAAAAAAAGTGAAACATAACGTAACGGCGTAACAGAATCCCGTTACATAACGGTCCAGTCCGTTACGTTACGGATTTGTAACAGAAACAAGAAAACACATGTATGTTACAGTCCATATCGTAACGTTTCAATCTGTTACGTAACAGAACTGTAACAGAGTCTCCTTGCTCCTTGTTTCAAGAAAAAAAAAGTGAAACGTAACGTAACGGCGTAACAGAATCCCGTTACGTAACAGTCCAGTCCGTTACGTAACGGATTTGTAACAGAAACAAGAAAACAACTATGTTACATTCCTGTTTCGTAACGTTTCATTCTGTTACGTAACAGAACTGTAACAGATTCTCCATACATCTTGTTTCAAGAATAAAAAAGTGAAACATAACGTAACGGCGTAACAGAATCCCGTTACGTAACGACCCAGTCCATTACGTAACGGATTTGTAACAGAAACAAGAAAACACATGTATGTTACAGTCCTGTTTCGTAACGTTTCATTCCGTTACGTAACAGAACTGTAACAGATTCTCCTTGCATCATGTTTCAAGAAAAAAAAAGTGAAACGTAACGTAACGTCGTAACAGAATCCCGTTACGTAACGGTCCAGTCCGTTACGTAACGGATTTGTAACAGAAACAAGAACACACATGTATGTTACAGTCCTGTTTCGTAACGTTTCAATCTGTTACGTAACAGAGCTGTAACAGAGTCTCCTTGCATCTTGTTTCAAGAAAAAAAAAGTGAAACGTAACGTAACAGCGTAACAGAATCCCGTTACGTAACGGTCCAGTCCGTTACGTAACGGATTTGTAACAGAAACAAGAACACACATGTATGTTACAGTCCTGTTTCGTAACGTTTCAATCTGTTACGTAACAGAGCTGTAACAGAGTCTCCTTGCATCTTGTTTCAAGAAAAAAAAAGTGAAACGTAACGTAACAGCGTAACAGAATCCAGTTACGTAACGGTCCAGTCATTTACGTAACGGATTTGTAACAGAAACAAGAAAACAACTATGTTACATTCCTGTTTCGTAACGTTTCATTCTGTTACATAACAGAACTGTAACAGATTCTCCATACATCTTGTTTCAAGAATAAAAAAGTGAAACGTAACGGCGTAACAGAATCCCGTTACGTAACGGTCCAGTCCGTTACGTAACGGATTTGTAACAGAAACAAGAAAACACATGTATGTTACAGTCCTGTTTCGTAACGTTTCATTCCGTTACGTAACAGAACTGTAACAGATTCTTCTTGCATCTTGTTTCAATAAAAAAAAAGTGAAACGTAACGTAACGGCTTAACAGAATCCCGTTACGTAACGGTCCAGTCCGTTACGTAACGGATTTGTAACAGAAACAAGAATACACATGTATGTTACAGTCCTGTTTCGTAACGTTTCAATCTGTTACGTAACAGAACTGTAACAGAGTCTCCTTGCATCTTGTTTCAAGAAAAAAAAAGTGATACGTAACGTAACGGCGTAACAGAATCCCGTTACGTAACGGTCCAGTCCGTTACGTAACAGATTTGTAACAGAAACAAGAAAACACATGTATGTTACAGTCCTGTTTCGTAACGTTTCAATCTGTTACGTAACAGAACTGTAACAGATTCTCCATACATCTTGTTTCAAGAATAAAAAAGTGAAACGTAACGTAATGGCGTAACAGAATCCCGTTACGTAACGGTCCAGTCCGTTACGTAACGGATTTGTAACAGAAACAAGAAAACACATGTATGTTACAGTCCGTTACGTAACGGATTTGTAACAGAAACAGGAATACACATGTATGTTACAGTCCTGTTTCGTAACGTTTCAATCTGTTACGTAACAGAACTGTAACAGATTCTCCATACATCTTGTTTCAAGAATAAAAAAGTGAAACGTAACGTAACGGCGTAACAGAATCCCGTTACGTAACGGTCCAGTCCGTTACGTAACGGATTTGTAACAGAAACAAGAAAACACATGTATGTTACAGTCCTGTTTCGTAACGTTTCATTCTGTTACGTAACAGAACTGTAACAGATTCTTCTTGCATCTTGTTTCAAGAAAAAAAAAGTGAAACGTAACGTAACGGCGTAACAGAATCCCGTTACGTAACGGTCCAGTCTGTTACGTAACGGATTTGTAACAGAAACAAGAATACACATGTATGTTACAGTCCTGTTTCGTAACGTTTCAATCTGTTACGTAACAGAACTGTAACAGAGTCTCCTTGCATCTTGTTTCAAGAAAAAAAAAGTGAAACGTAACGTAACGGCGTAACAGAATCCCGTTACGTAACAGTCCAGTCCATTACGTAACGGATTTGTAACAGAAACAAGAAAACAACTATGTTACATTCCTGTTTCGTAACGTTTCATTCTGTTACGTAACAGAACTGTAACAGATTCTCCATACATCTTGTTTCAAGAATAAAAAAGTGAAACGTAACGTAACGGCGTAACAGAATCCCGTTACGTAACGGTCCAGTCCGTTACGTAATGGATTTGTAACAGAAACAAGAAAACACATGTATGTTACAGTCCTGTTTCGTAACGTTTCATTCCGTTACGTAACAGAACTGTAACAGATTCTCCTTGCATCTTGTTTCAAGAAAAAAAAAGTGAAACGTAACGTAACGTCGTAACAGAATCCCGTTAAGTAACGGTCCAGTCCGTTACGTAACGGATTTGTAACAGAAACAAGAACACACATGTATGTTACAGTCCTGTTTCGTAACGTTTCAATCTGTTACGTAACAGAGCTGTAACAGAGTCTCCTTGCATCTTGTTTCAAGAAAAAAAAAGTGAAAAGTAACGTAACGGCGTAACAGAATCCCGTTACGTAACGGTCCAGTCCGTTACGTAACGGATTTGTAACAGAAACAAGAACACACATGTATTTTACAGTCCTGTTTCGTAACGTTTCAATCTGTTACGTAACAGAGCTGTAACAGAGTCTCCTTGCATCTTGTTTCAAGAAAAAAAAAGTGAAACGTAACGTAACAGCATAACAGAATCCAGTTACGTAACGGTCCAGTCCGTTACGTAACGGATTTGTAACAGAAACAAGAAAACAACTATGTTACATTCCTGTTTCGTAACGTTTCATTCTGTTACGTAACAGAACTGTAACAGATTCTCCATACATCTTGTTTCAAGAATAAAAAAGTGAAACGTAACGGCGTAACAGAATCCCGTTACGTAACAGTCCAGTCCGTTACGTAACGGATTTGTAACAGAAACAAGAAAACACATGTATGTTACAGTCCTGTTTCGTAACGTTTCATTCCGTTACGTAACAGAACTGTAACAGATTCTTCTTGCATCTTGTTTCAATAAAAAAAAAGTGAAACGTAACGTAACGGCGTAACAGAATCCCGTTACGTAACGGTCCAGTCCGTTACGTAACGGATTTGTAACAGAAACAAGAATACACATGTATGTTACAGTCCTGTTTCGTAACGTTTCAATCTGTTACGTAACAGAACTGTAACAGAGTCTCCTTGCATCTTGTTTCAAGAAAAAAAAAGTGAAACGTAACATAACGGCGTAACAGAATCCCATTACGTAACGGTCCAGTCCGTTACGTAACGGATTTGTAACAGAAACAAGAAAACACATGTATGTTACAGTCCTGTTTCGTAACGTTTCAATCTGTTACGTAACAGAACTGTAACAGAGTCTCCTTGCATCTTGTTTCAAGAAAAGTGAAACGTAACGTAACGGCGTAACAGAATCCCGTTACGTAACAGTCCAGTCCGTTACGTAACGGATTTGTAACAGAAACAAGAAAACAACTATGTTACATTCCTGTTTCGTAACGTTTCATTCTGTTACGTAACAGAACTGTAACAGATTCTCCATACATCTTGTTTCAAGAATAAAAAAGTGAAACGTAACGTATCGGCGTAACAGAATCCCGTTACGTAACGGTCCAGTCCATTACGTTACGGATTTGTAACAGAAACAAGAAAACACATGTATGTTACAGTCCTGTTTCGTAACATTTCATTCCGTTACGTAACAGAACTGTAACAGATTCTCCTTGCATCTTGTTTCAAGAAAAAGGTTTTATTTCGTTACGTAACAGTACTGTAACAGATTCTCCTTACATCTTGTTTCAAGAAAACAAGAGGACCATGATGGCCCTGGATCGCTCACCTGATCCATAGAGTAATAAGTGGGCCCCAGGGATGGCCATTATTGACACCTGGGCTATAATGTGCATAATGTTGAGGGAGGTCTAAAAAGGTGAAGGTTCATACCAAATATCAACAAAGGCTATAATTTGACCAATCTTGGCAAAGGCCCAATAGATGAAGCTACACAACAAATATCAAAGACCTGGGCCTTGCGGTTTCAGAGAAGAAGATTTTTTTAAAGATATTCCCTACATAAGCCTATGTAAAACCAAATGGCCCAGGGGCAGGGGTATTTTTGTCCTCAGGGCTATAATTTAAATAATCTTGATAGAGGTCCACTAGATGAGGCTTCACTACAAATATCCAAGACCTGGGCCTTGCTGTTTCAGAGAAGAAGATTTTTCAAAGATTATCTCTATATAAGTCTAAGTAAAACCAAAGGGCCCCTGGGCGGGGGTATTTGTGGCCCGAGGGCTATAATTTGAACAATTTTGGTAGAGATCCACTAGATGAAGCTCCATACCAAAATATCAAAGACATGGGCCTTGCTGTTTCAGAGAAGAAGATTTTTCAAAGATTATCTCTATATAAGTCTATGTAAAACCAAAGGGCCCCTGGGCGGGGGCATTTGTGGCCTGAGGGCTATAATTTGATAAATTTTGGTAGAGATCCACTAGATGAAGCTCCATACCAAAATATCAAAGACATGGGCCTTGCAGTTTCAGAGAAGAAGATTTTTAAATATTTCCCTATATAAGTCTATGTAAAACCAAAGGGTCTCGGGGCGGGGGCAATTTTGGCCCCAGGGCTATCATTTGAACAATCTTATTAGAGGTCTAATAGATGAAATTACACACCAATTATCAGACCTAGGCCTTTTGGTTTCACAGAAGAAAATTTTTAAAGATTTTCCCTATATAAGTCTATGTAAAACCAAAGGGCCCCGAGGCGGGGCCATTTTTAGTCTCAGGGCTATAATTTGAACAATCTTTCTAGAGGTCCAGTAGATGAAGCTTCATACCAAATATCAAAGACCTATAGGCCTTGTGGTTTCAGAGAAGAAGTTTTTTCAAGATTTTCTCTATAGAAGTCTATGTAAAACCAAAGGGCCTCCGAGCAGGGACATTTTTGGCCCCTGGGCTATAATTTGAACAATCTTGGTAGGGGTCCAAAAGATGAAGCTTCATACCAAATATCAAAGACCTGGGCCTTGCGGTTTCAGAGAAGAAGATTTTTTAAAGATTTTCCCTATATAAGCCTATGTAAAACCAAAGGGTCCCAGGGCAGGGGCATTTTTGGCCCCAGCACTATAATTTTAACAATCTTGGTAGGGGTCCACTAGATGAAGCTTCATTCCAAATATCAAAGACCTGGGCCTTGTGGTTTCAGAGAAGAAGATTTTTAAAGATTTTCCCTATATAAGCCCATATAAAACCAAAGGGCCCTTGGGCGGGGGCATTTTTGGCCCCAGCACTATAATTCGAACAATCTTGGTAGGGGTTCACTAGTTGAAGCTTCTAACCAAATATCAAAGACCTGGGCCTTGCGGTTTTAGAGAAGAAGATTTTTAAAGATTTTCCCTATATAAGCCCATGTAAAACCAAAAAGCCCCGGGGCGGGGGCATTTTTGACCCCAGCACTATAATGTGAACAATCTTGGTAGGGTACCACCAGATGAAGCTTCATACCAAATATCAAAGACCTGGGCCTTGCGGTTTCAGAGAAGAAGATTTTTAAAGATTTTCCCTATATAAGCCCATGCAAAACCAAAGGGCTCCGGAGTGGGGGCATTTTTGGCTCCAGCACTATAATTTGAACAATCTTGGTAGGGGTCCACTAGATGAAGCTTCATACCAAATATCAAAGACCTGGGCCTTGTGGTTTCAGAGAAGAAGATTTTTTAAGTTTTAGGTGAAAAAAATCTATTTTTGGCTCCTATGACCTAAATGTGCAACGGACCGGAACCATCTGAACAATTTTGAAAGGGGACCACCTAAGGATCATTCCTGTGAAGTTTGGTCAAAATCCGATCAGTGGTTTAGGAGGAGATGTCGTTTAAAGAAATTACTTACAGATGGACGCCCTCCACTTCATAAAAGGCCCAATATCTCGGAAACCTTACAGATCCCCACCCCTAAACCATATATATTCTTGCTCCTTATGATAAGACACATTCATTGACCCCAAATTGGGGGTCTTCCGGGGTGCGCTGGAGCAATGCCCTACCCCTTCACTTCACAAAAGGCCATATATCTCAGAAACTGTTCAGATCCCTACCCCTAAACCATATATGTTCTTGTTCATTATGGTGAGACACATTCAGTGACACCAACCTGGGGGTCCCCAGGGATGTGCTGGGGTCATGCCCCACCCCCTCCATTTCATAATATCACAATATCTCGGAAACCTTACAGATCTCCACCCCTAAACCATATATATATATATATATTCTTGTACCTTATGATAAGACACATTCATTGACACCAACCTGGGGGTCTCCCTGGGCCTTGCCCCACCCCTGCACTTCACAAAATGCCTTTTATCTCAGAAACTGTTCAGAGCCCCACCCCTAAACCATATATATTCATCTTCCTTATGATAAGGCACATTCATTAACACCAGCTTGTGAGTCCCCGGGGCATGCCCAGGCCTTGCTCCACCGCTTGACTTCATTAAAAGCCACATATCTCAGAAATAGTTCAGATCCCCACCCCTAAACCATATATATTCTTGTTCCTTATGATAAGACTCATTCAGTCACACCAACTTGGGGGTCTCTTTTTGCTGAGGCAATGTGCCCCGCCCTTCCACTTCATAAAAGGCCATATATTTCAGAAACCATTCAAATCCCCACCCCATATTCATATATGTTCTTGTTCCTTATTATTAGCACACCTACTGTAGGGGTGTCCGCAGGGGCCAGTCCTCTCCTTTCCACTTCATGAAAGTATATCTTGGATACCGTTCAGATTCCCACCCCTATACCATATATATACTTGGTCCTTATGATAAGACACATTTAGGGACAACAATCTTGGGCTTTCCTGGGAACGACAGGGCATGCTCCAACCCCTCCGCTTATATCACCAGCCATGCAGATCCCCACTGCTAAACCATATATATTCTTGTTCTTTGTGATAAGACACATTTAGTGACACCAACCAGGGCTCCATTGGGTCCATGCCCCACCCCCTCTACTTCATAAAAGGCCTAATGTTTCATATTCTGAGTCCACATGGGTGCTCATTTGGATATGACGGTTCATTTGGCAGATTAAAATGATATCCTGTTAAAATACATGGCTGCAATTGGGCAGTGCCCACCTGAGCTCTGGTGAGCATAGTGGCCCATGGGCCTCTTGTTTCAATATAATTATGGTATTCAAATGCCCATTCACAGCTAGCTAATAGGACAAGAGGCTGAACTTTTTCCATGAAATTACCAAGATTTTTTATCAGTGTGTGTTACCAAGGCTCTGGAAAGACTGGCTAAGTGCTGGGTCACCTGGAACTGTGCTAGCTGACTGCATTAATGTAGGTTATTGACTTTATACAGTGAACTTTTAAGCAATATATCATTTGGTGAATCATTCTCAAGGTTGCTTCTCTGTGACCAATATTTCATAATATAAAGCCAATAGCCCTTTTCATATATGTACCCAAGTTTAACTGTCTATTATTAATTTAGTATATTGTTTTTATCGGAGGTCATCCATATTAACACCAGGTCAACCAATATTAAATGAGGTCAAGTGGGGTAAAAAAATCAATATTCACGTTTTAATTTAATTTTGTGCAGTATCCATTTAATTGTATCAATTAGTAAAATTGTAATTAATCAAGTAATTTCGTTTTATCCCAAATACAGGTCTGAGGTCTGCTGCATTGGTCCGAGGCCGTAACATATTAAAATCTGTCCAAAATGAACAGTAAAAAATTACTGGGACCATATGAGCAAATAGTGTAGACCCACTATTTACCATTCTGTCCCCAGTAACGCATTTTTCTTTTAAAAATAGTAAATCAAATAAACTGTCATTCTACTTTTGATGAGTGAATGCAAATGAGAAACAAGAGGGCCATGACGGCCCTGGATTGCTCACCTGATCCACCCTGTAATACCTAATGGTAGGTAATACAGTAAGGTACCTTGTCAGAAGAAAAATACATGGCCAATATGAAGGCTCTACTCAAATGGTTCAAAAGTTATGATAAAGTAGGTCAAAATCAAGGTCACAGGTCAAACTTTTTGTATCGATGTGAAGCCATTGTCACAAGGAATATACATGTATATGCCAAATATGAAGGCTCTATCTCAAATAGTTCCAAAGTTTTTATCAAGTTGGTCACAGATCAAGGTCAAGGTCACATGTCAATTTTTTGGGCATGAGGGGGAAGACATTGTCACAAGGAACATACACGCCAAATATGAAGGCTCTAACTGAAATTCTTTTTTCTGTATCCCTTTCTGATATAATTGTACTTATACAATGATACTGTGTTTATATGTTTTGTGTTATTATATTTGAATGAAATAAAGTTTAAACTAAAAGTTATGAAAAAAACGATCAAACGTCAAGGTCACATGTCATCAAGTTTGCATGTTTGAGAAGCCCTTGTCATAAGAACCCTACATGCCAAATATGAAGGCCCTATCTTAAACGATCTTAAATGGTTCAAAATTTATGAGAAAGAAGGTCAAAGGTCTAGGTCACAGGTCAAAATTTTTGTATGAGTGAAAGTCGATGCCACAAGGAACATACACGCCACTTATGAAGGCTCTACCTCAAATGGTTCAAAAATTATGATTAAGTAGGTCACATGTCAAGGTCACATGTCAATTTTGTATGACACAAGGAAACTACATGCCAAATATGATGGCTGTAACTCAAATGCTTAAAAATTATGACAAAGTAGCTTAAAGGTCAAGGTCATACGACAAAAATTTTTGAATGGGTGGGAAGACCTTTTCATAAGGAACATACATGCCAAATATGAAGGCACTATCTCAAATGGTTCAAAAGTTATGATAAAGTAGGTCAAATTTCAAGGTAAAGGTCACAAATCATTTTATGTGTTATTAGAAAACCCTTTTCGCAAGGAACCTCCATTCCAAATATGAAGGCTGTATCTCCAATGCTTAAAAAGTTATGACAAAGTTCAAGCTGGTGGATCAAAATTTTTGAATGGTTGGGAAAACCTTGTCACAAGGAGCATACTTGCAAATATGAAGGCTCTAACTCACATGGTTGAAAAGTTACAGGTCAATATCACAGGTCATTTATTATATTTGAGTGGGAAGCCCTTGTCCCAAGGAACCTACATGCCAAATATGAAGGCTCTATCCCAAATGGTTCAAAAGTTATGGCAAAATAACCTTCTGATCAACTTTTTAATTTGACATGACCCATATTCGAACTTGGCTGAGATATTGTCAAGATGATCATTCTGGGCGAGTTTGATGATGAATGGACTCTAGTGTGTTCACAAGATTTTTCTAAGATTTATCATACTGACCTACATTTTGACCCCATATGACCCATATTCAACTTGACCTAGATATTGACAAGATGATCATTCTGAGCAAGTTTGATGATAATTAGACTAAAATTGCAGTCTCTAGAGTGTAAACAAGGTTTTCCTATGATATGACCTACTTTTTGACCCCATTTGACCCATATTCAAACTTGACCAAGACATTGTAGAGATGATCATTCTGAGCAAGTTTATGATTTGACCAAAACTGTGGTGTCTAGAGTGTTAACAAGGTTTTTCTATGATTTGACCTACTGACCTAGTTCTTGACCTGACATGACACATATTTGAACTTGACCAAAATATTGTCAGGATGATCATTCTGAGCATGTTCGAGGATTATTGGACCAAAACTGTGGCCGCTATAGTGTTAACAAGGTTTTTTCTTAAGGTTTGACCTACTGACCTACTTTTGACCCAACATGACCCATATTCGAACTTGACTGAGATATTGTCAGGATGATCATTCTGTGCAAGTTGAAGGATGGTTGGACCAAAACTGGGGCCTCTAGATTGTTAACATGGTGTTTCTATGATTTGACCAACAAAGGTCAAAGGTCAAGCTGAAGGATCAAAATTTTAGAATGGTTGGGAAAACCTTGTTACAAGGAGCATACATGCAAATAATGCATACATGCAGATATTGTCAGGATGATCATTCTGAGCAAGTTCGAGGATTATTGGACCAAAACTGTGGCGGCTTGAGTGTTAACAAGGTTTTTCTAAGGTTTGACCTACTGACCTACTTTTGATCCAACATGACCCATATTCGAACTTTGGAATACCTTGGTAGTGGCCCTCAAGACAAAGCTTCATACTAAATATCAAAGACCTGACATGACCCATATTTGATACTTTTGACCTGACATGACCCATATTTGATCTTGACCGAGATATTGTCAGGGTGATCATTCTGAGCAAGTTTGAGGATGATTGGACCAAATCTGTGGCCTCTAGAGTGTTAACAAGGTTTTCTATGATTTGACCTACTGACCTACTTTTTGACCCCACATGACCCATATTCGAACTTGACCGGCATACTCTCAAGATCATCATCCTGAGCAAGATTGAAGATGACTTGACCAAAACTGTGGCTTCTAGAATGTTAACAAGGTTTTCCTTTGATTTGACCTGAAGACCTACCTTTTCACCCGACATGACCCATATTCAAACTTGACCGAGGCATTGTCAGGATGATCATTCTGACCAAGTTTGATGATGATTGGATCAAAACTGTGGTTAACAAGAAAAGTTTATGCATGCTAGACGCACAGCACATGACACACACTGCACGAAGAACGACGACACCGGACATCTCACAGTCACAGTGAGCTAAAAATATTTTAAGATCAGTGCCTCCATCCATACAGTGCAGGATATATGGTGCTGTAGGTTTATGCCTGCCCAGGAAGTGATGTGTCTACCTCTCCTTAACCCCAAGTGGTAGGGCTTGAGATTTCTTTCAATCTCAATTTTGGTTGTCCCACAAATGCGAGCTTAGTCTCCAACATGACTTAAAAGTGTTGACTGGGATGTAAACCTTGTCAGGAAGAAACAAAAGATCAGTAGATTAATGAACAACTCTTTTTTCCATCTCTTTTATTTTTTAACTGTATTTTTTGTGCATATATATATATATTTATAAACATCATAACAACAAAGAAAAGTTGAACTTCAATGGCTGAAAATGTAAGGAAATTAGATTGTATACCATGGCAAATAAGGCCATTTTTGGCCCCAAGGCTTTTATTTGTACAATCTTGGTGGAGGTTCACTTGATGAAGCTTCATACCAAATATCAAAGACCTGGGCCTTCTGGTTTCAGACGAAGATTTTTATATGTTTTCCCTATATAAGCCTTTATAAAACCAGTGGGCCCTGGGCAGGGTCGGTTTTGACCCCAGGGCTATAATTTGAACAATCTTGGTAGAGGTCCACTAAATGAAGCTCCATACCAAATATCAAAGACCTAGGCCTTCTGGTTTCAAACAAGAAAATTTTTAAAGTTTTTTTCTTATTTTCCCCTTTTCGTTGCCATGGCAACTAGAGTTCTGCACGGAATCGAATTCTTTGAACAAATTTGAGAGAGGACCTCTCAAGGACCATTTCTGCCAAGTTTGGTCAGAATCTGTTCAGTGGTCTAGGAGGAGATGTTGTTTAAAGAAATTGTGAACGGACGGAAAGATGGACAGACGACGACAGAGATGACCGATCACAATAGCTCACTTTGGCTAAGGTGATGTGTGTATGAATTCGGGTTTAACGTCGCTTTCAACAATTTTTCAGTCATATCACGACGGTGTCTGGTTGCGACAGGGAGCTCAATGCTCACGTTTATAGTGCTGCCTCACTGAAGTATCATGTCCCAGACACATTACATGATACCACACCCAGTCACATTATCCTGACACTGGATCGACCAGTCCTAGCTCTACCCCGTAAATCTGAGTGCCAAACGAGGAGCAGCTAGTACCATTTTTAACGACTTTGGTATGTCGCGGCCCGGGATCGAACCCGAGACCTCCCGTTCCCCGGAGCGGACACTCTACCAACTGAGCTATCGGGGCCGGTTTGGCTAAGGTGAGCTAAAAAAAGTTGCATAGAACATTCAAACAGATAAGCAAAGTTCCAGAAATTTCATAATGGTGCAAAAAACTTTTTGAGGGTTACATCACCTATTGGTATGAGTTCCCCTATTCAAACTGTGCAAGTTTTTGCATGGCGACACAGTTGACCAAAAAAAATTCTAAGTCGGAAAAGGGGCATAACTGTGCCAAAAGTATTTTGAGGGTTACCTCACCTATTGGTATGAGTTCCCCTTTTCATAGTGAATAACTAGTCCGAGTTTCAGGTAAATATGTTCAGAAATGACAGAGATATTACAAAATGTGCACGTTTTCGCACAAAGATGATGCAGACGACAAAAAAAAAACACAAAAGGGGCATAACTGTGCCAAAAATATTTTGAGGGTTACCTCACCTATTGGAATGTGTTCCCCTTTTTATAATGAACAAGAAGTCTGATTTTCAAGTAAATATGTTCAGTAATGACAGAGAAATTACAAAATGTCCAAGTTTTTGCAGATATTCAAATATTTTGAAATTGGCTCATGCTACATATAAGGAGGATATTTCCATTTGGTACAAAAAGGGTTAAATTAACATTAAAAATTTTTAAGTCTGTGACCCTGACCTTAAAGTCTTACCCATGGGTGGGGGTGTTGTCAAATAAACCTGTGTACCTGTATCTATCACCATACAGGTTCTGGAATTTTTATGACAATGTCATAAGCAGCTGATTATTGATAAGCCCCATATGTTTACTGGAGGTCAGAAAGTAATAGATAAGATCAAAGAAAATTTGAGGAAAAAATGCTTTTGAGTTCATATTAGAATTATTTAAAAGAAAATAGAATTCAACCTATAATTATAAAATAAATAAACAAATTTCTAAAGGAACATTTTTAAAGATAAATATAAAAGCAAAAAAAGACAAACATTAATATGAGTATATAAATAAATTTATATTGGAACATTTATGATAAATTAAAAGGATAAAGAAATAAGGAATATAAAGAAAAAAGACACTATTAAATAAATAAATAAATAAATAAATAGATAAATAAATAATGGCATTTAGAATTCTGAAATGTACTGAAATAAAAGGAGAATTCATTTCCGCTATAATCCATTGTTGTCAGAGAAACCCTAAAAGGAGGACTGAGCTAACAGTGCAGACCTAGAGCAGAGGCTGCATAATGCATGTCTGATCAGGGTCTCATTCCACTGTCTGATAACAGCAATTTCAGTATAGAACCAAATCCACCTAAAATATTAGACATCCTAATTCCCCATAAGCTGCTGCACCATGCAGCAACTGATCAGGGTCTCAATCCACTGTTTGATAACAGAAATGTATGTGTTATTTAGAAAACATGACATCTATTACCTCTTAAGCAGCTGATGGACTTTTCAAACTTACATATAGGTGTAAAAGTGCATCAGACTAAAATGGGTAAATTCTGAAGTAAAGTAATAAAAAGAAATAAACTTCAAATCTAACATTTTTGAAAATTAATTTAAAAATAAAAATAATGAATAAAATTAGAAAGAAAATATGAACCAGGGTATTCCAGTTGAAAGAAAAAACTGGGGAAAGCCTTTTTATCTGCAACCCCATGACCATGCTGTAATTAGAAGTCACCATGTCAACAAGTCCATGTAATGAACACCCCAGCAGTCCCAACTTTATGCAGTCAACCCTGGATTTCAAGAGTATAATTATTTATCAATCAACCAGGTTGTATAGAACACTAAGCTTTTCAATGCTGAGCCCATGTGATTATTAAAACCGGTGTAACGGGCCAGCCCAGTTCTTCCCCGGGGAAGAAACTGACTGGGGGGAAGAACCGGCCTGTTACACCGGCAACAGCTATTTATCTAGAGTATTAATATGATGGGTAATTATTAAATTAAGAGGAGTATCTGTAGAATGTGGATTGGAATCATGGGTTGGGCTTGCAAGCATTGTAGACCCAGATCAGTTGCTGCAGAAAGTGGCATCTGACCAGGGTCTACAATTTAGTTCTCAGTCCAGGACCAGTTTCCACAATTTACACCCAGACAGTATCAGAACTTTTATTTTTGGTTTATATTGAGGTTTAACGTCCCCGTTGACACTATTTAAGACTTTTGGTGACTTTACTTCCATTCTTTGGGGACTTTTACACCACACTGAGATGAAATGACATCTCAAGCCCTGCCAACCAATGAAACCAGAGGGCCAACTGCAAATAGCTTATATGTATTGGACGGTCTGACTCACACCACTACTTAGGTCCTACTAAGTGGTTTACCAGTACTCATGAGTGGTCAGTTTCAGCTCTGCATGTAAGCACCATGCGGTCGATGTCGGTGGCGATTTTCTGATTTGTGCTTCAAAACATAGGTGCAGCAGTTCTACAAGCAGCACAATCTGCCCAAACAGAAGAAAAATGGACATTCAGAAGGTTTCTTTTCAATAGGCATGACTGTGTTCCCTCACAACCGTTCCCTCACATTTAGATGAGAACAGAAAAATATATGACTGTGTAAATTAATAAGAAACAGAGACTATCAGTGATGAGGTCTCACACCTCATTGTGTTTGAACCTCAGTCCAGTCACATGTTGGGCATCGTTTTCTACAACGTATGGTCAGCTGGTTTTTCTCCAGATAGTGGGATGTGAAAAATTAAATACACCTATTAACCCTTTTAGTACCAAATGGAATCTTCCTCCTTATATATAGCAGGAGTTCATTTCAAAATTTAGGGGTGTCAGGTTGTGTTTTCTTCAAAATTTGTTGGAAATTGGCTGAACTTTTAGTAAACAGTGGAGGCCCTGATCAGACGCCGCGTTCTGCAGCGTCTGATCTGGGCCTGCACTGTTTGCCAGGATACCTATTTTGAGGTTTCTGAAACACTAAAACAATAAGATCTTTTAAAAATTTATTTGCCTTGGAACCAAAACCATAGTGGATGAACACTGGTTCCAAAAAAGAAGAAAAAAAGAAAAATAACTAAGGCTGTTATTCCTTTTTTTTTGTGTGTGTTGTTTTTTTATATTGTAATTTTATCTACCCTTATTGTACTTTAGACCATTTTTATCTAAAAATACAATAAAATGGAAAAGAAAACAAACTTTAAAAATATATATTTACCTTCCTGTCTGCTCTTTTCACAATGTTGTTAGGCATTTAAGATGATCTGAACATCCACTGCAGTTCTATATGAATGTAGGACGATTTGGCCTGCGGACGATTTGGCCCGGACGATTTGGCCTAGGACAATTCGGCCTAGGACAATTTGGCCAGCTAACAATATTGGGTAGGACAATTTGGCCAGATTAATATAATATCTAGTTTAAACTGAAAATTTAATGTTTTAGGTTTGTTTATAGCATACAGTAATGTTTGAATATGTGGAAGGAACATTTTAAAGAAGATTTTAAACAATTAGATTTTTTTGTTGTTGTTGTTTTTAAACTTTTGTAACTTTTGGCCTGAGATTTTCTTTATGTGCAAATTAATAAAAATGGTTAACTATAATCCCCCAAACGCCAAAAATACAATACAATAAAATAAAAAATATAAATAAATAAATTAATTTAAAGGTTTTGTTTAAATTGGCTGGAAAACAATGTCATGTCCAAAATGACTACTTTTCTGGTGAAAATCTGTGATTTTTTTTCTTATTAGGTTCTAACGAATACCCACAACCTATGTCTGGGAGCAGAAATAAGAAAAAATAATGTATACCCTCTTAAACCCTAATTTTCTCTGTATAAAGTTCATTTCACAGACTTGTTCACGTGATGCCTGCCAGCAGCCTGGTTCAAGAATGTGCACCGCACTGGTTAACCACTTACACTTAGGGAAACTGATCTGCTCAATATGACCTAAATAGTGGCTCTGATACTATAAATGAGCAGAAAATATGTAATGATGTGTGATAAAAATATGTTGTCAAATGAAGAAACTGCTCAAACTATGCAATTTCCTCTTATGTCAACATTTGATTTTCACTCATCAACATTTGATTTTCACTCATCAAAGAAATGACAGATGAAATCACTGAAAAAAAAACATGAAATATTTGATGAAAATATGTAGCCAAATGCAAAAAAAAATGCTAATGAAATGATTGATAGAATAAGAATTTGTAAAACCGCTAGGAGATTTCAGTTTGGCCAAATTGTATTGTAAAGTTTAAGCATTTTACGTCCGCTACGGTCAGGCGCGTTAGCATTGCCCCACAACAGGACGTAAAGTTTGAGTGCTGCTGGGCTGCAAAACGCGGCAGATTCAGTGAAATGTGAGTCATGCTGAACTGCCAGTGCCTTCCACTGAGTAAAGTTGAAGCACTGTAATTTAGAATTTTGAACGCCAGATCGAAAATGGTCATAAAACTGCAGAGGAATCATTGCCAATTTCGGCTGCGAATTGAGATTTCTCTGTCTCACCCGAGAGCATACTAGTTCATGTTGCTCTCTCTTAGGGCCGTGTGTCAGGCTATGGACTGGTTAGAAATGATGAAAAACCCAAGTTATACAGGGTTGTCAGATGTGCGCTGGCCAAATTGTCCGCCCACCGTTCTATATAGCCAAGACTGTTTATTGGACATCAAAGATCATAAGGCACCTCTCTTGTAAACCTTGAAACACTTCAAAAGAATTCTTACCACCAGCTGTAATCTAAACATTTCCTGAGGCTGCTGTTGTGAAGTTCCACTGTAGTGCTATATGCCAAGACTGTTTATTGGATATCAAAGATCATAAGGTACCTACCTCTCTTTGAAACACCTTAAAAAAATTTACCACCAGCTGTTATCTATCCCTTACAGAATTACTGTAATAATTATAAAATCAAAGCATGTAACATTGCTGCCATGAACAAAGCATTTTAAAGTTTTATTAAGACATCAGAACTGTAACATACATGTTTTCTTGTTTCTGTTACAAATCTGTAACGTAACGGACTGAAACGTTACGTAACGGGATTCTGTTACGCCGTTACGTCACGTTTCACTTTTTATTTCTTGAAACAAGATGTAAGGAGACTCTGTTACAGTTCTGTTACTTAACGGAATGAAACATTACAAAACAGGACTATAACATAGTTGTTTTCTTGTTTCTGTTACAAATCCGTTACATAACGGACTGAAACGTTACGTAACGGGATTCTGTTACGCTGTTACGTTACGTTTCACTTTTTTTTTTCTTGAAACAAGATGCAAGGAGAATCTGTTACAGTTCTGTTACGTAACGGAATGAAACGTTACGAAACAGGACAGTAACATACATGTGTTTTCTTGTTTCTGTTACAAATCCATTACGTAACGGACTGAAACGTTACGTAACGGGATTCTGTTACGCCGTTACGTTACTTTTCACTTTTTTATTCTTGAAACAAGATGTAATGAGAATCTGTTACAGTTCTGTTACGTAACGGAATGAAACGTTACGAAACAGGACTGTAACATACATAATTGTTTTCTTGTTTCTGTTACAAATCCGTTACGTAACAGACTGAAACGTTACGTAACAGGATTCTGTTACGCCGTTACGTTACGTTTCACTTTTTTGCTTGAAACAAGATGCAATGATAATCTGTTACAGTTCTGTTACGTAACGGAATGAAACGTTACGAAACAGGACTGTAACATAGTTGTTTTCTTGTTTCTGTTACAAAACCATTACGATATGGACTGAATTGTTACGTAACAGGATTCTGTTTCATTTCACTTTTTTGCTTGAAACAAGATGCAATGAGAATCTGTTACAGTTCTGTTACGCAACGGAATGAAACGTTACGAAATAGGACTGTAACATACATGTTTTCTTGTTTCTGTTACAAATCCGTTAAGTAACGGACTGGATCGTTACGTAACGGGATTCTGTTACGCCGTTACGTTACGTTTCACTTTTTTTGCCTTGAAACAAGATGTAATGAGAATCTGTTACAGTTCTGTTACGTAACAGAATGAAACGTTACGAAACAGGACTGTAACATATATATATGGTGTCTTGTTTCTGTTACAAAACCGTTACGTAACAGACTGAAACGTTACGTAACGGGATTCTGTTACGTTTCACTTTTTTGCTTGAAACAAGATGCAATGAGAATCTGTTACAGTTCTATTACGTAACGGAATGAAACGTTACGAAACAGGACTGTAACATACATGTTGTCTTGTTTCTGTTACAAATCCGTTACGTAACGGACTGGATCGTTACGTAACGAGATTCTGTTACGCCGTTACGTTATGTTTCACTTTTTTTGCCTTGAAACAAGATGTAATGAGAATCTGTTACAGTTCTGTTACGTAACGGAATGAAACGTTACGAAACAGGACTGTAACATATCTGTTTACTTGTTTCTGTTACAAATCTGTTACGTAACGGACTGGATCGTTACGTAACGGGATTCTGTTTCGCCGTTACGTTACGTTTCACTTTTTTGCTTGAAACAAGATGCAATGAGAATCTGTTACAGTTCTGTTACGTAACGGAATGAAACTTAGCGAAACAGGACTGTTACATATATGTTGTCTTGTTTCTGTTACAAATCCGTTACGTAACGGACTGGATCGTTACGTAACGGGATTCTGTTACGCCGTTACGTTATGTTTCACTTTTTTTGCCTTGAAACAAGATGTAATGAGAATCTGTTACAGTTCTGTTACGTAACGGAATGAAACGTTACGAAACAGGACTGTAACATATATGTTTTCTTGTTTCTGTTACAAATCTGTTACGTAACGGACTGGATCGTTACGTAACGGGATTCTGTTTCGCCGTTACGTTACGTTTCACTTTTTTGCTTGAAACAAGATGCAATGAGAATCTGTTACAGTTCTGTTACGTAACGGAATGAAACGTAGCGAAACAGGACTGTAACATAAATGTTTTCTTGTTTCTGTTACAAATCTGTGACGTAACGGACTGGACCGTTACGTAACGGACTGAACCGTTACGTAATGGACTGAAACGTTACGTAACGGGATTCTGTTACGCCGTTACTTTACATTTCACTTTTTTTGCCTTGAAACAAGATGTAATGAGAATCTGTTACAGTTCTGTTACGCAACGGAATGAAACGTTACGAAACAGGACTATAACATAGTTGTTTTCTTGTTTCTGTTACAAAACCGTTAAAATATGGACTGAATTGTTACGTAACAGGATTCCGTTTCGTTTCACTTTTTTGCTTGAAACAAGATGCAATGAGAATCTGTTACAGTTCTGTTATGTAACGGAATGAAAGGTTACGAAACAGGACTGTAACATACATGTTTTCTTGTTTCTGTTACAAATCCGTTACGTAACGGACTGGATCGTTACGTAACGGGATTCTGTTACGCCGTTACGTTACGTTTCACTTTTTTTGCCTTGAAACAAGATGTAATGAGAATCTGTTACAGTTCTGTTACGTAACGGAATGTAACGTTACGAAACAGGACTGTAACATATATGTTGTCTTGTTTCTGTTACAAAACCGTTACGTAACAGACTGAAACATTACGTAACGGGATTCTGTTACGTTTCACTTTTTTTGCTTGAAACAAGATGCAATGAGAATCTGTTACAGTTCTGTTACGTAACGGAATGAAACGTTACGAAACAGGACTATAACATATATGTTTTCTTGTTTCTGTTACAAATCGGTTACGTAACGATCCAGTCCGTTACGTAACGGATTCTGTTACGCCGTTACGTTACGTTTCACTTTTTTTGCCTTGAAACAAGATGCAATGAGAATCTGTTACAGTTCTGTTACGTAACGGAATGAAACGTTACGAAACAGGACTGTAACATACATGTTTTCTTGTTTCTGTTACAAATCCGTTACGTAAAGGACTGGATCGTTACGTAACGGGATTCTGTTACGCCGTTACGTTACGTTTCACTTTCTTTGCCTTGAAACAAGATGTAAAAGAGAATCTGTTACAGTTCTGTTACGTAATGGAATGTAACGTTACGAAACAGGACTGTAACATAAATTATATGTTGTCTGGTTTCTGTTACAAAACCGTTACGTAACAGACTGAAACGTTACGTAACAGGATTCTGTTACGTTTCACTTTTTTGCTTGAAACAAGATGCAATCAGAATCTGTTACAGTTCTGTTAAGTAACGGAATGAAACGTTACGAAACAGGACTATAACATATATGTTTTCTTGTTTCTGTTACAAATCCGTTACGTAACGGACTGGATCGTTACGTAACGGGATTCTGTAACGCCGTTACGTTACGTTTCACTTTTTTTGCCTTGAAACAAGATGCAATGAGAATCTGTTACAGTTCTGTTATGAACGGAATGAAACGTTACGAAACAGGACTGTAACATACATGTTTTCTTGTTTCTGTTACAAATCCGTTACGTAACGGACTGGATCGTTACGTAACGGGATTCTGTTACGCCGTTACGTTACGTTTCACTTTTTTTGCCTTGAAACAAGATGTAATGAGAATCTGTTACAGTTCTGTTACGTAACGGAATGTAACGTTACGAAACAGGACTGTAAGATATATGTTGTCTTGTTTCTGTTACAAAACCGTTACGTAACAGACTGAAACGTTACGTAACGGGATTCTGTTACGTTTCACTTTTTTGCTTGAAACAAGATGCAATGAGAATCTGTTACAGTTCTGTTACGTAACGGAATGAAACGTTACGAAACAGGACAGTAACATACATGTGTTTTCTTGTTTCTGTTACAAATCCGTTACGTAACGGACTGGATCGTTACGTAACGGGATTCTGTTACGCCGTTACGTTACGTTTCACTTTTTTTGCCTTGAAACAAGATGCAATGAGAATCTGTTACAGTTCTGTTATGTAACGGAATGAAACGTTACGAAACAGGACTGTAACATACATGTTTTCTTGTTTCTGTTACAAATCCGTTACGTAACGGACTGGATCGTTACGTAACGGGATTCTGTTACGCCGTTACGTTACGTTTCACTTTTTTTGCCTTGAAACAAGATGTAATGAGAATCTGTTACAGTTCTATTACGTAACGGAATGTAACGTTACGAAACAGGACTGTAACATATATGTTGTCTTGTTTCTGTTACAAAACCGTTACGTAACAGACTGAAACGTTACGTAACGGGATTCTGTTACGTTTCACTTTTTTGCTTGAAACAAGATGCAATGAGAATCTGTTACAGTTCTGTTACGTAACGGAATGAAACGTTACGAAACAGGACTATAACATATATGTTTTCTTGTTTCTGTTACAAATCCGTTACGTAACGGACTGGATCGTTACGTAACGGGATTCTGTTACGCCGTTACGTGACGTTTCACTTTTTTTGCCTTGAAACAAGATGTAATGAGAATCTGTTACAGTTCTGTTATGTAACGGAATGAAACGTTACGAAACAGGACTGTAACATATATGTTTTCTTGTTTCTGTTACAAAACCGTTAGGTAACAGACTGAAACGTTACGTAACAGACTGAAACGTTACGTAACGGGATTCTGTTACAGTTGAAACAGGACTGTAATATATTTGTTGTCTTGTTTCTGTTACAAAACCGTTACGTAACGGACTGAAACGTTTTGTAACAAGACTGTAATTTCTATTAATACTGGAACTAGGTCTATATAAGGATACAGTCACAAACACTTCGTTACACGTTACGTTACGTTACAGAAAAACATGTCCACCTCTAGGGCTGTGTAGATTTTGTGCAGTATATGACTTTTGGAGTTATTGCCCTTTGAACATTGAAAAATGGCAATTTTAATTGTGTCCGCTTCATAACTCGAAAACCGTTTGAGATATTTTTAGGAAACTTCACACAAATGTTAAGCACCATGAGACGATGTGCAGAGCGCAGGAACCATAACTCTGCATTGCTTATTTTTGGAGTAATTGCCCTTTGAACATTGAAAAATGGCAATTTTAACAGTGTCCGCTTCATAACTCGAAAACCGTTTGAGATAATTTCATGAAACTTCACACAAATGTTAAGCACTATGAGACAATGTGCAGAGCGCAAGAACCATAACTCTGGTTTTCGTATTTTCTATGTGTCTGTCTGTGTGTCTGTCTGTGTCTGTTAACAATTTTCGTGTCCGCTCCATAACTTTAAAACCCATTCACATATTTTCATGAAACTTCACACAAACATTAAACACCATGAGATGGTGTGCAGAGTGCAGGAACCATAACTCTGGATTGCCTAATTTTTGAGTTATTTCCCTTTGAATATTGAAAAATATCAATTTTAGCCGTCTTTGCTCGATAACTCAAAAACCGTTTGAGATAATTTTATGAAACTTCACACAAATGTAAAGCACCATATTACGTGTGCAGAGCGCAGGAACCCAAACTCTGGATTGTCTACTTTTTCAGTTATAGGCTTTTGAATATTAAAAAATGGCAATTTTAACTATGTCCGCTCCATAACCGTTTCTGATATTTTCATGAAACTTCAAATAAATGAAAAGCACCTTGAGATGATGTGCAGAGTGCAGGAACCATAACTCTGGTTTGCCTACTTTAGGAGTTATTGCCCTTTGAACATTTAAAAAGGCAATTTTGACTGTGTCGGCTCCATAACTCACAAACCATTTGAGATATTTTCATGACACTTCACACAAGTGTAAAGCACCATGAGACAATGTGCAGAGCGCAGGAACCCTGACTCTGATTTGCCTACTTTAGGAGTTATTACCCTTTGAACATTGAAAAATGGAAGATGAAATTTAGTATAAACATGGACATTCTGGTAATGTATCATGCTCATTGAATTGAGGGACAAGGGCTCACAACTCTTGGAGTTTTTCCAGATAATGTAAAATTTTCAACAGTTATTTCTTGTTCATAACTGTTTTCTCTGCAGCTTAAATAACTTTCTTCTCTGACAGCGCTGAAGCGGGGCTATAGTCAGATCCTCTGACAGCTCTAGTTGCTTTAGGTACCCAGACTACCATAAATCCAAAACTTATAGTAAGTTAATAGGCGTTTTTATTCGAAACTTAAGTGCCCAGACCAAAACTTAGGCGACTGGGCGACTGTTAGTCTGTATCTATACAGAACTATAAGAGCATTATTAATGATACTTGGTACAGACTTGCATCTAGGGATAGCAACTTTAACACAAGCATCCATATTTGACCTTGACCTACATTTCATGGTTCACTGACTTAGGAAACTATTGCGACCACTACCAGTGTTCACCCTAATGTTCAAGTCAATTTCTCAACAACTATAAGAGCATCATTAATGATACTTGGCACAGACTTGCATCTAGGGATAGCAACTTTATCAAAAGCATGACAGATTTGGCCTTGACATACATTTCATGGTTCACTGACTCTGGAAATTTGCGACCACCCAAGCATTCACCCTAATGTTCAAGTCCATCTCCAAGAACTATTAGAGCATCATGAATGATACTTGGTACAGACTTGCATCTATGGATAACAACTTTAAAGCAAGCATCCGTATTTGACCTTGACCTACATTTCATGGTTCACTGACATTGGATAGCTATGGAGATCACCTTACCATTCACCCCAATGTTCAAGTCCATTTCTCAACAACTATAAGAGCTTAATTGATGATACTTGGTACAGACTTGAATGTAGGGATGACAACTTTAATGGAAGCATCCATATTTGACCTTGACCTACATTTCATGGTTCTTTGACTTTTGACTATTGTGACCACTCTAGCATTCAGCCAAATGTTTAATTCAAGTCCATTTCTCAAGAACTATAAGACTTGCATCTATGGATGACAGTTTAATGCAAGCATCCATATTTGACCTTGATCTAATTTTCATGGTACACTGACTTTGTGAACTAGAACGTCAACCATAGCATTCACCCTGATGGTCAAGTCCATTTCTCAGGAACTATTAGACCTTCATTAATGATATTTTGTACAGACTTGCATCTAGGTATGACAATTTAAATGAAGTCATCCATATTTAACCTTGACCTATATTTCATCATTAACTGACTTTGTGAACTATTACTTCAACCCTAGTGTTCACACTAATGGTCAAGTCTATAAGAGCTTCATTAAAGTTGCATCTAGGGGTGACAACTTTAATGCAAGCATCCAGGTTTGACTTTGACCTATATTTCATGGTTCAGTGACTTTACACCCCCACAGGTGCAACCTAGCCTTTGGCAGAATTCTTGTTTTAATACAGTTTTAGTTTTTATGAAAAAAAAAATGTGAAAAGTCCATCTGGTTAGAAAAAAAAAAGTTTGTAAGCCTGTAGGCTGTTAAAGAAATTCCTGTGTGGAAGGTGTTGCTCAAAGATCAAAAATAAAAAAAAGGCAGCAAAAGAATATAACAAAGCAAATTTTAGAAGTCTTAACCCTTGTCCTGCTGAGCCTGGATATGCCTTACCTTTCAAACAATGTAGATCCAGATCAGATGGCTTCTGAAGAAGCCATCTGATCAGAATCTGCATTGTTTGTCATTAAGATTGTGAATTTGTTGCAATAATTTGCATCAACTAATCCGATTGGTTGATAATCAGTAGTGGGTATGGCATATTTGAATATTCAGCAGGACAAGGGTTAATAATCTTAAGGTGTACAGGTACACCAGACATTCTTTCTGTCACAAGGGAGAAAACTTACAGGACTTCACTTTCCTTTTAGATTGCAATGTCGTCTGCAGTACCCACAATTTATATTTTAAGGCAGGTTTAAGAAAATTGAGATATACTCCTGTGAATCCCAGTTTTACTATATAAAAGTGGGATTCAAGGGGGTCAAAATTATATAGGCGTGTTTTTGTGATGCTATGCAGGATAGTGATGGGTCATACTAGACAATTCAATTTTGTAGAATATGACTTGCAGAGACAATGTTAAAACTGAAGGTTTAATCTTAAAGGAAAGTTTTTGTTCCTTAGAAGCAAATTCTTTCCGCCAGTGACAAGGGAGACAAAACTTGCCTGCCCTAACGGTGTACCTGTTCCAGCCGTCTCCTGCAAAGTAATGGATGAATTATGTTGTTTTACAGGTTATCAAGTGTTCCGGCACCTTTGTTGCCGCTGATGATGTTGACGTTCCCATGGAAACGGAGGATGAAGAGGTCGTCCGTCACACAAAAGGGTTAACACACTTGATCGCTATCGCCGAGCCCATCCCACATCCATCCAATATTGAGATTCCACTGGACAAACGAACTTTTACGAGCCGACACAACATGAACATGAAATTCACAGATTGTGATGACAGGTAAGTCTTTGATTGATGTGGTCTTCGAAAAAGCGGGTATAATAAAAACAACGTTTGTTATCATACTGTTTTGTGACGAACTCAAACAATTCACACTAGACATCACATTTAGAAACAATAATAATTAGGGGATAATTTTTCTTATTTCTCCAATAAAACTTATGTTGTGGGTACTGGTTAGAATCACCACGATGAGGTGATTCTAACAAGTACCCACAACATATGTTTTCAACAAGATTTAAAAAAAAATTCCCTTAATTATCCCTGTGTTACCAATCCTTTTCTGGACCTGTTTTTTCTTCCAAATCTGGTAAACTGTACACAGATACGGTAAAAATCCTAAAAATTCGGACACCTTGAGGATTTGCTAAGACCCTGAGTCAGGTCTTTCAGGAGCAGTCTGATCAGGGTTTGCACTGTTTGCTTAGTCCTGGCTGTCCCAATATTTAGGATCAGTAAGGTGTAATGTAGATCTACATGCATTTGGATGATTCATAATTAGCCATCCCATAAGGATCAGGGCCCAGTTGTTCAAAGCATTGTACGTGGTCATATTGTCAACTGATCTAGCAAGTTTAATATTTAAAATTTTGGTATTTTTGCTGATAAAAATGTGAGCAGCTTTTGCAAATGCAAAAGCTGCTCACATTTTTTCTGCAAAAATATTAGCATATTTGCGATAATAAGTGATCAAAGTTTTAACGATATGTTAACTAATGATGTCGTTAATTTTGAACAACTGGCACCAACACTGCTAGCCATTCTGTTAATGATTTTACTAAACCCCCTGTTTACTAGTATCAACATGTTCAAATTCAGAGATCAAAGAGTTCACTAAAGAGACCAAGGGTCATGCAGTCCCTTTATGGGAGAGCCAAAATGGTGCTTGTTTAAGCTGGTTTGTCTTTGACAGGATCTGAAAAAATGGCCTTTTAATACAGGTGATTTAATGATTTTTCTATAGAAGTGGCCTGTTTAGACCATACTAAAATTCATTTTGTCTTTTTTCATAACTACAGGTGGTATATATTGATAATACCTGAATATTATTAATATTATATGTCTGTGAATATGCATATATTATATATTATTCTCTGTTTTCGGCTCCAGTTACATTTTAATTTTCTTTTGCCAGCTCATATGGTGGCTTAATGGTTTTATTAAACTTGATACATAGAACCACCAAAATAATGTTATATATGCACTCCATGAGGTCAGACACATGTACTTAAAGTGTACATTTAGGTCAGAAAGTTTATAACATTTTTTTTTTTGTAAGAAAATTCAAAGTTCTAGTGAACTAAATGTAGATATCAATCCTTTTAGCTACAGATACCTATGCGGGGCCCCTGCCCATCGGGACTTGAAGAAATAGATTGGGCTGCATGATGCTTCCATGCAGAGCTGAAACCAACCGACATGAGTACTGGTAAACCACTTTGAGGTTCTTAGCCTGCCGAGGATGCAAGTCGGACCATCCATGCATATAAACCCTATTGGTTTCATTGGGTGGCAGGGCTTGAAATGTCATTTCATCTCAGTGTTGGGTAAAAGTCCCACAAAATTGGAAGCAACGTCTCCAAAATGACCTATACAGTGTTGACGGGGAAGTCAAACCTCAAATCAAACAAAAACAGATACCTATGCAAACAGTGTAGATCTGGATGAGACAGCTCCTAATGATTTCGTCAATAACTCCCTATTGACTGCATTTTCAGTTTTCAGGTGGTTGGGTGAGACACAGGTGATGTGTATCTTGCATCACTGGGGTGTCCAACTGATATTGGTGGGCGCCGCCCATCGGGGCTTGAAGAAATAGATGGGCTGCATGATGCTTCCACGCAGAACCGAAACCGACCCGCACACCAGTACTGGTAAACTGCTTAGAGGATCTAAGCCTGCCCAGGCAATGCGGTGCAAGTCTGCCCGTCCATGCATGCTTATAAATCCTATTGGTTTAATTGGGCTAGAAATGTCATTTTATCTCAATGTCGGGTAAATTTCCCACAAAATTGGAAGCAACATTTCCAAAATGACCTTTAGTGTTATTGGGGACGTTAAACCTCAAATCAAACAAACAAAACAAAACCAACTTTTGATATTGACTTTTACAGTTGGGCAAGGCAGGTAAGGGTAGAGTGTAGAGGGGGAATATTGTTATTGTTATTTCTTCTGTTTCTACACTTCCATTAATATTCCCCTTTCCTATGTCTTCTCTACTATCTCTTTTGTCTCTTTTCTCCCTTTCTCAGGCAGATGACACTAAATGACCCACTAGGGTTGATGTGCCATAAAACCCTAAACAATCAAACCCTATTGACAACAATGAACAAGTCCAAATTCAGAGATGAATGATTCCACTTCAGAAGCAGTAGAAGTGTAACTGTTTCCCTTAGGAACAGATACAGTAAAATTCCTATATTTAGACCACCTTTGGGACAGTCCAAAAGGTGGTCTCTGACCAGAGGTCATGTATGCAGAGAAGAAAAAGAAAGAATAACTGCATCCTTCTAAATAAGCTTTTTAAAGCAAAATTAGCCTTAATATTAGGTGGTCTTACTGTATTTTGGTGTTTCATTATTGCCTTGAGTGGTAGTATTATCACAGTTTGAATTTAACTCATTTAACCCTAAAATCTTCCTCCTTATATATACCAGGAGTCCATTTCAAAATTTAGGGGTAACAGGTTGTGTTTTCTTCAAAATTGATTTGGAAAATTGCTGAATTGTTTGCAAATAGTGTAGGGCCTGATCAGACGCCACGTTCTGCGTCGTCTGTTCTGGGCCTGCACTGTTTGCCAGGGTATTCATTTCGAGGTTTCCGGTACTAAATGGGTTAAAAAACATGCAGGACACCACTGGTGCTTGCTGGAACTCTGTGTCTCATTGTTATGGTTTGGCCAATATTATCAATGGTTCTTGCGAGACTGCCTTCATGCACGGTCTCACCAGAACTTTTGCGGGGTACCTTTGGTATACGTTCCCTTTTCTGAGGGGTTGGTTTATGGTAGATATTTTGGTTGGTGGATTACTGGGATGTGATTTGACAGTTTTAATATTATAGCCCGGTCACACCTTTACGTTTCTGCTACGTTTCACCACGTTTCTGACAAAAACCCAAAACGTGGCCAAACGTCGCAACCTGCTGCGTTTTTTATGCAAATTAGATGTCTTGTTGTGTACATGGAGTATGAGCTACGTTTCTACTGCGAAGCTGCGGCGTAAGACCCACGTGTCGCGGCGTTTGCGTGACGTAAGTGCTGCGTATATCGCGTTGCTGTTACGTAGGAGCTTTGGTTCATTCTGACCTGCGACGTTGCTGTTGCGTAACAGCGGCGTTTTAAAACGTATGGTATTGTTGTCATTCATTCGTATCAACATGACAAGGAAGAGAGGAAAGGCAACTTGCAAGACCGGGGCAAAGAGAATCTCGATGCCTAATCTCAGCCCTGCGGTTAATATTCAGACTGATCAGGGATCAGAGCGTGACAGAAATCCGTCCCCATCAGAAAGCTCAACCTTGGCTTCGAAGCAAATCAGTAGCAACTCAGACTCAGCTTCTTCGAGATTAAAATGTATTATGCGATGCCACTTGACCTCATTTGAAACTCAACAAAAGCCACAATCGTCGCTATTACGCCGCAGGTAAACTTGAAACGCCACAGCTATTTTTACTACGTCGTACATACGCAGCAATAACGTCGCACATACGACAGCTACGTAGTACTTTCGCCATGCTTACGTTATGATACGCCGTGGAAACGGCGTATTTAAAATTAAAACGTAACAGAAACGCCGTAGATACGAAAGGAATGTCGCTGTTACGCAGCGACAACGTCTCGTACGCCACACTTACGTGGTAAGTCTTGAGTGGCGTATGTGCATGCAACTTCTTTACGTGGCAGCCTCGCGTAAGAGGCGTTCCTGCTACGTATCTCGGCGTAAGAGCTACGTTCCTGCGGCGTACCTTTCGTTTCGCCACTTATTGAGAAACGTAGCGCTTACGCGGGTCGAAACGTAAAGGTTTGACCGGGGTATTAATGAAGTCAGAACAGTTTGGAACAACAGAAACCAGTTATAGGGTGAAAATTTGCTTATGTTTATCAGGTCAGGTCAATATAAAATACATCCTGTTGTTTGCTTAGTCGTATGCACATTTGACTGGTGATCTGGAGGTTTTGGGGGGGAGGGGTGGGGGGGCTGGGGGGGGGGGTGTGCATTCCAAGTTGTATATTTATTAGTTTGTTCGTTGTTTGTTTGATTTGAGGTTTAACATCCCCATCAACACTTTATAGGTCATTTTGGAGACATTGCTTCCAATTATGTGGGACTTTTACCCGCCATTGAGATGAAAATGATATCTCAAGCCCTGTCACCAAATGAAACCAATAGGGTTTCTAAGCATGGACGATCCTACTCTCACCACTTTGATTGGGCAAGCCTAGATCCTATTCAGAGGTTTACCAGTACTTGTGTGGTCAGTTTCAGCCCTGCATGGAAACATCATGCAGCCCATCTATTTCTTCAAGCCCCGATGGGCGGGAACCAACATTTATGGGTTTGAAAATGCGAAGTCCTGGGCCTGCATTGTGACCTACCTCTTTAGCACACAAAGTGCTCATGGTGAGGTATTCTGATGGCACAATTTCCATTGCATATTGTTTGGGTCAACAATTGGCTTTAAATGACAACCCTAGTTTGTGCCTTCACAAAAATGTTGCTAAAATGGCTCTGTAGTTAAAATAGATCCACTTCAGTGAAGAAGTAGGCATCCAGAGCTAAGAATAGAACAACACAGAAATGTTGCCAAGGTGACCTTCTAGCAGAATAGCAAAGAAAGGTTCCAGTGAACAAGATGGCCACCAGAGCTAAGATAGGAAATTCTTTAAAAGCTCCTTTCGGTCAATTACATCCAAACTTCACAATAATGTTAACTAGCCTTCCTAACTAAATAGCTTAAAAGAGTTCCGCTCCAATCACCAAGATGGCAATCAAAGCTTAAAATAGCAAAAGTCTTTAAATTACAGGCTCGCTATAATACTGGGCCAGTTTTATTAAAATTTCACATGAATGGTCTATAGGTTACTCTCTACTACTCCATAATCTCCATTGAAGAAAATGGCTGCCCGAGCTAAATGAACAAGATGGCTGCCAGAGCTAAAAATAGAAATTTCTTAAGACAGTGACCCTTATCACTGGTGAGGGAACCAGGGACATCTTGGCCCTCATGTCTTCGGTATCCCATCTAAAATGGGTCAGAATGAGGCTTGTGGAAGTATTTTAGCTGCTTGAACTTACTTTCTAACCCTTCTCAGGATGAGCCATGTCAAGTGAAAAATGTGTTTTCCGATAAGTACACCCAGCGAAGACCCAAATCAACCTGTGTTCCCATACGGTCAGCCTGATCAGGACATATCCTTCTATAGCCATAGTTATGAAGAAGCTTAGAGTCAAGGGGCATCCAAATAGTGCATAGCAAAGACTCAGATCAGACTGTGTGAATGCCTAGCTGATCAGAGTCTTTGCATTGCACATGTCTGAAGTCACATTTTCCTTTGTCAGGACTCAGATGAGACATAAATTTGTGCATATCCGTGTCTATTAATAACATGCAGTTATATGGTGCCCCATTGAACTTAAAGGTAACTGGGTACACTCATTATATATAGAAGATCTTATGAAATTTATGAAACGAGCCATGGGGAGAATTGTATGAAATGATCACAAGTGTAAGTAGGGCTTGCTAATCGGAGCTGAAAAGATAATCAATTAACAGTCCTGTCATTGCGATCGATAATTGATTAGTTATCGCTAAGGTTTTGTCATAATTTTACCTGTCTGGCTTTCATCTGGGCATGACTCTTACCTTATGTTGCACTTTACCATATGTATATTTGAACAGATAGGCCTGAGCAAACAATGTAGACCCAGATGAGACGGTGCAGAATGCGGCGTCTCATCAGGGTCTGCACTGTTTGCCACTCATCCAGCTATTTTAGGTTGTAAATTGAACCTATCAAGTAATCAATTAAAAACAAATCAGAAACGATAATTATTTTTGTGGAATTAATCGATCGATTATATGATGAATCGTGCCAGCCTTAAGTGTAAGACTGTTGTTTATCATACAAGGATATTAAATTGGACTTTATTGCTGAAGAAGTTAAAAAAAAAAAAACGTACAGTTGTCATGGACAAATTCATGACCTTAAGCTTCAACTTAAGCACCAGTAAATCTGTGGTCATATCATATTTATGACATACAAAACTATTTTCACAAGAGGGACAACATTCATGACCTGCTTGTTTTCAGATAATCTGATGACCCCAGAATTTGCTCCCCCTTAGGAGGAAATTCTTTCCTTTAAGTGTAGACCTTTAACTGTATCTGGAAAATAGAAGTGAAGGCAATGATCAGGAATCGATACAATTAACCCACAGCTCCCATCAGAGACACCAAAGGGAAAGAAACACAAACATGAAACAACAGACCCTAATGGAAACATCAATAGCATAAATCCAAAAGGACAGTTACTTTCCCACAAAATGGCCAATTGGCTATCTAAAACAAAATAATATAAGCGATACAAACACTCAAAGACAAACCATAACAAAAATAAACTGTGACACAAGAACTGCCTTGGAACGGTCAGTGAAACAAATTCCACTGGGGACTTAAATCAATTTTACATGGCCACAATCCTCAGCCTTACTTCCGTCGTGATTTAGACAAATAATTTGTTAAGTCCGCATGAAGGCCTCTTAACTCATCAGTGCAACATCTCCGTGAACACAAAAAATCAAACAACTACAGTGATGAAACAACAGTGAGGACTTGACAGAATGCTGGAGCAAAAGAAAACCAACAGTTAGACTAAGATGGGCCCGGCCAGAGACAGAGCATCAGGCACCAACCAACATTACATAGAATTAGATTCTCTCTAATTCTCAGTAAGCCTTCAACCTCCGTTGTGTTGTGGCTACGCTACACGTCTCATAAACCAGGTGTCAAGGGTTCAATTCTGGGCTTCTCTAGACTTTTGGATGAGTCTTTAAACTGAGGTCCAGTCTCTGTATGAATTAAGTTCTTGGTGGGATGTAAACTGAAATATGCTTACTGACAAAAATGATTTAGAATGAGTTTCCTTCCCTGAAGGTTTATCCAGTGGTCTTAAGTTTATGCATGGTTCTATATCAAGAGCGTTAAAGTTCCTTTTACTAATTAGCTGTCAGATGAAGTGGGTAAAAGCATTCAGGTTAAAATTCCATTTCCATATAAAGGGGTGCAAGTTTTAAGTGTGCGTGCTAAAGTGCATGCTGACATGCAGAACGTGTGGGAAATATTTGTGCAATGAGATGATGGGAGATCCACTTGTTAGTGGAAAAAAAATTATGACATTAAATTATGCACAATTAATTTAATATTTCATAAACTTTATCTGTCACAAAAAAGAAAGAGATGTCTGATGCATAACTGGCTTTTACTTATGTTTTTGTATGTCTGCACGTCCAAAATCTGCTCATCTGTTAGTCATTCTGATTTAACCCATTTTGTGCCAATTGGAATCTTTCTCCTTGCTTATATATTTTGAGTCCATTTCAAAATCTAGGGGTGTCAGTTTATGTTGAAAATGGAACAGTCTATGCCCTGATCTGATGTGGCATCTTATCTGGGCCTGCACAGTTTGCCAGTATCCCATTTTGGGGTTTCTGATGCAAAATGGGTCATACCTATTTTAACCCTTGTCCTGCTTAACCCGGATATGTCTTATCTTTCAAACATTAAAGATCCAGATCAGATGGCTTCTGAAGAAGCCATCTGATCAGGATCTACATTGTTTGTCATTCAGATTGTGAATTTGTTGCAATAATTTGCATCAAGTAATCTGATTGGTTGATAATTGCTAGTGGGTGTGAAGGATTAAAATATTCAGCAGGGCAAGGGTTAAGCAGAATAGCCTGGGCCTGGGCTGCTTGTCAGTGTCCTGTTTTTGTTTTTGTATGGCCCCGCCTTCGAAGAAAAGTGGAAGGGCATATGAGCCCCCCCAAGCGAATTTGTGTCTTCGAGTATTCCACCATGACAAATTTTAACTGCGCATGCCCAGCCATTCAGAGGGGCCAGGGATATGGCTTTCTGTCTGAAGGTTCCTCTTGATTCACTGCTTGTATGAGCGAGCAGCGAAGGTTCTGGCGAGACTGCGTGGATGCGCAGGCTCGCCTGAACCTTAGCTGCTCGCATAAGCAATAAGTACCAAAATCGCTTGACGGGGCCCATATATTGTCCCTGTCCATCCATTCGTTTGTCAGTTCTTTCATTCGTCTGTCCGAAACTTAAACCCAGTCAATAACTTTCTTATTTCTGGATGGATTTTGAAATTACTTTGTAGAAATGTTAACCATCATGAGACGATGTGCCACATGCAAAACCCAGGTCCGTACCTCCAAGGTCAAGGTCATATATAGAGGTCAAAGGTAAAAAAAGGGTCCAAAACTTAAATGCCGTCAATAACTTTCTTATTTCTGGATGGATTTTGAAATTATGTGGCAGAAATGTTGGCCATCATGAAACAATCTGCCTCACACAAAACCAGGGTCCTTACCTCCAAAGTCATGGTCAAATGTGAAAAAATGATCCAAAACGTAAACACCGTCAATAACTTTCTGTAGACATATTTTCAGGTGGGGGCAGAAGCCTCCGTGGTGCAGTGGTAACGCTACTCGCCTTGTAAACCAGGGATCGCAGGATCGATCCCGGGCTTCTCCAGACTTTCGGATGAGTCTTTAAACCGAGGTCCCGTCTCCGCATGACCTTAGCTGTTGGTGGGACGTAAAACTAAAACTCACTCACTCACTCAGGTGGGGGCATCCATGTCCTATGGACGCATTTCTAGTTTTCCAAGAACTCCAGCTTTCGCCCACCTCTGATTAACATTCAGCTCAAAATAAGTGAAATAATCTTGAAAGGGCCTTGAAACTGAAAAAAAAAATGTGGATTGGACAGTTTTTCTGGGCCAGACTCACTTCTGCAGAGAAGGAGTACAGGCACATCCAATGACCCATTTTACATGATGTGGCACATTTAACTCTTCAACTTTCAGTTGTATCCCTGCCCCTAGTGGCAAAAGGCAGGCAGGCATATAGTGTTTAACCTCCCCACACCCCACACACCCCCTGATTTTCCATGAAATATAATTTTTAGCTCACCGTCACGCTGTGACGAGGTGAGCTTTTGAGATCACTTTTTGTCCGTCATCCTTCGTGGGTCCGCCCGTGCGTGCGTCCGTGCGTAAACAATTTCTTCAAATGACATCTCCGAAACCACTGATCGGATTTTGATCAAACTTCACAGGAATGATCCTTAGGTGGTTCCCTTTCAAAGTTGTTCAAATGGTTCCGGTCCGTTGCACATCTAGGTCACAGGAGCCCAAAATAGATTTTTTTCACCAGAAATTTAAAAAATCTTCTTCTCTGAAACCACAAGGCCCAGGTCTTTGATATTTGGTATGAAGCTTCATCTAGTGGACCCCTACCAAGATTGTTCAAATTATAGTGCTGGGGCCAAAAATGCCCTTCCCCCGGGGCCCTTTGGTTTTACATAGGATTATATAGGGAAAATCTTTAAAAATCTTCCCTGAAACTGCAAGGCCCAGGTCTTTGATATTTGGTATGAAGCTTCATCTAGTGGACCCCTACCAAGATTGTTCAAATTATAGTGCTGAGGCCAAAAATGCCTCCGCTTTACATAGGCTTATATAGGGAAAATACTTAAAAAATCTTCTCGGAAACCGCAAGGCCCAGGTCTTTGCTATTTGGTATGAAGCTTCATCTTGTGGACCTCTACCAAGATTGTTCAAATTATAGCCCTGAGACCAAAAATGCCCTCGCCTCGGGCCCTTTGGTTTTACGTAGACTTATATAGCAAAAATCTTTAAAAAATTTCTTCTGTGAAACCACAAGGCCTAGGTCTTTGATATTTGGTGTAAAATTTCATCTAGTGGACCTCTATCAAGATTGTTCAAATTATAGCCCTGGGGCCAAAAATGCCCCCGCCCCGAGACCCTTTGGTTTTACATAGACTTATATAAGGAAATCTTTAAAAATCTTCTTCTGTGAAAATGTAAGGCCCATGTCTTTGATATTTGGTATGGAGCTTCATTTAGTGGACCTCTACCAAGATTGTTCAAATTATAGCCCTCGGGCCACAAATGCCCCCCGCCCTGGGTCCTTTGGTTTTACATAGACTTATATAGAGATAATCTTTGAAAATCTTCTTCTCTGAAACAGCAAGGCCCATGTCTTTGATATTTGGTGTGAACCTTCGTCTAGTGGACTGCTATCAAGATTGTTTAAATTATAGCCCTGAGGCCAAAAATGCCCCCGCCCCGGGGCCATTTGCTTTTACATAGGCTTATGTAGGGAATATCTTTAAAAAAATCTTCTTCTCTGAAACTGCAAACCGACCCCGATAGCTCAGTTGGTAGAGTGTCCGCACGGGTTCGATCCCGGGCTGCGACATACCAAAGTTGTTAAAAATGGTACTAGCTGCACCTCGCTTGGCACTCAGATTTACAGGGTAGAGCTAGGACTGGTCGACCCAGTGTCAGGATAATGTGACTGGGTGTGGTATCATGTAATGTGTTTAGGACATGATACTTCAGTGAGGCAGCACTATAAACGTGAGCATTGAGCTCCCTGTCGCAACCAGACACTGTAGTGATATGACTGAAAAATTGTTGAAAGCGACGTTAAACCCGAATTCACACACACACACACACACTGAAACAGCAAGGCCCAGGTCTTTGATATTTGGTGTGTAGCTTCATCTAGTGGACCTTTGCCAAGATTGTTCAAATTATAGCCTTTGTTGATATTTGGTATGAAGCTTCACCTTTTTAGGCCTCCCTCACATTATGCACATTATAGCCCTTGGGTCAATAATGGCCCTCCCCGGGGCCCACTTGTTACTCTATGGATCAGGTGAGCGATCCACAGCCATCATGGCCCTCTTGTTGAAACATAAATTGACATCTGCTCATGAATGGCCCTCGTCCATTTGGGCTTGCAGAAATAGATTTGTCTGTATGAATACTAGCACATAGAGCTGATGAGTACTGGTAAACTGCTCAGAAGGTCTAAGCCTGCCCAGACAAAGTGGTGAGAGTCGGACTGTCCATGCACATAAACCCTATTGGTTTCATTAGGCGGGATTGAGAAGTCATTTCATCTCAGTGTCAGGTAAAGGTCCCACAAAACTGTAAGCAACGAAATGATCTAAATAGTGGACATTAAACCTCAAATCAAACAAATAAACATCTAATCATTAAATTTATCCACTTGTTTTGCTCTTGCTATTGGAGGCATTTGTAAAAGTGCATTTTGAAGTGTTTATAACATTGCATAGCTTGCGATAATAATGGGTGAAAATCAATTTAACACATTTTGTCCTGATGAACACTTCCACTTTCCTGGTCGAAAAAGTCTTTTTTCAATGTTATAGGTGGGGTGTGTAAATATTTATACAGTCAAACTTCGATAGCTCGAACACTGATGGCTCGTTTACCATGGATGTGTCAAACCCATTCTTGAACCCCTAGCGAAATCCTTTACATAAGAAATAGTGGGGGATAATTAAGGAGATTTTAGTCTTTAATCTTGCAAAAGTATGCTGTGTGTACTCATTAGAATCACCTCCATGAGGCGATTCTAATGAGTACACACAGCATTCATACTCATTATAGAACACCGAAAAGGTGTCTAAAAGTATCTCCTTATGCCTCCTGACAGTAACCTCAGTGGCTCGAACTACCCCTGTCTCGAACAGATTTTCGAGGTCCCAAAGGTGTTCGAGCCATTGAAGTTCGACTGTAGTTTTGCAGTGAACCCTCCTGATAGCTTGGTCATCTGGATCTGGACTTGCACTATTCTTCAGCGTCACTTTTAGAGTTTTTCTGTCTGAAATGGGTTAAATTTCAACAACAAAATTAAAACTTTACCATTTGCTGTAAACAAGTATTAAATGTCATTTACCCAATTTCAACCTGTAAACTAAAAATGAAACTAACACAAACAGTGTAGATTCATTAGAGGTGGCTCGTAATGAGCCATCTCTAATGAATCTACATGTACTCTGTTTGACATGGTCAGACTTTTTTTGGACAGAAATGCTGATAAAGTCCAAATCGAAAACACGGAATGTTCCACATTTGAAGCCTTAAGCTGAAAGAGATAATACAGATTGTGGATTGTTCGATTGTTCCTATAACATGGCATTAAGGACATTGAACTTGTCGGTGATAAAACAATATTCATTGTAACCTTTTAGCCAAATCACACAAAATGTACCATGGTCTGTGATGGACTCAGTCAAGACTTAGACCAGCTCATGCATCCTGACCAGGAAGTGATTTTATTCTTGGCTACGAACTAGTAAAGGCCATGACCAGACTGTCTGTGGTCAAAATGTGCTTTCCTTATAAGTCTAAAAATGTGCTGCATCCTTTTTATGTGAAACGGCATTGTTTTCATGATTAATCATCATTTTCGCAGGTCAACATTGTTTAAAAGAGGTTAATAAGTAGTTCATGCTCATCCTATAAATTAGACCTTGGCAAAGAAAGTAGACCAGGCACAGATGCGGCATTGCGGCATCCGATCCTGATTGATACTGTTTTAGACCAGAACTGATGCGGCATCGCAACATCTGATCCTGGTTGATACTGCTTGCAGTGATCTATGTTTTGATATTACAGTTGAAAAGTTCTCTGCTGTAAAAAGAATGACAGTAGGTCATGTCAACATTTGACTCTGCAGTATTAAATAGGCCATAAAATCGCTTCATCAGTTTTGACTTTGAATTAATGAAGGGGCTGAATGAAAATGATATGATCGTAATTATGATAAAATATACTTGTACGTGTGTAGATCCCCGAGTTGGAAGGGCCTCCGTGGCCTAGTGGTTAAGAGCACTGACTCTCGCTCGGGTCACATGTGAGATGCCAAATTCTGCAACCGAAGGTTGGGTGGTTTTTCTCCGGGTACTCATGTTTTTGCCCACCCCTGATTAACGATCGACTGGATGTGAGTGAAATAATCTTGAAGGGGCCGTAAAACCAAACCCCCCCCCCCCCAAAAAAGATCCGTGAATTGCTCCAGCCCTTCCGGGCTTGCAGAAATAGATTGGGCTGCATGGTGCTTCTACGCAGAGCCAAAACCGACCAAACTTGAGTACTGGTAAACCGTTTAGTCGGCTTAAGCCTGCTCAGAAAATGTGCAAGTCAAACTGTGGAGTCATTTCATCTCAGTGTCAGGTTAAAGTCCCACAAAATTGGACACAATGCCTCCAAAATGACCTAAATAGTGTTGATGGGGACATAGAACCTCAACAAACACGATCTGTGAGACCAGCAAGTCTCAGATTCGCCTGCACATCCATGCAGTCTTAGAGTTTTCACTGGTCCCATGAGCTTTCTACAGCATCTGGGCTGTTCAAAGTGATAAGTTAAGACTTGGCCAGACTGTTTGGATGTGGAAACTGATGCCAGTCAGCTAATCACACAAAGGAAACTGATCCCAGGCTGCTAATCACACAAAGGAAACTGATCCCAGTCTGCTAATCACACAAAGGAAACTGATCCGAGTCAGCTAACCACACAAAGGAAACTGATCCGAGTCAGCTAATCACACAAAGGAAACTGATGCCAGTCAGCTAATCACACAAAGGAAACTGATGCCAGTCTGCTAATCACACAAAGGAAACTGATGCCAGTCAGCTAATCACACAAAGGAAACTGATCCTAGTCTGCTAATCACACAAAGGAAACTGATCCCAGTCTGCCAGTCACACAAAATTTCTCCAAGGTGTTGTTGTGTGCCAGTCAATATACAGTGAAACCACCGATGGCTAGTATATCACGGTTATATCAAACTCGACCTCGATCCCATTCATTTATTTTAAAGAAAATCGAAAAGATATCCGTATTATCACTGCTGAATTGGTACTATGATTAACCCTCAGTGGACGCCCCCGCCCATAGGGGCTTGAAGAAATATATGGGCTGCATGATGCTTCTTCGCAGAGCTGAATCCGGCCCGCACAATAGTACTGGTAAACCGCTTAGAGGATCTAAGCCTGTCCAGGAACCGTGGTGCGAGGCGGACCGTCCATGCTAATAAACCCTATTGGTTTCATTGGGCGACAGGGCTTGAGATGTCATTTCATCTCAACGTCAGGTAAAAGTCCCACAAAATTGGAAGCAATGTCTCCAAAATGACCTTTAGTGTTGACGGGGACGTTAAACCTCAAATCAAACAAACAAAAACTCTCAGTGGCTCAAACTACCCCCGTCACGAACAAAATTTTGTGGTCCCAAACATGTTTGAGTCATAGAAATTGATTGTAGTTATACCTGTGGTGTCATATGTCCTAGTGAAACACTGCTGCCCTAATTCTTCACCTTGGACATCCTTGTTATTCCTCAGCCATTATCTGAGCCCCGCCAAGCGAATTTGTGTCTTCGAGCATTCCGTCATGACAAATTTTAACTGCGCATGCCCAGCCATTCAGAGGGGCCAGGGATATTGCTTTCTGTCTGAAGGTTCCTCTTGATTCACTGCTTGTATGAGCGAGCAGTGAAGGTTCTGGCGAGACTGCGCGGATGCGCAGGCTCGCCTGAAGCTTCCCTGCTCGCATAGGCGATAAGTACCAAAATCGCTTGACGGGGCCCAATTCTGGAAGTGATGGTTGATGTTTGCCTTGACTAGCTGCAAAGTTGATTAAGAAATTTTAGAAGCTTCCGTGCTGTAGTGGTTATGCTACTGTTTTTGTAAACCAAGGATCGATCCCGGGCTTGTCCAGACTTTAAACCATGCTCCCATCTCTTAGCTGTTGGTGAGACGTAAAACTCTAACACTGAATAAGAAATTTTTCATATGATGTTCTCTTATTGATTACATTAGGTAATGTTGACATTAAAATAACACATGCAGTTTACCTGGAGCAAACAGGTTTATGATAATGCCAAAAGGAAAAATCATAAAATCAACTTGAAGTTTTAGTATACAACATGTAAGATCGAATCTTGAAAGGTGAGGGCTTAACATGACTCTGTCAGACAGTTTTAAGGACTTAACTTGTGTCCAAAATTGTCAGTGTTGAGGACTTGAACATGTACATAATAATAATGTGTCCCAAAATCCTTGTTGCACAGTTCATAGCAACAGATAATGTGCGTATTTTACGATAAATGAAATATAGGTTTTGTCAATTCGCCATAAAAGCCTATATTGGAGGTATTCATTAGAACCCTCTCACCGAGGCAGTTCTAATGAATGCCCACAACATAGGTTTATACGGAGAAATAAGGAAAACTATCTGCACATTATCTGTTGCTATGGGCACTGTTGGACAGTGCATGTGTCCAAAATCATCGTGTTATCATGTGACAGTGTTGAGGACTTGTGCATGTGTCCAGAATCTTCATGACATTATCAGACATTTTTGAGAACTTAAACATGTACATAATGTGACCAAAAGTGTATCATGACACCATACACTTTAAAACATACGTGTCATTTGTCCACAATTTTCATGTTATTGGCTTCCAATTTCGATTGGAAGCCATTTAGATTGGATTGGTGATACCCCAGTTTATTTCTAACCATCTTATGACGTAACTAGGAAAGCCGTACAGATAAGACTGCTCTCCACATATTTACGAAGTGAAAACTCGTTCGGAATAAACAAGAATATGCCGCGCCCGTCGATGTCTATTTATAAAGCGTTTCCAGATATCTATTTATAAAGTGTTTCCAAGAAGTCAAACCAAGAAAAAAAAAGTTACCTTCTTTCACTTTTGTCCGTTTGACGTAACCTCATAATTAACCCATAGGTGCCCGGCAAAAAATATTCCACCTTTATAAGTCTGGACTGGTCAATTTCTAAGCATAGGGGATGTCATTTTGTTGTTGCAAGTTTTACAAAAATGCATGTACTTTGAGCAAACAGTTTAGACCTTGATCAGATGCGGCGTCTGATCTGGGTCTGCACTATTTGCCAATGTCTCAACAGATGGAGGCATATATGGGTTAATTTCAATATTTGAAGGTCATTGTAAAAAGCAGGAATACATGATTCCAGTTTCCCATTTTCCGGTAGGATGGTGAAATTATCTTAATTGCCGTATTCCACGTAATAAGCGTTTGTTGTGACTCGAAACTAACCCTATGGTCTTCTCCATTGGAATCATTATAAAACATCTATTGCTAAAATCTCATGAACTAGCATTTTCAGTTCATTACGAAAACACGCCTATCCAAATATATACAGAATTGTGCCACCCAAATGAAAAAAAATCAGATTTTTTTATATTTCTGCTCTAAACATAGATTGTGGGAACTTGTAAGAACTGCCTCGATGACACGGTTCTTGCGACTACCCACTGTCTAGGGGTCAAAATTAGGCAGGCGTGTTTCGTGATGTGAAAAAAACTATTCTTTTTTTTTCTAGTCTAAATATAGATTGTCGGTGCTCGGTGTTCTGAACCCCCTAAAAAGGAAAATAATGTACCCCTGTACACCCAACTTTCTCTATATAAAGTTGGGTTTATAGGGTTGTTCAGAACATATGGGGTAGCCTCAATGTGCTTCTAGTGCCCCGTTACCTTAAAAACAAGATCATCTTTGTTCAGTACACGGACTTGTTGATGTAATGCTTTTCTTTTCTTAAGGATTTGTAAAAAAAAAAAGAAAAAATTAATGTCTATAGATTACAAAAGTTAATTCTGTCACTTGACTTCTCTCGTAGTCTCAAACTTTTCATGGTCACTCAGAATTTCCAGGATGAATTTACGAAGGGAGTTTGACAGTTGAAATCAGTAAAAATAGTTTTTCAGAGTCCAGTTACAGGCAGATAGTCTAACTTGCATTTTGTAAAACAATTTCTCCAAAGTAAATCAATCAAGTGGGCTTGTTGTAGGGTGGTCTCTATGAAAGTGATATGTCATTTTTTTTTCATTTATTTAGGAACATTATTAACCGCTCCTTTATAAGCGGTGGGTGAAGAGAACGACAGTTTTAAACCATTGCAGAACATGTCACGATCGTGCCTCGAACTCAGGCAGAAAGAGACCTCATATCCTACCAACATGGTCAATTTTACAAAACATGTTCATCTCTCAAATCAAATTGCGTGTCAAACGAGTAATCTTAAAGCTTAACATTGTTCAGTCTTTTCTGACAAATTTTCCACCAGCATAAAACTTGTGTGAGTGAGCAGCTCGCCACATTCAGCCTTCGCTCTTCATAAATGTTGATTTTTTTAACCATTACAGTTAGATGCGCATCGACGTTGCGGTTTCGCTCCTCGCCGGGTCCGTGAATATGTTTCTACGTTCATTGTCCTCCTTTCAATGGTTTAAGACGGACAGCTAACACTGAAACAATTTCCGTAAAAGTCTTACCAGGAAAACCGGCCCCGATAGCTCAGTTGGTAGAGTGTCCGCTCCGGGGAACGGGAGGTCACAGGTTCGATCCCGGGTCGCGACATACCAAAGTCGTTAAAAATGGTACTAGCTGCTCCTCGCTTGGCACTCAGATTTATGGGGTAGAGCTAGGACTGGTCGACCCAGTGTCAGGATAATGTGACTGGGTGTGGTATCATGTAATGTGTCTGGGACATGATACTGCAGTGAGGCAGCACTATAAAAGTGAGCATTGAGCTCCCTGTCACAACCAGACACCGTCGTGATATGACTGAAAAATTATTGAAAACGACGTTTAACCCGAATTCACACACACACACACTTACCGGGAAAATCGTGCTTATTTAGAGCGACCACTTCAATGCAACGTCAAGACGTGGGTCTTTTTCACAAAGGCGACCAGCACTGACTCAGGCAAGCCTTCGAGTACGCGCAGCCTTACCAGAGCCTTTGCTGCTCTCGGATATGAAGAAAAGAAAATGCGTTTTAGTTGGCTGCGCACATGCATTTGACAAAATGCATGCTCATAAGGGAGGTAATACAGGGGAAATGATTAACTTTTCAAGCCCCAAAACCTGGGAAATCGAGTGAAAAAGAATGTGAAAAATATATATATTTTTATAGCCCCGCTTGAAAAGTGGGGCTATATTGGATTTGCCCTGTCATTCCGTAATTCTGTAATTCCGTAATTCTGTAATTCCGTAATTCCGTTATTCCGTTATTTTTTCGTCACAGTTTTCCCCGAAACTAAGAGAGCTAGAAAACTAAAACTTTGTATACACGTGGACAATGGGTGCCTCCACGGACCTTACCGAAATTATGACCAAGGGCCCATAACTCTTGGAGTTATCTCCCCTGATAGGTTTTTTTAAATGAAAATGTTTGGTCACAGTTTTCTCAGGAACGAAAGAAGCTAGAAAGCTCAAACTTTGCATAAATGTGGACAATGGGTGGATATAGGGAGCTTACCAAAATAATGGCCAAGGGCCCATAACTGTTGGAGTTATCTCTCCTGATAGGTTTTTTAAATAAATGAAAATATAGGTTTTTTTTAAATGAAAATGTTTGGTCACAGTTTTCTCAGGAACTAAAGAAGCTAGAAACCTCAAACTTTGCATAAATGTGGACAATGGGTGGATATAGGGAGCTAACCAAAATAATGGCCGAGGGCCCATTACTTTTGGAGTTATCTCCCCTGATAGTATAGTTTTTTTTAATAAATGAAAAGGTTTGGTGACAGTTTTCTCAGGAACTAAGAAAGCTAGAATACTGAAACTTTGTATGAACATGAAAAGTGGGTGGATGTATGGCCCTTACCAAAATAATGGCCAAAGGCCCATAACTCTTGGAGTTATCTCCCCTGATAGGATATTTTCTGCAAGTAAAAAAATCATTTCACTTTTCTAACCATCAAACCATGAAAAATATTTTCGATACAGTTTTCTCAGGTACTAAGAAAGCTAGAAAGCTGAAACTTTGTATAAACATGAACATTAGGTGGATGTAAGTAAATAATGGCCAACAACATTACTCTTGGGGTTATCTCCCCAGCAAAGAAAAAAAAAAATATTAAAGTTTTCTCTGGAACTAAGAAAGCTCCCCTGATAGGTTAAAAGCTTTTAGAGTCAATGTGTCTTACTCCTCTGATAGCGCTATAGCGGGGCTATAGTCAGATCCTCTGACAGCTCTAGTTTTTTTCACCAGTTGATAACTTTACTTGCAAATAAATTTGTACAACAGCACATATGATTGCTTGCAGGTAAACTTCAACCAAATGCCGTCGCCTATGCTTACGCCGACGACGGACGTTGGGGGTATGGCAATATCTCCCCATTACTTTCGCGAGCGAGCAAAAATGGCGGATTTTCAACTTTACAAACTGGGGAAGCCTTCCTTTTAAAAGGAAACTTTATTTTTAGATAGTCTTGAGGACTTTCAAATGTATCCAAATTTATCATGAAACTGACAGACAGTGTTGAGGATTTTTTGTTTGTTTGATTTGATGTTTAATGTCCCCGTCAACACTATGTAGGTCATTTTGGAGACGTTGCTTCCAATTTTGTGGGATGTTTACCCGACATTTAGATGAAATAGCATCTCAAGCCCTGTTGCCCAATGAAACCAATATACGCATGGACGGTCCGACTCCGGCAGCATTGCCTTGGCAGGCTTAGATCCTCTAGGTGGTTTACCAGTACTCATGTGCGGGCTGGATTCAGCTCTGCGTGGAAACATTATGCAGCATTTATTTCTTCAAGGCCCAATGTGTTGACGATTTAAATGTGTCCAAAATTTTCATGACACCACCACTTACATAATAATCATCACTATCAGACAGTGTTGAGGACTTCTACATGTGTCTAAAATTATCATGACACTATCAGGCAGTGTTGAGGACTTAAACATGTGTCCAAAGTAATCATGACACTGTCAGACAGCATTCCGCTTAACAGCATCCATGGCCCCCGCCCATCGGGGCTTGAAGAAATAGATGTTCTGCATGATGCTTCCACGCAGAGCTGAAACTGACCACACACGAGTACTGGTAAACCGCCTAGAGGATCTAGGCCTGCCCAGGCAAAGCGGTGTGAGTCGGACCGTCCATGCTTAAAAACCCCCTTGGCGACAGGGCTTGAGATGTCATTTCATCTCAGTGTCGGGTAAAAGTCTCACAAAATGTGAAGCAGTGTCTTCAAAATGACCTATACAGTGTTGATGGGGACGATAAAACTTCAAATCAAACGTCAACAGCATCCATTGCAATTTTCCAAGTGCGGACTCTTGCATTGTCCCATCTGAGCAGAATCCCTTTGGAGAGTTTACCTCGAGGTTTTTCATGGATCCCAGTTTTCAGTTGGCCGACCACCAAGAAAAATCATAGCTGGAGACATAGTAGCCAAATTACAGGACTTTCTTTAAACCATTTTGTACCGGAAACCTCAAAACGGGTAGTTGGCAAACAGTGCAGGCCCAGATCAGACGCCGCAGAACACGGCGTCTGATCAGGGCCTACACTATTTGCAAAAGCTTCAGCCAGTTTCCAAATAAATTTTGAAGAAACACAACCTGACACCCCTAAATTTTACCATAGACATGTGCTATATATAAGGAGGAAGATTCCATTTGGTACAAAAAGATTAAAAAATAACAAAAAAAGTAGTTGAAAAGTATTCTGCTTTAGTTGTGATTTGTGGTTTAAGATATAGCTTGGTTCGTTTGTTTCACCTAAATTATAGTCATATTCTTTAATGTCTGCATTTCTGTTTTTTCCTAAAATTAACAAGACCAGAGTAATTTTTGTGACATTTTAGTCTAAGAAATTGCATACTTTTAGCCTGCATTTAATTGTCAGCCTTTGCAAAAATACTATAGGGAACAAAGTACTAGAACCCCCTTCTCAGAAGGATCCTATTTTTATCAGAGAATTCAATTTATTAGCTTCTTAACAGTGATAGAATTCGTTAAATAAACACCAGTTGATGGCTGAAGCACTTATCTCTAATATCTCTTACTTGATGTTTATACATGCAGATGAGGTGTTTTTTGAATGGACAGGATAATTCATGAATAGTGGTTATATTGGTTTGTTTCAACTGTTTGAATAAATGATATGGTATCACTTATAGGCAGATATATATACCCACAACACTGAGTTAAAACTGGAGCTTGTATGTAACAGTGAATCTCTCATCAGTGGTCATCAAAAATGATTTGTGTAAATAATCAGATTTCATGACCATGCTGCCTGAATTTTCATTCCTATAAGTAAAAATAGGTTCTTAGGGTTTCCTTTTGTAAAGATATGTAGGTCATTGAACATATAAAAATAGGTACAAGTAACTACAAAAAGTTCATTCAACTCAACAAGTGCATTGCCACTTTAAGAGAAATAATGAACTCCATTTATTTCTTCTATATTTTTTATTTATCGAAGAAATTATAAGCGTCTTAGTTTGTCATGGAATTTAACAGCCCAGTCAAAACTATTTAAGGTCATTTTTGAGCGGTCAGTTTACCCATCCACACTTTTCCTTGGCAGGCTTATACGTAAGCAGTTTACCAGTACAGTGCACATTCTTTTGCCAGAAACTGTCAACTGCCCTTCTTGAATTAGTATTAACCCATTATGTACATAATGGAATCTTCCACCCTATGTATTGTAGAGTTCCATTTCAAAATTTAGGAGTGTCAGGTTGAGTTAATTTTAGAATCCCATTTTTCCAAAGGCCTTGATCAGCCCCGTGTAAGTCATATGCATATGTATGTCATATGTTTGTTTGATTTGATGTTTAACGTCCCTGTCAACACTATATAGGTAATTTTTGAGATGTTTCTTCCAATTTTGTGGGACCTGTACCCTAAATTGAGATGAAATGACATCTCAAGCCCTGTTGCCCAATGAAACCAAAATGGGCTTTATAAGCATGAATGGTCAGACTCGCACCACAATGGCTGGGCAGGCTTAGATTCTCTAAGCGGTTTACCAGCACTTGTGTGCGGTCAGATTCAGCCCAGCGAGGAAGCATCAGGCAGTCCATTTATTCAAGGGGGGGTGGGGGGGGGGGGGGGGGGTGCAGCTGATATGTTGTTAAGGAAAGAATTTAGACAGTTCATGCAAAAATGAGTTGTCCAATCAAAATCTTTATGCACAAATACAACCAGCTCTGCAGTTCCAAGTAATGTTGGGCCAGTCCCTTCTGGATGAACTGACGATCTTGCAGGTTTAGCAGTGCCAGTGTTTGATTTAAAAAGAATGTCATATTGAAGTCTTTCTGTCTGTCATAGTGGTATCTGTAGGATCCAGAATGTGATTTGATTCCATTAATTTTGATAAAACATGGAGATAAAATGGGTGATTAATCAGATTTTCAACAAGATAGGAGTTAAAACAAGCAAAGAAATAGAATCTACCTAAGTTTTTATCAAGCAACAAATTTGCAAGTTTGAGGCAATATTATCTAAGAGACTTCCATCAATCAGTTCATGTAACCCTAGCTTCCCATAAAACAGACATTGACAAACAGTGTAGAAGCAGATCAGATGCTGCATCGTGCAGCATCTGATCTGGTGTACACTGTTTGCTGTAAGTACAAGAACTTCAGAAAAGTTTGCATTGAATGAAATTAATCAGATACCTGGACCTACTCCAACCTATTATGTAAAAGATAATAATTCTTACATTAATTTGGAAAATCTTAGTGCATCATTTTCAACCATCATCACTAACCCCTGTATCCATGATGAGGTATTTCTCTATTTCTCTTCAGGCTCTTCAGTAGGTGTAGATTTTACCTGAAAAGGAAAATAGGAAAACAAGGAAATCTACACCAAACAGATGGGTGGCCAGCCTACATCATCACTAATGAGGTCATTTTGGAGATGTGGGACTTTTACCCAACAGTGAGATGAAATGACATCTCAAGCCCTGCCGCCCAATGAAACCAATATGGTTTATATGCACTGACCGTCTGATTTGCACCATTTTACCTGGGCAGGCTTAGCCCTTCTAAGCGGTTTACCAGTAGTACTCTGTGGGGTCAGTTTTAGCTCTGCATAGAAGCACCATGCAGCCAATCTATTTCTCCAAGCTCCGATGGGAGGGGGCCCACGGCGTACTGTAATTACTCCTAATGTGGAAACCCCTGCTCCACTCCAACACCATGCCTCCACACTTTCCCACCGCACCTGTGATCAGAGGTGAGAGGGATGTTGGGTTTGATATTTATGTAGAACTGTATGTTCTTTGCCCTAATCTCTATTCATCAAGAAATGAAAGTGAAAGGCAGCAAGGGTATTAAAGGGAATTAAGCCATTTTGTACCAGTAGTTGGCAAACAGCGCAGGCCCAGATCAGACACAGCACAACGAGGCGTCTGATCAGAGCCTCCACTGTTTGCTAAAAGTTCAGTCATTTCCAAATAAATTTTGATGAAAACACAACATGTCATCCCTAAATTTTGAAATGAACTCCTGCTATATATAAGGAGGAAAATTCCATTTCGGTACAAAAAGGGTTAAAAGGAGCCTTCTTTTAGGAGCTTGCCCTTTAAGAGTAGACCCCCTTTGTTATGAGACAAACACTTCTGAAAGGGTTGGGTTTCCTGAAGGTATGTCCATTCTGCTTTAGATTGCTTAGGACTAAACCATAAACACTTTGAGGTAGAAAGTTGTCCTTGAAGGGTAGTTGGCATTGAATTTAGCCTCCCGCCTTCTCTACACTACCGCTGCTACCATTTATACTTTCTCAGGTTTATACTTTTCTCAGGTGCTTCGTTGTGTCCCCCCGGAATTGCAGAGAATTACAGCACTTCACAAAAGATAATCACTACTGCAGAAGACTTGGCATACATTGCAAGAACTGTCAATCACTACAATAGCAGACATCATTTTCAAATTATTTTTTGGTGCAGATAACATTTGACATAACATGGGCAGACAATTCACATGTAATGTCAGACCTTATTTTTAGCTCACCTGACCGAAGGTCATGGTGAGCTTTTGTGACAGTAAGATGTCCGGCGTCGTCGTGCGTCGTCCGTCGTCCGTCGTCCGTCGTGCGTCGTCCGTGCGTAAACTTTTTCTTGTGAACACACTAGAGGCCACAGTTTTGGTCCAATTATCATCAAACTTGCTCAGAATGATAATCATGACAATATCTCGGTCAAGTTCGAATTTGGGTCATGTCGGGTAAAAAAGTAGGTCAGTAGGTCAAATCATAGAAAAACCTTGTGAACACTCGAGAGGCCACAATTTTGGTCCAATCATCATCAAACTTGCTCAGAATGATCATTGTGACAATATTTTAGTGAAGTTTGAATATGGATCTTGTCGGCTTAAAAAGTAGGTCAGCGGGTCAAATCATAGAAAAACCTTGTGAACACCCTAGAGGCCACAATTTTGGTCCAATCATAATCAAACTTGCTCAGAATGATCATCATGACAATATCTTGGTCAAGTTCGAATATGGGTCATGTCCGGTCAAAAAGTAGGTCAGTAGGTCAAATCATAGAAAAACCTTGTGAACACTCTGAAGGCCACTGTTTTGGTCCAATTATCATGAAACTTGCTCAGAATGCCTTTGACGCACAAACAGTTTTATAACATTTATTATCACAATAATTCTTCACAATCTCCAGACGTTTCGGCTTTTTACAGCCTTTTTCACGGATTTTTCTTTCAAGCTATCACATATTTTTCCTATTCATCTTTCCACCATATTTAATGTTTTTGTTATGCCAAACGTTGCCGCGGCGTCATGACGTCGGATTCCCGACATCATAACGTCGCAACCCTGTTTGGCGCCAAAAACCTAGGACCAGCTGTTCAAAGCATCGGTAGTCCAACAAGCTCTTTAGTGGTCATATTGTTAGCTGTTCTAACAAGTTTAATATGTATTTTTTTTTTTTTTTGGTTGAAAAACTGCGAGCAGCCCTTGCATACGAAAAAGCTGCTCACATTTTTACAGCAAAATTATTAGCACACCTGCCACAACAAATGATCAAAGTTTTAGCGATCCAATAACCAACTGAACAACTGGCCCATGAACAATATTGAAAATCAATGCTGCTACAATCATGTAACTCTATCAGTGATGCCTTATGTCAAAGCGAAAAGCTAAGGCTCTGTCGCGGCTGCTTATCTTTACAGTCTCGCCAGAGCCCTCGCTGTTCGCCCACAAATAGAACGGAACAAACTCATCCACCCCCCCCCTGACACTCACAGCACTAAAGCAAACTTACATCTACACTAATTGGAGAACACCTGAGAAACATACCTACGAACCAATAATAAAATGATCTAACAATAAGAACAATATTTCCGACAGCAACAACAGTAATAATAAAAAACTACAATATAAACCCCTTTTGTACCAATTAGAATCTTCCACCCTACACACAGCAGAAGTTCATCCCGAAAACCAGGGGTGTCAGATTGCGCTCCCTTCAAATTTAGGCTGGAAAATGGCCTAGCGTTTTGCAAACAGAGCAGGCCACGACCAGACGCCGCATCCTGCGGCGTCCGATCTGGGCCCGCACCGTTTGCCAACTACCAAATTTTGGCTGGAAAATGGCCTATCGTTGGGCCAACACTGCAGGCCCCAACCAGACTCCGCATCCTGCGGCGTCCGATCTCGGCCCGCACTGCTTGCCAACTACCAAATTTTGGCTGGAAAATGGCCTAGCGCTATGCAAACAGTGCAGGCCCCGATCAGACGCCGCATCCCGCTGCGTCCGACCCGGGCTCGCACTGTTTGCCAACTACCGATTTTTTTTTTTTAGCTCACCTGTCACGTAGTGACGAGGTGAGCTTTTAGGATCACTTTTTGTCCGTCGTCCGTCGTGCGTGCGTGCGTGCGTATGTGCGTGTGTGCGTGTGTGCGTAAACTTTTTCTTAAAATGACATCTCCTCCTAAACCACTGATCCGATTTTGACCAAACTTCACAGGAATGATCCTTAGGTGGTCCCCTTTCAAAGTTGTTCAAATGGTTCTGGCCCATTGCACATCTAGGTCACAGGAGCTAAAAATAGATTTTTTAAACGAAAACTTTAAAATTCTTCTTCTCTGAAACCACAAGGCCCAGGTCTTCGATATTTGGTATGAAGCTTCATCTAGTGGACCTCTACCAAGATTGTTCAAATTATAGCCCTGGGGACCAAAATGCCCCCGCCCCGGGGGCCTTTGGTTTTACATAGGCTTATATAGGGAAAATCTTTAAAAATCTTCTTCTCTGAAACCGCAAGGCCCAGATCTTTGATATTTTGTGTGAAGCTTCATCTAGTGGACCTCTACCAAGATTGTTCAAATTATAGCCCTGGGGGCCAAAATGCCCCTGCCTCAGGGGGCCTTTGGTTTTACATAGGCTTATATGGGGAAAATCATTAAAAAATCTTCTCTGAAACCACAAGGCCAAGATCTTTAATATTTGGTGTGAAGCTTTACCTGGTGGACCTCTACTAAGATTGTTCAAATTATAGCCTCGGGGCCAAAAATGCCCCTGCCCCGTGGGCCTTTGGTTTTACATAGGCTTATACAGGGAAAATCTTTAAAAATCTTCTTCTCTGAAACCACAAGGCCCAGGTCTTCGATATTTGGTGTGAAGCTTCATCTAGTGGACCTCTACCAAGATTGTTCAAATTAAAGCCCTGGGGGCCAAAATGCCCCGCCCCGGGGGCCTATGGTTTTACATAGGCTGATATAGGGAAAAATCATTAAAAAATCTTCTTCTCTGAAACCACAAGGCCCAGGTCTTTAATATTTGGTGTGAAGCTTTACCTTGTGGACCTCTAGTAAGATTGTTCAAATTATAGCCTTGGGGCCAAAAATGCCCCCCGCCCCGGGGGCCTTTGGTTTTACATAGGCTTATAATGGGAAAATCTTTAAAAATCTTCTTCTCTGAAACTGCAAGGTCCAGATCTTTGATATTTGGTGTGAAGCTTCATCTAGTGGACCTCTACCAAGATTGTTCAAATTATAGCCCTGGGAGCCAAAATGCCCCCGCCCCGGGGGCCTTTGGTTTTACATAGGCTTATATAGGGAAAATCATTAAAAAATCTTCTTCTCTGAAACCACAAGGCCCAGATCTTTAATATTTGGCACGAAGCTTTACCTGGAAGACCTCTACTAAGATTGTTTAAATTATAGCCTTGGGGCCAAAAATGCCCCCCGCCTCGGAGGCCTTTGGTTTTACATAGGCTTATACAGGGAAAATCTTTTAAAATCTTCTTCTCTGAAACCGCAGGGCCCAAATCTTTGATATGGTGAAGCTTCATCGACTGGACCGCTATCAAGATTGTGGCCCTCGGGCCACAAATGCCCCCGCCCGGGGCACTTTGGTATTACATAGACTTATATAGATGTAATCTTTGAAAATCTTCTTCTCTGAAACAGCAAGGCCCAGGTCTTTGATATTTGGTATGAAGCTTCATGTAGTGGACCTTTGCCAAGATGGTTCAAATTATTGCCTTGGTTGGTATTTGGTATGAAGCTTCATCTTTTTAGACCTCCCTCAACATTATGCACATTATAACCCTAGGGTCAATAATGGCCCTCCCCGGGGCCCACTTGTTACTCTATGGATCAGGTGAGCGATCCAGGGCCATCATGGCCCTCTTGTCTATTAAGAATAGTGTAAACAATAAAATTGTTGTGTACTTTGAAAAATTCCATAGGGCTTTAAGGGTTAATGAATTTTTTATCAGTCTATAACATAAAGTACACCAAGACCTGTGCCAAAATCATTTATGTAATTTACCTCATGGGGAAAAGACACACAATTAAGGGATGCAATTTTATAAAAGTATTTTTATCTCCCATGTTAATACACACGTAGTGGAGTAACCCACAAATACATCATGGAGTGATGCTTGCAAATGGATTGGCCCATAGTTAATGCATAAAATACCAATCATGGCAGTTCTCGTCTGCTTTGTAGTCTGCTGGTTACTTTAAAAGTAATTTTTGCAAACAATGTGGACCCAAAGCAGACTGCTCCCTAGGAGCAGACCCAAATCAGACTGCTCCTCTAGGAGCAGTCTGATTTGGGTCCACACAGTTTGCTTGTACGCAAAAATGTTTTTAAAAAGTTTGCAAAAAAATTTAGTTGAGGACATAAGCAGACAACATTTTCAGGTAGGTTTTCTCCGCATCGTAAGGGTTTATGGTTCAAGGGTAAACCCATTCTGTAGCAAAAACCCCCAAATTGAACTATATGATGTTTATAGACAACAAGCTCAAGCAAGGCTGCTGATCAGCATCATTCTATCTTTTGCTAAGATTGTCATGATCGTAAATTTTAAGTTGGCATCTAATATTTATGAGCAGGACAAGTCTCATTTCATGCTTTGTTGACAAGAGTGGGAGCTCAGAAACTTTTCATAACCTTGGGGTAAGGTCTGTAATGACAAAGATTCAAGTAACAACTTCAAATTTTAACCCTTGTCCTGCTAATCCCGGATATGCCTTATCTTTGAAACAATGTAGATCCAGATCAGATGGCTTCTGACGAAGCCATCTGATCAGGATCTACATTGTTTGCCATTCAGATTGTGAATGTGTTGCAATAATTTGCATCAAGCAATCTGATTGGTTGATAATCGGTAGTGGGTGTGGCATATATGAATATTCAGCAGAACAAGGGTTAACCTTTTCTCATTTCAGTATAAAACATCTCACAGGCTACCACCACAGTGAACTGATTGGAGAATCCCTATACAAATACCATCATGCCCAGGACAGTAAGATGATTGAGAAGTCTTATAAAGATTGTAAGTTCACCACAGCCTCTTTATAACTCAGTTAAACACAGTGTTTCTGTGTTAGTTATCTCATAAAATGCCAATCATGACAAATGTTGTCTGCTTTGTCGTCTGCCTGTTACTTTAAAAGTCACTTTTGCAAACAGTGTGGACCCAGATCAGACTGCTCCTGTAGGAGCAGTCTGGTCTGGTTCACTCTGTTTTGACTGTATGCAAAAATATTTTTACAAAGTTTGCAAGAAAATTCAGCAGACGACATGAGCAGTGGACATATTTAGACGTAGTTTTTCTCAGCATCTTAAGGGTTTAACACAGTGTTTTATTATAACGCCTGCTTAAGCATTGAGTGATGTAGGAGTCTGGTTTTCTGTTTGTTCATCCATTTGTTTTCTGTGTCAGTCTGTCAACATTGTGTCAACCCTAGCTTCAAGTCTACAATCAAAGTTGCAACATAACCTTAGGTGGTGTTTTATACGTTTTTGGATCCATCTTTAACCCATAAAATGCCAATCACAGCAAATGCCGTCTACTTTGTCGTCCGCTGGTTACTTCAAAAATCATTGTTGCAAACAGTGTGGACCCAGATCAGACTGCTCCTGTAGGAGCAGTCTGATCTGGGTCCACACTGTTTGCCTGTGTACAAAGATATTTTTAAAAAGTTTGAAGAAAATTCAGCAGACGACATAAGCAGACGACACTTTCAGATGTAGTTTTTCTGGGCATCTTAACAGTTAAACAGTGGTATATCCAAAACAATGTCATAATGAAAAGTGTTGCGCAACACAACACAGTGTTCTGCAGCAGAACTTGGGTGGTTTTTCTAAGGAAGTATGTTTTTGCCCACCTCTGATTAACAATCAGCTGAATACAGGTGAAGTTGTCTTGAAGAGGCCATTATAGCTAAATCAACATGAAAACAATGAAAACTGTTACTAAGAGATGTATATTAATTTAGTAGCTCAGCTGGAGCTTTGCTTTCAGTATTGCCTGTTGTCAGTCATCAGTTGTCTGTCATCCGTTGTCTGTCATCCACTGTAATCTTCTACATTTTAGACATCTGAATTGAGCAGATGCTTAGTCGGAGACATTAGGGTGACATGGAGATTCCCTTGTGTTCCAACATCCAAGATGGCCACCAAAAGATAATTTTGGGGTTCTCCATGGAAACATAGGTTGTTGGTACTTGTAAGAATTGTCATTGAGGTGATCCTAACAAGAACCGTATTTATCTTATACGAGGTATTCGGACAGACAGGGCTGAGCAAACAGTGTGGACCCAGATGAGACACCACAGAATGCAGCATCTCATCAGGGTCTACAATGTTTGCTACTCATCTAGCTATTTTTAGGCTCAACATTGGGTATTGAATTGTACTTGTTCAACTTTTAGAGCAAGTATGGTAAGGAGTTTAGATGTCCAAATACTTAGGGTCAAAACAATATTTCTAACATGCAATAAGGAAGATTGTCCCAGATCATCCCTGTATAGGCTTTTTCTTGTCTTGTGCTATGAGTCACTTGCTGCTGAATTTCCTTGATAAAGTTTAAAAAAAAAGATGTTTGTAAGATTTGAGGTTTAACAACCCCATCAGCACTGGGTAGTTCATTTTGGAGATGTTGCTTCCAATTTTGTGGGACTTTTACCCTACATTGAGATGAAATGAAACCAATAAGGTTTATAAGCATGGCTGCTCTGACTCGCTGCACTTTGCCGGGGCAGGCTTTGATCCTCTAAGCCATTTGCCAGTACTCATATGCAGTCGGCTTTAGTTCTGCGTGGAAGCATCATGCAGCCCATCTGTTTCTTCAAACACCTGATGGGTGGGGGCCTCCTTGATAAAGTATTACACAGACTAGGGACCACTGATCATGAGACATTATCGTTAAGTGACATCATGGATAAGCATAAATGAATATGTTGATAGGTTATGGTTGAAAAATAAATTATCACTTCTGAAATGTAAGTTCCAATATTTCAGTGTTCTCAAAAGGACAGATCTCGACCGGCCAGTACCGATTTATGGCCAAAACCGGAGGTTATGTATGGATGGTGACACAAGCGACGATAATCTACAATAATCGTACACAGAGACCACAATGTGTTGTCTGCGTTCACTATGTCATTAGGTAAGTGCTTGGTGTTGAAGAGAGCAGCTACATCTTCAGGGGAGGTAAATCTTTTGAAAAAAAAATTGTTGTCTCCCTGTTTTCCATAGGGGTTTACTTATAAAGGAAAGAATTTGCTCTGAGGAGCAAATTCTTTGCTTTAAAGAATAGACCTCCCTAGGAGCAAATTCTTTCCTTTCAGAGTATCCTGTAGACCACCCCAGGAACAAATTCTATCCTTTAACCCTTAACCTGCTGAATATTTAAATATGCCACACCCACTACTGATTATCAACCAATCAGATTAGGTGATGCAAATTATTGCAACAAATTAAAAAACTGAATGACAAACAATGAAGATCCTGATCAGATGGCTTCTGGCCATCTGATCTGGATCTGCATTGTTTGAAAGTTAAGACATATCTGGGCTCTGCAGGACAAGTGTTAAGAGTAAACCTCACCAGGAGCAAACGTTCATTGCAAAAAGTTCAGCCATTTTCCAAATCAATTTTGATGAAAACACAAACGGACACCCCTAAATTGTGAAATGGACTCGTGCTATATATAAGAAGGAAGATTCCATTTGTACAAAAAGGTTAATTGCACTACCAAGTTCTTTGGACACATTTCTAGTAACTTCATATTTTTTTCAGCAAAAAATAAACAAGGATTGCCATTACATGTGAATTGTCTGTCTAGCAGACAATTCACTGAAATATCAAGCCTTATTTTCACTGAAAAATAATGGAAAAGTATTGTCATTTGCTCAGATTTTTCTGCAGTGCATGAAGGGTGAACTTTCTTTTAAGTTATTACAGCTGTTTACCCATTTTCTGCTCACTCAAGGTTGGAAGTTGTGAGTTATTTGCAGAGGTGTGTGCAGTTACGCTGTAGTAACGCTGTCTCTTACACCTTAGGTCTTAATCTGGCCACGGTAGCTCAGTCAGATGCGCGACTGACTGGTGATCAGGAGGACGCAGGTTCAATACCTGCCGGGGTTGGCAACAATTTTTCATGGAGATTGATAATGAAATCTTATCTGCTGTTATTTTCTCCCTTTTGCTGATTCAAGAAGGGCAGTTGTCAGTTACTGACGAAAGAATGTGCACTGTTCTTGTTAACCGCATACATGAGTGAGTGAGTGTTTGAGTTTTACGTCTCACCAACAGCTAAGGTCATACGGAGATGGGACCTCAGTTTAAAGACTCATCTGAAAGTCTGGAGAAGCCCGGGATCGATCCTGCGACCCCTGGTTTACAAGGCGAGTAGCGTAGCCACTACAACACAGCGGCTTCTAATAACCGCATACATATCAGCCTGCCCAGGAAAAGTGTGGATAGGTAAACTGACCTAAAATAATGTTGACTGGGCAGTTAAACTCCAATACAAACAAACAAACAATACACATTAGGTCTCTTATTGCTGTGCATTTGCGTGGGTTACATGTTAGAGGCCAGTTCTGCCACAGAAGGATAGGTGGTTTTCTCCGGTTACACCCTTTGTAGCCTAGGTCTGATTGATGATTGGCTTGATACATTGAAAAGAGTTGTTAAAACTTAATAAAAAAATGGAGTGTTTAAACTGGCTTGGCTGGTCATACTCTTGATAGTGTTGATTGGTCCATTTAAATCTAAAAGCAAAATAAATATAAACATTTTCATTTAGTGAAAAGAATTTTGTATCTTGCGTAACAAAGAAAAATGTAGGTTACATGTACTTGGAGTGCAACCAGAAAATATTGGTTGGGTGGTTTCCTCTAACAAATTGCATTAAGGGGAAAGGTAACACCTTCAGGGGAGGCAACTCCTGCAAAAGTCTCCCATCTCAGTAGGAGTCAACTCTTATAGGACAGAATTTGCTCCTGAGGAGCAAATTCTTTCCTTTAAGAATAGACCCCATTTTCAGTGGGACAGGGCTTATAGAAAAGCGGACAGGAAGTCTCGAAAGTTGTTTCCCTTTGAAAAATGGTGGAGAAATCTGCCAGGTGTTCCCATTCTCCTTAAATGGTCCGATTTGATACTTATTTTGTGAAAACCTAACATTATAGAAACGTACTGAGCTGAAAACAATATTGTTGATCCTTGAAGATATGTTTTGAATATATTCATTTGTGGAAGTGTATCCATTACCTGTTGCATAATAAGTGTAATTTATTCTTTTGTAAATGAATATTGAAAAGGCTTCAAGCTAGCAACAGTGTTTATATACCATAAAATTTTGTACCTTGTGTTCCATGAACCCTTTCAGAGACAACCTATGGCATACTTTGTGTGGAGAAATATGAAATATTATCCCCAAAATTACCACAAGATCTCTGTGCTCCCGTCCATTTGGGCTTAGAGAAATAGATTTGGCTGCAAGAGCTGAAACCAAGCAATGATATAAAGTAGAACTTCAATGGCTCGAACAACGATGGCTTGTTTACAATGGCTGAGTCGAACCCTTTCTTGAGCCCATAGCGAAATCCTCTACATAAGAAAAAGTGGTAGATAATTAAGGAGATTTCAGTCTTTTATCTTGCAAATGTATGCTGTGTGTACTCTTTAGAATTGCCTCAATGAGGCGATTCTAATGAGTACACACAGCATACATTTTCAATATAAAACACCGAAAAGATATCTAAAAGTATCTCGTTATGCCTCCTGTCAGTAACCTCAGTGGCTCGAACTACCCCGTCTCGAACAGATTTTCGAGGTCCCAAAGGTGTTAGAGCCATTGAAGTTCGACTGTAATATGGTTGTTAAACTAACACCGTATCTGCTTTGGACCCCATTAATAGTGTTATAAAGAGGTTGTGGTGTACTGCTTAAAAGGTTTAACCCCGCCCAGGAAAAGTGGTGCAAGTGAGAGCGATCCTTGAACCCTAACAGTTCCTTTGTGTAGTATAGCTTGAGATGTCATTTCAATTCAATGTCAGGGAAAAAGTCACCTAAAATCGAAAGCACTCCTCCAAAATGACCTAAATAGTGTAAAACCTTAATGCAAACAAACAATCCACAATAATTATATTGACTTTATTTATAGAGAGTAACACATTTAGTACTAATCTTCCATGTGGTCTTGATTAAGTTTCTTTCTCAAGGAAACAACACTTGGGCTCATTGGGATCAAACTGGCTACCTCACGATCTCAAATCTGATGCTTGAGCACTGCACCGGGCCTAGTAAAAAGCATTTTTAGCTTAATGAGCTTGTTAATGGTCCAAATGTTAACTGTTCTAGCAATACATTTACAAAAACTGCTCATATTTTTTCTTCAAAAATACAAATAATTTTCCATATGGAATGATCAATGACTTCATTAGTTTTGAACAAGTGGTCTCTGATCTCCTCTTTGCCTGGCACACTGGATTTTAACCCTTATTCTGCTACAGAAATTAATTTAGCCACACCCATTTACATTTCAACGAGCACTTGATATAAGTTATTCATTCAATTTGGAAACGTGAATGACAAAAAGTGTAGATCCTGATCAGATGGCTTCAGAAGCCATCTGATCTTCAGAAGCCATCTGATCTGGATCTTTACTGTTTGCAAAGGTAGGGGTTATCGTGAACTGCAGGATAAGGGTTTAACCTTTGAGACCAATGTGGGTTGAGCTCAAGATGAGAAAAAATAACGAGAATAGTTTTCGTTTGATTTTAGTCCCTGTCAACACTAGGTCATTTTGGAGACGTTTCTTCCAATTTATTTTTTTCTTTCACCCGACATTGAGATGAAAAGACATCTCAATCCTTGCCATCCATTGAAACCAATTGGGTTTATATGCATGGACGATCAGAGTCGCATCACTTTGCCTGGGCAGGCTTAAACCTTCTAAGTGGTTTGCCAGGTGCGGTCAGTTTCACTGAGAATAGTAAAAGGATAGGAATTTCTTGTTAGAACATATGTTATGGGTACTCATCGAGGAGATTCTAACAAGAACCCAAAACATAGGTTTATAAAATGGAGAAATACTCCTTCTTTACTGGATCTGTGGCCTTGTTGTACTGTACCAGGTTACCACTTGTTACCACCGAGGCATGTCAACATTTTATGTCACAATGATTATTTAAATAGAGACAAAAAGACATGAACATTTATGGGACTTTTTATGAGGCAAGCTGTACCTCAGAGTAAATTTAAATTCTAAGCAGACTGTCTGCGACCTTGTATCAAAATAGCTGCAAACACAGTGGAACTTCCATGGCTTGAACACTGACGGCTTGTTTACTATGGCTGAGTTGGAAACCGTTCTTGAGTCCCTCGGGGAAATCCTCTTCATAAGAAATAGTGGGGGATAATTTAGGAGATTTTCGGCTTTTAGCTTGCAAATGTATGCTGTGTGTACTCATTAGAATCGCCTTATCGAGGCGATTCTAATGAGTACACACAGCATACATTTTCATTACGGAACGCCGAAAAGATGTCCAAAAGTATGCTGTTTTGCCTCCAGGCAGTAACCCTCAGTGGCTCGAACTACGCCTATCTTGAACAGATTTTCAAGCTCCCAAAGGTGTTCTAACATTGAAGCCTATTCAGTACCAGAAACCCCTAAAAAGGTACTTTGGCAAACAGTGCAGGCCCAGATCAGACTCAGCAGAACGTGGCGTCTGATTAAAGCCTACACTGTTTACAAAAAGATCAGCCATTTTCTGAATAAAATTTGAAGAAAATACAACCTGACACCCCTAAAGTTTGAAATTGACTCGTGCTATATATAAGGAGGAAGATTCTATCTGGTATAAAAACAGTTAAGATCTATATGTAAAGAAGTAGAGTAGACCAAAAGGGGTGTCTGATTAGGGTCTACACAGTTTGATAGTCCTCCAGATTATTTTAGGTAACTTTTGGGTCCATTTTGAAATTAGGGGGTGCCCAGTGAACACAGTTTGAGCATTGTTTTGGAAAGAACTTTTCGCAAGAGTGAAGGCCCTGATCAGACACTGCTCTACAGAGTCTGATCAGGGCCTGCACTGTTTGTCGTAGTTCCGTTTAGATGTTTGTATACAAAGTTGGTTAATGTGTGTTTCTATTCTACCTTTAAACCAAATTCGATATAACGACCAGATCAAGAAGCCTCTGTGGTTTAGTGGTTAAGCTACTCATCTTATAAACCAGGGGTCATGGATTTGATCCTGGGTTTCTTCAGACTTTGGTTCAGTGGTGCATTCCATGCTTCTAAAGGATAACTCCTTTACAGAACATATATGACGTCACTACAGCTGGTGTCTGGGAATGTGTGGCAGCCTTAAAATGTCTCCCTGCCCTACATCATAGTGTAGTTTATATACTAAAAGCCATTAAAAACGCAACTTTTTAAGGGTGTCCAATTTTTACATCAAAATGATAACCTTATTATGCTGTCCAGAAAATAACGGACTATCGTCCAGCTATTGTGTGTAAAGTGTAAATGAAACTTTTACACCCTAATAAACCCGTTTTCCCACACAGAGTGGTTTTTTGTGTCCAGCACGTGCAACTCTAGACCTGGTGTGTATTGAAGTGTATCAAGTTGCTTACAATATCGAGGTTTATGCATGTACAGATTATCCGGTCTGACATTCATAAAAAGCCATTAGACTTACTGGAAATGAGGCTTTCTAAAATTGATCGGGCACGTGCAATTGGGCAAATTGAGGCTGGTCGATAACTGAAGGATGTTGCCGCAGCTTTTGGCGTCAACAAATCGACAGTAACTCGGCTTCATCAAGGCTACGTCCAGACAGGGTCTGTTGATGATCGCCCACGCTCTGGTCAACCACGCGTGACGACCCAGCGCACAGACAGAGCCATCCCTTTAGCCCATCTCCGCCAGCGCTTTAGTCCGGCAACAGAAACTGCAAACCAAACACCGGGGCGAAACCGACCAAGAATAAGACCGCAAACTGACCGGCGCCGTCTGAAAGTTGCAGGTTTACGTTGTCCACGTCCATACCACGGTGCTCGTCTTACAAGAGGTCATCGACTTAGACGTCGCAACTGGGCCGCTACACACGCTCGATGGAGGCTTAATGACTGGCAAAATGCTTTGTTCACAGATGAATGTAAAGTTATGGTCGATTCTAGTGATACACGGCAGCATGCGTACCGACGTAATGGAGAACGATTCACTGATGCGTGTGTTTGAGAGGTTGACCATTGGGGTAGAGCTTCTACCATGATTGCGGCGGGAATAAGTTACCGTGGAAAAACTGATATTGTGTTTTTGGATAGCGGTCGGGGCAGGGGTGGACGTCAACATGTCGGCAGAGGACTGACGGCACAGCGCTATATCGACGCCGTTTTACGACCTGTGGCAGTTCCTTATGTTCGTCGTCATCGTGGTTTGATGTTGTAACACGACAACGCTAGACCGCATGTTGCACGTCAGACAACTCAGTTCTTAAGTCTTGATAACGTTAGAATGCTTGACAATTGGCCATCTTTATCGGCTGATCTTAATCCAATAGAGCACTGTTGGGACTTTCTCAAACAGCGGATAAGGAAAATGCAACGAGACTGCTGACCAACTGCGGAACGTGTTACGGCGGGAATGGCGACGTCTTCCTATGGTTTACGTTCGTCGCCTCATCCGGTCCATGAGGGATCGTTGTAATGCTGTAGTTGCTGCTAATGGGGGTCGCAAATGAAATCAAGTTAAATTTCATAGTGTGCTATGCATCAAATGCATAAAACGATCAAATTTGTCAATCAATTTCTGCTTCAAATTGACAAGATTGTTGGAATAATGTTAAAAGATAAAGGTATGTGTATTGTGCTTTGATTTTGTCTCTTGTTTGATGCCCCAAATTCAGCCAAACCTCTCAGTTGCGTTTCTAATGGCTTTAAGTATATTTTCTTGTCCTTTGGGATTATTGATTCCATTGTGGAATTTCGAAAATATTTGAGGGTCACTGATGAGGCCTAATTGGCTGAAACTAGCTAGTCTGGCCCCGAAAACATGCACACTCCATATTTTTCGGTTCTGTGGTGCATTCCATGCTTCCAAAGGATAACTCCTTTGCAGAACATATTCGGGATGAGATTTTGAACCGAGGTCCAGTTTCCGTATGACCTTCGTTGGTGGTGGGACGTAAAACTCAAACACACTCACTCACTAACAACCAGACCAAACTTGCTACAAGAATTGAATCCTTCATTCAAGTTGGAGACATGTTAATGGTGATATTCAGTGATACTGTATATAATACGGAAGCTATTCCGGCAAATGTTTAGGACATTAGTGTCTTTGAGTAATTAAAGAAAAAAATCCCATTCCTACAACACTGTTCCTTATTGTGATTCTTTTTAGAAGCAAATACTTTAACCCATTTTGTACCGGAAACCCCATAACGGGTACCCAGGCAAACAGTGCAGGCCCAGATCAGACGCCGCAGAACGCGGCGTGATCAGACGCCGCAGAATGCGGCGTCTATTCTGCGGCGTCTGATCAGGGCCTCCACCGTTTGCTTAAAGTTCAGCCATTTTCCAAATCAGTTTTGAAGAAAATACAACCAGACACCCCTTAATTTAGAAATCGACTCCTGCTATATATAAGGAGGAATATTCCATTTGGTACAAAAAGGGTTAAAGAGGTAAAAGGTTTGGAACAAAATACTGCTTTTATAATCATGATCCCCCTCTGTATTTCAGTCGTGTTGAGCAGCACGGTCGCATTCTCTCCGAAGTCCAGCAATATACCAAAGAAGCTCCTATAGCCACCCCTGTCCCACCCCCAGCCCATGTACACCCCACACCCTTGAAAAAAGAGGCTCTGTATCACTTGCCGGTGCCAAAGTTCAGCACAGAAGACATGTTTGCCGTCAAAACCAAGGACATGGAGGAAGATTTCTACATGCCGCCTAACAGGAAGAGACGTAAGTTTCAAAACTTTTTCACTGCCTTATGCTTAGGTGAAGTTGCTTGTATTGCCCTCAACATATGAAGAATGTCGAGCGGTAGATAGTTATTCCTGTTATCCCATGTGTCCATCCATATATTGGTTTCTTAATATGTTCATTTCATTTCGTATATTAACCCTCAAGATGCTTTCGACAAAAATTGTCGTCTGCTTTGTAGTCTGCCTGTTACTGTCATTGTTGCACACAGTGTGGACCCAGATCAGACTGCTCCTCTAGATAATTAGATAAACCCTACATTTCCCTAAATAAAATGGAACGTTTCATTGTTAAGACTTTTTTGGGTGGGTGTAAATTATGCTCAGGATGCAGCTTGTTTGATAAAGTGAATGTCTTGCAGTACATCAAAATAAAGAAGTAATTCATTTTTTATGACTACACTTTTTCTGCTTGCCTTGATTTTAGTCCAAATTTGAATTGCAGTTTGTTAAATGGCTTGTCATAAAATTTAAAAATAAGCTTTTATTTTGTACAAAGAAGAAAGAAAAAAAATATCAGGAGATTGTCAACAGAATTAAACCACAGAAGAAAAGATTGTTTACAAAGATCTTGTTACAAGGAACACCTACTCATATAGTAACGGTAAAGAAGAAAAAGAAAAAAAGAAAAAAATGAAAATAAAGGCAAAACTGCTATGTATTGTTTTAAAGACTGTTTTTTAACAAGAAAAGTGTATAAAAAGACACTTCCAATCCTGTTTTCTGTATGCAATATGGCAGTCCAAAGGAAATGTAAAGAAAAAAAAAAACATACCGTAAAAATTCTAATTAATGCCCTGGGCGTTTATTAGAATCCTTTCCAATTTGAGAGAAGGCGGTGGGCGCTTATTGGAGGCTGCATTTTCATGGGGATTTTCAGAGATCACATTTTCTCTTCCAGAAAAAGTATTACAACCTCCCTTCTTGTTCCAACAACATATTATACGTAGTGTCATGGGTTATTATAAATTGTTGAAACTGTATTTACCCACATTGATCAAAATAATTTATGCTCATTGCTTTAAATAAAATGCTACGATTTAACATGTTCTGTTTTCTTTTCACCAAACTAAGTATGCATATGTTGCTCAGACTATTGTTTGGGGCAGTTTTGATAATAGAAAAACAGACGCAAACAGACTGTGTAAGATTGGATACCATTCCTGTTCTCGGTTTTTTGTCTTTTTTTTTTGTGGTAATGGGTGTATAATAGAGCTTCCAGTTTTCCGATAAATGGACTAAAAATTCAACATTTTTTGAGCTGATATGGGCGGGATGGGCATTTAGTAGAATATGGGCGTTTATTAGAATTTTTACGGTTGTTTATAAAAAGATTAAAGGTAATGGACTGTAACGATGTTCCAAACAGAGGGAGAAAAACAATAAAAAAACAACAGCAAAAAAAAAAAAAAAAAAAAACAACAAAAAACAAATCCATATGGATCATCCAATATTCATAAGAGCACAAACTGACTGAATGTATAAGTCAGAAAGTAATGCAAAAGATGTACGATGGTTTCTTGCCTGACATGATTCTGACACTTTTTAGTGTGTTCATGCGTAGAAAAAGTCGGAGAACTAATCACACATTTCATAATTATGGAAAATTCGGCTGCTAGTCGTAAACTATTGAAGTTAAAATATTGTGTTGAGAAGTAAATGGCCAAAATAACAACATTACGAAAACATGCCTATACAAATACATTGTAAATTTTACTGCCAAAATCATGACAATTTTCAGGTGAAATATTGTCATATTTTTAGCTCGTCTGTTTTTTGAAAAAAAAACTTTCGAGCTATTGTCATCACTCCGGCGTCTGCGTTGTCGTCTGGCGTCGTTCCAAAAAAACTTAACCTTGGCTATAACTTAAAAAGTATTAGACCTAGCCTCATGAAACTTCATACACACACTCATCATCACAAGAGCTACATTTTGACCAAGGACCATAACAACATTGTTGATTTTGGCTGAATTATCTCCCCTTTTCCAATTTTTTTCTGAAACACATTTTTTGCTCTCATTTTAATACTATTCACAACAGAGCCTTCAAACTTCACATGAATGTTCCTTGGGACAAGACCTTTTCAGTGATACCACACTTTTTGATCTGTGACCTTGACCTTTGAACTTTGACCTATTTTTCGAAAATTTAACCGAAAACCTTAACCTTGACCATATTTCCAAAAGTATTTGGCCTACCTTCATGAAACTTCATACACATACTCACCATCACAAGAGCTACATTCCCTACAAGTTTTATAACTCCATCTTGCAATTTGATTGAATTATCTCCCCTTTTCTCTCCGTTTTTTTAAATTGTTTTTGTCTCTTATTTCAATACTATTCACAACAGAGCCTTCCAACTTCACATGAATGTTCCTTGGGACAAGACCTTTTCAGTCATACCACGCTTTTTGACCTGTGACCTTGACCTTTGAACTTTGACCTATTTTTCGAAAAATTAACCAAAAAACTTAACCTTGACCATATTTCCAAAAGTATTTGGCCTACCTTCATGAAACTTCATACACATACTCACCATCACAAGAGCTACATTCCCTACAAGTTTTATAACTCCATCTTGCAATTTGATTTGACTTAGAACTTTTGTTTTCTAAAAGAAACTGCAGACGAGCGTTGGCACCCGCTTGCGGTGCTCTTGTTGTTATTTTTGCTCAAAATATAGATTGTGGGGACTCGTTAGAACTGCCTCATTGAGGCGGTCCTAACAAGTTCCCACAATCTATATTTTAGATCAGAAATAAGAAAAATAAGGTTTACCCCTGTAAACCACAGTTTTGCTATATCAAATTGGGGTTCAAGGGGGTCAAAATTATGTAGGGGTGTTTTCGTGATGAACTGACACATCTCATTCAGCTTCTTCGGGTGTCAAGGTATTAACTGTTGATTATTCAAGAATATAGTAAAATTGAGTAATTGGCTGGAAGAAAAATATGACAACTAATAGTACTTTCGAAAGTTTTTAATGGAGGGGCCTCATGCGATGAATTTAAGTCTTCAGCGACTAAAAGTCACTATCCTGAAGAAAAAAATCCTTCAAAAAGACCCCCCCTCCCTGCCAAAAAAAACCCATAAAAGTTTAACTGGCAGTGGGGTAGGTTGTCCAAGGTTCAACACGGTGATAATAAAGCTTTTTTCATGCTCAGCTCACTTCAGCATGCAATTTGTCCTGCTCATAAGTTTTAAAATGCCAACAATTCTTGGCATATTAAAGTTTATGAGCAAGACAGCCACTTTCGGATATTCCCTACAAATTGAGTTCTGCCTTTAAGGGAAATAGATGCATTCCTGAGGTAGGCAGCTTTTACAAAACTATTTGTGTCTCCCATATCAATACGGGTCTACTCCTGGAGGAAAGAATTTTGCTCCTGAGGAGCAAGTAGCAAATTCTTTTCTTTAGGAATAGCTCCCCTTTCTGCAGGTAGTCACAAAAGTTTTGTTTCTTTGAGTTGAGGTTTTACGTCCCCGTCAACACTATTAAGGTCATTTTGGAGATGTTGCTTCCGATTTTGTGGGAATTTTACCCAACATTGAGATGAAATGACATCTCAAGCCCTACCACCCATAGAAACCTCTTGGGTTTAAGGAGCGGTCCGACTCACATCACTTTTCCTTGGCAGGCTTAGACCTAAGCTGTTTACCAGTACTTAAGTTCGGTCGGTTTCAGCTCTGTGTGGAAGCACCATGCCGCCCAATCTATTTCTCCAGGCCCCAATGGACGGGGGCGGAGTCACAAAAGATACCTCCCTTTAAAAATTACAGAATCTAAAAATGTTTATCAATCTATATCTATCTACTGTTACTGCGGTGTCGGCCCCCGCCCATCAGGACTTGAAGAAATAGATGGGCTGCCTAATGCTTCCAGGCAGAGCAGAAAACAGCCACACTTGAGTACTGGTATACTGCTTAGAGGATATAAGCCTGCCCAGGCAAAGTAGTGCGAGACGGTCCGGCCCGTCCATGCTTATAAACCCTATTCCTTTCATTGGGCGTCAGGGCTTGGGATGTCATTTCATCTCAAAGTCGGGTAAAAGTCCCTCAAAATTGGAAGCAAGGTCTCCAAAATGACCTATAAAGTGTTGACAGGGACATTAAACCTCAAATCAAATGAACAAACAAAACTTGCAGGTGTATATGCATACACTTCAGAGTAACAGGATGAAAGCCTACACTATGCTTGGGATCTTTAACCTGCAAAGGAGATGACTGTCCTCCAGTTAATGTCCCGATTCGAAGGATGGTGCACTTTGTGGCATTTATCCTTGCAAATGATACTGATGGAGCATGTTTGAACACCAAGATTTTATCGCTGCTGCTGGGGATGGAACGTGTGTGTGTATGGGGGGTGGGGAGGCTTTAGCACCAGAGGCAAGTGCACTAACGCTCTGGTAAATCGATTCCCCTTAAAATGTCAGCCAAAAGAATGTATGATTTAATTTAACTCTCAGCTTGAAAATTGCTTTTAGAACATGTTCCACTGCACTGTTTGTATTGGATTTCTTCCTGAAGGCAGCAATCATTGGTTTGATCTTGAAAAATGACAAGAAACTTGCAGGCACCCTGGGGTGTAGGTATTTCGAAATATCAGCTGTTATTCAAAAATTTACCATAAGTCTCCTACAGTTGGTGTTTCATTCTAATCATACAAATAAAACATTAAAAAAGTCTGTCCTGCCCAAACCAGGACAACCCCTATCTTTGTGAACAGTGTAGATCCAGACCAGATGGCTTCAATGGATGGATCCAACGTTAGGTGGAGGCTGCTTGTACAGGGAGAACCATCCCCATGTGCAGGTTAAAAAATCCCTATTGTAAACCGTTTTGGAGGCAATGTCTGGACATGACTGTCTCAACCAAAATGTTGTTGGCTGGGGCGTCAAAGCTCAGCTCAGACAGCTCTCCTTGAAACCATATGTAAAGACGACAAACTGCTTTGGCAGATATTCAGTTTAATTATTTACTTTGCACATTTCTGTTCATCAGAATGTTAAGGAGCCAATACCTGGCAAAACAAATGAAAATGCTGCATGCAGACAGTGAAGACTGAAGACTTTGATCAGAGTCTGATCAGTCTGATCAGAGCTTTTTCTGTTTGTAAGGGCCTAGTACGAGTCTCTAAACTATTCCCTTAGATGCGACAACAGTGGAATGTTGATCTGGATCTTTGCGGCTTGTATGTCATTTTATAGGTGTGCCGCTGCAAAGTAACTTGACAGGACTCGTCTTTGAATATAATGCACCTTGTCTTTGATTGAAGTGCCAACTAGTTTCCCTGAGTCAGAATTTTTGTATTTCTTTTGCCAGTTCATTAGTACTCGCAATAAATAGAACTAACATCAGTCCTCAGAGAAAATGGAGAAAATCCAAGCCCTCAGGTCAGTGAAACTTTGTCAGCAGGAGTTTCAGACATCATCTGTTAATGTGACTGCTTTCGATTTCTTAGTATGGATATGAGACATTGAGAATGATGTTTAATTTTATCAGTTACACCCTATATTGAATGCATTGCAACACCTTGACCTGATAAGGATACACTAACAGGACAAGTGAGCTTTGTCAGGTCAATATGACATTGCACTTTTACGAATGAACTGGACAACTGAAAAAATTGGCAACAATGTTATTATTACTGGAAAAATTGGATAAATTGCATAAAAAAATCACTGTCAGCTGATATTAAGTATTTTGACAGATTATTGCCCACCGAAATGTTGGGATGCACTAAGGACAGTCGATAACTGATTGTAAATTGCAGAGTGTACAAGGGGATAAAATGATAAATAGAATTCCAGATTTGTGTCATTTGATATCAGGTTTATCAGTCTCGGCTTCGAGAATGCGTGTAGAATCGCTATCGCTCAGCAAGCCTTGCAATTCTTCAAGCCTTCTTGAAGCTTTGCCTGATAAACTTGATTTCAAAAGACAAGAATCTGGTATTCTCTATTTATACTGCAACCAGTCATTCTAGTAACCTATTAAAGTGGGGGTCAAATAACTGCACACTATAATCAGTAGTGACTTACAATACCTTCTGCTGACCTACAATACATCTAGTGACTGTTTATAGACTGGACCTACTTTTATGATCTGGATCTGCACTGTTTGCTTAGGCCTCTCTGTCCCAATACTTAGGATTGTCACGGTAGTTTAAGGGTCAAACGAGCCCCATTCAGGACCATGAACCCAACCTTAGTAACACTCAAGAGATAATCAACTCACCAGTGATGGTAGCGCTTTGATTGACCGTCCCACAGGTAAAATTCCGCTATTAAGACCAACTAAAATTAAGAGTAATCACCAGTGATGGTAGCGCTTTGATTGACCGTCCCACAGTTAAAATTCCGCTATTAAGACCAACTAAAATTAAGAGTAATCACCAGTGATGGTAGCGCTTTGATTGACCGTCCCACAGTTAAAATTCCGCTATTAAGACCAACTAAAATTAAGAGTAATCACCAGTGATGGTAGCGCTTTGATTGACCGTCCCACAGTTAAAATTCCGCTATTAAGACCAACTAAAATTAAGAGTAATCATCAGTGATGGTAGCGCTTTGATTGACCGTCCCACAGTTAAAATTCCGCTATTAAGACCAACTAAAATTAAGAGTAATCACCAGTGATTGTAGCGCTTTGATTGACCGTCCCACAGTTAAAATTCCGCTATTAAGACCAACTAAAATTAAGAGTAATCATCAGTGATGGTAGCGCTTTGATTGACCGTCCCACAGTTAAAATTCCGCTATTAAGACCAACTAAAATTAAGAGTAATCATCAGTGATGGTAGCGCTTTGATTGACCGTCCCACAGGTAAAATTCCGCTATTAAGACCAACTAAAATTAAGAGTAATCATCAGTGATGGTAGCGCTTTGATTGACCGTCCCACAGGTAATATTCCGCTATTAAGACCAACTAAAATTAAGAGTAATCTGCTTTTAAAAGCTTATTGAGAAGGTTAAGTTATCCTTCCCTTGTGTTTTCTATATCCAGTGTCTCATAATAAGCTACCGCCTTTGGGACTGTTCAAAAGTGGTCTTAACCTTTTATTATGCTGTTCACGACAACCCCTATATTTGCAAACAATGTAAATCCAGATCAGATGGCTTCTGAAGAAGCCATCTGATCAGGATCTACACTATTTGGCATTCAGTGTATGAATTTGTAGCAATAAATTACATCAAGTTATTTGATTGGTTGATGGACAGAAATGGGTGTGGCTTAGATGATTATTCAGCAAGATAAGGGTTAAAATAGGAATTTTACTGTATATTCTGGTAAGACTGCTCTGTTATGAGCTTCGGGACTTAAAACCATTAGCCGAAGATGTACCATCTTTAGCATATGTATTCTGACAGATAGGCCTGAGCAAACAGTGTAAACCCAGATGAGATGGCACAGAATGTATCACTGCCACTCATTCAGCAAATTTTAGACACAACTGTAGAGAGTTAATTGCACTTGTTTAGAACAGGTATGGTAAGGAGTTGAGATGAAAAAAAACAACACAACCTGACACCCCTTAATTTTGAAATGAACTCCTGTAATATATAAGGGGGAAGTTCCATTTTAAGACCAGTTGATATAAGGACTTATTTTTTTAAAAACCTATAGCCTATATAAAAGGTTGCAGTTTTTCTATGTCCTTTTCAATGTCCCCTATTAATAGATTGCCTACGGGACTGCTCAAAAGTGGTCCTAAAGACCACTTTTGAGCAGTCCAAAAGGTGGTCTTAAAATACGAATTTCACTGCTTATTTGTCTGGGTATCTCTTGATAAACCAATAAGTTGTCTGCAGTATGTTTATTATTAGCTCACCTGTCACATAGTGACAAGGTGAGCTTTTGGGATCACTTTTTGTCCGTCGTCCGTTGTGTGTCCGTGCGTCTCGTGCGTGCGTCCGTGCGTCCGTGCGTCCGTCCGTAAACTTTTCCTTTAAACGACATCTCCTCCTAAACCACTGATCAGATTTTGACCAAACTTCACAGGAATGATCCTAAGGTGGTCCCCTTTCAAAGTTGTTCAAATGGTTCCGGTCCGTTGCACATATAGGTCACAGGAGCCAAAAATAGATTTTTTTCACCGAAAACTTAAAAAATCTTCTTCTCTGAAACCACAAGGCCCAGGACATTGATATTTGGTATGAAGCTTCATCTAGTGGACCCCTACCAAGATTGTTCAAATTATTGTGCTGGGGCCAAAAATGCCCCCGCACCGGGGCTCTTTTGGTTTACATGGGCTTATGTAGGGAAAATCTTTAAAAAATATTCTTCTCTGAAACCACAAGGCCCAGGTCTTTGATATTTGGTATGAAGCTTCATCTAGTGGACCCCTACCAAGATTGTTCAAATTATAGTGCTGGAGATAAAAATGCCCCCGCACCGGGGCCCTTTGAATTTACATGGGCTTATATAGGGAAAATCTTTAAAAATCTTCTTCTCTGAAACCACAAGGCCCAGGTCTTTGATATTTGGTATGAAGCTTCATCTAGTGGACCCCTACCAAGATTGTTCAAATTATAATGCTGGGGCCAAAAATGCCCCCGCCCGGGGGCCCTTTTGTTTTACATGGGCTTATATAGCGAAAATCTTTAAAAATCTTCTTCTCTGAAACTGCAAGGCCCAGATCTTTGCTATTTGGTATGAAACTTCATCTAGTGGACCCCTACCAAGATTGTTCAAATTATAGTGCTGGGGCCAAAAATGCCCCCGCCTCCGGGCCCTTTGGTTTTACATGGGCTTATATAGGGAAAATCTTTAAAAATCTTCTTTTCTGAAACTGCAAGGCCCAGGTCTTTGATATTTGATATGAAGCTTCATCTTGTGGACCTCTACCAAGATTGTTCAAATTATAGCCCTGGGGCCAAAAATGCCCCTGCTCAAGGGCCCTTTGGTTTTACATAGACTAATATAGGGAAAATCTTGAAAAATCTTCTTCTCTGAAACCACAAGGTTTAGGTCTTTGATATTTATTATGAAGCTTCAGCTAGTGGACCTCTACCAAGATTGTTCAAATTATAGCCCTGAGACTAAAAATGCCCCGCCATGTGGCCCTTTGGTTTTACATAGACTTATATAGGGAAAATCTTTAAAAATCTTCTTCTCTGAAACCACAAGGCTTAGGTCTTTGATATTTGTTATGAAGCTTTAGCTAGTGGACCTCTACCAAGATTGTTCAAATTATAGCCCTGGGGCCAAAAATGCCCCCGCTCTGGGGCCCTTTGGTTTTACATAGACTTATTTAGGGAAAATCTTGTTTTACATAGACTTCTTTATGCAGGGTAAACCTTTAAAATCTTCCTCTCTGAAACCACAAAGCCCAGGTCTTTCATATTCGATATGAAGCTTCATCTTGTGGACCTCTACCAAGATTGTTCAAATTATAGCCCTGGGGCCAAAATTGACTCTGCCTGGGGCTCACTTATTATACATTGGATCAGGTGAGCGAACCAGGGCCCTCTGGGCCCTCTTGTTTTTAGGATTTCCTGTCTGGAATGTGGTCAGAAATTTGAATGAGAACCCCCTTTAATTATCTATTAACCCTTTTCGTACCAAATGGAATCTTCCTCCTTATATATAGCAGGAGTACATTTCAAAATTTAGGGATGTCAGGTTGTGTCTTCATCAAAATCTATTTTGAAAATGACTGAATTTTTAGCAAACAGTGTAGGCCCTGATCAGATGGCGCATTCTGCGGCGTCTGATTTGGGCCTGCACTGTTTGCCAGGATACCCGTTTTGGGGTTTCTGTTACTAAATGGGTTAATTATCTATTAAGATGGCCTCGTCTAAAGGTGACAGTGAGTGAGAAAATTTTCTATAAAAGATAATAAGCACGGATTAGGTTCTATCGATCGGCAGACAATTTGCTGAGGACTTGCGCATTCATTCTGAAACGTGACTGGAAAAATAGCCTTCTCACTGTATCAACAGATACTTAGATTGATATTTGTTTAAGCTTCTCCAATTTACAGTGGTGGCAGGTGGATATGTGTGTGAGCTGTACAGCAAAGAACCTGATCAGACTGATCAGGGTCTGTCAGTTGTTTGTCATTTATCCTGCATCATTTGTACACATATCAGGATTATAAAATCCACCTGATAAAATTTTAAAATGATCATGAGCTATACAGAAAGTTTCTTGTACCGTTGGTGATGAAACGACCTGGTGAAATTTTGAAATGATAATTCTGCATTCTCAAGGTGTCGCTGAATTTTTTAGGATGATTGCAATATGTCTTCTTGTCATAACCTGGCTGAGATCAGCAGGAGCAATTGTGCAGACTGCTTAGAGATTGAAGCATAAATAGTTGTAACTTCGCTATTAACCCATTTTGTACCGTAAACCCCCAAACAGGTAGCCTGGCAAACAGTGTAGGCCCAGACCAGATGCCGCAGAAGGGGGCATCTGATCAGGGCCTACACTGTTTGCGATAAGTTAAGCCATTTTGCAAATAAATTTTGAAGAAAACACAACCTGACACCCCTTAATTTTGAAATGCACTCCTGTTATATATAAAGAGGAAGATTCCATTTTAAGACCAGTTGATATAAGGACTTATTCTTTTAAAAACCTATAACCTATATAAAAGGTTGCAGTTTTTCTATGTCCTTTTCAATGTCCCCTATTAATAGATTGCCTTTGGGGCTGCTCAAAAGTGGTCCTAAAGACCACTTATGAGCAGTCCCAAAGGTGGTCTTAAAATAGGAATTTCACTACTTATTAGTCTGAACGTTTCTTTGTAAGCTTATTAAGTTTCATCGAGACACAGCGTGTGAGAGACACTACTGCACTCTTTATTGCACTTCAAAGTAGATCAAATTGTTTCTGAGCCTTTGCATAGGACATTATTCAAGTTGGCAGGTATGTCCTATTGAGACTCGGGGTCAACCTGCCCATCAGCACATTCTGATCAGTACCTTCACCAGTTGTTCGAATCTTCTGTGGTTCTTGGAGCATCCATGAGGCACTGCTATCACTGCATGGATACATAGACTGCTTTACCTTCACGTGTTGTACCTTTACCGTGTGACGGCTTAGTAAAAGATTTGAACTATTGGCTTGTCTGGGCAGATTTTGAAAAGTGAACTGATATGAAAGACATGTGTGATAATGTATTTTGTCTTACATGTTGCTTAGTCATGGGTTAGACATGTTATTAACCCTGTATGCAGGTTGGGGGGGACTTTGGCAAACAGTGCAGGCCCAGATCAGACACCGCAGAATGGGGCACCTGATCAGAGCCTGCAGTGTTTGTTAACAGAATTTTCTGTCAAAAATAGAATTCAAACAAAACACTAGGCCTGACACCGCTTATATGACAAATGTGGACTTGTCTAACATTTAGCAATGGAAGAGTCCACTAGCATACATTGGGTTAAATTTGTTGGGGAGGAACATTTAGAATGTCAGCTTTTATTTTTTCTCATATTTTGACAACAAATTCAGGGCCTGAGGTTATAAAACTTCAGTTTCTCAAATCAGCTGAGCATGAGATTTGACTTAAGAAATAGATCAGCTCTAGCTGTGATTTATTGAGTAATAAATCACAGTTTGGAGGTCAGTTGCTAAGTAGACAAATCACGAGCGCGTAATGCGCATGCCTATCTACTTACAACTGACCGACAAGTTGTGATTTATTACTCAACAAATCACAAACTAGAGCTAATCTATTTGGATTCTAACAGGCTGAAACTCGGCAATAATTCTGTTATCTTCTTCAAAACCTCACAACTCTTTGCCATTTTTGGAAGAAATCCCGCTAAATTTATCGACTGAAACACTTGCATTTATATCCTTTTCTATGCGAGAAAATGATGTTACACCATCCAACGTCAAGTAAATCGACTAGTGACATCATAAATTGGCAGTTTTAATGATGTCACCTGTCACACTCTTCCTTGCTGTGATTTGTTGTAGAATAAAACACAGTTTTTTTCCATTGCCTATATAGGAGCGTTGTGTTAGAATTGCTCATAATTTATGAGCATCTGTCGTGGAGCATGAAATAAGTTTTCATGACATCTTCACTGCAAGGCACTAACTTCCACTACCTTTGATAAATGTGTCCACACAAGAGATAGTGTGACTTGTGCTCAAAATTTCAGCATTTAGCTCACATGTAGACATTTTAAATTTATGAGGAGGAGAAAGGTCAAGCTCAAGTGAGTTGAACATGAAAAGGCCTCAGCCCATGCCCCATCATATGGGCCCCGTCAAGCGATTTTGGTACTTATCGCCTAGGCAAGCAGCGAAGGTTCAGGCGAGCCTGCGCGTCCGCGTGGTCTTGCCAGAAGCTTCGCTGCTCGCTCATACAAGCAGTGAATCTAGAGGAACCTTCAGATAGAAAGTCATATCCCTGGCCCCTCTGAATGGCTGGGCATGCACAGTTAAAATTTGTCATGACGGAATGCTCGAAGACACAAATTCACTTGGCGGGGCTCATATGTGGGGTGTAAGTTTTCCCAAGGATATTCAGTACAGTCAACCCTCTGTATACCGACATTCCTTATAACAACAGAACTCGTATAGCGACAATCTCAATGGAATTAATCCCTAGCTAAAGGCTAAGCTCTGGTTCCCATCGGCTATGGCTTCCCTTGGATTGAAAAAAAAACACCATATTGAATCCATAGTCATGAAAGATTCCTGAGATCTAATACACCAAGAAACAAAAATGTTATAGACATTGGTTAGAATCGCCTCAATGAGGCATTTTAACTTATGTCTACAATATCTGTTTCTTGGAGTAATCAAGGGGAAAGGTATTTTGTTAACTTTCACAAACCTAATTGGGATTCTTTATAACGGCAATTTCTTTACAACGGCACAATATCAGGGAACAAATGGGGTTGTAATAACGAGGGTCCTCTGTATTTCAGATGATGTTTAAGGCCTAAAATTCCAACAATAGCAGTGAAATTTTCTGGAAATCATTTTAAAACAGTGAAAACTGACTAAGATAACCCTTGTCTTACTGAAAACAGTAAAACTCCTGTATTAAGACCACCTTTGGGACTGTTCAAAAGTGGTGTTTGAGACCACTTTTGAACAGTTCCAAAGGTGTTCTCTGACCAGAAGACACTGGTTACAGAAACCACAAAGAAAGAATAACTTCAACTTTCTAAATGAGCTTTTTAAAGCAGATTTAGTTTCACTTTTTGGTGGTTTAAATTGCAGATTTTACTGTACATGTAAGGCCCCCACCCATCCGGGCTTGAAGAAATATATGTGCTGCATGATGCTTCCACGCAGAGCTGAATCTGACCTGCACACAAGTACTGGTAAACCGCTTAGAGGATATAAGCCTGCCCAAGCAAAGCGGTCCATGCTTATAAACCTTATTGATTTCATTTGGTGACAGAGCTTGAGAAGTCATTTCATCTCAAATGTTTGGTAAAAGTCCCACAAAATTGGAAGCAACGTCTCCAAAATGACCTTTACAGTGTTGGCGGGGACGTTAAACCTCAAATCAAACAAACAAATCAAAATGCATCAAGAGTATGTTATGGTTATTCATGTCAGTTGCCTGAAAATGAACCCATTCTCCTAGAAATTATATAGATGAAAAATAGTTGCTTAAAGATAATGTTTTTGTAAAAGAAAAAAAGAAGAAGAAAAATCGTAATGTTGAACAAGGCTTGTCAAGGAGTAGGTCATTGTGATTAATTAATTAAAGTACAAAGGTCTAGTCTAGGCATGTAATGTTTTTCCGTCAATCCAAAGTTACTAAAATTATGGTCAAGAAGTTATCCCTGCTATCATGTGCGACAATATATAAAATCCAGGTAGTGACTGTTTATAGTCAAGCTATTCTTGTTGTGGTGACGTCAAGAGTGCTGCTGTACATGTGTAAAGCTGTTTATCTGTAAAACATAGACTGGGTCCAAGTTCTGGGACATTGACAATGAGTGTAGACCCTGGTCAGACTGCTCCTAGAGGAGCAGTCTGATATGGGTCCACACTGTTTGCAAAAATGACTTTTAAAGTAAACGGCAGACGACAAAGCAGAAGACAGTTGTCGTGATTGGCCTCTTATGGATTATAAAATGAAATAAAAATCTAGTGTTTACTGACTTGATTGATGGTGTCAAGAAATAGGCTGTTGTGGTAAAGTACAAAGTTCTATTCACTCTGAGATAAAATCACTGATTGGCATATGCTTTGCCTCGTTATAACACTGTTCGTTGTAACAGATTTTTGAATATAACACGGTTTCAAGCTGGATCCAAAAAAATTTGGAGCAGTCTGATCAGGGTCCACACTATTTGCCTATACGCAAAAATATGTTTGAAATGTTGAAGCGAGGATGCAGCAGACAACATAAACAGACAACATTTTCTGATGCAGTTTTTTCATGGCATGTTAACCCATTGAATGCGGGGAAACTCATAAAGGGGCACCTTGGCTAACGTGGCGTCTGATCAGGGCCTGCACTATTTGCTTACAGGATTTTCTGTCACAAATAGAATAAAGACTAAAAAAAAATAGGCCTGACACCCCTTATATGACAAATGGACTTGTCCAACATATAGAAATGGAAGAGTCCACTTGTAAACAATGGGTTGAGGGTTAAAAGAATGGGTTATGTAGTTGTGATAGGTATAAAAGCCGGCTTGTATGGCAAGGCAGTACACATGGTACAAGACATTCCTGTCCAGAGAGAAAAGTGTGTTTAGCTTAACCCGGATATGCCTTACCTTTCAAACAATATAGATCCAGATCAGATGGCTTCTGAAGAAGCCATCTGATCAGGATCTACATTGTTTGCCATTCAGATTGGGAATTTGTTGCAATAATTTGCATCAAGTAATCTTATTGGTTGATAATCAGCAGTGGGTGTGGCATATTTGAATATTCAGCAGGACAGGGGTTAACTGGCCTGTCACTTCCGCAGACTGGGTCCAATCCTCAACTGGGTTAAAGGTGAGTAACATTTTTTCACCTCTGCATATATTTTTCAGATACAGGAAGTAACAGTCCCATTGATCTGACACACCTGGCACCGCAAGAGAGTGATGTCATTGTGAGCCTTAGACCACGCAATATGCAGAATGGTAAGTCTTAGATAGCTGGTGTGTGTGTGTGAATTCGGGTTTAATGTCGTTTTCAACAATTTTTCAGTCATATCACGACGGTGTCTGGTTGCGACAGGGAGCTCAATGCTCACTTTTATAGTGCTGCCTCACTGAAGTATCATGTCCCAGACACATTACATGATACCACACCCAGTCACATTATCCTGACACTGGGTCGACCAGTCCTAGCCCTACCCCGTAAATCTGAATGCCGAGCGAGGAGCAGCTATTACCATTTTTAACGACTTTGGTATGTCGCGGCCCGGGATCGAACCTATAACCTCCCGTTCCCTGGAGCGAACACTCTACCAACTGAGCTATCGGGGCCGGTGGTTAGATAGCTGGAAAATTTAATTAGGATTACTTTATTAATGGATGATTTTCCGCTTTTCTATATAAATGCCTCACTTGTGGGTACTCTTTAGAATTACCTCACTAAGGTTTTCTGATGAAGACCCACAACTTGAAATTTTGAGGGCAATTCCTGATTAGAGCATTGTATGTAGCAAGCATCCTTCTACCTTTAAACCCCACTTTAAATGGGGAAAGCTGGTATACATTGTTTTCCTTGTTTAAGTTTGAAAACATAGATTGTTGGTGCTCTTTAGAACTGCCTCAATGAGCACCAGCAGTTTATTTTTGGAGGCTTAACCCTTGTCCTGCTGAATATTTAAATATGTCACACCCACCACTGATTATCAGCCAATCAGATTACTTGATGCAAATTATTGCAACAAATTTATAAACTGGATGGCATACAATGAAGATCCTGATCAGATGGCTTCTTCAGAAGCCATCTGATCTGGATCTACATTGTTTCAAAGATAAGGCATATCCGGGCTCAGCAGGACAAGGGTTAATAAGAAAAAATGCAGAATGTGTCAGTTAAGATTCTGTACTGAAGGAATAAAGAAAAGCAACAGAAACATGTTATGTGATTTAAACTGATGTGTTTTTATCATTTCCTCAGTTGCCATGGCGTATCAAACAGTAGACTACGATTTGAGGGCACAATGACCAAGATTGTCATCTGACCGACTTTTATAATTTTAGAATCGTAAATTTTTTGTAACCCTGCGTTTTTGTATCCATTAGGTGTACTATTCAACCATGAATTACTGGTGCAGACCATCTAATGTTTAAAAAAATTTGTCATATTATGAATAAGGCTTGATCATTACAGGGTCACTGATGAGGCTTTAGTAGCCGAAACTACGTAGTATGACCCATCTTCTTTCTTATGAATGTTTTCATTGCTCTTAAAGGAACTCATTTTTGATTTTTATTTGACATCATAGTGTAGTTTATATTTTCTTGTCCTTTGGGATCATTGATTCCATTGTTGAATTTTGCAAATATTTGAGGGTCACTAATGAGGCCTAATTGGCCGAAACTAGCTAGGCTGGCCCAGAAAACATGTACACTCCATATTTTCCAGTTCTGTGGTGTATTCCTTGCTTCCAAAGGATAACCCTTTCTAGAACATATTTAACGTCACTACAGCTGCTGTCTGGGAATGTGTGGCGGCCGTAAAAAGTCTACCTGCCCTACATCATAGTGTAGTTAATATTTTCTTGTCCTATTCCATTGTTAAATTTTGAAAATATTTGAGGGTCACTGATGAGGCCTAATTGGCCGAAACTAGCTAGCCTGGCCCTTAAACATTTACACTCCATATTTTCGAGTTCTGTGGTATATTCATTGCTTCACGGCCCCTGCCCATAGGGGCTTGAAGAAATATATGGGCTGCATGATGCTTCCATGCAGAGCTGAATCCGGCCCGCAAACTAGTAGTGGTAAACCGCTTAGAGGATCTAAGCCTGTCCAGGAACCGCGGTCCGAGGCGGACCGTCCATGCTAATAAACCCTATTGGTTTCATTGGGCGACAGGGCTTGAGATGTCACTTCGTCTCAATGTCAGGTAAAAGTCCCACAAAATTGGAAGCAACGTCTCCAAAATTACCTTTACAGTGTTGATGGGGACGTTAAACCTCAAATCAAACAAACAAGTTCATTGCTTCTAAAGGTTAAACCCTTTCTAGAACATATTTGACGTTACATGTGAATTCACACGTAATATCAAGCCTTATTTTCACTGAAAAAAACAACAACAAAAACAAAACAAAAAAACAACAACAGTAAAAAAAATCGACTGCTTAGTGCAATAACGGTGTAACTGCCATTATGACATAATGGCAGTTACACCGTTATTGCACTAAGAAGATGAACTTAGTTGTGATATTAGTACTTAGGAAAGACCTGCCCACTCTTTGAGAGCCCCATAAAAATGTTGCTTACATTTGTAAATATTTATAAATACCATGAGATGTCATTTACTCCTGTTTGCTGAAAGTTGTAAATACCATTTCATATCATCTGCCCACAGACATTGCATCATATGTCATCACAGTTTAACCCTTCAAAGTACCAAACACATTTTGCAGATGTCATTTTAAAAGTATCCCCCCCCCCCCTTCTTTTTGCTGAAAAAAATTTAGTGTTGTCTGCTTTTGTGTAGTGTTTGAAGTGTAAAGTGTCAAAAAAGTACATGGTTAGTGTTAACACTTATCCCGCTGAACATGACAACCCCAGCCTTTGCAAACAGTGTAGATGCAGATCAGATGGAAGCCATGTGATCAGGATCTGCTCTGTTTGTCAATTCAGTGAAAACATTGTAACAACAAGTAACTTAATTGGTTGATAGTCAGATATGTGTTTGGCTAAATTAAGTTATTCAGCAGGAGAAATGTTAACCCATTTTGTCCAGACAGTTGATATATGTTCGAAACATGGGTGTCAGGTTGTGTTATTTTTGCCTGCTTTACCCATTGTATACTAGTGGACTCTTCCATTGCTATATGTTTGACAAGCCTATTTGTTGTCATATAGGTGGTGTCAGGCCCCCCCCCCCCCCCCCCCCCCCATAATTCCCAGGTGGGGCATTGGTCGCTTACAGTGACAGCTCTTGTTTTCGTTTTTATACGCTGGTTCTGAAAAAGGTCGTATTATGTTATGATACGAAAAAAACAGGCCATGTTTTAGAAGGACTTATCCTAACGCAAAACATAGCCGTCTAGGGATGGGGAGTGCAGATTTTAGGTGTTTCTGGGGCTCAGAAAACTGTTGTGTGTGTGTATGGGGGGTGGGGGGGGGGGGGGCGCCGATTAAAAGATGTTTCTGTGTGGGGAGCAGATATCTGGCTTAGTCTGATTTGGGTCTGTTTATGTTGCCTTTTAAGTGGAAGCAGCAAAATTTGATTCTTGTTGAAAATCAATAAATCTGAACAAGATAAATATACTTGTACTTTAGTGCTGGCATTACCTTAAAGAACTGAGCAGAATTGTAGGCCAAGGCTTTCTAAAATCTTTTCAACATTTTATTTAGTTTTGCACCTGCCATATAAGGCAGCTTGTTAACCCTGAAGACACCAAGAAAAAACGCATCTAAAAATGTTGTCTGTTTATGTCGTCTGTTGCATCTTCTTGCAAACCTGTCAAAACCTTTTTGCATACAGAGGTAAACAGTTTGGACCCAGATCATCAGACTACTCACTCTTCTGGCAAACAGTGTGGACCATGATCAGACTGCTCCTAGAGCACTGTTTGCAGCAATGACCTTTAAAGTAACCAGCAGACAACAAAGCAGATGACATTTATTATTCCTCCTCTAGGCAGTCTGATCTGGATCCACACTCGTTGCCTGTTTTAAGAAGTTTGCAAGAAGATGCATCAGACATCACTAACACACAACAATTTCAGATGCAATTTTTCGTGGCATCTTAAGGGTTAATACCTCATCTCATTTGTGCACCCCTTCATCGTTTACATGCATTTCCCCCTCCAACCCCCACCCCACCCCAACAAACACACACACACACACCACCACCACCACCACCACCACCACCACCACATACAGTCAGGTATAATTCTGGAATTCTGGATCTGAATGAGAGAAAATCATTTCATTGCATTCTCATTTAGAGATTTAAGTACAGTTCATTTTTATGCCGCTGCCATTCGAAGAATGGTGGAAAGGGCATATAGCGTTGCCCCTGTCCGTGCCTCTGTCCGTTTGCCCATCCGTGCGTCTGTCCATGCGTCCGAAACTTAAACGCAGTCAATAACTTCCTTATTTCTTGATGGATTTTAAAATTACTCAGCAGAAATGTTAACCATCATAAGATTACGTGTCATGTGCAAAACCCAGGTTCGTACCTCCAAGGTCAAGGTCATACTTAGAGGTCAAAGGTAAAAAAAAGGGTCCGAAACTTAAACACAGTCAATAACTTTCTTATTTATGGATGGATTTTGAAATACTTTGTAGAAATGTTAACCATCATGAGACAATGTGTCACGTGCAAAACCCAGGTCCGTACCTCCAAGGTCAAGGTAATATTTAGAAGTCAAAGGTAAAAAAAGGCTCCGAAACTTAAACACAGTCAATAACTTATTTCTTGATGGATTTTGAAATTACATTGAAGAAATGTTAACCATCATGAGACGATGTTTCACATGCAAACCCAGATCCGTACCTCCAAGGTCAAGGTCATACTTAGAGGTCAAAGGTAAAAAAAATGGTCTGAAACTTAAACACAGTCAATAAGTTAACTGTGTGGATTTTGAAATTACTTGGCAGAAATGTTGGCCATCATGAGACAATCTGCCTCACACAAAACCAAGGTCCTTACCTCCAAGGTCAAGGTCATACTAAGAGATCAAATGAGAAAAAAAGGTCCAAAACTTAAACACAGTCAATAACTTACTATGGCTGAATACGAACATAGACACATTTTCAGGCGGGGGCATCCGTGTCCTATGGAGGCATTTCTAGTTAATCTACATTTTTGCCTGAGAGTGACAAATTTGGATGAGGTTTTTAGCATCTCTTAAAATCTCACCAGAAAATAAACAGTGGACATTATGAGGTTATGCTGTGAAAGAGGCAGCTGTCACCAGCACCGCTTTGCCTGGGCAGGCTTAGATCCTCTAAGCAGTTTACCAGTACTCATGTGCGGGTTGGTTTCAGCTCTGCGTGGAAGCATCATGCAGCCCATCTATTTCTTCAAGCCCTAATAGGCGGGCGCCTGTCATGGTTTTCATTAGTTGTAAAAGTCTTACTCAATCTGACATCCTAAAATATGTGCACACCCCATCAACCCTTAACCTGCCAGTCACAACATATGCAGACATCATTGTCAACTATTTTATTGTCGCACCTGCTTGTAGCAGGGTGCGACATAGGCGTCCGATTTTCCGTCTGTGCGCACCAATGAAACGACATTTAGGGGGCAAAAAATTTGGACAGTATGACACTTAAGTATATATTCGTGAGTCCAAATGGACTTTATTCCGTTATTTTGGTACTTAAGTGGCAAAAATTGTCTCTTAGGTGGCTTGCCGCTTAAGAGAATTTGCCGCTTAAGTAGTCAATATGCCGACCCCTAGCCACTTAAGTATCCATTCGTGAGAACGTCCGTCCGTTCGTCAGTTCATCCGTGCATCCGCACCAACAAATGTATAGTTAGGTGGCTATGTAAATGGACAGAATCAATGTAAGTCTATGGGATTTATTCCGTTAGACACCGAAAATACTTCTTTTCAGGGGCTAAAAGTAGCCACTTAAGTATCAATCCTGCCAAAAATAGCCACATAAGTATACATCCGTGAGAATGTCCGTCCGTCCGTCCGTCTGTTAAAATTTACGTCTAAGTTCGACATTTACGTCAAAGTTGTTATTTTAGAAACCTCAGCTACCATCATGCCTTACATGAAACATCTCATAGACCTTCTCACTTTGTAAGCACCTTGACCTGGTGACTTTGACCTTGCGTCGAAGTTCGACATTTACGTCACAGGTGAGCTTTTGGGATCACTTTTTGTCCGTTGTCCGTCGTGCGTGTGTGCGTAAACTTTTTCTTCAAATGACATCTCCTCCTAAACCACTGATCAGATTTTGACCAAAGTTCACAGGAATGATCCTTAGGTGGTCCCCTTTTAAAGTTCTTCAAATGGTTCCGTTCCATTGCACATCTAGGTCACAGGAGCTAAAAATAGATTTTTTAAACAAAAACTTTAAAAATCTTCTTCTCTGAAAACGCAAGGCCCAGGTCTTCGATATTTGGTGTGAAGCTTCATCTAGTGGACCTCTACCAAGATTGTTCAAATTATAGCCCTGGGGGCCAAAATGCCCCCTGCCCCGGAGGCCTTTGGTTTTTCATAGGCTTATAAAGGGAAAATCATTAAAAAATCTTCTTCGCTGAAACCACAAGGCCCAGGTCTTTAATATTTGGTGTGAAGCTTTACCTGGTGGACCTCTACTAAGATTGTTCAAATTATAGCCTTGGGGCCAAAAATGCCCCGCCCTTGGGGCCTTTGGTTTTACATAGGCTTATACAGGGAAAACTTTAAAAATCTTCTCTGAAACCGCAAGGCCCAGATCTTTGATATTTGGTGTGAAGCTTCAGCTAGTGGACCTCTACCAAGATTGTTCAAATTATAGCCCTGGGGGCCAAAATGCCCCCACCCCGGGGGCCTATGGTTTAACATGGGCTTATCAACCATAGTGTAGTTTATATTTTACTTTTGGTCCTTTGAGATCAGCGTGAATATTCTGAGAAATCGGAAATAAATTATTGGTTTAGACTCATATTCTAGACAGGATTTTATTTATTTGGACCCCATTTTGATTTATATCAGTCTTTGAATCGACTGCCTATTCAAAATTCGCAAAATTGTAGTATGTTTCCTCTGGCTTTCTTTGCCGGATCATTACAGGGTCACTGATGAGGCTTTATTAGCCGAAACTACGTAGTATGACCCATCTTCTTTCTTATGAATGTTTTCATTGCTCTTAAAGGAACTCATTTTTTATTAGCTCACCGTCACGTAGTGACGAGGTGAGCTTTTGGGATCACTTTTTGTCCGTCGTGCGTGCGTCCGTGCGTAAACAATTTCTTTAAACGACATCTCCTCCTAAACCACTGATCGGATTTTGACCAAACTTCACAGGAATGATCCTTAGGTGGTCCCCTTTCAAAGTTGTTCAAATGGCTCCGGTCCGTTGCACATCTAGGTCACAGGAGCCAAAAATAGATTTTTTTCACCGAAAACTTAAAAAATCTTCTTCTCTGAAACCACAAGGCCCAGGTCTTTGATATTTGGTATGAAGATTCATCTAGTGGACCCCTACCAAGATTGTTCAAATTATAGTGCTGGGACAAAAAATGCCCCCGCCCCAGGGCCCTTTGGTTTTACATTGGCTTATATAGGGAAAATCTTTAAAAATCTTCTTCTCTGAAACCACAAGGCCCAGATCTTTGATATTTGGTATGAAGCTTCATCTAGTGGACCCCTACCAAGATTGTTCAAATTATAGTGCTGGGGCAAAAAATGCCCCCGCCCCGGGCCCTTTGGTTTTACATAGGCTTATATAGGGAAAATCTTTAAAAATCTTCTTCTCTGAAACCACAAGGCCCAGGACTTTGATATTGGGTATGAAGCTTCATCTAGTGGACCCCTTCCAAGATTGTTCAAATTATAGTGCTGGGACAAAAAATGCCCCCGCCACGGGGCCCTTTGGTTTTACATGGGCTTATATAGGGAAAATCTTTAAAAATCTTCTTCTCTGAAACCACCAGGCCCAGGTCTTTGGTATTTGGTATGAAGCTTCATCTAGTGGACCCCTACCAAGATTGTTCAAATTATAGTGCTGGGGCCAAAAATGCCCCCGCCCCGGGGCCCTTTGGTTTTACATAGGCTTATATAGGAAAAATCTTTTAAAATCTTCTTCTCTGAAACCACAAGGCCCAGGACTTTGATATTTGGTATGAAGCTTCATCTAGTGGACCCCTACCAAGATTGTTCAAATTATAGTGCTGGGACAAAAAATGCCTCAGCCACGGGGCCCTTTGGTTTTACATTGGCTTATATAGGGAAAATCTTTAAAAATCTTCTTCTCTGAAACCACTAGGCCCAGGTCTTTGATATTTGGTATGAAGCTTCATCTAGTGGACCCCTACCAAGATTGTTCAAATTATAGTGCTGGGGCCAAAAATGCCCCCGCCCCGGGGCCCTTTGGTTTTACATAGGCTTATATAGGGAAAATCTTTAAAAATCTTCTTCTCTGAAACCACAAGGCCCAGGACTTTTATATTGGGTATGAAGCTTCATCTAGTGGACCCCTACCAAGATTGTTCAAATTGTAATGCTTGGGCAAAAAAAGCCCCCGTCCCGGGGCCCTTTGGTTTTACATAAGCTTATATAGGCAGAATCTTTCAAAATCTTCTTCTCTGAAACCGCAAGGCCCAGAACTTTGATATTTAGAATGAAGCTTCATCTAATGGTCCTCTACTAAGATTGTTCAAATTATAGCCCTTGGGCCAAAAATGCCCCCGGCCCGGGGCCCTTTGGTTTTACGTAGACTTATATAGGGAAAATCTTTAAAAATCTTCTTCTCTGAAACCACAAGGCCTAGGTCTTTTATATTTGGTATGAAGCTTCATCTATAAGACCCCTAACAAGATTATTCAAATTATAGTGCTAAGGCCAAATATGTCCCTGCCCCGGGGCCCTTTGGTTTTACATAGGCTTATATAGGGAAAATCTTTTAAAATCTTCTTCTCTGAAACCGCAAGGCCCAGGACTTTGATATTTGGTATGAAGCTTCATCTAGTTGACCCCTACCAAGATTGTTCAAATTATAGTGCTGGGGCAAAAAATGCCCCCGCCCCGGAGCCCTTCGGTTTTATATGGGCTTATATAGGGAAAATCTTTAAAAATCTTCTTCTCCGAAACCGCAAGACCCAGGTCTTTGATATTTTGTATGAAGCTTCATCTAGTGGACCCCTACCTAGATCGTTCAAATTATAGGGCGGGGCCAAAAATGCCCCCGCCCCGGGGCCCTTTGGTTTTACATAGGCTGATATATGGAAATTCTGTAAAAATCTTCTTCTCTGAAACTGCAAGGACCAGGTCTTTGATATTTGGCATGAAGCTCTATCTTGTGGACCTCTACCAAGATTGTTCAAATTATAGCCCTGGGGCCAAAATTGCCCCTGCTCCGGGGCTCTTTGGTTTTACATAGACTCATAGACTTATATAGGGAAAATCTTGAAAAATCTTCTTCTCTGAAACCACAAGGCCTAGGTCTTTGATATTTGGTATGAAGCTTCAGCTAGTGGACCTCTACCAAGATTGTTCAAATTATAGCCCTGGGGCCAAAAATGCCCCCGCCCCTGGGCCTTTTGGTTTTACATTGACTAATATATGGAAAACCTTAAAAAATCTTCTTGTCTGAAACCATGAGGCTCAGGTGTTTGATATTTGGAATGAAGCTTTGTCTGGATGACCTTTATCGAGATTGTTCAAATTATTGCCCTGGGGCCAAAAATGCCCCCGCTCCAGGGCCCTTTGGTTTTACATAGACTTATATAGGGAAAAACTTTAAAAATCTTCTTCTCTGAAACCACCAGGCCCAGGTCTTTGATATTTGGTATGAAGCTTCATCTAGTGGACCCCTACACAAATTGTTCAAATTATAGTGCTGGGGCCAAAAATGTCCCCGCCCCGGGGGCCTTTGGTTTTACATAGGCTAATATATGGAAAATCTTTAAAAATCTTCTTCTCTGAAACCACAAGGCCTAGGTCTTTGATATTTGGTATGAAGCTTCATCTAGTAGACCTCTATCATGATTGTTCTAAATATAGTCCTGGGGCCAAGAAATGCCCCTGGCCTGGACCCCTTTAGTTTTACATTGACTTATATAGGAAAAATCTTAAAAAAATCTTCTTCTCAGAAACCACAAGGCCGAGGTCTTTGATATTTGGTGTGTAGCTTCATCTAGTGGACCTCTACCAAGATTGTTCAAATTATAGCCTCAGGGCCCACTTGTTACTCTATGGATCAGGTGAGCGATCCAGGGCCATCATGGCCCTCTTGTTAGCTCACCTGTCACGTATTGACAAGGTGAGCTTTTGGGATCACTTTTTGTCCGTCGTCCGTCGTGCGTCCGTGCGTGCGTCCGTCCGTAAACTTTTCTTCAAACGACATCTCCTCCTAAACCACTGATCGGATTTTGACCAAACTTCACAGGAATGACCCTTAGGTGGTCCCCTTTCAAAGTTGTTCAAATGGTTCCGGTCCATTGCACATATAGGTCACAGTAGCCAAAAATAGATTTTTTTCACCGAAAACTTAAAAAATCTTCTTCTCTCAAACCGCAAGGCCCAGGTCTTTGATATTTGGTATGAAGCTTCATCTAGTGGACCCCTAACAAGATTGTTCAAATTATAGTGCTGGGGCCAAAAATGCCCCCGCACGGGGGCCCTTTGGTTTTACATGGGCTTATATAGGGAAAATCTTTAAAAATCTTCTTCTCTGAAACCGCAAGGCCCAGATCTTTGATATTTGGTATGAAGCTTCATCTAGTGGACCCCTACCAAGATTGTTCAAATTATAGTGCTGGAGCTAAAAATGCCCCCGCACGGGGGCCCTTTGGTTTTACATGGGCTTATATAAAGAAAATCTTTAAAAATCTTCTTCTCTGAAACCGCAAGGCCCAGGTCTTTGATATTAGGTATGAAGCTTTATCTAGTGGACCCCTACCAAGATTGTTCAAATTATAGTGCTGAAGCTAAAAATGCCCCCGCACGGGGGCCCTTTGGTTTTACATGGGCTTATATAGGGAAAATCTTGAAAAATCTTCTTCTCTGAAACCGCTAGGCCCAGGTCTTTGATATTTGGTATGAAGCTTCATCTAGTGGACCCCTACCAAGATTGTTCAAATTATAGTGCTGGGGCCAAAAATGCCCCCGCACCAGGGCCCTTTTGGTTATACATAGGCTTATATAGGGAAAATCTTTAAAAATCTTCTTCTCTGAAACTGCAAGGCCCAGGTCTTTGATATTTGGTATGAAGCTTCATCTAGTTGACCCCTACCAAGATTGTTCAAATTATAGTGCTGGAGCTAAAAATGCCCCCTGCACGGGGGCCCTTTGGTTTTACATGGGCTTATATAGGGAAAATCTTGAAAAATCTTCTTCTCTAAAACCGCAAGGCCCAGGTCTTTGATATTTGGTATGAAGCTCTATCTAGTAGACCCCTACCAAGATTGTTCAAATTATAGTGCTGGGGCCAAAAATGCCCCCGCACCAGGGCCCTTTTGGTTTACATAGGCTTATATAGGGAAAATCTTGAAAAATCTTCTTCTCTGGAACTGCAAGGCCCAGGTCTTTGATATTTGGTATGAAGCTTCATCTTGTGGACCTCTACTAAGATTGTTCAAATTATAGCCCTGGGGCCAAAAATGCCCCTTGCACGGGGGCCCTTTGGTTTTACATAGACTTATATGGGGAAAATCTTGAAAAATCTTCCTCTCTGAAACCACAAGGCTTAGGTCTTCGATATTTGTTATGACGCTTCAGCTAGTGGACCTCTATAAAGATTGTTCAAATAATAGCCCTGAGACCAAAAATGCCCCCGCCATGTGGCCCTTTGGTTTTACATAGACTTATATAGGGGAAATCTTTAAAATTCATCTTCTATAAAACACAAGGCTTAGGTCTTTGATATTTGTTATGAAGCTTCAGCTAGTGGACCTCTACCAAGATTGATCAAATTATAGCCCTGGGGCCAAAAAGGCCCCCGCTCTGGGGCCCTTTGGTTTAACATAGACTTATATAGGGAAAATCTTGTTTTACATAGACTTCTATATGCAGGGTAAACCTTTAAAATCTTCTTCTCTGAAACCAGAAAGCTCAGGTCTTTCATATTCGATATGAAGCTTCATCTTGTGGACCTCTACCAAGATTGTTCAAATTTTAGCCCTGGGGCCAAAATTGACCCTGCCCGGGGCCCACTTGTTATGCTTTGGATCAGGTGAGCGAACCAGGGCCCTCTGGGCCCTCTTGTTTTTATTATATAGGGAAAATTATTAAAAAATCTTCTTCTCTGAAACCACAAGGCCCAGGTCTTTAATATTTGGTGTGAAGTTTTACCTGGTGGGTCTCTACTAGGATTGTTTAAATTATAGCCTTGGGGCCAAAAATGCCCCCACCCCGGGGGCCTTTGGTTTTACATAGGCTTATACAGGGAAAATCTTTAAAAATCTTCTTCTCTGAAACCGTAAGGCCCAGATCTTTGATATTTGGTGTGAAGTTTCAGTGGACCTCTACCAAGATTATTCAAATTATAGCCCTGGGGGCCAAAATGCCTCCGCCCCAGGGGCCTTTGGTTTTACATAGGCTTATATAGGGAAAATCATTAAAAAAATCTTCTTCTCTGAAGCCACAAGGCCCACGTCTTAATATTTTGTATGAAGCTTTACCTGGTGGACCTCTACTAAGATTGTTTAAATTATAGCCTTGGGGCCAAAAATGTCCCCGCCCTGGGGGCCTTTGGTTTTACATAGGCTTATACAGGGAAAATCTTTAAAAATCTTCTTCTCTGAAACCGCCAGGCTAGATCTTTGATATTTGGTGTGATGCTTCATCTAGTGGACCCATTCCAAGATTGTTCAAATTATAGCCCTTGGGGCCAAAATGCCCCCATCCCGGGGGTCTATGGTTTTACATAGGCTTATATAGGGAAAATCATTAAAAAATCTTCTTCTCTGAAACCACAAGCCCCAGGTCTTTAATATGTGGTGTGAAGCTTTACCTGGTGGACCTTTACTAAGATTGGACAAATTATAGCCTTTTGGCCAAAAATGCCCCCGCCCGGGGGGCCTTTGGTTTTACATAGGCTTATACAGGGAAAATCTTTAAAAATCTTCTTCTCTGAAACCGCAAGGCCCAGATCTTAGATATTTGGTGTGAAGCTTCATCTAGTGGACCTCTTTCAAGATTGTACAAATTATAGCCCTGGGGCCAAAAATGGCCCCACCCTTGGACCCTTTGTTTTTTTTTTATAGGCTTATATAGGGAAACCTTTAAAAATCTTCTTCTCTGAAACCACAAGGCCCAGGTCTTTGATATTTGGTATGAAGCTTCACCTAGTGGACCTCTACTAAGATTGTTCAAATTATAGCCCTGGGGCCAAAAATGCCCCCGCCCAGGGGGCCTTTGGTTTTACCTAAGCTTATGTAGGGGAAATCCTTTCTTCTCTGAAACCGCAAGGCCCAGGTCATTGATATTTGGTGTGAAGCTTAATCTAATAGACCTCTACCAAGATTGCTCAAATTATAGCCCTTGGGCCAAAAATGACCCTGCCCCGGGGGCCTTTGGTTTTACATAAGCTTATATAGGGAAAATCTTTAAAAAAACTTCTTCTTAGAAACTGCAAGGCCAAGGTCTTAGATATTTGGTGTGAAGCTTCATCTATCAAGATTATTCAAATTATAGCCCTAGGACCAAAAATTCCCTCACCCCGGGACCCTTTGGTTTTTCATAGGCTTAATTAGGGAAAATATTTAAAATTCTTCTTCTCTGGTATCACAAGGCCCTGCTCTATGCTATTTGATATGAAGCTTCAGCTAGTGGACCTCTACCAAGATTGTTCAAATTATAGCCCTGGGGCCAAAAATGCCCCAACCCCTGGGGCCTTTGGTTTTACATAGGCTTATTCATGGACAATCTTTAAAAATCTTCTTCTCTGAATCCGCAAGGCCCAGATCTTTGGTATATGGTGTGAAGCTTCATCTAGTGGACCTCTTTCAAGATTGTTCAAATTGTAGCCCTGGGGCCAAAAATGCCCCCACCCCGGGACCCTTTTGTTTTTCATAGGCTTATATAGGGAAAACCTTTAAAAATCTTCTTGTCTGAAACCAGAAGGCCCAGGTCTTTGATATTTGATATGAAGCTTCATCTAGGGGACCATTATCAAGTTTGTTCAAATTATAGCCCTTGGTCCTAGAATGTAAGACACTAATTGTCAGGTGAGCGATCCAGGGCCCTCTGGGCCCTCTTGTTTTTAGAAACCTCAGCTACCATCAAACCTTACATGAAACATCTCATAGACCTTGTCACTTTGTAAGCACCTTGACCTGGAGACTTTGACCTATATTTTGCGCTCCAGTGACTTTGACCATTACGTCTAAGTTCGTCATTTACGCCGAAGTTCGACATTTACGTCAAAGTTTTTATTTTACAAACCTCAGCTACCATCAAATCTTACATGAAACATCTCATAGACCTTCTCACTTTGTAAGCACCTTTACCTGGTGACTTTGACCTATATTTTGCGCTCCAGTGTCTTTTACCATTACGTCGAAGTTCGACATTTACATCGGAGTTTTTGTTTAAGTCAACTGCAAACCTCAGCTACCATCAAACCTTACAGGAAACATCACCCTGACCTTCTCACTTTGTAAACAACTACTTGACCTGGTGACTTTGGCCTATATTTTGCGTCTGTTTGTCCGTCCGTCTGTTAACATTTACGTCGAAGTTCGACATTTACGTCAAAGTTTTTATTTAAGTCAACTACAATTTTCAGCTACCATCAAACCTTACATGAGGCATCTCCCTGACCTTCTGACTTTGTAGGCACCTTGACCTGGTGACTTTGACCTATATTTTGCACTCCAGTGACTTTGACCATTACGTCAACGTTGGACATTACTTGGAAGTTTGTATTGTAATCAACTATATTACTAAACAACCATCAAACCTTTCATGAAACTTCATCCTAAGCTCCTGAATAGGCAAGCACCTTGACCCGGTGTCCTTGACCTATATTTTACGCTCCAGTGACTTTGACACAAATTAAGTTTATGTTCCAGATCTTGTCAAATAAAAGGCCTACAACCATAAAATCTTGCATAGTGCTACTCCTAGATGTACTGACTCTGCAGGTACCTTGACATGGTGACCTTGACCTATATTTTACTCTCCACAGACTTTGACACATTTTACCTCGAAGTTCCAGATCTCCTCAAATAAAAGGCTCACAACCATCAAATCTTGTATAATGCTTCTCCTAGATGTACAGACTCTGCAGGTACCTTAACCTGGTGACCATGACCTATATTTTATGCTCCAGCGACTTTGACACATTTTACGTCAGAGTTCCAGATCTCTGCAAATAATAGACCTACAACCATCAAATCTTGCATAATGCTGCTTCTAGATGTACTGACTGTGCAGGTACCGTGACTTGGTGACCTTGACCTATTTATGGTACTCCATTGACTTTTACACATTTTTGGTTGACATGCCATATCTTCTTAACTATAAGGCCTACAACCACCAAACCTTGCATGGTGCTTCTCTTACATTACTGACTCCTCGAGTACTTTGACCTGGTGAACTTGACCTATACTTTGCGCTTTACTGACTTTAACACATTTTACGTCAATTATATGTCCTAAAATAAATAGCCTACAGCCACCAAGCCTTGCATAGTGCTTCTCCTCAATGTAATGATTTGGCACATACCTTGACCTGGTGACCATGGCCTATATTTTTTGGTCCAGTGACTTTGACACATTTTACATGAACTACCATCTGCTAAAAATGAAATTTACTTATTTAATAACAACGTTATGATTGTGGCCCCTGTGACTTGTGCCCCTAGCAGGTGCGACGCCGCCTTCTGCGGTATTCTTGTTTTATTTTTCAGAGAAAACAAAGCCTGGCATTCACAAAAAATATGTCAAGTGTTGTTTTGTCTGAATCAAAGTACTGAAAGTTCTGAGGAAAGTTGATTTATGAGGAATAATTATTATATAACAATGTTAGTCGTAGATCAAGCAGTTATCTAGATATTTTGTTTAAAAAATCTAGAATCACAGGTCCTGGTGTATGAATGTCATTTGACGTGTCACCAGTAACAATTCTGATTCTGATTTGACAAGGTCCCAAAGGGTTAAAAATTCGACAAAGAAAAAAATATGATTCATCGATTGTTTTGAGTTTAACGACAGGTCAACCCTAGTGGATCCTTTTTGTCTTCTCCAAGAGAAAGGGGGGTTTGGTTTGAGGTTTAACGTCCCTGTCGACACTGTAAAGGTCATTTTGGAGACGTTGCTTCCAATTTTGTGGGACTTTTACCCGACATTGAGATGAAATGACATCTCAAGCCCTGCCGCCCAATGAGACCAATAGGGTTTATAAGCATGGACGAGCTGACTCGCACCGCTTTGCCTGGGCAGGCTTAGATCCTCTAAGCAGTTTACCAGTACTCGTGTGCGGGTCGGTTTCAGCTCTCGGTGGAAGCATCATGCAGCCCATATATTTCTTCAAGTCCCGATGGGCGGGGGTCGTTGTAGAGCAGATGAAAGTTAGGGACAGAGGAGAAGGAGGAAAATGAATGGAAGTGTAGAAACAGAAGAAATAACAACACTCCCCCACTCTACAAGGACAGCAGGTGTTGCCCAACTGTAAGTCAATATCAGCTGGACAAGATACAAATCGCCATTGCCTCACACAACTACCCCCACGAAGTAAAAACGGAAGAAAGAAATATAAACGTGTCTGCCAATTTCTTCATGGTCAAAGCCTAAATTTCTAAATTAGCTCGGTACATATCTGCTAATAATCTTACAAAGAAGTTCTCCTAGCAGTCACATGATGTCTTAGCAACGTCGCATCAACGTCGCATTGATACGACAATGCACATACGTTGTGCAGCCGCTTGGAACTATGTTCATTCGGGCGTCGGGACATAAAAAGGAGAATAACTTGACAAAAAATGATCATTTTTAAACAATTTGATTTAGACATTATAGCCCTGATCAGACGCCACGTTTACCAAAGGCGAATTAAAATACGTTTATTCCAACCTGTACGGGGTCCTAAAAACATTAACCCATAAATGCTAATTAATTGTTTCAATACTGGGACATTCTGAAACAGTTAAGATAGATTAGAGGCCACAGAATCTTGCTACTGATCGGTGTCTTCACTATTGGCTAAAGTAAGGAACTTGATTTAAAACTCACAGCTTACAACACATGTTTTGTAATTAGAGTTCTCGAAAGCAGGCAAACTAAAGGTCAGTAAAGGATTATTTAGTTGGTCACTGATAAGCTAACCCTTTTAACCCTGTAGACCGGTGCAGACGCCGAGGTAGAAATACAATGTATCTATGCAAACCTTGTAGATCCTGATAAGACGGCACGTAGCTAGAACGTCTCGCCAGAATCTACATGTACACTGTTTGTCAACATGTCAGTGAACTTATCAGAAATCCCTTTCTATAAGAATATATTTAAAGCGAGAAGAGTTCTGTTTAGAAACTCAGGGATGAAAGAGTAAAACATAAATATCATCGGAAAGCGCTTAGGAAAATAGTCCCAGAGTACTGTTTTCTTTTCAGGATTCGTCTTTCTATGCCAATTTATATTCAATCCGTATAAAGACCCAAAAACTGAAATATTTTGAAAGACGTTCCATGCCTGCAAAATTAATTTTCAAGAGTTCATTTGGACTATTTTATGCAGCGAACGAACAGCGGAAGTGGAGTAAAGCAGTCCAGTACCGGAAGTAGAAATGTAATGACATAGAAATTTGATTTTAAAAATCAACTTTCAAAAATAATTCAAAAAGTTAGATCATATGCTTTTGAACCGCCCATAGGGGCTTGAAGAAATATATGGGCTGCATGATGCTTCCACGCAGAGCTGAATCCGGCCCGCACACTAGTACTGGTTAACCGCTCAGAGGATCTAAGCCTGTCCAGGAATCGCGGTGTGAGGTGGCCCGTCCATGCTAATGAACCCTACTGATTTCATTGGGCGACAGGGCTTGAGATATCATGTCATCTCAATGTCGGGTAAAAGTCCCACAAAATTGGAAGCCAAAATCACCTTTACATTGTTGCAGGGACGTTAAACCTCAAATCACACAAAACAAATACATAGTGTTCAAAGGTTAAATGCATTATGGAAATAGATAGTTTACCCCTGTGCATAAACATTGAATATAAAATAGTAACCCTTTTTGTCCTGAATGGAATCTCCCCCCTTATTTACAGCAGGAGTCCATTTAAAAAAAATTTAGGGGTGTCAGTTCCAGTTATTTTTATTGAATTTTATTTAGAATTTTCTGGAAACAGTGAAGGCCCTGATCAGACGCTGCATTCTGCGACGTCTGATCTGGGCCTGCACCGTTTGCCAATGACCCAGTTTTGGGGTTCCTTGTATAAAATGGGTTCAAAAATTGGTTATGCCCTGATGGGTTTTTATTGCCTTTCAAGTCTGCTAAGTTACATAAATATTATGAATACTTTATAGGTATTTTGAAATATAAAAGCCTACATCAAAATATTGAAGTCAGATTTGAGACTGTTACAATGTCTGCAAAAACTTTTTGTTTTGTAGTTGTATGGCCCAGTCGACACCATTAAGGGTATATCAGCTGGTTAGTCAGAGAGCCAGAAATAATATGCATCTATATACATATTTGAATGATGATATATTACCTTTATTCTAATAAGTTGGGGTTATTGACCTTTACCGCCCACTGGGCTAATTCAGTAGACTAGAAAATGTTGATTTGTTTGTTTGTTTGATTTGAGGTTTAGCGTCCTCGGCTACACTATATAGGTCATTTTGGAGATGTTGCTTCAAATTTTGTGGGACTTTTACCGGACATTGAGATAAAATGACATCTCAAGCCCTGTCATCCAATGAAACCAATAGGGTTTATAATCATGAACTGTCCGACGTGCACCGCTTTGCCTGGGCAGGCTTAGATCCTCTAGACGGTTTACCTGTATTCATGTGCGGTCGGTTTCGGCTCTGCATGGAAGCATCATGCAGCCCATCTATTTCTTCAAGCCCCGATGGGTGGGGCCTCACAAAATGTTGATATTTTTCTTATCTTTCTTTGGTGTATCTTCCCTCACCGGGATGTCCAGCTGATATTGGCTTAAAGTGAGGTCCTAGCAGTAATCATAGGTAATGGGGTGGAGGGGGGGGGGGGGGGATATTTGTTATTCCATAGGTTTCTGCACTTTTCTTCCCTGTCTCTCTCATCTCCTCTACTATGTCTTCTATCACTTTACTCCCTTTGTCTGGAAGAGACACAATATGAGAGACATTAGGGTTGACATGTCTTTAAACCCCAACACAATTTTATCAATCAATCTAAATTTTTAAATTGTCTTTCATAACATTAAGGCTTGTCATTTCATGTGAATCATCTGCCCAGCATGAAATACCAAGCTTTAATGTCTTGGAAACGTGAGAAACAAGTACTTGGAAAAATGCTGTCTGCAAGTCACAGGTGGCACTAAACTAGTTTGTACCAGAAACCCCAAAACAGGTACCCTGGCAAACAGTGCATGCCCAGATCAGATACCGCAGAATGATCAGGGCCTCCACTGTTTCCTGAAAGTTGCCATTTTCCTAATAAATTTTGATGAAAACGCGACCTGACACCCCCAAAATTTTGGAATGGACTGCTGCTATACGTATATAAGGACGAAGATTGCATTTGGTACCAAACGGGTTATGTGTTAAATTGACTCTTGCTCTTTTCCAGTTGAATCATTTGGAACAAGCCTGAACCTGTATGATGACTTTGCCAGCTTGGAAAACACTGGGCACCTGAAACAGGACCTTCTGCTGTCTGTGAAAGAAGAAGACAAGGACCTCGAGAAAATCCGAGAAACTGGTGGCTACTCGACTAGTAGTAGCACAAATCCCTCCCCAGGACCTAGTACGGTCCACATCAACTCGGCGAGTAGCAGTACGAGTCCCTCCCCGGGACCTAGCAGGGTAGGTATCTGGTTGATTCAGATAATGAAATTTCAGAGCTGATGAAGTGTTTTCTGAGCATAATACTTAAATTTCTGTCATTCATAATAGCCTGAAGTCTAAGCCTATCCAGGCAAAGTAGGGCTAGTCAAACTATTTCTTAAACCCTTACAGTTTCTTTGGGCTTGAGATGTCATTTCTTCTCAATGTCAGGTAAAAGTCTGACCGAATAGGAGCAACATCTCCAAAATGACCTAAAGAGTGTTGACGGGGACAAAAAAAACTCAACACAAACAAGTAAAAGACAAATTTGCAAATGATTTCTGCAGATGGATCATGTAACTACAGACCAAGTTGATTCACAGCTGTTTTAGTATAGATTTGAGCAGTGATATGGAGGCTAGCCTGCAATCTGAACTTGAATTTTAATTATTCATATGACATGTCTGGTTTTGTAATAAAAACAAATGTAAGACCACACACAGCTAGTCTGAGCCCTAGATATCAAGAATTTGGGGCAAACTTTCCATATCAGTCACACCATGAGAAAAAGGAATGTAGTTGAACCTCTGTTATCACAAGTGGGAAGACCCAAACTCTCAGAGCCCAAACTTAGGAATATAGGATAGTCTGGCCGAGGTACATTGAAACTTTTGACTATGCAGATACTCAGGCTGATCTGGGGCCAGTTGTTCAAAGCATTGTTAGCTTAATGAGCTTGTTAGTGGTCAAATTGTTAACTGTTCTAATAATTAAAATATACAAAATTGTAATATTTTTCCTGAAAAAAGTTCAGGTACAGATTTGCATCTAGGAATGACAACCACAATATGAGCCTACATTCCATGGTTCACTGACTTAGTGAGCTATTGCGTCCACCCTAGTGTTCACAACTTAGTGAACTATTGCATCAACCCTAGCATTCACCCTAATGTTCAAGTTCATTCCTCAAGAATATAAGAGCTCCGCCCATAGGGGCTTGAAGAAATATATGGGCTGCATGATGCTTCCACGCAGAGCTGAATCCGGCCCACACACTAGTACTGGTAAACCGCTGAGAGGATCTAAGCCTGTCCAGGAACCGCGGTGCGAGGCGGACCGTCCATGCTAATGAACCCTATTGGTTTCATTGGGCGACAGGGCTTGAGATGTCATTTCATCTCGATGTCTGGTAAAAGTCCATCAAAATTGGAAGCAGCATCTCCAAAATGACCTTTACAGTGTTGACGGGGAGGTTAAACCTCAAGCAAGCAAGTTCATTGCTGATACTTTGTACAAGCTTGAATCTAGGAAAGGCAAGTTTTATGCAAGCACCCATGTTTGACCTTGATCTACATTTCATGGTTCAACAACTTTGTGAATTATTGTACCAACCCCACCTGTTAATGTGAAGATTGGTCTCCATAGGCACGACATAGCCATCAGTGGAATTCTTGTTTGGAATTCTTGTTTTGTTCTTAAAATGAAGCCCATATCTCATATACAGCGAAATTTCTGTACCAAGACCACCTAAAATTAAGACTTAATTCTGCTTTGAAAAGCTTATTTAGTAGGTTGTAGTTATTCTTTCTTTGTGTTTTCGGCACACATTGTTCTCTGGTCAGAGACCACCTTGGGGCTGTTTAAAAGTGGTCTTTAAAAGTGGTCTTAAAGACCACTTTTGAACAGTCCCAAATTGGTCTTAATATAGAAATTTACTGTATTTAGAATGCACTCACTATGCAGTTGTTCCTCTTTTTTTTTTTTAAAAAAAAAATAATTTTAGTTTTCTTTTTCCTCTTTTAAAAAAGTATAAGTCTAACTATATAAAATATCTTCACCACAAACAGAAATTTTAATCCACTACCTTTCTTACCCTTCATATGCCAATCACAACAATTGTAATCTGCTTTGTTGTCTCCTGGTTACCTTGAAAGTTATTTCTTGCAAATAATGTGGACTCAGATCAGACTGCTCCTTTAAGAGCAGTCTGATCTGGGTCCATAGTTTACCTGTATGCAAAAATTTGTTTGAAAGCTTTAAAAGAAGACGCAGCAGACGGCATAAGCAGACTACATTTTCAGATGTAGTTTCTATTGGCATCTTAAATGTGATATATAAGGAGATGATTTGGGATAGCAAATCATGCCCGTCCAGATCAGAATTCTGTTTAGGAGCAGTCTGCCAGCATCTGTACAATACTAGTTCAATGTATATTTAACTTCATTTCAGGCCCCAGCATCGAGTCCTGCAAATTATCTCACCACAATCAATCCAAATGACATCAGTGCTATGAACGAATTCTTCACGACGCTGAATTACGGCCAACATGATACGGACATTGAGAAAGATGAGGTACGTTTTCTTGTAGATGTCACATTTATTTTAACCTTTATCTTGCTGTTCACGACAACCCCTATCTTTGCAAACAGTGTAGATCCAGATCAGATGGATTCTGAAGAAGCCATCTGATCAGGATCTACACTGTTTGGCATTCAGTTTATGAATTTGTAGGAATAAATGACATCAAGTAATCTGATTGGTTCAGAGTCAGAAATGGATGTGGCTAAACTGAATATTCAGCAAGATAAGGGTTAAAAGTAGCTTTTCTTGGCCGATATCGTCTGGTGATCTGGTGGTCACAGACCCTGTATAATAATCCCGATTGTTCAATGGAGATGGGTCAAGAAATCTTTTCAGTGGTCTTTCTCTCCTAAGGAGGTCAGTTGAAAATAACTGGTAAAAGAATGAAAAAGTCTGCCCAAGACAAGTACATTGTATTTTTAGGATGTCTTCATGTCTTTCTTCTCGTAAGAGAAAAGGGGTAAATGTTCATGTCTTTCTTCCATATAAGAACAAGCAGGCAAATGTTTATTTCTTAATTCCATGTTTGAAAATTATTATTTCCTTCTTCCATGTTTGATAAAAGAGGCAAATGTTCATGTCTTTCTTCTGTGTATGAGAAAGAAGGCAAATGTTCATGTTTGAGAAAGTAGGCAAATGTTCATGTCTTTCTTCTGTGTATGAGAAAGGAGTTAAATTTCCATGCCTTTCTTCTGTGTATGAGAAAGGAGGAAAATGTTCATGTATTTCTTACTTGTAGGAGAAAGTAGGCAGATGTACATGTATTTCTTCTGTGTCTGAGAAAGGAGGTAAATGTTCATGTCTTTCTAAGGTTAATGAGAAAGGGGGCAAATGTTCATGTCTTTCTTTTATGTAGGAGAAAGTAGGCACATGTTCATGTCTTTCTTCCATGTTTGAGAGGAGGCAAATTTTCATGACTTTCTGCTTTGTAAGAGGCAAATGTTCATGTCTTTCTTCTGTGTATGAGAAAGGAGGCAAATGTTCATGTCTTTCTTCCATGTAGGAGAAAGTAGGCAAATGTTCATGTGTTTCTTCCATGTTAGGGAAAGGAGGCAAATGTTTATGTCTTTCTTCCATGTAGGAGAAAGTAGACAAACAGTCATGTCTTTCTTCTGTGTATGAGAAAGGATGCAAATGTTCAGCTCTTTATTCCATGTTTTGGAAAGGAAGCAAATGTCCATGTGTTTCTTCCATGCACTAGAAATGATGCAGATGTTCACGTCTTTCTTCCATGAATGAGAAACAAGGCAAATGATCAGTTGTTTCTTCCATGTACAAGACAGGAGGGAAAGGAGGCCAATGGTAATGTCATATTTCCATGTACTAGAGAGGTAGCAAACATTCATGTGTTTCTTCCATATACAAGAAAGGGGGCAAATGTTCATGTCTTTCTGCTATATCCCATCTCCGTATGACCTTAGCTGCTGGTGGGACGTAAAACTCAAACACACTCTCTTTCTGCAATATAGTAGACACGCTGATAGTTACCTACTTAAAACTCATTCTTCTATAAATGAGCCCCAACAAGACAAAAGCTATAAGAAGACATGTATGATCAGTGTAAACTCAGATCAGCCAGGCATCTTCTTCTATAGCCTTTGGGAAGACTGGTCAGACTGTCTTGGTGCACAGGCTAATTTGAGTGAGTCTAAGTTGGTCAGACAAGCCCTGAGGTTTAAAAGTGTTGGTTAATGCTCAACATGCTTGAGCATGACATTTATCCTGCTCATAAGTTTTAAAATGCCAACAATTGTTGGCATTTTAAAATTCATGAGCAGGACAAACAACATTCTTTGCTTATCTGAGCAGGAAAATTTCATGATTTGTTTGTATTTTAATTCTTATGAAGGTTCAGATATCCTGCTCACTTGACTTGAGAATGAAATTTATTTTTTTTAACTTTGTGGCCCAGGTCTTGTAAGGTTTTGTCATGCTTCAGCTTAAAATGGCAGTTATTGTGAAGGGAGAAATGACTTTTATTTGAAGGAAAAAATGACTTTTATTTCCATCAAAACAGGTCTGACTGTAAATAGGTGACAGGTTATGGTCGTAAATCTTTAATTATGGTGTTTTGAAGTTGATTATTTACGTATTCAATGCACTATTGATGCAAGTTCAACTAACATTTACGTAATAATTAGACCACATTATATGAGCCACGTCATGAAAAAATATGTTTTTTATGTCCCCCGGTAGCGATAGCGGGGGACATATTATTTTTGCCCTGTCTGTTTGTTGGTTTGTATGGGGACAACTTTAACGTTGGTCATAACTTTTGAACCGTTGGAGGTAGAGTATTTATATTTGGCATGAAGGTTCCTTGTGACAAGAGCTTCACATTATGAAAAGAAAATTGACCTGTGACCTTGACCATTACCTTTGACCTACTTAAAAGAAAAAAATAGCATTGGTCATAACTTTTGAACCGCTTGAGATGCAGCCTTCATATTCGGCATGTATGTTCCTTGTGACAAAAGCTTTACATTCATGCAAAAAGTTTGACCTGTGACCTTGACCTTGACCTTTGACCTACTTAAAATATAAAAATATAATTTTGGTCATAACTTTTGAACCATTTGAGATACAGCCTTCATATTTTGCATGTAGGTTCCTTGTGACAAGAGCTTTACATTCACACAAAAAATTTTGACCTGTGACCTTGACCTTTGATCTACATAAAAGAAAAAGTTATCATTGGTCATAACTTTTGAACCGTTTGGGATACAGCCTTCATATTTGGCATGTAGGTTCCTTGTAACAAGAGCTTTACATTCATGCAAAAGCTTTTGACCTGTGACCTTGACCTTTGACCTACTTAAAAGAAAAAATTAACATTTTGGTCATAACTTTCGAACCGTTTGGGATAGGGCTTTCATATTTGGCATGTAGGTTCCTTGTGATAAGAACTTTACATTCATGCACAATTTTTTGACCATGACCTTCACCTTTGACCTACTTAAAAGAACAAATAAAATTGTCCATAACTTTTGAATCGTTTAAGATAGAGCCTTCATATTTGGCATGTAGGTTCCTTGTGACAAAAGCTTTACATTCATGCAAAAATTTTTGACCTGTGACCTTGACCTATGATCTACTTTAAAGAAAAAATAATTATTGTTCATAACTTTCGAACCGTTTAAGATAGAGCCTTCATATTTGGCATGTAAGTTTCTTGTGCCAAGGGCTTCCCACTCTAACCAAAAATCTTGACCTGTGACCTTGACTTTGAACTGTGACCAACTTCGAAAAAAAATGACCATGCCCGGGGACATGTTAGTGTTTCACAAACACATCTTGTTTTTTTTTTGTGTGTGTGTGTGTGTGGTGGGGGGGGGGGGGGGTTGGCCGTTTTGGAGATTAGACTGTGCATCTAAGCAGTATGCGGCCGGTTGTTCAAAACTGATGACATCATTATTTAGTACGGCAAATATACTAATATTTTTGCTGGAAAAATGTGAGTAGCTTGCATATGCAAAAGCTACTCACATTTCTTTTCAGCAAAAATACCAGAAGTTTAGATATTGAACTTACTAGTACAGTTCTCCTTGAGAAAAGGTTCAGGTATCTGTTAGAATTGCCTCAGTGAGGCAATGAGACAATTCTAACATATTTCTAAGAAGTATCCACACATAACTCTTTATTGTGAAGAAATTTGTCATAAATTATGCATAACAATTATCCTGCTGAATAAATTTTTTTAACCACACCCATTTCTGACTTTCAGGCAATCAAATTACTTGATATACTGTTTTCGTTCAATTAACAACCTGCATGACAAACAGTGTAGATCCTGATGAAGCCATCTGAAGAAGCCATCTGATCTGGATCTACACTGTTTGCAAAGGTAGGGGTTGTCATGTTCAGCTGGATAAGGGCTTAAGCATGTTTTCAAGTATTTTATTTTCTTATTTTCAGCAAACAATAATGCTTAACTTTGCAAGGGAATAATTTGTTTGGTAGATGATTCATATGAAGTGTAAAGTCTTATTTTTGCTGAAAAAAAAGTTTAGATGGCCATCTACTGTAGAATTTGTTGCAGCACTTCAATGGTTAAGAATATCAAGCAGAAATACTAGCAGATGACAATCACAATACATGTACATGTATTTTGATATGTGATCTGCTGTGCAGTTGTGTTTGGCATTTTAATCCTTATCCTGCTGAATATATAAATTAGCCACACCCATTTCTGACTATCAACCAATCAGATTTCAAGATATAATGTTTTCTTTCAAATTCACAACTGTGTAGATCCTGATCAGATGGCTACACTGCTTGCAAAGGTAGGGGTTGTTGTTAACCCATTGCAGGCAAGAAACCCCTAAAGGGGTCCCTTGGCAAACAGTGCAGGCCCATGTCAGATGCCGCGGTACCTTGGCAAACAGTGCAGGCCCATATCAGATGCCACAGAATGTGGCAACTGATCAGGGCCTGAACTATTTGCTAACAGAATTTTCCGTCAAAAATAGATTAAAAACGAAAAAAAAAAAATAAATAGGCCTGACACCCCTTATATGACAAATGGACTTGTCCAACATATAGCCATGGAAGAGTCCATTAGCATACAATGGGTTAACTGATCCACATTTCTCTTTATAATCTGGAGTTCAGAATAATCACCCAGTGATCTGCATGGAATGCATGAGTCTGTGCTGTAAAATGTTTTTTTGCTCTTTTATTGTAATACACTGGTGATGGAAAAATTTTATCTCCATACACTTGAAAAGTGCCAGTGAACTTAAACCCATTTTGCATGGAAACCCCAAAACAGGTACCATAGCAAACACTGCAGGCCCAGATCAGACGCCACAGAATACGGCGTCTGATCAGGGCCTACACTGTTTGCAAAAAGCTCGGCCATTTTCCAAATAGATTTTGAAGAAAACACAACCTGACACCCCTAAATTTTGAAATGGACTGCTGCTGTCTATAAGGAGGAAGGTTCCATTTGGTACAAAAAGGGTTAATAAGGCGATGCATCACATGATTTAGGCTAAGCGGAGCCAGATGTAGATTTTTTATTTCCTGCAGATTTTAGAGATAGACAATCAGAGGTTGCATGCATAACAAGAATGATTTAATCATTAGGTCTCTCACCTCTGTGGTTTGAGCCTTCCTCGGGTCACACATGAGGTGCCATGTTCTGCAACAGAAGATCAGATGGTTTTTCTCCTGGTACTCTAGTTTTTCATAAGGAAATCCTTTATTTATAGCCCCGCTTTGAAAAATTGGGGGCCATATTGGATTTGCCTTGTCCTTCTGTGATTCAGCTATTCCTTAATTCCAATATTCATCATAACTCAAAAAAATGTTTGAGGTATTTTCATGAAACTTCACACAAATGTAAAGCACTATGAGACGATGTGCAGAGCGCATGAACCATAACTCTGGATTGCCTATTTTTGGAGTTATTGTCCTTTGAACATCGAAAAATGGCAATTTTAACCTTGTCATCAAAAATCGTTTGAGGTATTTTCATAAAACTTCACTCAAATAGAAACCACTATGAGATGATGTGCAGAGCGCATGAACCATAACTCTGGCTTGCTTACTTTTGGCATTTGCCCTTTTTCATCGAAAAATGGCAACTGTAATTCCGTTACTTTATGATAACTCAAAAACCGTTTGAGTGAGGTATTTTCATGAAACTTCACACAAATGTAAAGCACAATGAGACAATGTGCAGAGCGCATGAACCATATCGCTGGATTGCCTACTTTTGGAGTTATTGCCCTTTGAACATTGAAAAATGGCAAGTTTTATCTTGTCCTTTCCATAACTCAAAAACCGTTTGAGGTATTTTCATGAAACTTCACACAAATATAAAGTACTATTAGACGATGTGCAGAGTGCAAGAAACCATAACTCTGGATTGCCTACTTTTGGAGTTATTGCCCTTTGAACATTGAAAAATGGCACTTGGAATAAACTCAGTACAGTAATAATTTGTGTCCGTTCCATAGGCTGAAAGCTGAAAACATTTTTTAGCTACCGTCACGTAGTGACGAGGTGAGCTTTTGGGATCACTTTTCGTCCGTCGTGCGTCCGTCCGTGCGTAAACAATTTCTTTAAACGACATCTCCTCCTAAACCACTGATCGGATTTTGACCAAACTTCAAAGGAATGATGCTTAGGTGGTACCCTTTCAAAGTTGTTCAAATGGTTCCGGTCTGTTGCACATCTAAGTCACAGGAGCCAAAAATAGATTTTTTTTCACCAAAAACTTAAAACATCTTCTTCTCTGTAACCACAAGGCCCAGGTCTTTGATATTTGGTATGAAGCTTCATCTAGTGGACCCCTACCAAGATTGTTCAAATTATAGTGCTGGGGCAAAAAATGCCCCCGCCCCGGGGCCCTTTGGTTTTACATAGACTTATATAGGGAAAATCTTTAAAAATCTTCTTCTCTGAAACCGCAAGGCCAAGGACTTTGATATTTGGTATGTAGCTTCATCTAATGGACCTCTACCAAGATTGTTCAAATTAAAGCCCTTGGGCCAAAAATGCCCCCGCTCAGGGGCCCTTTGGTTTTACATAGACTTATATAGGGAAAATCTTTAAAAATCTTCTTCTCTGAAACCACAAGGCCTAGGTCTTTGATATTTGGTATGAAGCTTCATCTAATGGACCTCTACCAAGATTGTTCAAATTATAGCCCTTGGGCCAAAAATGCCCCTGCTCCGAGGCCCTTTGGTTTTACATAGACTTATACAGGGAAAATCTTTAAAAATCTTCTTCTCTGAAACCACAAGGCCTAGGTCTTTGATATTTGGTATGAAGCTTCATCTATAGGACCCCTACCAAGATTATTCAAATTATAGTGCTGGGGCCCAAAATGCCCCCGCCCCGGGCCCTTTGGTTTCACATGGGCTTATACAGGGATAATCTTTAAAAATCTTCTTCTCTGAAACCGCAAGGCCCAGGACTTTGATATTTGGTATGAAGCTTCATCTAATGGACCTCTACCAAGAATGTTCAAATTATAGCCCTGGGGCCAAAAATGCCCCCGCTCCGGGGCCCTTTGGTTTTACATAGTCTTATATAGGGAAAATCTTTAAAAATCTTCTTCTCTGAAACCACAAGGCCTAGGTCTTTGATATTTGGTGTGAAGCTTCATCTAGTGGACCTCTATCAAGATTGTTCAAATAATAGCCCTGAGACCAAAAATGTCCCCTCTCCGGGGCCCTTTGGTTTTACATAGACTTGTATAGGGAAAATCTTAAAAAATTTTCTTCTCTGAAACAACATGGCCCAGGACTTTGATATTTGGTATGAAGCTTCATGTAATGGACCTCTACTAAGATTGTTCAAATTGTAGCCCTTTGGCCAAAAATGCCCCCGCTCCGGGACCCTTTGATTTTACATAGACTAATATAGGGAAAATCTTTAAAAATCTTCTTCTCTGAAACCACAAGGCCTAGGTCTTTGATATTGGTGTGAAATTTCATCTAGCGGACCTCTATCAAGATTGTTCAAATTAAAGCCCATGGGCCAAAAATGTCGCCGCCCAGAGACCCTTTGGTTTTACATAGACTTATAGAGCCCCGGGGCCATTTGGTTTTGCATAGGCTTATGTATGGAATATCTTCTACTTCTATGAAAATCTTCTACTCCGAAACTGCAAGGCCCTGGTCGTTGATATTTGGTATGGAGCTTCATCTAGTGGACCTCTACCAAGATTGTTCAAATATAGCCCTGAGGCCACAAATGCCCCCACCCCGGGGCCCTTTGGTTTTACATAGACTTATACAGCCCTGGGGCCATTTGGTTTTGCATATGCTTATGTATGGAATATCTTTAAAAAAATCTTCTTCTCTAAAACCGCAAGGCCCAGGTCTTTGATATTTGGTGTGTAGCTTCATCTAGTGGACCTTTGCCAAGATTGTTCAAATTATAGCCTTTGTTGATGTTTGGTATGAAGCTTCACCTTTAAGACCTCCCTTAGCATTATGCACATTAAAGCCCTGAGGCCAATAATGACCCTCCCTGGGGCCCACTTGTTACACTATGGATCAGGTGAGTGATCCAGGGCCATCATGGCCCTCTTGTTAGCTCCCTGTCACGTAGTGACGAGGTGAGCTTTTGGGATCACTTTCTGTCCGTCGTGCGTCCGTCCGTCCGTGCGTAAACAATTTCTTCAAACGACATCTCCTCCTAAACCACTGATCGGATTTTGACCAAACTTCAAAGGAATGATGCTTGGGTGGTCCCCTTTCAAAGTTGTTCAAATGGTTCCGGTCTGTTGCACATCTGGGTCACAGGAGCCCAAAATAGTTTTTTTTCACCGAAAACTTAAAAAATCTTCTTCTCTGAAACCACAAGGCCCAGGTCTTTGATATTTGGTATGAAGCTTCATCTAGTGGACCCCTACCAAGATTGTTCAAATTATAATGCTAGGGTCAAAAATGCTCCTGCCGCGGGGCCCTTTGGTTTTACATGGGCTTACATAGGGAAAATCTTTAAAAATCTTCTTCTCTGAAACTGCAAGGCCCAGGTATTTGATATTTCTTATGAAGCTTCATCTAGTGGACCCCTACCAAGATTGTTCAAATTATAGTGCTGGGGCCAAAAATGCCCCTGCGCGGGGGCCCTTTGGTTTTACATGGGCTTATCTAGGGAAAATCTTATAAAATCTTCTTCTCTGAAACCGCAAGGCCCAGGTATTTGATATATGGTATGAACCTTCATCTAGTGGACCCCTACCAAAATTGTTCAAATTATAGTGCTGGGGCCAAAAATTCCCCCGCCCTGGGGCCTTTTGGTTTTACATGGGCTTATATAGGGAAAATCTTTAAAAATCTTCTTCTCTGAAACCGCAAGGCCCAGGTCTTTGCTATTTGGTATGAAGCTTCATCTAGTGGACTGCTACCAAGATTATTTAAATTATAGTGCTGGGGCCAAAAATGCCCCCGCCCCGGGGCCCTTTGGTTTTACATAGGATTAAATAGGGAAAATCTTTAAAGATCTTCTTCTCTGAAACCACAAGGCCCATGTCTTTGCTATTTGGTATGAAGCTTAATCTAGTAGATCCCTACCATATTTGGTATGAAGCTTCATCTAATGGACCTCTACCAAGATTGTTCAAATTGTAGCCCTGGGGCCAAAAATGCCCCCGCACCAGGGCCCTTTGGTTTTACATAGACTTATATAGGGAAATCTTTAAAAATCTTCTTCTCTGAAACCACAAGACCTAGGTCTTTGATATTTGGTATGAAGCTTCATCTAGTGGACCCCTGCCAAGATTGTTCGAATTATAGCCCTGAGACCAAAAATGTCCCCGCCTCAGTCTTTGAAAATCTTCTCTGAAACAGCAAGGCCAAGGTCTTTGATATTTGGTGTGAAGCTTCATCTAGTGGACCTCTATCAAGATTGTTTAAATTATAGCCCTGAGGCCAAAAATGCCCCCCCCCCCCCCCCCCCCCCCCCACCATGGGGCCATTTGGTTTTACATAGGCTTTTGTAGGGAATATCTTTAAAAAAAATCTTCTTCTCTGAAACTGCAAGGCCCAGGTCTTTGATATTTGTTGTATAGCTTTATCTAGTGGACCTTCGCCAAGATTGTTCAAATTATAGCCTTTGTTGATATTTGGTATGAAACTTCACCTATTTAGACCTCCCTCAACATTATGCACATTATAGCCCTGGGGTCAATAATGGCCCTCCCCGGGGCCTACTTGTTACTCTATGGATCAGGTGAACGATCCAGGGCCATCTTGTTTTCTTGTATTTTTCTTTTCTGATAGTGCTATAGCGGGGCTATAGTCAGATCCTCTAACAGTTCTAGTTAACCCTTGGATAGAAAGTCTTATCTTACTCAGGTTATCCTTCCCAGGGATAGGATAAGAGTTGAGCATTTTCACGTGATTAATGTGCATTGATGGAATAAAAAACACTGTACTATGGTCACCAGAATATGACAGACATTGACAATGAAAGCGGCTGCATTATCAAAAAAAAAAAAAATCCACTCTCTGAAATAAAAAGGTATGCAAGAAGAAGAATCTTACCTGGGTGTGAGGGATAAATCCATCCCTCACGAGGCTTCTATCCACCCCGCACACCATTGTAAGATTCTTAGAGTGTTCCATGAGCCACAGCCCCCACCCATGGGGGCTTGAAGAAATAGATGGGCTGCATGATGCTTCCATGCAGAGCTGAAACCGACCCGCACACAAGTACTGGTAAACTGCTTAAAGGATCTAAGGCAAAGCGGTGCAAGACGGACCATCCGTGCTTATAAACCCTATTGGTTTTATTGGGTTGCAGGGCTTAAGATGTCATTTCATCTCAGTGTCGGGTAAAAGTGCCACAAATTGGGAAGCAACATTTCTAAAATGACCTTTACAGTGTTGACAGGGACGTTAAACCTCAAATCAAACAAACAAAAACAAATTCCATGAGCTTTTTCCATCTTTGTAGGATATAGACTACATGAAGAGAACTCCATATATTCCTATGGGTGGTGACGAGGATCATATACTGAAGCGTCCACGGACTGATGCCCTGCTTAATATGGGGCCGGACTTCAATCCAGGGTAAGTTACTATCTCTGTTGTATTGAAATTGCATGCCGGGGAAACCCCTAAAGGGGTACCTTGGCAAACAGTGCAGGCCCAGATCAGACACCGCAGAATGCGGCGTCTGATCAGGGCCTGCACTGTTTGCTAACAGAATTTTCCGTCAAAAATAGAATAAAAACAAAGTAATAGGCCTGACACCCCTTTTATGTCAAATGGACTTGTCCAACATATAGCAATGGAAGATTTTTTATAGTACACAATGGGTTAAGATTTTCAGTTCTACTAGTCGCTTAGGATTCAAAGGGCACATTCACACGAGTGCAGCAATCCACACCTGTGATACCTCCCTCATCAGGAGGGAGACTCCTTCATTTTGATGCTAATTTTTGCCCAATTTATGGTAAATTTTATTAAAATTTTGGAGTCTCGCTCATTTGAACTGAGAATTTCCCTATATATTCTTTACATCTCCCTCATCACAATGGCAACTCTACGTCATACAGTTAAAAACATTATCACAGGTATGGCAATCCCTATCTGATATAGTCCAGTTGTTCAAAGCAAACAATGTCATTTGTTTAACGAATTGTTGAAATTTTATCATCTAATGTGGCAATTATGCTAATATTTTTGCTGAAAAAATGTGAGTAGCTTTTGAATTTGCAAAAGATACTCACATTTTTCCAGGAAAAAAAAAAAGAAAAAAAAAAAAAAAACATTCTGAGTGTTATTATACTTACTGGAACAGTTAAGATCTTGAATATGGACATGTCCATTTGGCAAATAGGGGCTTTAGTCAGAACCATGAAAAGGATGCCAAACAGTGTAGATTTTGGTGTGATGGTTCATTATGAGACACTGTTTGCATATAAGTACCTGTACCAGATCTGTGGGGTTGAAATGGCTTTGACTTCACTTATTTCTCTTTTGAGCAGCATGCAAACGTTTAGCAAGGTATGAAATTCATTTATCATGCTAGGCTCAGGTGAGTTTTGCAGTATTACACAGATACGTCTGCTGTATTATCATCATATAAAGAAGCTTTGTCATAAAATCAGGTGCTTTTATTGGTTGAAAATATTATCAGTCTCTTGTCTGAATGCACTTTCTGCAGTTGTGTGATAAAGAAGCATTAAAATTTAATAAATTTTCACGTGTCTAGACAATACCCTAGGAACCTGGATGTTGACTGCGTTGCAATCGCAAAATGTTGATCTTGCATGGAATTTTGGTTTTATGCTTTTTGTAAACCCATATGTCACTAGTCGCGGCTAGCAGACATTTTCAAAAGTGTTATTTTTTCTGTTCTTAAGAGAAAATGTAGTTTGACATTACGAGTGAATCGTTTGCAACTACAGACTCTCAACCCTTATTTTGTCAAGAATACTAAACAAAAAAGAAAAATAAATTAGGGGCAGTTGTTCCCCCAGAGCCGACACTCTACCAACTGAGCTATCGGGGCCGGTGACCGCACATGAGTATTGGACCAATTTGGTAACATCACGATAACGCACCTGTGCGAAAAAGTGCATTTTTACACATCTCCAAAATGGCTACTTTTCTGATGAAAATCCACTATATTTTTCTTATCTATTCTGCAAACATAGGTTGTGGGTGCTTGTTAGAACCGCCTCATAGAGGCGGTTCTAACGAGTACCCACAACCTATGTCTTTGATCAGAAATAAGAAAAAAAATGTCTACCCCCGTAAACCCCAGTTTTCTTTATATAAAGTGGGGTTTAAGGGGGTGTTCATTTCATGGACTTGTTCACTTGTTGAACCGCATAGAAAGTGTAAGCCTGCCCAGGCAAAGTGGTGCGAGTTTGACCGTCCTTGCATATAAACCCGAATGGTTTGTTTGGACGGTAGGGCTTATCAACAATAGTTATTGGGTGCATTTAGTAAAAAAAAAACAAAAAAAAAAAACAACATAATTTTGTTTCAAGGTTGTTTACACTTCAAAATTTATACAGAAATAAAATGTGCGGAAAAATTTATATGTTTTTCGCAGATGTTGTCATTTTATTTCTGATGCATTAAATTCAAATTATGCATATGACTGCACTTTTAAATGGTCAATTAAACAGAAGTAGAGTTAGATTTTATTTCCACCTGGCTTGAATGTTTTTTTCATGAAAAATGAAAACAAAAGATGCACACACAAAAAAATTCAGAGAAAAAGAATGAGCAGTATTTTTTCATTAACTTTTATCCTGCTGTTCATGACAACCCTTTTCTTTGCAAACAGTGAAGCGCCCCCGCCCTTAGGGGCTTGAAGAAATATATGGGCTGCATGATGCTTCCAGGCAGAGCTGAATCAGGCACGCACACTAGTACTGGTAAACCGCTTAGAGGATCTAAGCCTGTCCAGGAACCGCGGTGCGAGGCGGACCGTCCATGCTAATAAACCCTATTGGTTTCATTGGGCGACAGAGCGTGAGATGTCATTTCATCTCAGTGTCGGGTAAAAGTCCCACAAAATTGGAAGCAACGTCTCCAAAATGAACTTTACAGTGTTGATGGGGACCTTAAACCTCAAATCAAACAAACAAAACAAACAGTATAGATCCAGATCAGATGGCTTCTGAAGAAGCCATCTGATCAGGATCTACACTGTTTGGCATTTAGTTTATGAACTTGTAGCAATAAATTACATCAAGTAATTTGATTGGCTGATAGACAGAAATGGATGTGGCTTAAATGAATGTTCAGCAAGAGAAGGGTTAAAAAAAAAAGAAACCAAGAAAGAGTTGGGGCATGACAAGTTACTAACAGTGATGACTGAGCATAGTCTGGTCAGAATTGTCACTGTTTGTATGATACAAGCGGTGATGACTCATATCAGACTGCACATTGGGGAGGTAAATTGGCATTTTAAGAGTTGGAAATTTCGTTTTATGGCGAAGTGTTAGCGAAGCAATAAAACAGAATTTGTGACCATAAAACCGACGCTATCTCTCCCAAATGACAATTTTTGGTACAGTTATCCCCATTCTAATGCACTTATTCAGTTGTATCGTTAAAAGCTGCGCTATTTTTATCAAAGCGGCAAGCACTGTAAGCTGCGTAAAAACAAAAGCTACCCAATGAGAGGCAACATAACATGATGACGTCGGGTTTCCGACAGTATGTCACAGGATATACTGTCAGACATTTTTGACGTTATCCCGACATAGAGATGAAATGACATCACAAGCCCTGCCACCCAATGAAACCAAAAGGCTTATATGCATTGGACAGTCTGACTGACTCCACTTTGCCTGGTCAGGCTTAGTCCTTCAAAGCGGTTTACCAGTACTCATGTGTGATCAGTTTCAGCTTTGCGTGGAAGCAACATGCAGCCCAATCTATTTCTCAAATTTCTAAAACCCCCGATGGGCGGGGGGCGAATCAGCTCATCATGCCTTTAAAAGTGTTGACTTGGTCAGTAACTGTAAAACAGCAAAAAAAACTAACAAACAAATTATGGTTGTGTATGTGAATACCATATTTATCATATGTATTCAGACAAACTGCTGGAGCAAACTGTGTAGATCCAGATGAGACGCCGCCGCTTAATGCGGCATCTCATCAGTGTCAACACTGTTTGCCACACATCCTGCTATTGTTAGACACAACTTCGGGTAGTAAATTGTACTTGTTCAAATTTTAGATCAAGTTTTTAAGAAGTTGAGGTGTCCAATTACCTAGGGTAAATACGGCAGTATATGAATGATAAAGTTTCACTTGTATCTGCACTTCTGATATTCAGTACACAAAAACAAAAAAACGTGAAAAGCTAATCAGAAGTTTGTGAATAGCGTAAATTCAAAATGTGCCTGTGCAGATTCACTCAAGAACTTTTTTTTTCTGTTTTTGAACCAGCAGCTTCAGTTAGGTTGCTTCAGTAGTGTGCCAAGTCCACACTATTTAGGTTAGGGCAGACTGGTCAGTTTTTGCAAGTCCACACTTTTCCTTGGCAGGCTTACACAGTAGGCAATACTGTACACATTGTTCCTGCAGAAACTGACAACTACCCCTCTTAACATATAGGGGGATGAGCAAGGAGCCACTCAAGACACGAAAATGGATGCACATCTGACTCCTGATCAAGAGGTTTGATACGGTTGGCTACATCCTATCATGGAAATTGATTATGAAATCTTTTCCATGGTCATTCTCTTTTCCACTGATTGAAAATAGGGCAGTGGTCAGTTCTGGTAAAAGAATATGCACAGTACTGGTTAACTGCTTATGTATAAGCCAGGCCAGGAAAAGTGTGGTTAGGTATACTGACCAGCACAGTATGACCTAAATAGTGCTGCCTTGGCTGTTAAACTTTAAACAAACCAAGCCACATGTACCAAATGGAACATTTATAGCATGATATATATAGCATGAGTCCATTTCAAAATTTAGGGGCGTCAGGTTGTTTTCTTCAAAATTTATTAGGAAAATGGCTGAACTTTTTGCAAACAGTGAAGGGCCTGCCAAATTTTAGGGGTTCTGGTACTAAATGACCTAAGAAGTCTCTGATCATGTATGTGCAGGTTGATCTGAGTCTTCACTGGCCACACATGCCATCTTGCACGATTTCCGCTGCACTGGCTGTTGTAAACAGTGAAAGCAGTGTTAGGGATCACCTTCAAACAACAGCCATGCTGCTTCAAAAAGTCTATAGGCTAGGTCCCACATGTGTGTTTTACACAGAAAAATTACCTTGAAAAACCGCCTACTTTGAACAAAAGGAGTTAAATTTCCGGTGGTTAGGAAAAAGGCTAAGTTGGGAAGAGATACATCTTGAAGGGAGGAAACTCTTACAGAAATATTTTGTTGTCTTTGACAATAGCAGTCTACTCTTGAAGGAAAGAACTTGCTCCTCAGGAATAGGAGGATACACTTAAAGGAAAGAATTTGCTCCTGAGGAACAAATTCTTTCCTTTAAGAGTAGACCTCCCCAGGAGCAAATTCTTTCCTTTAAGAGCAAACCTCCTTGGGAACAAATCCTTTCCTGTAAGAGTAGACCTCCTAAGGAGCAGATTCTTTTCCTTTAAGAGCAGGCCTCCTAAGGAGCAGTCTACTCAAATTATAGTTAGTTTAACAAACCTGCTTGCGGCCAAAACGTGAACTGTTCTGGAATGTGCAGTACACATGTATCTAATACTCAGGTATTGCAAAAGCTTCTCATATTTTTCAGCAAAAATATTAATTTATATGCCGTATGAAAGGATCTAAGTTTTAACAGTACATGAACTTAACAATGTCTTTAGCTTTGAACAACTGGACACCATTATATAGAGGATCTTACATGAGTGTTCATGTATTATTGAATTTATTAAACAAGTTGAGGAAAAGGCATAAAATGCGAGGCCGAGCATTTTATCCCTTTTCTTCAGCAAGTTTAATAAATTCAGTGATACATGATCACGAATGCAAGATTCTATTTAGTGTATGGCATTTAAAACGCATTTTATTAACGATTGTTTAACAAAAATGTCAATGTTCCACCATTAGTAAACGCGATGTCATTATGGACATCATACATGTAACGTTACGGGGCGTACCTTAACTAATTTGCATATTTAATCCACTAGTGGATTATCAAATTTATTACATGTTTTTACATTCCCAGATGCAACGTCACTTGATAAAAATGTGTTTAGTCTTACACGTCTGAGTCTCTAAAGTGAACTTTACACTTTGAAGGTCTAAGCCAGTCCAGGAAAAGTGTGGTTAGGTCAGCTGGCCAGCTTAACATTACCTTAATGATAAAGTGTTGGCTGGGATATAAATTCAAAATGCTAGATTTGAAAAAAAAAAGAGAAAACCATTCCTGATATTGCATCCCCACTGAAACATGTTACTTCATTTGTGACTGCATGATGCAAGCTGCAAAACCTTCTCTTATCTATAAATTAGTGCACTTGCCATCTGGTACATTTAGATATGAAATTTCAGTCTGAGATGCAGAAAAAAACAAAAAAAAAAACAAACAAATTCACTGGTGTAAAGAGGAAGCATTCAGTGTCATATGTTAAATTAGACAAGACATTAGTTTCCAAATGAATGACTGCTTGTCATTATCCATATTCACCCTTTTTGTACCAAATGGAATCTTCCTCTTTATGTATAGCAGGAGTCCATTTCAAAATTTAGGGGCGACAGGTTGTGTTATCTTTAAAATTTATTTGGGAAAAAAGCTGAACTTATTGCAAATAGTGTAGGCCCTGATCAGACGCCGCGTTCTGCGGCGTCTGATCTGGGTCTGCATTGTTTGCCAGGGTACCCAATTTTGAGGTTTCTGGTGCAAAATTGGTTAAGGTAGTTGGGAGGTCACTGTAATGAAGGTGTTAAAGGAAAATAAAATGCTGTCCAGAAAGAGAAATATGTATGAGTGCTGTCTCATAATTATTAACGCTCTGCATGACAGGTACTTTTTTCAGCAGATGACATTTTGAAATATTTTTTTATTTCTCGCAGAAAACAGGATTTGACATCTCATGCAAATTGACAAGTAGGAGACAATTTGCAAAAGAGATTTCAAGTCCTGTTTTCTGGGACAAATAAGAAAATATCAACAATTTGTCGTCTGCTGAATTTGCCTAGAGAGTGGAAAAGGTTGTCGTTCAAGCCTTTGTGGCTCGGGTCGCATGTGAGACACCAAGTTCTGCAACAGAAGGACAGGTGGTTTTTCTCTCCTGATTAGTGATTGGCTCAAAATAAATGAAATAATCCTCCTTTTTCCAACTAGAGTGGTCTGCCTTTAACACTTGTCCTGCTGAATATTTATATATGCCACACCCACTACTGATTATCAACCAATCAGATTACTTGATGCAAATTATTTTAACAAATTCACAATCTGAATGACAAACAATGTAGATCCTGATCAGATGGCTTTGTCAGAAGCCATCTGATCTGTGACGAAGCCATCTGATCTGGATCTACATTGTTTCAAAGATAAGGCATATCCAGGATTAGCAGGACAAGGGTTAAGATGGAGAAAAGAACTGAAAATCTACCATCTACCCATTTATCTTAACCCTTCAGTAACTATTGCAAACATTGCAGACCCAGATCAGACTGCTCTAATCAGGGTTCACATTCTTTGCCTGTATGCAAAAATATTTTTAAAAGTTTGCAGAGATTCAGTAGAGTGTAAACAGACATTTTTAGATGCAATTTCTTCTTAAGGGTTATATTTATTTTTTTTATTTTTTATAGCTTGTTTGGTTGCACAGAAACTGTCTTCAACATGAAAGATGATCTTTACCACGGACCACAACAAAGACGTTCAAAAACAGTTCACGAAATGCTCTGTGGAAGTACAGTGAAGGCGAGTATAGAGCAGCCCCACGATACAAAGCTGCTGTCGATGAAGAGGGCACTGAACAGAAGTTGTCTCGAAAAGGGACCTCCTGCCCCTAAAGTAGCTAGGGTTCAGGTGCCAGTGGTCAGAAAAGCAGGTAAATAACACTCCTTAACCCTTGTCCTGCTGAGCCCGGATATGCCTTATCTTTGAAACAATGTAGATCCAGATCAGATGGCTTCTAAAGAAGCCATCTGATCAGGATCTGCATTGTCATCCAGATTGTGAATTTGTTGCAATAATTTGCATCAAGTAATCTGATTGGCAGATAATCGGTAGTGGGTGTGGCAGATTAATATATTCAGCAGGTTAAATGTGTATTCTTTACAACTGCACAACTAGCAGTTTAGCAATACGACATCACTTGTTCTTTCATTGAAGTGCAAATAGGTCAAAATACAATGACAGGCTGAACAAGAATTTGCATCTCAAGTGACATGTTTGTCAAAAGTACAAAGAAACCGTAATCCATATTTAGCATATTGAATGATGGTATTCTGCTATTCGCAGAAAGTGGGACAAAGCTTAGCGAGTGTCAAAAAATATAAACCACTGCAATCCCACCTCCTTCAGATTTGCCCTGCATATTCAAAAATGTTTATAAATGTTATGTCAGTTGTCTGGAAGTTTCAACCAATCATCTCTGAATTACTAGATAAAGTTTTTGTTTTGTTTTGCCAAAGTTAGAAAGTTTAACGTGGTGCAACAAAGCTTTTGGTGCGTTTTTAATTTTTGTTGAAAACAGTATCAAACATGCAACAGGGAGAAGTCTTATTGCTAAACTGCTGGCTGCGCGGCTGTAATACATTCTTGACAATGTTTGTTTACCATCTGGAAAAAAAATACAGTTTACAACCTGCAAAAATGCATGTTTAAGCAGTCACCCAGGGAAATGTGGCTGCTTTAGAGAGGTGGCTGTTCAGCAGGGAAATACATGTATCTGAGATTGTGTGTGGTCTGATATAGACAGGCAAAAATGAGTGATAACTGAAGACAGCTCAGCATGGGTGTGTGAAAAGAAACATAAATGATTGAAAGGTGTCAAATGAGTTAAAATGTATGATTTTTACTGATATTAGCCCTTTTTGTACCAAATGGACTCTTCCTCCTTATATAGAAGGAGTCCATTTCAAAATTTAGTGCAATAGGTTGTGTTATCTTTAAAGTTTATTTACAAAATAGCTGATCTTTTTACAAATATTGTAGTCCCGGATCAGGCGCCACGTTCTGTGGCGTCTGATCTGGGCCTGCACTGTTTGCCAGTTACCCGTTTTGGGGTATCTGGTACAAAATGGGTTAAAATAGTAATTTTTACTTCAAATATTTGGCTGTTGAGTTGACTCTGATTCTGACTCTTTAAGGTGAATGGGAACACCTTCAGGGGAGGCAACTCCTGCAAAAGTATTTTTGTGTCCCATGTCAATAGGGGTCAACTCTTGAAGGAAAGAATTTGCTCTTCTTTCTTTGAATTCTATCTTTAAAGAGTAGACCCCTTTTTCAGCGGGATAGGGCTTATAGAAAAGAGAATATGAAGTCCCAAAAGTTGTCTCCCTTTGGAAAATGGCATTAAAATCTGTCGCCTTAATAGACAGAATTTCGATTTAACAAATGTTAGCGATTTTAGGTCTCTTTTCATGCTCAGTGGCTTTGTTACTTCAGTATTTTCTTAAATTATTTTGAAATTGATAAATTGGAAAAATTGATAAATAACGTTTCAAACATTTTAAAGTCTCTGTGAACTGAAAGGGTGGAACTATTTTCTGCATCAGTGTAAACAGATATTATCAATAATACAGATACCAAACAGAAATGTGAACCTGAGAGTAATTGGAAGTCGAGACTGTTATCAGCAGAGATGTTTTCTGTTGCTTTACACTTTTTGCTTTTATCTGCCAGTTTGTTAAACCATTGATGCGGGGAAACCCCTAAATCTTGGCCTAGATCAGACGCAGCAGAACCCGGCGTCTGATCAGGGCCTGCGCTTTTTGCTAATAGAATTTTCTGTCAAAAATAGAATAAAAACCAAAAACTAGGCCTGACATCCCTCATATGACAAATGGACTTGTCCAACGTATAGTAATGGAAGAGTCCACTAGTATACAATGGGTTAAGGAATATGATATGTCTTTGCCTAGCAAACAAACAGTGAATTTCCAGACCAGATGCTGCAGAGTGCTTTCAAGTAAAGGGATTTTTGTAAGGCTTCCAATGAATGAAATAAACCAGACACACCTGGTAAAATGGGAACAGCCGTGTCTAAATCTGTCAGTTGGAAGGTGCACAGTAAAATTTGGGCATTCAGACTGCCTTTGGGACTGTTCAGAAGTATTCTAAGACCACTTTTGAACAGGGTCAAAGGTGGTCTCTTTCTAGAATTTGCTTGCCTTTAAGAGTAAGCACTTATTGAAAATTTTGAAGATAGTTATTAAAAAAAAGTAAGTTTTAACATTTTCACACTGTTTTCAGAGAAATAACCCGCTTAAGTTGACACATAATTTCTTCATCCTTTCATCATTATCATCGCCATAGTAACATGTCATTAACATCGTCTTCGTCATAACCCATCATCCTCATCGTCATCGTCGTTCATCACCATTGTCATCATCATCATCATTTTCATCAGAATCATCATCATCATTCATCATCAAAAGCAGCAGCATTAGCTTTACCATCATCATCATCATAATCATCCTTACCATTTTTTGTCATTATCGTTATTGTCATTATCATCATCATCATCATCATCATCATCAAATATAAACATTAGCAGCATAATCATCATCAGCACCATCATTATAATCATAATGTAATTGCAGCATCTTGTCCTGAAAATTAAATTGTTAGGGAGATGATAAAATGAAACATATTTATATGTTGTATGCCTCATTTCAGTGATGGTAACAGAGAAGCAGTCTCCAGAGAAGCCATTCGCAGACAGGTCGTGTCTGATGAAACTTTTGACCACTGGGGAGGATGCAGACCATGGCTATTCTCTTATAGCAAAGGTGAGCACATTGAACAACAGTACATACACCAGTACCAGGGCCCATTGTTTAAACTTAATGACATCGTTAGTTGACAAATTGTTAAAACTTCCATCATTTTTTATGGCAAATATACTTATATTTTTCCTGAAAAAAATGTGAGTAGCTTTTGCATATGCAAAAGCTACTCCCATTTTTTCAGCAAAAATACCAGAATTTTAGATATTGTACTAGCTGGAACAGTGACAATTTGAGTTTGATGAGCTTGTTAAGCTAACGATGCTGATCTGAGACTTAGCCGGTCACAAAAGTCATTGTGTGCAGACTGATCTGAGACTTTGTAGGTCACAAAAGTCATTGTGTGCAGACTGATCTGAGACTTCGCAGGTCACAAAAGTCATTGTGTGCAGACTGATTTGAGACTTTGTAGGTCACAAAAGTCATTGTGTGCAGACTGATCTGAGACTTTGTAGGTCACAAAAGTCATTGTGTGCAGACTGATGTGAGACTTTGTAGGTCACAAAAGTCATTGTGTGCAGACTGATTTGAGACTTTGTAGGTCACAAAAGTCATTGTGTGCAGACTGATGTGAGACTTTGTAAGTCACAAAAGTCATTGTGTGCAGACTGATCTGAGACTTTGTAGGTCACAAAAGTCATTGTGTGCAGACTGATCTGAGACTTCGCAGGTCACAAAAGTCATTGTGTGCAGACTGATGTGAGACTTTGTAGGTCACAAAAGTCATTGTGTGCAGACTGATCTGAGACTTCGCAGGTCACAAAAGTCATTGTGTGCAGACTGATCTGAGACTTTGTAGGTCACAAAAGTCATTGTGTTCAGACTGATCTGAGACTTTGTAGGTCACAAAAGTCATTGTGTGCAGACTGATCTGAGACTTTGTAGGTCACAAAAGTCATTGTGTGCAGACTGATCTGAGACTTTGTAGGTCACAAAAGTCATTGTGTGCAGACTGATTTGAGACTTTGTAGGTCACAAAAGTCTTTGTGTGCAGACTGATCTGAGACTTTGTAGGTCACAAAAGTCATTGTGTGCAGACTGATCTGAGACTTTGCCTGCCACAAAAGTCATTGTGTGCAGACTGATCTGAGACTTTGTAGGTCACAAAACTCATTGTGTGCAGACTGATTTGAGACTTTGTAGGTCACAAAAGTCATTGTGTGCAGACTGATGTGAGACTTTGTAGGTCACAAAAGTCATTGTGTGCAGACTGATCTGAGACTTTGTAGGTCACAAAAGTTGTGTGCAGACTGATCTGAGACTTTGTAGGTCACAAAAGTCATTGTGTGCAGACTGATGTGAGACTTTGTAGGTCACAAAAGTCATTGTGTGCAGACTGATCTGAGACTTCGCAGGTCACAAAAGTCATTGTGTGCAGACTGATGTGAGACTTTGTAGGTCACAAAAGTCATTGTGTGCAGACTGATCTGAGACTTCGCAGGTCACAAAAGTCATTGTGTGCAGACTGATCTGAGACTTTGTAGGTCACAAAAGTCATTGTGTGCAGACTGATCTGAGACTTCGCAGGTCACAAAAGTCATTGTGTGCAGACTGATCTGAGACTTTGTAGGTCACAAAAGTCATTGTGTGCAGACTGATCTGAGACTTTGCCCTCAAAAAAGTCATTGTGTGCAGACTGAACTGAGACTTTGTATGTCACAAAAGTCATTGTGAGCAGACTGATCTGAGACTTTGTAGGTCACAAAAGTCATGTACAGACTGATGTGAGACTTTGCCATCAAACAAGTCATTGTGTGCAGACTGATGTGAGACTTTGCCTGTCACAAAACTCATTGTGTGCAGACTGATCTGAGACTTTGCCTGCCACAAAACTCATTGCGTGCAGACTGATGTGAGACTTTGCCTGTCACAAAACTCATTGTGTGCAGACTGATCTGAGACTTTGCCTGTCACAAAATTCAATGCATGAAAGCTGTTCTAAGTCCTTGCCTGTCACAAAAGCCAGCTATTCCCCTTGCTGTATCTCAGCTCAGTTGTTATCAAAATGCTTAGAGCACCCATTAGAAGTAATATTTACAGGAAAGTGAGTCATGCAATCTAGCGATTCGTTAATGGGTCTAATGCTCCTGCTGATATGTCATGCAATATTGTTATCATGAAACAGTTTTCTGAAATAGTGATAAAAGCATGTGCCAATCAATCAAGTCAACTTCCATGTGTCACACAGGTACATGCCTTCCCAAAGACTGGAGAGGAAACTTTGATAATAGGTTCAAGGGAAACAACTATATCTCTCATTCTCAATTTATACTGTCAAACTTTAATGATTCAAACACCTGTACATTTTTCCGAGACATGGGATAATTTTGGGATACCTTTTCGTTGTTCTATTATAAATCTACGTTATGTCTGCTCATTAGATTATTAACAACACTGTTAACATAGAGGATCTTTTGTTTGTTTGTTTGATTTGAGGTTTAACGTCCCCGTCAACACAGTATAGGTCATTTTGGAGACGTTGCTTCCAATTTTGTGGGACTTTTACCCGACATTGAGATGAAATGACATCTCAAGCCCTGTGGCCAAATGAAACCAATAGGGTTTACAAGTATGGACGGTCCGCCTCGCACCGCGGTATCTGGACAGGCTTAGATCCTCTAAGTTGTTTACCAGTACTAGTGTGCGGACGGTTTCAGCTCTGCGTGGAAGCATCATGCAGCCCATGTATTTATAGAGGATCTTACATGAGTGCTCATGTATTATTGAATTTATTAAACGAGTTGAGGAAAAGGGATAAAATGCGAGGCTGTGCTGAGCATTTTATCCCTTTTCCTCAACGAGTTAAATAAATTCAATAATACATGAGCACGAATGCAAGATTCTTTTTATCATATGACATTTAAAACGCATTTAATGTACGATTGTTTACAAAAATGTCAATATTCAGCCATTAGTAAACGCGATGTTGTACATGTAACGTTACGGGACGTATCTAGCTAATTTACATATTTAATCCACTAGTGGATTATCGAAAATATTACATGGTGTTATTACACTCTCAGACACGACGTCATATGATAAAGTCAGTTCCCTGTTATTCAAAGTACCATTAGCTTAACAGACTCATCATTGATCAAAATGTTAACTGTTTGACCAAGCACAGATTCTAGTACTCTGATATTTTTGCTGAAAATATGAATAGCTTTTGCATTTGCAAAACCTACTCACAATTTTTCAGCAAAAACAAAAATATGAGTAGGTTTTGCAAATGCAAAATCTACAGTATCTACCCTAAGTATTCAGACACCACAACTCCTTACCATGTACTTGTTCTAAAATTTTAAACATCTACAATTTACTATCCGATGTTGTGTCTCAAGAAAAGTGGGGTGAGTGGCAAACAATGAAGATGCATATTGCAGTGTCTCATCTGGGTCTACACTGTTTGCTAAGGCCTGTCTTTCCGAATACATACATTAAATAAAGTATTCAGTTTTTTTTTTCAGCAAAAATATAAGCATATTTGCCATGTTAAATGATCAGAGATTAAGCAGTATGTTAACTAAGGTCATGATTAATTTTGACCAACTTTTCCCAGTGCCCAGTTGTTCAAAGCAAATAAACTTGTTACTTAACATTGTTTTAAAACTTCATTCATTGGAGTGCATTGCAGGTACCTGTGTGGTTGAAATTTTTTCAGCAAAAATACCACTGTATTTGAAACTATTCTTGTTAGAACAGTTACCGTAAAAATATTAAAGTTTGGACACCTTGACGACTTGCTGTAATTCTCCTAAAATTTTAACAGATTTGTTTCACGCTCCTGCAAGGAGTCCAAAAGGTGCAAATGGAATCACAAACGGTGTAGACCCTGATTAGACTGCTCCTTCAAGAGCAGTCTGATCTGGGTTGGCACTTGGCTTAGGCCTATCTGTCCTATCATGGTAATACTTAAACCACTAACAAGTGTGTCAAGCTAAGAATAATTAGAATAAAAAGAGCCAGGCTCTGACTGCCAGAGTGACCTTTGCTTTCATATTCCGGAAGTTCAGCCCCCCCCCCCCCCCCCCCCCCCACACACACCCTCCTGTCCCTCCTGATAGATCTTGTCATTCTAAAGCGGCAGAAATTTTGCTGACTAGACGTCTAGTCTGCAATTGCCATTAGTTTTAATGGCGTGTTATGACTAAGAGACATCTGAATCTGATGCAATAAGTGAATGTAACATTTGGCATGATAATAAAGGATGAATTCAAACCATTTTATATCGGAAACCCCCCAAAACGGGGACACTGCCAAACAATGCAGGTGCAGATTAGATGCCGCAAAATGGGGCTGGCAAACAATGCAGGCTCAGATCAGATGGCGCAAAATGCGGCATCTGACCTGGGCCTTCAATGTTTGCAAGAAATATCAGACATTTTCCTGAAAGAAATAAAACAAAATATCTGAGGATGACACCCTAAAGTTTGAAATAGCTTTCTGCTATATTTAAGGTGGAAGATTCCATTCAGGGCAAAATGGGTATAGACTGTTTATGACAAAACATACTACATTGTAAAATTACCCTAAAATTTTATCATATGAATACTCACTAGACTGTAATTACTGTAAAGATTATAAGAGCATGCTTTACTTGTTGTTACTGACCGCAACTCCTCCCTTCAATTATCTACCTTAGTAGATTATGCTGAGATTATAGGTTTTTTTTTTTTTAATTTTATTCATGAATCATCTCACATAAATGTAAAGAAGGACGTATCAATACAACCTATGATTATGAGCATACAAGCATTAGCTTTCACCATTTTCTAAATATTATCAGTAATCTTTATTTTTTTTCAACTATTACTATCACTACTACTGCTGATAATACTAATATAATAGCTATAAAAATAACAGCAAGAAATATGTAACGGAGTAGGTGTTGGAAGCTTGCACTTCCAGACATACATAGCTATTTCTTATAAGCGGTACCGTACAGTTTTATAAAAAAGGTATCAATATCAATAAATCTTCCATTTAAATTGTACCAAATGTCAGCCTACAGGGTATCAAGACGGTGCACCCTCAAACAACCACTCCGCCCCACATCTCCTTATCTGTTCAGTCAGCTATTCAAGCATATCACGAAACATGTCTATATAAATATTGTCCCTTGAAACACCCACCATTATAGAATAAGCAGAGATTTACAAGGGTATATATTATTATTCAAACGAGGTGGTACAGGCGAGTGCCGATAATCTACACCCCAAGCCGTAACACTAATGAAATTAAGCTTTTCATCTATATGTGTTTTTTCGGGGGTAACATTTTTATTATATTTATATAGGCATGCCTACGAAATAAGCTCATATTCCAGCTCTAGTTTTATTGTACTGTGTAGCTCACATCATATACATGGTATTATAATCATGTGAGGGTTTCAAATTTTCTACAGAAATAAAAAAAATATAATAATAATAATAATAATAATAATAATAATAATAATAATAAAACATCCATATATCTTCCCTTCAAGCTATTAACTTTTACTACAAGCATTATTGGACCCGGTTCCCGTCACCATTTCTCCTGCCTACCTCCCCCAGCTTCTCTTTGCGTAAAAAACAAGCTAGTAGATAAACTTCCAAGTGTTTGGCACACTTTGTTTATAAAATGCCCAGATATGTAAAATATTTGCCAATTCACCATTCACTAAACAGAGTTATCTTCAATCTTGCTCCTCAGTACTATTGAAGAACTCATCAAGACAGTCATGCTTCCACTGAAAAATAGTTGTATAATGGGCCCCATATAGAGAAAAAGTTACCGATATTATTATTTATAAAACCTATATATTTTTCACACTGAAATTTCCTTTTAAGCTGCGAAATGAATACATCCAGGTTGAGTTCGTCGTTTACAAATTTATTTTTGTAAATGTATTGCTTTGCTAAAACCGAAATTAATGACAATAGTTTATTTTTATTTTGGTTTGAGAAAATGATGGCTTTACTACTTAAATCGAAGTTCAGATTTGTGCGCGCAAGTATCCATACTCTCAAAAGCTGCCAAAATCTATTCACTTTTTCACATTCTGTAAATAGATGCAGGATAGTTTCCGCCTGATTCGCACAGTATGAACATTGATTTTCATCTATTTTCTTTATTCTGTGTAAAAAGGATTTAGTAACTAAAATTTTATTTGTAAGTTTAAACTGGAAATCTTTTAGCGTCGCTTCTTTGAGATCTTTGACCACTAAGTTATAACACATTAAATCATCCGCTGAGATATTTCCTAATTCTCGTTCCCATTTATTTGAAAAGATAATTTCTTTAGTCCCAACCATTATGTCATAAAACCTCCTGCAACCTTTCTTGTCTTTTATTAAGTTTCGTGTATATATACTGCATGTTGTATTATAAGCATTCATAATGCAAAACGGTTTATTTTCATTAATCGTATTTTTCCACTGATTAGGGATTTTAGCTATTAATGCTTGGTAATCTAAAAAGGTCCCCCTTACCCCATAAACAGCTTTGAATCTTTCAAAACTATAGATATCACCATTATGATCTACTAAATCTGACATAAGTCGAACACCTTTATTGAACCAATAATTATTATAGAACATCAGACCATGTGTCAATTTACTGTTATACCAAATTGGGGTATCCAAAATCTCTTTAATATTTTCTATTTTAAGTTTATTACAATAAGTACACCAACTTAGAAGTAAATCTTTCCAGAACGGGTTATCAATATCCCTATGAGTTTGGATAGCATATCCGTGACCAGAACTTAGTAACAACATAAAATTTATATTAGATAATGTATACCAAGCATTATTTTCTGTATTTTGTATAATTCTACGTATCCATGAAACTTTCAATGCTTTTATAAAGTACGAGATGTTAATCATTCGAAGTCCACCTTCTCTATAGTTCTTAACTATTATATCACGTTTAATTCTGTCTGGCCCATTATTCCATAAAAATTTATAAAAAATTGGGTTTATCTGCTTGATGAGATCGTCTGGAGGATTGGGAAGTGCTAAAAATAAATGAGTGAATTTAGCCAAGGCTAGAGATTTTATAATTGTTATACGACCTATTAATGTCAACCTTCTTTTTGCCCATTGTTTACAAATATTTTCAGCTTTATTCAGAACTTCGTGGTAATTCAAGTCCCAAACATCATTAACATTAGTTGAAAAATTAACGCCAAGTACTTTAAACGGGCCTTGATTCCAGTCGAGATTGAATTCACGACATTGGCGTGTAACCGAATTACTCAACACTCCAATCCAAATAGCACGTGTTTTTTCAACATTGATCTTAAGTCCTGACAAAAAATAAAACTGATTTAAAACATTTAACGTCTCCCTTAAAGACCTTTCTGAACCGTCCAGGAAAATCTGAGTATCATCGGCATATTGGCTTAGTTTAAAAACCTTGTTATCAATATTGATGCCTCGTATTTCTTGATTATTCCTTATCATCTGACCCAATATTTCAGCAGCCAAAACAAATAGGTATGGAGATATTGGGTCCCCTTGTCTGCATCCTCTGTTCAGACTAAAACTTTCAGACATAAAGCCATTCTGTATGATACAGGATTCAGAACCTTTTTGAAAAATTCTTACCCATTTTCTGATTGAGGGTCCAAAATTATAGTACTTTAAAGTTTTATCAATAAATTTCCAAGAAACTGTATCAAATGCTTTTTCAAAGTCAATCGATAATATCAGACCTGGGAGATTTTGTTTTTGTGTTTCAAATAAAACATCGTAAATCATTCTTATATTTTCGCCTATATATCTACCTGATAAAAATCCCTTTTGGTCTTCGTGAATAAGTTTATTTAAAACATTTTTTATTCTATTTGCTATAACCGCAGAAGCCATTTTATAGATTACATTAAGCAATGAAATAGGGCGCCAGTTTTTAAGGGTTTGTCTACATTTATTTGGTTTTGGAATACAGGTTATGACACCTTGTTTTTGAGTTATAGATAGATTTCCACATCTATAACCATAATTAAGAGATCTTAAAACAAAATAGCCTAAATCTATCCAAAAAAATTTAAAAAATTCAACAGTAAATCCATCTTGACCAGGACTTTTCCCATTCTTCATAGTTTTCAGAGTTTCACCTAGTTCACTGAAAGTAATTTCGCCTTCAAGTTGATCTGAATCAAGGTCAGAAAGTTTATTGTCGTTTTCTCCCAGAATATTTTCAATATCTTCGTCATTTAACTGTTCATTTTCATTATATAAATTACAATAGAATTGTTTCTGACAGTTTAAAATATCATTAGTATCTGTGTACTCTACCCCTTCCTCAATTAATTTGTTAATTACTTTACTGGTAAAGTTTCTATTCTCAAGATTAAAGAAATAATTAGTAGGCTTTTCTCCCAAGTCTTGGTATCGGCACCTTGATCGTAACATTACCCCATCTATTTTATCTTTTCTTATATTTAATAATTCTTCTTTTTTTGTTATTAAGTCAAGTATTTTTTCTTCAGAGATATTATTAAAGTTAGTATTTATTTCGTTTTCTAATACTTTAATATCGTTTTCCAGTTTTAATTCGGCTTCAGAAGTTTTTCTCTTTTTTTCAGAGGAATATTTAATAGTTATACCTCTTATCATCATTAATAAAGTTTCTAAAAATAACTGGTCATTTATATTAAATTCAATGTTTTCAATATCATTTATGTTGTTTTGATTTAAACTGTATGTCTGTTTTACCTCTTCTATTGTTTCTTTTACTTTCTGTATATAATCCGGATCTTTGAGTAAAGAGTTATTGAATTTCCAATAACCTTTTCCTCTCTCATTATTTGTTAATTTCAAATTTAGCAAAATACTGCTATGATCAGTTCTATAACCCGAGAGAATATCAGTGTCAACCACAAATTGTGATAGATTTTCACTGACCAGAAAGAAATCTAAGCGGGCCTGTTTACGTGTAGGATTTAACCTCCGCCAAGTATATTTCTTGCAATTTTCATTCATCACCCGCCACACGTCTATAAGATTTTCTTCTTCAATATAGTTTAAAATTACCCTTCTTGCATTTGGATTATTGACCCGCAAATAGTTTTCACAATCCATTTCTGGATCCAAGATAAAATTCCAATCACCGCATAAAATTAATTGATCATTTTCAAATTGAGCAATTTTTTGCAACAAAGTAGTATAAAAATTAGGGTTATCTTGATTTGGGCCATAGAGATTAACTAAAGTTAACTTTTTCCCTTGTATGTTTATATCCATAATAATATAATTTCCATTTTTGTCTGCCATTACTTTATCAACTTTTTGCTCAAAGTTGTTATTTATAAGTATCATAACCCCTCTACTATTAGTTGTATATGAACTAAAGTAGGCATCATAACCCCATTCGGCTTTAATAAAAGGCTCTAACTGCGACTTTACATGAACATTTTATAAGCAAATAATGTTGTATTTTTTAGATTTAACATAATGAAACAAATCTCGCCGTTTTGTTACTTCAGATAGTCCTTGACAGTTCTGTGAGTAAATCCTTAACGGTTCAGATGTCAAATCGAACTGTCTCTATGAATCCATACCCAAAATGAGCCATACTGAGAAAAGTGTGCAGGAGCAGAAACGGAAACCATAACCAAAATACTTACAGTATAAAGAATATTAAAAAAACTACCTACCAAAAAGGTGATCATTTTCCGGTATGCTATTAATGGTACCTCTGCAGTGATATTCATTTCATTTTATTTTGAGTTAACCAAAAGTGTAACTCCAATTGTTTAGGAGATATGGCAAATCATAATTTTGACCTTTGACCTTGGGGTCATGTTGAGGTCAAGGTCACAAAAAAGTTGCCCACCGCCATTCACACTCCTTGCACCATCCACATACAAAGTTTCAAAGTATAACTTCAGTGGTTGCAGAGGAGTTCCAATCACAAGAAACGTGACGGACGGACGGACTGGCGGATGGACAGACGCCAGAGTGAACTGTGGTACGAAAATATTATACCCGATATTTCGTCGAAAAAGCGGGTACAAAACAACTATCCCACATTATTTCTTATGTGGAGGATTTTGAGGTCATATGTTAATATTCTATATACAGTCGAACCTCGATGGCTCGAACCCCTTTGGGACCATGAAAATTTATTCGAGACAGCGGTAGTTCGAGCCACTCTAGGCCACTGCCCAGAGGCATAACAAGATACTTTTGAACATCTTTCGATGTTGTATAATGAAAATGTTTGCTGTGTGTACTCATTAGAATCGCCTCACCGAGGCGACTCTAATGAGTATACACAGCACACATCCACAAGACAAAAGACCCAAATCCCCCAATCATCCCCCACCACTTCTTATCTTGAGGATTTTCCTAGGGGCTCAAGTATGAGTTCGACCCAGCCATGGTAAACGGGCCATCGGTGTTCGAGCCATCAAAGTTCTACTGTACATCTCAAACTCTATATCACTATTATGAGTGTCTAAGGCAAAAAAAGTGTCCAGGGCATCGACCTTGTTAGATATATAACTGTGTCACATTCAGTTAAACATGCGCAGCTTATATAGAAAAACTACAATTATCTATACTGCCTATGGCCACTTCCACATAAAAACCACAAATCCTAAGGTTCCATCCTTTATACCATACTATATCTAAAAAAGCGCCACACAAACTTACCAATGGTGGAACACTGACATTTTTGTAAACAATCGTGAAAAAAAAAAAAACGTTTTAAATGTCAAATGATAAATAGAATCTTGCATTCGTGCTCATGCATTATTGAATTCATCAAACTCGTTGAGGAAAAGCGATAAAATGCTCGGCACAGCCTCGCATTCTATCCCTTTTCCTCAACTCGCTTAATAAATTCAACAATACATGGACACTCATGCAAGATCCTCTATAACTGTGAATTTTTGTGGATAGTTTTTACTGCCTTTTCAAAAACAATATCGCCCATTTCAAGCGTAACATTTATCAACGGCAGGCAAAGGCTTAACTAATGCTGTTCATAACCCGAGCAAATCTAATAATTTTTAATTCAGCTACTTGGACTTAATTAATTTTGTTAGCCCTTATAAAGAATGTGTGAGTCAGCCGTCTTTAAAACAAAAAGTGGCTCTAAATTGCACAAGGCAAACCCCATTCCAAATAAGGTCTAAAAGATGTATAAGTTACCAAGTCAAATTTATTGGTAAATTAGACGGCAAACCCACAGATTCTCCTGGCTGGCTTTCAAAAATATTCAGTCAACTCATAAACATACATATCCCCATCGTGCTGGACACTAAAACCCCGCCTCTACACACAGTGTAGCTCCAGATCAGATGGTCTCTAAGGGCTTCTCAGAAGCCATCCGATCAGGGTCCACACTGTCAGTTATGCCACCACAACGAACCAGAGAAGTAAATTGTATCAGACATCCGGAAAGGCTGAAACTCAGCAATGGGTGTCTCACTAACTGATGTAGCAGGATAGGGGCCAGCATGTCCATACACCAAAATTTCATTTAACCCATTTTGCACCAGAAACCCCCAAATGGGCATCCGGTAAACAGTACAGGCCCAAAATCAAACGCCGCAGAACGCGGCATCCGATCAGGACCTACACCGTCCGCAAAATGCTCAGCCAGTTTCCAAATAGACCCTGAAGAAAACACACCTTGACATCTCTAACTTTTGAAGTGAACTCCTGCTATATACATGGAGGAAAACTCCAATTGGTACAAAAAGGGTCAAATGTGAATATTTCAAAACTCTAATGGAGGAGTTTGACAAATATGGTCCCACTGCAATAAATGCAGCTGCCGCAACCGCAATCCGTGATAACTGCAGAATAGTTCCCCCACTTCTGCATATAAATCCATGCTGTGGGTACTCACCCGAACCACCCCACCGAGGCCATTCCAATGAATACCAACACCTAGATCTTCATAGAAAACAGGCATAAACCATCACAAAACATCCACCCAATCTGCTGCTATGGTTTCATGATGATAATATAATAAATATCAAAATTCACTTCATCATAAATGGGAAATTTTGTGGAACATAGACTTACTTCTGAATGTGCCATCCATTACACAGCTAAAATGAAATGCCTAGGCAAAACTGGGGAGTCTCTCTGCAACTCTTTCAGTATATAAAACCAACTGAAGGTCAATGTCTAAACTCGGGCAAAACTATACATATTTTCTGTACATAAGACCAAATTAGGACCAAACCTAAAATGTTTACACAGTCTACGATATGGCTGGACGATTATTCGTATAAATTTCACAAAACTAATTATCATTGCTGATTTGCTTGTAATTAATAGTTCAATAAGTACAATTAACAACCCAAAGTTGTGCTTGTAGTAGCTAAATGAGTGGCAAACAGTGCAGACCCGAATGAGATGCCGGATTCTGCGGCACCCCATCTGGGTCTAATTGCTTGCTCAGACCTGTCTGCCCAAAACACACATGGCAAAGTTCAACACAGTTGAAAACTGCAAATCAGGATCGATCCCCATATGAAAGATAGTTACTGAGTTACGTGTACATTTATTAATGAGTCAGACAGCAAACCAACAAATTTCCCTGGCCGCCTACAAATCTATTCAGTAAATTCTTAGACATCCATACCCCCATCGTGCTGCACGCGAAAACCCCATCCCAACAAATATTGTAGATCCAGATCCGACGGCCTCCGAGAGCTTCATCTCGGAAGCCATCTGATCAGGATCCACATTTTAGTTAAGTCAACATAACGAACCAAACAATAAATTGTAACAGACAACCAAATATGTAAAAACTCAGCATTGGGAAAATCTCAACCAACCGATGCAGCAGGATAGGGGCCGACATGTCTATACTTCAAAATTTAAAAGGAAGCCTCGGTAGTGCAGTGGCCGCGCCACTCGCCTTGCAAACCAGGGATCGCAGGATCGATCACGGGCCCCCCAAGACTTCCGGACGGGTCTTCAAATCGCGGCCTCGCCCCCCGCACGACCTCAGCCGCCGGTGAGACGTAAAACCAAAACACTCACTCACTCATTCAAAATTTAAAATGCAAATATTTCAAATCTCTGATGAGTTAGACGTATAATGTTCCCATTACAACAGATACGGCCACTGTATCCGTGATAACTGGAGGTTAGTCCCCCCAATCACTGCTTACCGGCCCATGCTGCGGGTACTCATCTGAACCACCTCAGCGAGGCGGTCCAAATGAAAACCCGCAACCTAGGTCTCCACAAATAGCTAAAATGAAGAGAACCACCACTCCATGCCATGGCTTATCATGGTTTTCACATATATCTACCATAAACATGGTAAAGAAACTCAACCATTTCTCAAATCTCAAAGAATAAGCAATGTCACACTGGTGTGTTATCACAGTGTAGCCACAGATCAACCTGGTCCAAAAAACAGTCCAATCCCACTGCAACAAAAACATCAAATGCCAACCTTACCGGCTCTATATGGCAATACATTTTATTCTAATTTGTACCGGAAACCCTATAATAGGCATTTGGCTAACAGGACAGATGTCGTAAAATGTGGAACCTGATCCGGACCCACACAGTTTGCAAAACGTTTTGCCACCCTCCAAACTAACTTCTGATCCTGCTTAATTTTATGAATAAAATGCACCTACACCCTGTGCCATAGCTCATAACAAGATTTTCATGTTTACACACTGGTAGGCAAGTATGTGTCAAGTAAGAGCTGCGAATCTTGCAATAAACTGTAAATATTTAGCTTAAGATACTAGAATCATGTCACGAGACAACAACCCTCAATGTATATGCGGACAACAATGGATAAGGTGGATACATGTAAATGTACCTTTGAACTCCATCTGGTCAGCCATAAGAAATGTGAATGCTTGCCGTCTTTTAAAATAAAATTAGCCCTAAATTGCAAACTGCAAATCAGGGTTGATCCCCATGTAAAAGATAGTTACTGAGTTACAAGTATATTCCATTATTAATGAGTCAGACAGCAAACCAACAAATTTCCCTGGCCGCCTACTTATCTATTCAGTAAAATCTTAGACATCCATACCCCCATCGTGCTGCACACGAAAACCCCATCCCAACAAATAGTGTAGATCCAGATCAGACGGCCTCCGAGAGCTTCATCTCGGAAGCCATCTGATCAGGATCCACACTTTAGTTAAGTCAACATAACGAACCAAACAATAATTTGTAACAGACAACCAAATGTGTTGATACTCAGCAATGGGAAAATCTCAACCAACTGATGCAGCAGGATAGGGGCCGACATGTCTATACTTCAAAATTTAAAATGCAAATATTTCAAATCTCTGATAAGCTTGATGTATAATGTTCCAAATACAACAGATACGGCTACTGTATCCGTGATAACTGGAGGTTAGTCCCCCCAATCACTGCATACTGGCCCATGCTGCGGGTACTCATCTGAACCAGCGAGGTGGTCCAAATGAAAACCCGCAACCTAAGTCTCCACATATAGCTGGGTGAAAAGAACCACCACCCCATGCCATCGCTTAACATATGATTTTCCTGATATCTACCATAAGCATGGTTAAGAAACTCAGCCATTTCTCAAATCTCAGAGAATAAACAATATCACACTGGTGTGTTATCGCAATGTAGCCGCAGATTAACCTGGTCCAAAAACTGTCAGATCCCACTGTACCAAAAACAACAAATGTCAACCTTACCGGCTCTATATGACAGTACATTTTAACCCATTTTGTACCGGAAACCCTATAATAGGCATTTGGCAAACAGTGCCGGCCCAGGCCAGATGTCATAAAATGTGGAACCTGATCAGGACCCACACTGTTTGGAAAACGTTTTACAGTCCCCTCCAAACTAACTTCTAGTCCTGCTTATTTTTATGAATAAAATGCACCTACACCCTGTGCCATAGCTCATAACAAGATTTTCATGTTTACACACTGGTAAGCATGTATGTGTCAAGTAAGAGCTGCGAATCTTGCAATAAACTGTAAATATTTAGCTTAAGATACTGGGATCATGTCACGAGAAGACAACCCTCAGTGTATATGCGGACAACAATGGATAAGGTGGATACATGTAAATGTACCTTTGAACTCCATCTGGTCAGCCATAAGAAATGTGAATGCTTGCCGTCTTTTAAAATAAAATTAGCCCTAAATTGCAAACTGCAAATCAGGATTGATCCCCATGTAAAAGATAGTTACTGAGTTACAAATATATACATTTATTAATGCGTCAGACAGCAAACCAACATATTTCCCTGGCCGCCTACATATCTATTCAGTAAATTCTTAGACATCCATACCCCCATCGTGCTGCACACGAAAAACCCATCATAACAAATAGTGTAGATCCAGATCAGACTGCCTCCGAGAGCTTCATCCCGGAAGCAATCTGATCAGGATCCACACTTTAGTTAAGTCAACATAACAAACCAAACAATAAATTGTAGCAAACAACCAAAATTTAATATGTTAATACTCAGCAATAGGAATATCTCAACCAACTGATGCAGCAGGATAGGGGCTGACATGTCTATACTTCAAAATTTAAGATACAAATATTTCAAATCTCTGATGAGTTTGACGTATAATGTTCCCATCACAACAGATACGGCTACTGTATCCGTGATAACTGGAGGTTAGTTCCTCCAATCACTGCATACCAGCCCATTTTGCGGGAACTCATCCTAGCCACCTCAGTGAGGCGGTCCGAATGAAAATCCGCAACCTGGGTCTCCACATATAGCTGGATGAAAAGAACCACCACCCCATGCCATGGGTTAACATATAATTTTCACATATATCTACCATAAACATGGTAAAAAAAAAAACTCAGGCATTTCTCAAATCTCAGAGAATATACAATGTCACACTGGTGTGTTGTATCGCAGTGTAGCCACAGTTCAACCTACTCCAAAAACAGTCAGATCCCACCCTACCAAAAACAGCAAAGGTCAACCTTACCGGCTCTATATAGCAATACATTTTACCCCATTTTATACCGGAAACCCTATAATAGGCATTTGGCAAACAGTGGCGGCCCTGGCCAGATGTCCTAAAATGTGGACCCTGATCCGGACCCACACTGTTTGCAAAATGTTTTGCCACCCACCAACTAACTTCTGGTCCTGCTTGCTGTATAAATGTCATTTGACGTTTCACCTGTAGCAATTCTGAATTCGAAGACAACACAATCCGAAACCCTGAGGGCCTCGAATCCGAAATGGACGCCTGCAAGATTTCATATGGTACAAAACTGGTCAAATAAAATGTTGTACCTGTCTATTGTGAACAATACAATTACAATGTCAACATAGAAATTCCAATACACATTTTCATCCATTTTCATTTTATACTCCGTGTCAATGTGAGGCTTTCACTGTGTAAAAACCAGCATCATTGCATAAATTCTTATTTCTGGACCTATTTACTAGATTTTCATTAGCACCTAAAAAAAAATGAATGAATCACAATTTGATTCATTTTATGTGTAGTTTTAAAATAGAGTAAATTACAAACTTAGACTGGTAAACTTTTAAGATTTACTGAGTATTAAACTGCGACTGCATACATCTATTATGCGGTAAATCGTAAAACCTTCCTTTTGGGTTCCACGTTTTATCTTGTACCACTGACCTATATTTGGCCCTGTATATGCCTAGCGAAAATACTGTCATAGCTCCAGATAAGAGGGGGATAGATTCACAAATCACTTCTATCCTGCCTTGAAAAACACATGCCCTGGGTACCCATTGGGCGTGTCTCACTGAGGCAATTCCAATGAGCACCAACAGCACACACTCCCATGCAGAAATAGGCAAAAATATGAGTACTGTTGAATGGAAACAAAGCTTTATCTGGGAGGCTATGGTATCAATATAATCAACTTACAGAGCTGTATGTTATTTGACATGTCATCAGTATCAATTCTGGTACTAATTCTAATCAGTTGCTCTTAGTGTAGACATTTGTAGATAAAAAAAAAAAAAAAAAAGGTCTAGTGAGCATGGTTATGTAAGTTACTTTAAAAAATTATATATGGCTCTTAGTTATGGAAAAAAGAGAGAGAAACATATATTAAGCATATCAGAGATACCGTAAATATCACAAAAAAAAGGGACGTCTCTCCACGAAAACACGGCTGTATAATTTTGATCCACTTGCACCCCACCTACATATAGTAAAACTGGGGTTTACCGGGGTAAACTATACCCCTCCTATCCCAACCCGCACACGACTACTGGTAAACCATTTAGACCGTCCATGCTACCGTCCATGCTAATAAACTCTGTTGGTTTCATTGGGCGACAGGGCTTGAGATGTCATTTCATCTCAGTGTCGGGTAAAAGTCCCACAAAGTTGGAAGCAACGTCTCAAAAATGACCTTAACAGTGTTGACGGGGAGGTTAAACCTCAAATTAAACAAAACAAACAAAATTGATAGCCATATTTTTTAGAGCTCATATTTTCCAAGCATGTAGTGGATTTGCTTCATATGAGCAAGCCGGCTACCTGGAAAGGGGTCAGCTTATATGGACATTGCTCTTGCAACTGCATGTTAGTCAAAAATCCAATGATAATGATGATAATGATGATAGATCACTACTTGGATAGTTCAATATTTCTTCATCCTATATCCTAGGATGTAGTGTAGCTGTGGTGGCTGGTTCCTGTCTCACATGGTCAAAAAACCCAAATATAGGGCCCTGGGGCCAGTTGTTCAAAGTATCGTTAGCTTAATGAGCTTGACAGTGATCATATTGTTAACTCTTCTAGCAAGTACAGTATCGTAAATTTTGGTATTTTTGCTGAAAAAATGTGAGCAGCTTTTGCGGATTCAAAAGCTGCTCACATTTTTTCAGCCAAAATTTCGAGATATTTGCCATATTTAATGATCGAAGTTTTAACGATATGTTAACTAACGACATCGTTAGTTTTGAACAACTGGCCCCAGTTGTTCAAAGCATCGTTAGGTTAATGAGCTTTTTAGTGGGTAGTAGCGGAATGTTAACTGTTCTAGTAAGTACAATATCTAATACAGTGGTATTTTTGCTGAAAAATGTGAGCAGCTTTTGCAGATGCAAAAGCTGTTTACAGTTTTTCAGCAAAAATACTAACATATTTGCCATATTAAATGATCAAAGTTTTAATGCTGCATTAACTAACGGCATTAGTTTTGAACAACTGGCTCCAGGTTTTCTTAGGACATATCAAATCCTGTTTACTGGGAAAAATTAGAAGAATGTCATCTGCTGAAAAAATTATCCAGCATGCAGAGCATTAAATAAATTTTTGCTGTTGCAGGAGAAGAATCAAGCATCTCAAACGCAAACAATGACGAGTCATGGTCTGCTGCGGAGTCTTCTTACGAGCTTGAGCCAAAAGGATTGTGAGGTGAACGCACCGATCTCAGCGGGCACACTTCTACACGGACAAGAACTACTCAATGCTCTCAACAAGGCTGCTAATTCATGTGCCTAAAATTACGAGAAAAAAACTCAGGGTTCCAGTTGGGGCTGCGAGTTCTGAAAACTGGGCATTTTCTATGAAACTTGACAATTCGGTAACAGATGTCTGAAAATAGTATTAAATATTGTGTATTTAGACATGTAGATCAGTCTGGGATGATATTCCCAAAGTATTATTCTATTCTGTTCATTGTTACTGAAGCGTAAGTGTATAGTTTGTTCAAGCTTAATGAATATGTAAATATTTTGAAACTGCGACTTAAGGATGGATGGTTCGTCTTCAGGAAAGCGTTCAGGTCTGAATCCAAATTAGACCTCTATTTGAGAAGTAATGTACTAGTTTAAGAGGAGTAACGAAGGTATTTTTGGGGATAGTTCTTCTTATACCTTCATTAACCCTTGAGACGCCGAGAAACACTACATCTGAAAATGTCGTCTGCATATGTTGTCTGCTGATTTTTTTTGCAAACTGTTTAAAAATATCTTTGCATACAGGCAAACAGTGTGGGCCCAGATCAGACTGCTCCTGTAGGAGCAGTCCGATTTGGGTTCACACTGTTTGAAAAAAAATTCTTTTAAGGTAACTGGCAGACGGCAAAGCTGACAACAATTGTCGTGATTGGCATTTTATGGGTTAAAACCTATATTTTGGGTACTTGTAATCGCCTTCTTGAGACAATTCTAACAAGTACCTACATGATTTGTTTCTTACAAGAAAGAAAGAAGTATCTTTGTTATTTCTCCTCACCTGGATCCATGGGGAGATAACCGTTACGATAACGTATCCTTGCGAAATAGTGCGTTCTTTTATATCTCTAAAACGGTCAAGTTTCTGAGGAAAAATTGTGATGTTATGCTTAGCTATGCTCAAACCATAGGTTGTGGTTACTCGTTAGAACAGCCTGATTACCCACGACCTATGTCATGGAGCAGAAATAAGAAAAATAATGTATACCCCTGTAAACATCATTTTTCTCTATATAAAGTTGGGATTAAGGGGGTGCTCATTCCATGGACTTGTTAATGTGATGATCGTGTTGTGGTTGCATGTTGGAATTGGCTCATCGAAGCAGTTCTAATTAGTAACCACAATATGATGTTTGCAAAGACGGTATAAAACAAAGTAACCATTAATTATCCCCCTTGGAGTCTATTGGCTGCTCTTGAGAATTGAGCATATTCAGAATTCAAAGTTAAGCATAAAACATTAAGCTTATAATAAATAAATATTTCTGCTTTTCCAGAGAATTAGTAAAATAATTTGCTATTTGCTTGATGGTAGCTATAGATACAATAATAAAACTGCTGAATTTTCAGAATGGCAAAAATCTTTTTACTACCAAAGTCGTACTCCGCAAGCTTAGTCACAGCTGTCACAGTCCTAAAGAGCAAGTTCTTTCCTTGATAAGTGGACCCCTTTCGACATGGGAGACAAAAATACTTTGTGAAAGAGGTGTATTCATTCCTATTTTCAGAGTTTTATCATGAGATGATATAAAAAGGGGACATTAGCCTTTTCATTTAAACCTTATCCTGCTGAATATTTTAATTAGCCACACCCATTTCTTACTATCAGCCAATCAGATTACAATGATACAATGTTTTCCTTCCAATTCAGAAACTGAATGACAAACAGTGTAGATCTTGATCACATGGCTTCTTCTTCAGAAGCCATCTGATCTAGATCTACACTGTTTGCAAAAGTAGGGGTAGTCCTGAACAGCAGGTTAAGAGTTGAGGAAAAATTACTTTAGACATGTTTACAAAATACAAAACAACAAAAATGCAGGACACAGATGAGACATGAAAAAAAAAAAACACTGAACTGGGGATAGGATACAGCGAGACATGAAAAAGATTATAACCACCAGAAAATTCAGAGAAACATGAATTATGCTACGTTAATGTGATTTATAGTATAGAATATTCCAGTAGATGTGATAAATTCTGTTCAGATGTTAACCCATTTAGTACCGGAAACCCAAAGCGGGTAGTTGGCAAACAGTGCAGGCCCAGATCAGACGCCGCAGAACGCGGCGTCTGATCAGGGCCTCCACTGTTTGCTAAAAGTTCAGTCAATTTCCAAATATATTTTGATTAAAAAACACCACCTGACACCCCTGAATTTTGAAAAGAGCTCCTGCTATATATAAGGTGGAAGGTTCCATTTGGTACAAAAAGGGTTGAGCACAAGCTATTAATGAGACTTCTGTTAATTGTTAGGCAGATTGTTAATTGTTAGGCAATTTCTTTTAATGACGCTGTCTGTAATTATCGTAAACTTTCAGACACGTGATCCAGCTTTTGGTAATTTTCCTCAACTTCGTTCGACTGGTTGGCATCCAGATGTGTGTCAGAATGGCAAGCTATGTAGGTCCTGATCAGACGGCTCCAAATGGAGCCATCTTAACAGGGTCTACATTGTTTGCCCGCCGATCTGGCCGAGTGTTTGCAGTAATTGATGGTATCGAAGAATTGTAGTTTTATTAATGCCCATTAAATGAACTTCAGAACTTGTGAGTTGTGTTCAGGAGTGCCATGGAAATATTTGATATAAAAAAAAAAATGTAGTGTGGTCCTTTCAGCCCACTTTAACCATTGTCTTGCTGAATAAATGAATTCTGCCAAGCCCATTTCTAACTGAAATGCTGTGCCCCGGATCATTTTCCCAGATATCCCTCATTTTGTAGACTTTTGTTATGGGTTCTGTTTGGAATTACCTTGCATAACCAATCTGATAGTTACCTAGGGTATACAAAGATCTTCCACCAGTGGTCATTACAAATGAAATTTATGAAGCAAGCCTTTGGCGAGTTTCATACATTTCATATGAATCGGGCCTCTTTGGCCTAGTGGATAAGCGCGCTGACTCTAAATCATTAGGTCTATCACCGCTGTAGTTCGAGCCTGGCTCGGGTCACGTGAGAGGCCAAGTTCTGCAACAGTAGGCCAGGTGTTTTTTCTCCAGGTACTCCAGTATTTGCCCACCTCTGATTAACGATCAGCTGGATATGAGTGAAATAATCTTGAAAGGGCTGTAAAACAAACAAACAAAAAATGCATATGAAATGACCAGGAGTATAAAATTGTGTTTTATCATATAATGAGCTTAAGGGGTACACCTTAAGGTACACCTTCAGGGGAGGCAACTCCTGCAAAAGTATTTTTGGGACAGAGCTTATAGAAAACCGAACAGGAAGCTCCGAAAGTTGTTTCCCTTTGAAAAATGGCGGAACAATCTGCCAGGTGTTCCCATTCCCGGTAAATTGGATTTTATTGCCGAAGAATTTAACATGAATTTCAATAGGGTTGTCACAGAGGACGTTGTGTCAGAGAGAGGTACAGAAAGTAATACCAAATTAGTCCCTCAGACTAATGTGTAACTTCCAGAATAAAAACCAGAAGTCCTTCCCTTCTCTTTCAAATAGAAGCTTGTTATATGTTGTTTTGTTTTTGTTTTGGATGTGCTGTACATTTTCTTGAGCACTGTAAATAATTCATAGAATAAACTTAACATCATTGTATTACCAAATGTGATCTGCCATTTTCTCATTTGACCGGGTCATGAGGTAATTTTTTATGCTCAGTTGAGTATGAAATTGTATTCTGCTCATAAATATTAAATGCCAACTGATGTTGGCACCTTAATATATTTGAGCTGATTTTTCTTCGCTGATTTGAACAGGCAAAAAACTTTTTTCTTTGGTACACCGAGACCTGGCTTTTGCTTTGGACCACAACAAGAGTGTGCGTATGAAGAGGTTTGAAGTTTGTTAATGTTTGAGCAGTACAAATTTCCTGTTCATTAAAGTTTTAAAGCCTTATGGTGAACTGAATGGTATTTGTGAGCCATCATTTAATGGCAACAATGCTATTAACGCTTTGGTTGCTGGGTAATTTTTTTTTTCCAGCAGATATTCTGAAATAGTTTTCTTATGTTTCTCAGAAAACAGGATTTGACATCTTATGCAAATTGTCTCCATAGGAGACAATTTGCATGAGATATCAAGTCCTGTTTATTATTACAGTTTGCATGAGATTTCAAGTCCTGTTATCTGGGGAAAATAAGAAAAATAAGAATTTGCCGTCTCCTGAAACAGCCCAGAGAATGATAAAGGTTAAAAGACTTTATTTTCAGGCAAGCCTCTGTCATCCAATGGCTTAAAGCTCAGGCTGTTTTTAATTCTGGGCTTCTTATAAATTACAGCTTGTTCGTTTATGAAAGCCCAGGTCCTGAGTTTCTAAAACGTTTTTTTCTGCTCAGCTTAGTTGAGCATGAAGTGCTGCTCATTAATACCGAAATACCAAGAAATAAGACTTTGTCAGAGTTCAGATCAGCACAGAAAATGTATTTGTCCTGCTAATAAATATGAAGTTGCCAACAGATATATTTAATGAGCAGGACTAAGTTTATGCTTACCTGAATATGATAAATGTTTTATAACCGGAGGTCCAGTTTATGAATTGGACAAATTTCATGCCCAACTGATTTGAACATGGAAGTCAAGCTTTCTTTACTTAAGATGCCATGGAAAAATGCTTCTGAAAATGTCGTCTGTTTATGTCGTCTGCTGCATCTTCTTGCAAAAGGTTTATAACGTATTTTTGCATGCAGGCAAGTAGTGTGGACACTGATCAGACTGCCCTTGGAGGAGCAGTCTGAGCTTGGTCCTCACTGTTTGCAAAAAAAATGACTTAAAGATGAACAGCAGACGACAATCGTTGTGATTGACATTTTGTAGGTTAAATTGACATGCATGGCCAGTACAGGTGTTATGCAAAGTTGTGCATGAAAAATATGATAAAAAAAAAAAGTATAATCTTGGAACCTGTTTTTCTTGTGGGCGAGATTTTCCTGTTAAGGGCATATTTGATGATAATTTTAGGACTGTTTGAACTCTTTCTGACCTAGTGATTCGGATGTATAGCCTGTCAGCCATATGAGTGACAATGCAAGGTCATATGATTGTATGGTTTAAGACGTTAGTCATACAGTAAATGGCCAATAAGGAGTGTAAGCTATGTGTTCATATAGGAAAACGAAAAGTTGTCTTAAAATTACCACATATGCCTTTAGCAGATAATTGTGTAAATATAATAAAGGGTAAAGCCGATGCTCCGACCAACTTCATGTATACATGTTTGAATTAGAAATCTTTCTTTACATAAAATCTATGCTTTTAAAACACCAAGGAAAGTTTGTAAGCAGAGTATGTTCAGTTTTTCGTATTTTTACTTGACAGTTCATGTAAATTCACATGAAATGACAAGTATGATTTGCTCTCAAAAAAATCAGACTGGACATCTTCCAGTAGACCATTCACTTGAAATGACAAGTATGGTTTTCTCTGAAGAATAAGGAGAAGTATTTGAAAATGACATCAGCAAGGGTTGTGATTGGTGGATTTAGGGATAAGAATTTTTTTAGCACAACCTTTCAATAAATAGCTTTATTGAATTTTTATCAGCTTAGCTGTATGTTTTCATAATTATCTGCTGATTTGTATATAAATTCCAAGCCTAATTTTACGATAGCATAATGATTCTTCATTGAAAAGTACTTAGGTTCTTGATGGGCCAGTGTTCCCATTTTTGTCACACCTACTTTTTAAGCATGGTGTGAAATAGGAGTCAGATTTTCCATCGGTTGGTTTGTCCATCTGTTTGTCGATACGTCAACATTTGAGACGGACCTAGTGTCAACCAAAATGATCAGGCCCAATTCTGACGACATTACAAAAACACGCCTGTATAATTTTGACCCACTTTTGTATAGTAAAACTTGGGTTTACAGGGGTAAACCTTATTTTTCTTATTTCTGCACTGAAATATAGATTGTGGGTTCTCGTTAGAACCGCCTTGATGAGGCGGTTCTAACGAGTACCCACAATCTATATTTTGAGCAGCAATAAGAAAAATATCACATTTTTTCATCTTAAAATTTTCGATTTTCTGTGGTAAAATTTACAATGTATTTGTATAGGTATGTTTTTATAATGAACTATAATAATCATCACAGGTGTGACGTAACCTTTTGCAGGATTCTTGTTCACAAAATCATGTGAATAACAGAAATATTGGAAAATAATATAACTTTGAGCCAGGCTGCAAGAACATTTAATTTTTAATGTGAATGCTCAGCAAAGGCTCAGATCAGACTGCTTGCACGCAGTCTGATTAAAACCATGACTGCATCAAGATTCAGTGGACCCAAGTCTGTCAGTATGGCAGACTTAAGTGGCTCCAAGCATGCTGATTTGTGTCACCGCCAGTCGGAAGATGTCAAAAATGCATCTCCTTGTGGTACGCTTTATGTTCATTTTGGGTTATGAATTTTTACTAGATTGCTGTGGGCTGAAGTATAAATGAATTTTGACAAAAATATTGTCAGAATCATGTCTAATCCTTTGAAGTTCATTTTTGAATAGTTTTCATATTTATATATTTTTGTCTGATTTAGGGCAATATTTGTGTATGTGTGGTAAATGAAGATGAAATATGTGCTATTAGATGTTACAGCTGTTGTTTTCCGCTGTAGATAGTTAGTTTTAGTTGAACAAAAAAAAAATAAAAAATAAAAAACTAATAATAATGATAGTCTGTGTCCACATGGACAGTCTAGAATTCAGCACTGGAATTTGACATTGCTGTCGGACACTTTGATGTCCACACTTACCAAACTGTCAACTTGGACATTTCCAGCTATCAAATTCGACAAATAAATTGAAACTGTCCCCATTATCAATCTTGTCGAATTTGACACAATCAAATGTGACAAGGCGGATTCAATGGACACGTCCTAACTAAGAGTGAAAAAAATGTCATAGCCAATGAAAACATTAAAAAGGAAATATATACATGTATAAAACATTACAAGGAACATAAACAATATGGAGAAGTCTGATTGTAAATAATATGGACAAATATGTAAATAGACACAAAAAACGTGAGAAAAAAAGAAAAAATGGAAAAACAGGAAAAAATGAAGAAAAATTAGTAAAATGTAAAAAAAAAAGTAAAATAGGAAAAAAAAAATAGATAAATAAAACTAAAACTAACCTGTTGCACATATTACATCGTTAGCATGAACTTGCTGTCAAACAATTGTTTGAACTTTTTTTTCTCTCATATTGAATATATGTTATATGTTGCTTTGGCACTACATATATACAGACAAGACATTAGTCAGTGTCTTATAGTGAGTCAGTATAATGTCCATTATAGCATATTATCTTTACTCTAGGTAACTTTATAAGAATCTTGTATGGGTGTGACGGATGGATGGGCCTCTTAGAGGATCTAAGCCTGCTCAGGCAAAGCGGTGCGAGTCGGCCCGTCCATGCTTATAAACACTATTGGTTTCATTGGGTGGCAGGGCTTGAGATGTCATTTAATCTCGATGTCGGGTAAAAGTCCCACAAAATTGGAAGCAATGTCTCCAAAATGACCTTTACAGTGTTGATGGGGACGTTAAACCTCAAATCGAACAAAACGGGTGGATGGAAATTGTCCCGAGGGTCACTGTCCGGCATCCTGAGGGACGGATTTTTCTGTCCACCCTTCACACCCATACAGGATTCTTTTTCTTGCATTCCTTCCATTTCTTAGTGCAGATTTTAATGCTGCAGTCACTTCCCTACCGACGTCCGCCATATTTTGATGACACTACAGGAATGTTTAGTGACGTCACGTAACATGCTGTGATGTCAACCTTAACAACCCACTAAAAGGTGTCCGAATTATTGGGGTTAATACAGTAAAGTATTTTATACTCTCACAAGATCCTATATTTGGTCATAATCTGTCTAGGTTCTGTTCATCTGTAGTGCTAAGCAATCCTGGTTTCTTAAGCTGAATGGATACACCAGGTACATTGTCTGCCATTTTTAAGGGTCATTCAACCAAAAAGTAATAATACTGCAGCAGCTTCACTGCTCTTGTACAGTTGACTATCAGAGACCAATAAAGTTAACCAAAAGACGCCAATAAAAAACTACATCTGAAAATGCCGTCTGCTTATGACGTCTGCTGAATCTTCTTGCAAACTTTATAAAAATATTCTTGCACACAGGCAAACAGTTTTGGCCCAGATCAGAATGCTTCTACAGGAGCAGTCTTCTCTGGGTCCGCACTGTTTGCAAAAAATACTTTTAAGATAACCCGCAGATGGCAAATCAGATGACAATTGTTGTGATTGGTGTTTTATGGGTTAAAACTGAAAATTAAAGGTTTTGCACACTGACAGACAGTAATGATAAAGAATCCACAAAAACGGAACATTGGCAAACAGTGTAGCCCGAGACCAGATACCACAGTACATGATATCTGATCAGTATTTACACTGTAGGAATTTAATGGTTAAACAGTCTAGGTCCAGATTTAGGACTTTTTTGCAGCCTACCCTCCAGGACAATCAACCCACTGGTGCCAGCTTTTGAGACAGTATGCATTTCTACAGACATATCCAATTCGAAATTGGGTTAATCTTAAAGGAATGAAGCTGAATTTTTCCTTGAGAGTTACTTTGAAGCAAATCCTTTCCTTTTACTCTAAAGATGCCAAGAAGTCCTGCATAGGAAAATGTCATTCACTGCATCTTCTTATAAACTTTAAAAAATAATTTTTTTGCAAACAGGCAAACAGTGTAGACCCTGATCAGTCTGCTCCAATGTTTGCAAACATGACTTTTAATCATCAGACATTTGTTGTTTTTGGCATCTAAAGCCTTTTATTAAGGGGAAACGGACCACATGGCAGATTTTTCCACGATATTTCAAAGGGAGACAACTTACAGGACTTCCTGTTTGCTTTTCTGTGAGCCCTGTCCCTCTGAAAAACTGAAAAAGGGATCAACTCTTTAAGAGTTGACCCCTATTGACATGGGAGACAAAAATACTTTTGCAGAAGTTGCCTCCCGTGAAGGTGTTCCCATTCCCCATAAGGGAGACAAGAACTTTCTCCCAAAAGATGCCTCATTTGTGTATCCATTTACCTTAAATTGTGGTGACCACAAAATATTTCAATATCACCATTCACAGCTCATTCTATTTCATCATCCATCAGTGTAATGCATGTATGTAATAATTATGTTAGGCGTAAGGTGATTGGTGGGTAGTGTCACATGATCAGTCAAAAATTATCCACCATATCTGATATCAGATAGGCATACCTATTTAAATAGGATGTTATTGTGATTATTGTTATTTAACGGTCAAAACAAGAACATGTTTCTGAAAAATGATTGCTAATAGCAAAATTTAGCGAGTTTATGTTATGAACTTTGTTCTGAGAAAAACAGAGCCTTACTTACTAAACTGAGCCTTTACTGGTTTATAGTTTAAGAATCTTACATGGGTGTCAGGGGTGGATAGAAAAATCTATACCTCATGGATAGAAAAATACATCCCTCCAGATCACAGTCTGGCATCAAAAGGCAAGCCGGATACCGTTCTATCTACCTCTCTCACCCATGATACATTGCATAAATTCATTATGGTCTTTATTAATGTTTTGTGCTCAATATACAGGAAGAACTATTGCATTACCTTGGTGTTGGCGTCCAAAACTGTTGATAAGATTTGCATTTTAGTCTTAAAGTTCAGGGGAGACAACTGCAAAAGTATTTTTTCTCCCATGTCAATAGGGGTCAACTTTTAAAAGGAAAGAATTTGCTTCTTTAAGAGTTGACCCCTTTTCAGTGAGAAAAGCAAACAGGAAGTTCGGAAAGTTGTCTCCCTTTAAAAAATAGCAGAAAAATCTGCCAGGTGTTCCCATTCCCCTTAAAAAGTTTATATTTATTGGAACCATGATTTATCAAGTTCATAGAACGATGTCTTTGTAACACTGTTGTTGGGCCATGTTAAACAACCATCCCAGCAGGCACATGACGTAATTGTGACTTCACATCAATGTCAGTGCGACGTGTGCCTGCTGGGATATTGTTTCCAAGCAAAAATGTGAAGAGTATGTAGAAAAACGACCATTTAGTGTCAGTTTTCTCTGTACATTTTTGGGATCCATCTTTAAACTGTGTTATATCAAAAGCCATGTTATAACATCATTATGGTGTATTTCACATGTTGATAGATATTGTTCAAAAGTTTTAAGCACATTTCCTGAAACCCACCGCACATGAGTACTGGTAAACCGCCTGCCCACGCAAAGTGGTGTGAGTAGCACCCTCCATGCATATTAAACCTATTGGTTTCATTGGGCGGCAGGCTTGAGTCAATGTCGGGTAAAAGTCCCACAAAATTGGAAGCAACATCTTCAAAATGACCTATATAGTGTTGATGGGGACATTAAACCTAAAATCAAACAAACAAAACGTTCCCTGCCTTTGCCCATGTCTAGGTCACAAAATTGTTTATGTGTACAGGCAAACCTCAAGCAGACAAGCTACCCTGTCCAATGGTAATTTTTTGTGACATGGTTTAACCCATTTGGTACCAGAAACCCCAAAATGGGTACCCTGGCAAACAGTGCAGGCCCAGATCAAACGCCGCAGAATGCGGCGTCTAATCAGGGCCTACACTGTTTTCAGAAAGTTCGGCCATTTTCCAAATAAATTTTGAAGAAAACACAACCGGACACCCCTAAATTTTGAAATGAACTTGTGCTTTATATAAGGAGCAAGATTCCATTTGGTACAAAAAGGGTTAAAGCAATATATGTTTTTCAACACACTGGAAAATGCATGTAAGAACATGCAAAGCGCACAAGCTGTCATTATTTTTTGAAGTCTATGTTTGAATTTGATAATATAATCATCATTTTTTTTTCAGCATTACTCATATCGTATGGTGCACATGATTATTGGTAGTAAAGTTAGAATGTTAAGATCTTTTTAATACAAAAGGATGAAAAAAAAGGAGAAAATTAAAAAAAAATCTAGGGCCAAGTTGTTCCAAACTAACACTGTCATTACTTAATGGGAATGGATACACCTTCAAGGGAGGCAACTCCTTCAAAAGTATTTTTGTCTCCCGTTTCAATAGGGGTCAACTCTTAAAGGAAAGAATTTGCTCCTGAGGAGCAAATTCTTTCCTTGAAGAGTAAACCCCCTTTTCAGCAAGACTGATCTTGTCGAAAAGCGAGCAGGCAGTCCCGAAAGTTGTCTCCCTTTGAAAAATGGCAGGGGAAAATGTGCCAGGTGTTCCCATTCCCCTTAATGTATCATTGGAAGTTTGATCATTTAAAATGGTCATTATGCTAGTACTTTTGCTTATAAAATAAAATGTGATCCTCTTTATACCGACATTTGATATATCAGAGATTTCGGCCTCGGTAGCTCAGTCAGATGTGCATCTGACTGGTGATCAGGACACGGGTTCGATACCTGCCGGTGTCGGCAACATTCTTTCGTAGAAATTGATCATGAAATCTTTTCTACAGTCATTCTCACCCTTCTGATTCAGGAAGGATAGTTGTCAGTTTCTGGCGAAAGAATGTGCATTGTACTGGTTAACCCCTTTTGTATAAGCCTGCCCAGGAAAAGTGTTGATAGGTAAAATGACCTAAAATAGTTTTGACTGGGCCATTAAACTCCAAAACAAACAAACAATTTCAGTGGAATAGAACCATAGCTAAAAATGGGAAGGGTTAATGGATCTATTCAAGTATACTGAATTTGTTACTCAAAAATCTATTGTTGTGGATATTTGTTAGAATCACCTCGCCGAGGCAATTCTATGTTCACAGCATTTGCTTCTTGGAGTTATTGATTACATATTATACTATTCTATATTGAGATAAATTTTTTATTACGGTAAAGTGTTTGGGAACAAATAGTGTCATTATAACAAGGGTCCGCTGTATCTAATAGATATTTTTACTGGAAAAGGTGAGTAAAAAAAAATGCAAAAGCTACTCACATTTATTCATAAGAAATATTTTGCTTATTTGTCCTATAAATGATCAGTTTTAACAAGATGTTAACCCTCATCTTGCTGAACATGACAACCCCTACATTTGCAAACAGTGTAGATCCAGATCAGATGGCTTTTGGAGAAGCCATCTGATCAGGATCTACACTTTTTGTCACACAGTTTGTAAATTGAATGAATACAGTATGTCAAGTAATTTGATAGTTAGCAATGGGTGTGGCTAAATTCATTCATTCAGCAGGATATGGGTTAACTTATGACAATGTTAGTTTTGATCAACTCGGCCCAGATGCGGATTGTAAATATTGTGTCTGATATTTTACATTGTAATGACTTTTGTGCTCGTCACCTTGTGCCATAATAAATATTAATTTTTAGTACAGGATATATATTTTTGATGAAACAAAAAGAGTACCTTGACACTATTGTACACATTTCTTCAGATATATTATCCTCCTAGGACACCACATAAAGTCCTTGATATGAAGATCGAAAAGTTGCAGTGGCCTTGCACATGGAAATGTGTCCTTGCCTTACCCATGGAAATGTGTATTTTCCAATGGAAATGTGTCCTTACTGATAGGAATATTTGTAATACACATTCTTACACATGGAAATATGTGTCCTTCTGCATGGAAATGTCTTTACATATTGAATTGTGCCCCTTACACATTAAATGTGTCCTTACAGGTGGAAATAGGTGTCCTTGCACATGGAAATATTTGTCTTTGGCATGGAAATGTCCTTACTAATGCAAATGTGCTTCATACACATTAAAATGTGTCCCAACGCATGGAAATGCTCTTGTATTTTAAGGGGAATGGATACAACTTGCCTATTAGCAACCATTTCTGCAAGGGAGACAACTTCATCCAAGACCTCATGGTGGCTTCCTTGTAAATTATGTGTTTCCAGAAATGGGGTCAACTCTTAAAGGAAAGAATTTGCTTCTCAGGAGCAAATTATTTCCTTTAAGAGAAGACCCTATTTAAGGGAGCAAACATTAGTGAAAGGCATTGCCTCTCGTGAAGTTGTATAAATCCTCCTTGTGGTTCGAGCCTCGCTCGGGTCACATGTGAGACGCCAAGTTCTGCAACGGACGGTCAGGTGGTTTTTCTCCGGGTACTCCGGTTTTCGCCCACCTCTGATTAACGATCGGCTCGATATGAGTGAAATAATCTTGAAAGGGCCGTAAAACCAAAACAAAAACAAAAAAAATAAATCCTCCTTATGTTGAGAAGTAACAAGATTTTTTTAGTTTTTTTTTATTATTCGAAAAAATTTATGTAGTGGGTACTGGGTTCAAATCACCCTCAACAAGTACCCACAACATATTGAATGTCCTAGTTACTACCCCTTCTCCTTGGGCTGTGAGCTTGGGTACTCTTTAATTGTTTAATTATTATTTTTTTGTTATTTTCAAACTGAATAACAGTTATAACATGAAGCAAGCAGGCCAGAGTGGTTTGAAGAGATGAAGCATGTACAGAGAGGTTTTCATGCATTAGCATGGTTTATTTTTGTATACAAAAAAATAAGGATATAACGAAGGGCCTGATTGCTATCAAATGAGATTTAACCCTTATCTTGCTGTTCAAGACAACTCCTATCTTTGCAAACAGTGTAGATCCAGATCAGATGGCTTCTGAAGAAGCCATCTGATCAGGATCTACACTGTTTGGCATTCATTTTATGAATTTGTAGCAATAAATTACATCAAGTAATTTGATTGGTTGAGGGTCAGAAATGGGTGTGGCTTAAATGAATATTCAGCAAGATAAGGGTTAATATGTAGTTTCAGAGGTTAGCATGTTTGACAAAAGTCATGTGAAATCTTGTAAATGATAGTCATTGTGGTCATCCATAAAATAAACTATAAAAATAAGTCATTTTTTTTCCTTTTATTTCACACACCTGCTTAGTGCACTAATGCTTGTTTTCTGCCAGAGGCGTGTTAATTTCTGCCAGACACGGGTTGGCAGGCATACCGCAAAATATCTCGACCCACAGGAGTTTGACAAAACTCTTAAGATTTTGGGTCGGGACCTTAGATACAGTAGCCAAAAGCTCTTAAAAGATATACTATTCATTTATTGCCCTTGTCTGAGGGGAATATGATTTGTTCACCTGAGCAGGTAATACTGCCTGAGAGCAATATTACCTGTCAAGGGTGATTTGTTTGATTTGAGGTTTAATGTCCCCGTCAAAACTGTAAAGGTCATTTTGGAGACGTTGCTTCCAATTTTGTGGGACTTTTACCCGACATTGAGATGAAGTGACATCTCAAGCCCTGTCGCCCAATGAAACCAATAGGGTTTATTAGCATGGACGGTCCACCTCGCACCGCATTTCCGGGACAGGCTTAGATCCTCTAGGCGGTTTACCAGTACTAGTGTGCCTCACACAAGGGCAACAAAAGAATTTGGTCTTGAAGAGATTCTTCCAGTGAATGCACTTGTACTTTTGAGCAGTAATGTTTGTTTTGTTGGATTTGAGGTTTAACGCTCCCGTCAACACTGTATTGGTCATTTTGGAGATGTTGCTTCGAATTTTGTGGGACTTTTACCTGACATTGAGATGAAATGGCATCTCAAGCTCTGTTGCCCAATGAAACCAATAGGGTTTATAACCATGGATGGGCCGACTCACACCGCTTTGCCTGGGCAGGCTTAGATCCTCTAAGCAGTTAACCAATAATTGTGTGCGGCTGGCTTCCGCTCTGCGTGGAAGCATCATGCAGCCCATCTATTTCTTCAAGCCCCGATGGACGGGGGCCGTTGAGCACTAATGTCAGAGGGGTATACTGCAGGGGAATATGGTAATTTATTGCTCTGCTCTCGACCAATCAAAATTCTTGAATAGCTTATGAATATTAATGAGGTATAATAAAAAAGATTTAACTCACACCCAAATGGGAACACTAGCAGATAGTGAAGGCCAAGATCAGATTCATATTCTGTGGCATCTGATCAGGACCTGCACTGTTTGCAAAAATGTTAAACAATTTTCTAAACAAGTCTGAAAGAATACTCATTCAGAAAACTATTTTGAAATGGAATTGTCCATCCAGGGGATAATGGCTCAAGAGGGGTATTTGACCCAAAAAGCTGAATTGTATCAAAGTCCCTCTGGCAAGATTACAATCCCACCTTAGTGGGCTGACACTCATAGATGCATAGAACACTACTTCTTGCACACCAGATAAGGGCTTGAAGAAATAGATTGGCTGCATGATGCTTCCACGCTGAGCTGAAACCGACCACACACGAGTACTGGTAAACCACTTGGAGGATCTAAGCCTGCCCGGGCAAAGCGGTGTGAGTCGGACCATCCATGCTTATCAACCCTATTGGTTTGATTGGGCGACAGGGCTTGAGATGTCATTTCATCTCAATGTCGGGTAAAGTCCCACAAAATTGGAAGCAACATCTCCAAAATGACCTTTACAGTATTGACGGGTACGTTAAACCTCAAGCAAAACAAACAAACAAACCATAGTTTAAGCTTGGGATAGAAATTCTGTTCTGACCCTGGTGTTCTTACCCAAAATCGAATATTCTCATGTGTTTCATAAATGCACTGGTTGAATAGGACCTCATGCTTCGTCGTTAAGGTTGACGTCACAGCACATTACGTGATGTCACTAAACATCACAACATGGTCATGACAATATGGCGGACATTGGCAACATAGGTGACTGTATTATCAAAAATCCAAGCTCAGCAATGAAAGGTATGCAAGAAAAAGAATCCTACATGGGTGTGAGGGGTGCAAGTAAGAGTTATATTGCACTGCTTTGATCAAGCCCAGCTCAGATCTTTGGTGAGGAGACAAGATCTGCTTGGTTTGGTTTGAAGTTTAACAGCCCAGTCAACACTATTAAGGTCATGTCACTTTTTGTACCAAATGGAATCTTCCTCATATATAGCAGGTGTCCATTTCAAAATTTAGGGGTGTTGGGTTCTGTTTTCAAAATTCATTTGGAAAATGGCTGAATTTTTTGCAAACAGTGCAGGCCTTGATCAGACGCCGCATTCTGCGGTGTCTGATCTGGGCCTGCACTTTTTGCCAGGGTACTCGTTTTGGGGTTTCTGGTACAAAATGGGTTATGGTCATGTCACTTGAGCTGGTCAGTTTACCTGACCACACTTTCCCTGGGCAGGCTCAGTTGATACAGAACAGTACACATCATTTGTGACATCAAAACTGACAACTGCCATTCCTCAATCAGCAGACGGGAACACATGCCCCCACCATTTTCACTTGTGGGGGAAGGGGGCCATACAGTTCATAAGATATAGGCCAGATTTGATTCAGGGTAAAATCCACCAATTATAATGGGAGTTAGGAAAGCCTCAATGGTGTAGTGGATAAGCTACTCTCCTTGCAAACCAGGGGTTGTATGATCGATTCTGGGCTTCCCCAGACTTTCAGTCGAGTCTTTAAACCAAGGTCTGTCTCCATACTACCTTAGTTATTGGTAGGATGCAAAACTCAAGCACACACAAGTTCAATAGGTGAGTTATGGCCCATTTCAACATAATCCCCTCCATATGTATGAATCAAAGCACTGAGAGTACTGGTGGGTCGATCGTCTCTGAGTGTAGGTTGGGAAAATAGTCCTGAGCTGAGAATTGAACTGTTTGTTTAACTTAAGCAAGCACAGTAGAGCTGATCAGACATCGCGTTATGTGGTGTCTGATTATGTAGATTATGTTTGTCAATGCCCAAGTGTACGAGCACAGTCCACCCACCCCCGCCCATCGGGGCTTGAATGAATAGATGGGCTGCATGATGCTTCCACGCAGAGCTGAAAGTCCCGTAAAATTGGTAACGTCTCCAAATGACCTATACAGTGTTGACCTTAAATTAAAAAACGACAACAGTCTAGAATTTGCTTCTTATGCTGCGCTCCGACATCTTAGGGTAGTACTTGGATTGTGTTCAACAGATTGGGGAGGGTGCAAATGCAGCCCCCTCCCATCTTTTGGAAATTATTTCAGATCCATACAGTTTTTCACCCTCTGCAAAATATCTGAAATTCGCATTCTCAACCCGCCCCTTTTCAGAGTCTGCGTAAGGCCCTGAATCATGTTAAAAACTGTTGTTGCATACATATGGCGAACAGTGCCTACCTGATACTCTATATCCGATCTTGTCTAATAACGGTACCACCTACAAAGTCTGGGCTACTCATTTTTGCACTTAAACATTTCAGGGTTCTAAAATTAAGTTCTTAGCAGGAGCGCGAAAAGTCTATTTTTACTCGACTTGGCATACATTTGTGTAACAGTTTTATAAATAGAATGTTCCAAAAGACATCACGTGACATCGTGGCCTGGATTAAGATGTTGGTTTTTCTTTCATTACGTGAGCAACCTGGCGTTCTTATACTATTTCGTTTAACACTCAAATGCCAGTATTTAAGCAAACAATGAAGTTCTTGTGCAACCTGCTGATCAGACGCCACATTCCGCGGCATTTGATCTGGGTATTATCCAGCACACGATTCCTGTCAAGACTCTATAGATAGCTCTTGTTGCATTGATAAAAATTTCAAGTTCTATTAATAAAACATAATATTGGTTTTTCCAAATCTGTGATGGTCACGTGGACAACTGCATGAATTCCGCTTGGCCATTGAGTAAAGTAGGGTGATCGGTCCAAAAATGACTTGCGTTTGATAGCTTCTGTTTTTGTTTTAATTGAGGCTTCATGTCCCTGTCAACACTAAGTTATTTTGGACACATTGCTTCTAAGTTTGAGGCACTGAACCCTACCAAACAAACAAACCAATAGGGTTTATATGTACGGTTGTCCGACTCCCACCTCTTTGCCTGGACAGGCATAGACCTTCCAAGTGGTTTACCATTACTTCTGTGCTGTCAGTCCCAGCTCTATGTGGAAGCACCATGCAGCCCAATCTATTTCTCATAGCCCCATTGCCTGGAGCTTTTGAAAAAATTTGTCTATTTGATTCATATTTTATACATAGGTTTATAATCATAAAATAAAGGTAAGGTTTGATTTAGGGTAAAATAGAAATGGAGGCAATGATCAGGAATCGATACAATTAACCCACAGCTCCAATCAGAGACAGCAAAGGGAAAGAAACACAAACATGAAACAACAGTCCCTAATGGAAACATCAATAGCAGAAAGCCAAAAGGACATTTACTTTCCCACAAAATGGCCAATAGGCTATCCAAAGCGACACAAACACCCAAAGACAAACCATAACAAAAATAAACCGCCACAGAAGAACCGCCTTGTGGAACGGTCAGTGAAACGAATTCCACTGGGGGGCTTAAATCGATTTTACGTGGCACAATCCTCGCCCTTACTTCTGTCGCGATTTAGACAAATAATTTGTTCAGTCCACATGAAGGCCTCATCTCTGTGCAAAATCTCTGTGAACACAAAAATCAAACAACCTCAGAGATGAAACAACGGTGAGGACTCGACAGCAAGAAACCACTGAAATGCTGGAGCAATAGAAAACCCAACAGCTAGACTTCAATGGGCCCGACCAGAGACAGAGCATCAGGCACTAACCAAATGTGCCAATTATCATTGGAGTTCCGGCCATTTTTCAACATTCATTTTTTTTGCAGAGGGCCATCGTTGTCCTATTGACACATTTTTAATTTCTCTGGGTACTCTGGTTTTTGATCATCACTTATTGACTTAGGGCCCAGTTGTCCAAAGCGTTGATAGCCTAACAAGCTCTTTAGTGGTCAAAAAGTTAACTGTTCTATAAGTACAATATCTAATGGTGGTATTTTTGCTGAAAAAATGTGAGCAGCTTTTGCATCTGCAAAAGCTGCTCACATTTTTTCAGCAAAAATATTAGCAAATTTGCAATTTTTAAATAATATGTTAGGTGACGTTGTAGTTAGTTTTGAAAACTGGTCCCATTAGTTTTGTAGAGTTTAGAGGAAAGCAAAGAAGTCACAAAAATTATCTCCCTTGTCATAAAACTGGAAAAAAACTTGGGAATGAAGTAAAACAAAGTACTGACAGTACTCGTGGGTCAATTGTCTCTAAATCGTTGGTTTGAACTGAGGTTTAACATCTCAACAACACTATTTAGGTTGTCCCCGCCCATCGGGGCTTGAAGAAATAGATGGGCTGCATGATGCTTCCATGCAGAGCTGAAACCGACCACAAACTACCGTAAAGATTCGGCTATAAGGCGATTTGGCTATATGACGGGACCCCTTTTTCAGTTTTTCTAAGGTGGAATTTTGCTTATACTCTTTTATAAGACGGGTCAAATTTTTGCCATATCTGTCGGGGCCTATCTGCTACCGCCAGATGCCATTTAGATGTGAGAAATCGGCCTTTTTTCATCAGAAAACCCCTCTACTTACCCCTAACATGGCTTGTTTGGCCGCTTGTTGTCTGTTGAAATTCTATGTCTTTGTTTGTAAGAGGTACAAAGAGAGACAACTCTTATTGAATCTGAATAGGTACGTCTATTAAGTGTTGGGAAAGGGGGGAAATTCATTTCCAGCCACAAAATTTAGAAATGTTTGTTGCAGCTTTTTTATAAGTAATCGAACGTTTTTTTCATCGGGGAACGTTGTTATTCAGTTTCAGAACCAACGCCCCAGCTAGCACAAAATAGCTGCAAATGTCGGGCCGATACGTCGAATCGCTGTCAGCCCGGTACATGCCTTGCTGGCTTAGGCTACACAGACTTCTATTTTATAGACGACAGGGGCTGACAAATCCATTTCCCGGCCGTGCAGGACAAGACCGAAATCACCCCGGGCAGGTGCAGTTTGACCTTATGACGCTCGGTCGGGACAAGTGCAAAAAAAAAAAAAAATCGTCTACAACTGCCAGTCTTTTTGAGTCCTTAAATACGGTAAAACTGGACCAGTAAGTAAATCGCTGTCAATTCAGAGACGAGCCGTCTGTGTATTTATTACGGTTCAAGTATGACACTATTGTTAATCCCGGTCGTATAATTGCCACCCTGTGGTGCGTGTTGATAAGGTGTGAAAATACGGTCAAGTTATGTCTCTAATTTGCGTCATAAAATTTAATCCAAAATCAATGTGAACATGATTTTATTGCTCCTCAGACTATTAGCTACATCTAACGGACTATTCTATGATCTCATGAATGGTTATGTTTTGGCGCCATATAGCAGACGTTGGCGGGAAAAGTCGAACGCTGTTGTTGGTTATTGACACGGAGCTTCTAGGGATAATTCGGGAGCTGTGCAAAGCACTGATTTTCTATCCAACTCTATTCACAACCGCTTAGCTATCAGGAAAATATCGGGAAAATATTTTTTACCGGTTCCAAACATTTTTTTAATGAAAGAGATACATGCAATGACATTAAACGTGTGGGGATAATGGCGTAGAATGACGTCATTTACCAATCGCATACAGAAAAATCGTAGTGGTGGTTTGTGGGCGGCGATTTATATCAATTCAAAAATCACCAATCGGCTTTTTCCGTATGTCTGTCTTCGGCGGACATTGCCGGAAAAAAGCATGCAGTCCATGATCTCGGCTATAAGACAGGGTCACTTTTTTGGGCTCATTTTGGAGGGAAAAATCCTCGTCTTATAGCCCAATTATTACGGTAGTACTGGTAAACTGCTTAGAGGATCTAAGCCTGCCCAGGCAAAGCAGTGCAAGTAGGCCCGTCCATGCTTATAAACCTTATTGGTTTCAATGGGCAACAGGGCTTGAGATGTCATTTCATCTCAATGTCTGGTAAAAGCCCACAAAACTGGAAGCAACATCTCAAAAATGACCTATAGAGTGTTGACAGGGTTGTTAAACCTCAAATCAAACTAACAAACACTATTTAGGTCACTTTGGAGATTTCTTCCAATGTTGGAGACATTCCTTTCAATTTTGTGGGTCATCTACCCAACACATCTGAAGCCAATGAAACCAATAGGGTTTATATACATAGATGGTCCAACTCGCACCACTTTCCCTGGGCAGGCTGAGATTTTCTAAGCAGTTTACCAGTACTCATGTGCAGTTGGTTTCCACTCCCTGAATGTTTTGTTTGTTTGAATCAAGGTTTTAAGTCCCTGTCAACACTTTTTAGGTCATTTTGGAGAGGTTGCTTCCAATTTTACCCGATACTGAGATGAAATGACATCTCAAGCCCTGCTGCCCAAACAAATCAATAGGGATAGTCAGTCTTGCACCACTTTGCCTGGGCAGTCTTAGACCTTCAAAGCCGTTTAATTGTGAATACTTGTATTTTCATAATCATACAGTTTTTAGCTTCTCCATCATCTTAACAAGTCTGTTTATAATATGACGTCGCCTCTGAGAATGTAATAACGCCATGTAATATATTTGATAATCCACTAGTGGATTAAATATGCAAATTAGTTAAATATGCCAAGTAACGTTACAAGAACGACGTCCTTAATGACGTCGTGTTTACTAATGGCGGAAAATTGACATTTTTGTAAAAACAATCGTGAATAAAATACGATTTAAATGTCATATGATAAATAGCATCTTACATTCATGCTCATGTATTACTGAATTTATTAAACTCGTTGAGGAAAAGGTATAAAATGCTTGGCACAGCCTCGCATTTCATCCCTTTTCCTCAACTGGTTTAATAAATTCAATAATACATGAGCACTCATGCAAGATCCTTTATTTACTGAACACCCCTCTAAACTACACTTAATGTGGAGAAAACTGGTGTTTATGGCAGTATACATTATTTTTTCTTATTTCTGCTCCCAAGACAAAGGCAACGAGCACCTACAACCTATGTTGTGAAATAAGAAAAATATCACAGATTTTCATGAGAAAATTAACCATTTTGGAGATATGAAATATGTTCTATAAAAGGGTTATCCTTTGGAAGCAAGGAATACACCACAGAACTAAAAACAGGGAGTGTACACACCCTCCTGGCCAGACTAGCCAGTCTTGGCCAATTAGGCCTCATCAGTGACCCTCAGATATTTTCAAAATTCCACAACGGAATCAATGATCCCAAAGGACAAGAAAATATAATCTACACTATGATGTAGGGCAGGGAGACGTTTTACCGCCGCCACACATTCCCACACACCAGCTGTAGTGAAGTTAAATATGTCGCACAGACATGTTTCGTTTGTTTATATTGGGGTTTAATGGCCCAGTCAACACTTTTTAGGTCATTTTTGAGCCAGTCAGTTTACCTATCCACACTTTACCTGGGCAAGCTTATCCGTAAGCAGTTAACCAGTACAGTGCACATTCTTTCGCCAGAAACTGACAACTGCCGTTCTTGAATCAGGGGAAGGGAGAGAATGACCGTAGAAAAGATTTCATGATCAATCTCGATGAAGGAATGTTGCCGACCCCAACAGGTACACATGGACATGTTGTCATAATACCTATAAAATCTATAACATGTAGTAATGAGTCTTTGTAATCTGAGTGTTAATTTGCGCAATAAGAGTAATATCTGATAAATGGCAAAAATATCACAGAACAGAAAGAAGAAATCGAGGTGTAAGATGTTAAAACAGATTTATTTAACAATTTAAAATACATGTATCATATCAATCCTGATTAAAAATATACCTTCTACAAAAAAGTCTTTTTGTTTCTGGTTTCCCAGACAGGAATTTCCTGTGACTTACCAGATCCCAGATGTTCATTGTTCAAAACCTCATTAGCTTAACGAACATGTTAATAGTCTAACTATTCATGTTTCCATCAAGTACAATATCTGATACAGTGGTCTTTTGCTGATAAAATTGTGCACTGCAAAAGCTACTCACAACTTTTTCAGCAAAAATATCTGATTTTTGGGATACTGAAAGCTTGAAGTTTTAACATAACATTAACTTATTATCAAACTGTTCATGTTTCCAGCAAGTAAAATATCTGATACAATGGTATTTTGCTGAATAAATTGTGAGTAGCTTTTGAAATGCAAAAGCTACTCACAATTTTTTCAACAAAAATATCTAATTTGTGCGATACTGAAAGCTTGAAGTTTCAACATAACATTAACTTATGAAAAGCAAGTAAAATATCTGATACAGTGGTATTTTGCTGAAAAAATTGTGAGTAGCTTTTGCACTGCAGAAGCTACTCACAATTTTTTCAGCAAAAATATCTGATTTTCGCGATACTGAAAGCTTGAAGTTTTAACATAACATTGTTGTTTGTTTGTTTGATTTGAGCTTTAACCTCCCGATCAACACTGTAAAGGTCATTTTGGAGATGTTGCTTCCAATTCTGTGGGACTTTTACCCGAGACTGTGATAAAATGACATCTCAAGCCCTGCCGCCCGATGAAACCAATAGGGTTTATAAGCATGGACAGTCTGACTCGCACCCCTTTGCCTGGGCAGGCTTGATCCTCTAAGAAGTTTACCAGTACTCGTGTGCGGGTTGGTTTCAGCTCTGCGTGGAAGCATCATGCAGCCCATCTATTTCTTCAAGCCCCGATGGGGGGGGGGGGGGGGGGCCCTAACATAACATTAACTAATTATAACCCATTCAGATGTATGTGACATTCTCTGAGAATTTTTGGGCTTGTGGAGGTACAACATTATCAGCAGGAAACATGGTACCTTCACTGAATAAATTTGATGTCATCATGATGTGAAATGGGCACTGGCCATCAGCAACTAACAAACCATTCACTGATCAATTTTCTTGTATTTTCCTGGTAGTTTGTGTGTATTGGTTTCAGTTTCTGTGCATCTACAACCTAGTCACATGCAGCCATTTGTGAACAAAGTTTCAGTCACATATAATCTGAACATTATGAACATACATTAAGATGGGTGTACAAGACGAGGTTCCGACAGCATGAACCCAGTTGGTGAAAACCAATTGTCATTATAATTGGTAACTTTTGGCCGACTGACAATCAAGTTTGTTCTGAACCTATACTGCATCATTTATATCAGATATCCTAGTGTAAAAAAATGCACAAATCTAAAAATTCAACCATATACCCACATAAGCCCAAAAACCTTGCAGACATTCACACACATGCATTCTTTATTATATATTGGGTAATGTTTAAAGGAAAGATTGTTATACACTCCGCTAACAGCTATGTCATAGCAATGATTTTGCAACATTTTGTGAAAATCAGAGGAGAATTTTTGTCAACTTTACATAAAACCCAATGTTGTGGGTATTCATTAGAACCATCTCGACAAGACAGTTCTTAAGAATACCCACAACATAGGTTTATATGGAGAAATAAAGAAAATTATCCTTCAGTTATCACAAAATACCCACCTTATCTGCAGCTCTGTAAAGTAGGTGGCCACTTTGATATAAATGTGGCAAATACAGTAAAATTCCTCTATTAAGACCACCTTTGGGACTGTTCAAAAGTGGTCTTTAAGACCACTTTTGAACAGTCCCAAAGGTGGTCCCTAACCAGAGGACACTATGTGCAGGAAATTCGACGAAAGAATGACTGCACCCTTCTAAATAAGCTTTTGAAAGCAGAATTAGTCCAAATTTCAGGAGGTCTTAATAGCGGAAATTAACTGTAAATTGCTGAAATAAAGTGTTGTGGTCAATGACTGCATGAATTACCTGGTTTTTGAGAAGCCGGAAAGTTTTCTTAGTTTAATACTAAAATCGTTCTCTACATTTAATATGCCATACCTTCAAACACTAGTGTGGACCCAGGTCAGACTGCTCCTCTTGGAGCAGTCTGATCAGGGTCCACACTGTTTGCCTGTATACAAAATTTTTTTTATAAAAACTTTGCAAGATGTAGCAGACGACACAAACAGACAACATTTTCAGATGCAGTTTTTCTTGGCATCTTAATGGTTAACAAATCCAGCAGTTTGTTGAAAGTGATTTAAATATTGTTTAATCCTTCTAATACTAAGAATGTTTAGCAGATGAAATTTTCGAAGTATTTTTTTCTTATATTTCAGCAAAATAATAGCTTGATATTGCATGTGAATCATCTGCTTGGCAGATTATTCACATGAAATGTCAAGCCTTATTTTTAATGAAAAATAAGGAAAAAGAAATACAGTAAAACCTTTCTTAGCGGCCACCTCTATTAAGCAAGCAACCTGTCTTAAGCAAGCAGGCATTTGGTTCCCCCCAGCCGCCAATGCATTAAATTCTGTCTACATTAAGCAAGCACCTGTCTTAAGCAACCACATTTTGATTATCCCTTAGGTGCTTGCTTAATACAGGTTGGACTGCAGTTTACAGACTGCTCAAGCATTTTTTGCAGTGGTTAACTGACAAAAACTCATAACAATTCATACAAAATGGCTGAACTTTCCAATGGGTGAGATATCTGTGCTATGACATAGGTTGCTGTCCTTGAAAAAGTTAATAGAAACTGGGACTAAAACATTAATTGCACTGAATAGCACCATATATCATTGTAACAACCTTCTGTTGCCAGTAAGTAGTCATATTAATTCCTCTTATCCTGCTGAACGAATTAATTTTGTCACAACCATTTCCGACTATCAATTAATCAGATTACTATGAAGAATTATTAAGTATTCATACAATTAAAAACAAGAGGGTCATGATGGCCCTGGACCGCTCACCTGATCCATAGAATAACAAGTGAGCCCCAAGGAGAGCCATTATTTGCCCCAGGGCTATAATTTGAATAATCTTGGTAGTGTTTGTTTGTTTGATTTGAGATTTAAGGTCCCCGTCAACACTGTGTAGGTCATTTTGGAGACGTTGCTTCCAACTTTGTGGGACTTTTACCCCACATTGAGATGAAATGACATCTCAAGCCTGTCGCCCAATGAAACCAATAGGGTTTATAAGCATGGACGGTCCGACTCCCACCGCTTTGCCTGGGCAGGCTAATCTTGGTAGTGGTCTAAAAGGTGAAGCTTCATACCAAATATCGAAGATCGGAGTCTTCTAGTTTCAGACAAGAAAATTTTTAAAGGTTTTCCTTATATAAGAATATACAAGTGGGCCCCAAGAAGAGCCATTTTTGGCCCCAGGGCTATAATTTGAACAATCTTGGTCGAGGTCTATGACAAAGCATCATACCAAATATCAAAGAATTGAGCCTTCTGGTTTCAGACAAGAATATTTTTAAAGGTTTTCCCTATATAAATCTATGTAAAACCAGTGTGTCCAAGGGTTGAACCGTTTTTGGCCCCAGGGCTATAATTTTATCAATTTTGGTCTTGGTCCACTAGACAAAGCATCATACCAAATACCAAAGAACGGAGCCTTCTCGTTTCAGACAAGAAGATTTATAAAGATTTTCCCTAAAAAGTCAATGTAAAACAAGTGGGACCCGGGGAAGGGGGCATTTTTGGCCCCAGGGCTATAATTTGAACAATCTTGGTAGAGGTCAACAAGATGAAGCTCCATACCAAATATCAAAGACCTGGGCCTTGCAATTTCAGAGAAGAAGATTTTTTAAGATTTTCCCTATATAAGGCTATATAAAACCAAAGAGTCTCGGGGGCAAAGGCATTTTTGGCCCCAGGGCTATAATTTGAACAATTTTGATAGAGGTCCACTAGATAAAGCTTCACACCAAATCAAAGGGCCCAAGGGCTATAATTTGAAAAATCTTGGCAAATGTCCACTAGATGAAGTTACACACCAACTATCAAAGACCTGGGCCTTGCGGTTTCAGAGAAGAGGATTTTTAAAGATGTTCCCCACTAGATGAAGCTCCCAAGGCTATAATTTAAACCATCTTGATAGAGGTCCACTAGATGAAGCTTCACACCAACGGCCTGGGCCTTGCTGTTTCAGAGAAGAAGATTTGCAAAGATTATCTCTATATAAGTCTATGTAAAACCAAAGGGCCCTGGGGCGGGGGCATTTTTGGCCCCAGGGCTATAATTTGAACAATCTTGGTAGAGGTCCACTAGCCGAAGCTCCATACCAAATATCAAAGACCTGGGCCTTGCAAATTCAGAGAAGAAGATTTTTAAAGATTTCCCTATATAAGCCTATGTAAAACCAAAGAGACTCGGGGCAAAGGCATTTTTGGCCCCCGGGCTATAATTTGAACAACCTTGATAGAGGTTCACTAGATGAAATTTCACACCAAATATCAAAGATCTAGGCCTTGTGGTTTTAGAGAAGAAGATTTTTAAAAATTTTCTCTATATAAGTCTATGTAAAGCCAAAGGGCCCCGGAGCGTGGGCATATTTGGCCCCTGGGCTATAATTTGAACAATCTTGGTAGAGGTCCACTAAATGAAGCTTCATACCAAATATCAAAGACCTGGGCCTTGCTGTTTTAGAGAAGAAGATTTTTAAAGGTTTTACCTACATAAGCCTATGTAAAACCAAAGGGCCGCGGGGCGGGGGCATTTTTGGCCCCAGTACTATAATTTGAACAATCTTGGTAGTGGTTCACTAGATGAAGCTTCATACCAAACATCAAAGACCTGGGCATTGTGGTTTGAGAGAAGAAGATTTTTTAAGTTTTCAGTGAATAAAATCTATTTTTGGCTCCTGTGACCTAGATGTGCATTTGAAAGGGGACCACCTAAGGATCACTCCTGTGAAGTTTGGTCAAAATCTGATCAGTGGTTTAGGAGGAGATGCCGTTTGAATATATTGTTTATGCATACAGGCACACACACACGCACGCACAACAGACAAAAAGTGATCCCAAAAGCTTTCCTCGTCACTACGTGACAGGTGAGCTAAAAATGAACGACAAAATGAGTAGATCCTGCAGAAGCCATCTGATCTGCATTGTTGGTTCAACAGGACAAGGATTTACCCTCCATGCACTAAGCATATTTAGCAGATGACATTCATGAATTTTTTTTTTCTGCTAATACATCACGATAACAAGTCTGTGAAACGAAGACCCTCTACACCACACTTCATATAGAGAGAAGTGGGGTTTATTGGGGTATACATTATCTGCCTTATTTTTGCTTCAAAACATAGATTGTGGGTTCTCGTTAGAAACGCTTCATTTAGGCAGTTCTAACGATCACCAACAATCTATGTTGAAAGCAGAAATAAGAAAGATGTAATCATTTTTACCCCAAATGTGTAATTTCTGACACCATGTTGGATGCCATTATTTCACATGGACATGTTTTCCTAATGAAAAAAGGCTCTAGATATGTAAATTATCTGCCTAGTCTTAATCTCACTGAAAAAAAAATAAAATAGATTGCCATCTGCTTTAGAATTTTCTGCAGTGCCTGAATGGCTAATCAAATGAACAATTCCTGTGGTAATTCATCCTTGAGAGGAAAACTAGTCTGTGTTCCGGGTTTTTGAACACTGACCGACGCTATCTGGACAGACCTCCTCACCGACTCTTCTAACCCCAACTCTGGTAGCGTTGCTATGTAAACAGCCAAGGAACCTATAAAGGAGTCCCCTGCTCCCTGCAAATGATAAAATATTCATCGTAAATAACTAGTAGGGGAGTGGTTGAACTCTGCTAAAATCTTGTGGCCCATCATCATCTGATGGTAGCAATTGATTATAGTTCGATCAAACGAACTGATAGAAACATTCAAACAAAAACAAAAAAAAAAAACCTATACAGTGTTGACAGGGATGTAAAACCTCAAATCAAACAAAATCTGTGCCTTATGGTTTTGGAAAAGAAGATCTTTTTTAAGTTTTTTCCAGTATAAGTCTATAGAAGCTAATGAGCCCTGGGGCTTGGCCAATTTAAAGGGCATGGTTGGCAGGATTTATGTAGGCGACCATTTTGTGTTGCTATATACTAAATAGCTAAGGTCTGTATTTCATGATTTCAAAGAAGATGTTTGACGCTTTTTTCCATTATAAGTTTGTTGGAGTTAAGGGGCCACAGCATTTGGCCAATTTGGACCCCAGGGGCATGATTGGCAGGATTCATGAAGGTGACCATTCGACATTGTTACATGCTAAATACCTAAGCTCTGGGACTTATGGTTTCAGAGAAGAAGATTTTTGTAGGTCTATGGAAGCTAAAGAGCCCTGGGGTGTGGCCAATTTGGATCCCAGGGGCATAACTGGCAGGATTTATGTAGGTGGCCACTTGACATTGCCACATACTAAAAATCTAAGCTCTGGGCCTAATGGTTTCATAGTAGAAGATTTTTTAAGGTTTTTTTCCATTATAAGTCTATTGGAGCTGATGAGCACGGGCATGGCCAATTTTGACCCAAGGGGCAGGGTTAGCAGGATTTATGTAGCTGGCTATTTTCTGTCCTGCTATTTTATTCTGTGCTTCACAGTTTCTGAGAAGAAGATTTTTGAAGCTTTTTTCCATTATGAGTCTATGGGAGCTAAGGGGCCCCTGGGTGTGGCCCATTTGGACCCCAGGGGCATGATTAGCAGGAAATATGTAGGTGATCACTTGCCGTTGCTACATGCTATATATCTAAGCTCTGGGCCCTGTGGTTTCAGAGAAGAAGATTTTTGAAGTTTTTTTCCATTATGAGTCTATGGGAGCTAAGGGGGTCCCAGGGTGTGGCCCATTTGGACCCCAGGGGCATGATTGGCAGGATTTATGAAGGTGACCACTTGTCATTGCCATATGCTAAATATCTAAGCTCTGGGCCCTTTGGTTTCAGAGAAGAAGATATTAGATGCTTTTTTTCCATTATGAGTCTATGGGAGCTAAGGGGCCCTGGGGGCGTGGCCCATTTGGACCCAAGGGGCATGCATGGCAGGATTTATCAAGGTGACCACTTGCCATTGCTACATGCTAAATATCCAAGCTCTGGGCCCTGTGGTTTTAGAGAAGAAGATTTTTTAAGCTTTTTTCCATTATGAGTCTATATAGGAGCTAAGGGGCCCCGGGCTTGGCCCATTTGGACCCCAGGGGCATGATTGGCAGGAATTAAGTAGGTGACCACTTGCCGTTGCTACGTGCTAAATATCTAAGCTCTGGGCGATGTGGTTTCAGAGAAGAAGATTTTTTAAGCTTTTTTCCATTATGAGTCTATGGGAGCAAAGGGGCCCCGGCTCCTGGCCCATTTGGAACGCAGGGGCATGATTGGCAGGAATTATGTAGGTGACCAATTGCCTTTGCTACATGCTAAATATCTCAACCCCGGGCCCTGTGGTTTCAGAGAAGAAGATTTTTGAAGCTTTTTTTTCCATTATGAGTCTATGGCAGCTAAGGGGCCCCGGGGTATGGCCCATTTGGACCCTAGGGGCATGATTGGCAGGATTTATGCAGGTGACCACTTGCCGTTGCTACATGCCAAATACCTCAGCTCTGGGCCCTGTGGTTTCAGAGAAGAAGATTTTTTAAGTTTTTTTCCATTATGAGTCTATAGGAGCTAAAGGGCCCCGGGGCGTGGCCCATTTGGACCCCCCCCCACCTCAGGGGCATGATTGGCAGGAATTATGTAGGTGACAACTTGCCGTTGCTACAATGCTATATATCTGAGCTCTGGGCCCTGTGGTTTCCGAGAAGAAGATTTTTGAAGTTTTTTGTTCCATTATGAGTCTATGGGAGCGAAGGGGCCCAGGGCGTCGCCCATTTGGAACCCAGGGGCATGACTGGCAGGAATTATGTAGGTGACCACTGGCCGTTGCTACATGCTAAATATCTAAGCTCTGGGCCCTGTGGTTTCAGAGAAGAAGATTTTTGAAGCTTTTTGTTCCATTATGAGTCTATGGGAGCTAAGGGGCCCCGGGGCGTGGCTAATTTGGACCCCAGAGGCATGATTGGCAGGAATTATTTAGGTGACCACTTGCCGTTGCTACATGCCAAATATCTCAGCTCTGGGCCCTGTGGTTTCAGAGAAGAAGATTTTCGAAGCTCTTTTCCTGTATGAGTCTATAGGAGCTAAAGGGCCCCGGGGCGTGGCCCGTTTGGACCCCAGGGGCATGATTGGCAGGAATTATGTAGGTGAACACTTGCCGTTGCTACATGCTAAATATCTAAGCTCTGGGCCCTGTGGTTTCTGAGAAGAAGATTTTTGAAGCTTTTTGTTCCATTATGAGTCTATGGGAGGGTAGGGGCCCCGGTGCGTCGCCCATTTGGAACCCAGGGGCATGATTGGCAGGAATTATGTAGGTGACCACTGGCCGTTGCTACATGCTAAATATCTAAGCTCTGGGCCCTGTGGTTTCAGAGAAGAAGATTTTTGAAGCTTTTTTTCCAATATGAGTCTATGGGAGCTAAGGGGCCCCGGGTGTGGCCAATTTGGACCCAAGGGGCATAATTGGCAGGAATTATGTAGGTGACAACTTGCCATTGCTACATGCCAAATATCTCAGCTCTGGGCCCTGTGGTTTAAGAGAAGAAGATTTTCGAAGGTTTTTTCCATTATGAGTGAAAAGGAGCTAAAGGGCCCCGGGGCGTGGCCCGTTTTGACCCCAGGGGCATGATTGGCAGGAATTATGTAGGTGATCACTTGCTCCTGCTACATGCTAAATATCAAAGCTCTGGGCCCTGTGGTTTCCGAGGAGATTTTTGAAGCTTTTTGTTCCATTATGAGTCTATGGGAGCGAAGGGGCCCCGGGGCGTGGCCAATTTGGACCCCGAGGCATGATTGGCAGGAATTATGTAGGTGACCACTTGCCGTTGCTACATGCAAAATATCTCAGCTCTGGGCCCTGTGGTTTCAGAGAAGAAGATTTTTGAAGCTTTTTTCCATTATGAGTGTATAGGAGCTAAAGGGCCCCGGGGCATGGCCCGTTTGGACCCCAGGGGCATGATTGGCAGGAATTATGTAGGTGACCACTTGCCGTTGCTACATGCTAAATATCTGAGCTCTGGGCCCTGTGGTTTCGGAGAAGAAGATTTTTGAAGCTGTTTGTTCCATTATGAGTCTATGGGAGCGAAGGGACCCCGGGGCGTGGCCAATTTGGACCCCAGGGGCATGATTGGCAGGAATTATGTAGGTGACCACTTGCAGTTGCTACATGCAAAATATCTCAGCTCTGGGCCCTGTGGTTTCAGAGAAGAAGATTTTTGAAGCTTTTTTCCATTATGAGTCTATAGGAGCTAAAGGGCCCAGGGGCGTGGCCCGTTTGGACCCCAGGGGCATGATTGGCAGGAATTATGTAGGTGACCACTTGCGGTTGCTACATGCTAAATATCTAAGCTCTGGGCCCTGTTGTTTCGGAGAAGAAGATTTTTGAAGCTGTTTGTTCCATTATGAGTCAATGGGAGCGAAGGGGCCCCAGGGCGTGGCCAATTTGGACCCCAGGGGCATGATTGGCAGGAATTATGTAGGTGACCACTGGCTGTTAATACATGCTAAATATCTAAGCTCTGGGCCCTGTGGTTTCATAGAAGATGATATTTTAATTTTTTCCCATTGTAAGTCTATGGGAGCTATATGTTGCCATGGCAACCAGAATTCCAATCTGATCAGCCCAAAAACCTTATGCAGCCTTTACCCTTACCTGATGATGCTTCTCATGAAATTTGATCAAGATTGACCATGGGGTATAAGAGATATACTTATTTGAAATTGTTTACGGACGCACGGACGTACGCACGGACGCACGCACGACGGACAAAAAGTGATCACAAAAGCTCACCTTGTCACTACGTGACAGGTGAGCTAAAAACATTGTACCTTTATGGAAATTTTAAGATGAAAAATTGAAATATTTTTCTTATTTCTGCTCAAAATATAGATTGTGAGTACTCGTTAGAACTGCCTCATGGAGGCAGTTCTAACGAGTACCCACAATCTATATTTGACACAATCTATATTTTAGAGCAGAAATAAGAAAAATAAGGTTTACCCCTACAAACCCCAGTTTTACTATATAAAAGTGGGGTTCAAGGGGTCAAAATTAAATAAGCGTGTTTTTGTGATTTGATTTCACATACTGTTGTATCTGTGACCTTGACCTTTGGAGCTGGAATGTGAGTAGTCTGACCATTGGACTGAGCTATTAATGCTCCCATCTCACCAAGAGTAATCACAACATTACCACAACCTCGTCGTAGCAACTCCACTGCCGCTGCTTTGGCATCATCGACAGACTTCACTGAAAGACCAGTCAGGATTTCTATCTAAAACACAGAGTAGGATGTCATGTTTGTATACTGTTCATGATTTGTTTTTATCATAGTGTTTTCAACACTGCTATTTAGTGAATAATATCATGTCATAACTAGAGCTATCACTAAAGGTGATGAATACCCCCACAAAAACTGCCTTGATAGTACAACAGCGCCATTTTGCAATTTTTTCACTTGAAAGGGGCCATAACTATGTCGAAAATTGACGAATTGTAGTGGAAATCGAACTTGACCTGTATTTTATGATGTTACATCAGTGTACCAAAAATTATAAAAATCGGTGAAGCGCTTTTTGAGTTATCGTCTGGAAACCAAGTCAACAGAACGACCGACCGACAAGCTCACTCCTATATACCCCCCCCCCCCAAATTTCATTTGTGGGGGTATAAAAATGATTCTTTACCACTGTTATTTAGTGAATAATATCATGTCATAACAAGAGGGCCCAATGGCCCTATATCGCTCACCTGTGTACCTGAAAATCATTAGTGTAGGAGACCACTTGACATTGCTTTATACTAAATATTTAAGCTCAGGCAAAGCGGTGTCCATGCTTATAAACCCTACTGGTTTCATTGGGCGATAGGGCTTGAGATTTAATTTCATCTCAATGTCGGGTAAAAGTCCCACAAAATTGGAAGAGACATCTCCAAAATGACCTATATAGTGTTGACCGGGATGTAAAACCTCAAATAAAAAAAAATCTGTGCCTCATGGTTTTGGAGAAAAAGATTTTTTTTAAGTTTTTTCAGTATAAGTCTATAGGAGCTAATGAGCCCTGGGGCTTGGCCAATTTTGACCCAAAGGGCACGGTTGGCAGGATTTATGTAGGCGACCATTTTGTGTTGCTATATACTAAATATCTAAGGTCTGTACTTCATGGTTTCAAAGATGTTTGAAGCTTTTTTCCATTATAAGTTTGTTGGAGTTAAGGGGCCACAGGATTTGGACCCCAGGGGCATGATTGGCAGGATTCATGTAGGCGACCACTCGACATTGCTACATGCTAAATACCTAAGCTCTGGGACTTATGGTTTCAGAGAAGATTTTTGAAGATTTTTTCCCCCATTTTAAGTTTTTTTGTTTTGTTTTTTTTCATTATAAGGGCCCTGTGGTTTCAGAGAAGAAGATTTTTGAAGTTTCTCCTATTGTAAAGTAAAAGTAAAACAAAGATCAGGAATTGATACAATTAACTTACTCCACCCATAAAAGACACCAAAGGGAAAGAAATACAAACATTAAGCGACAAGACCATAATGGAAACCTAAACAAAGGAAGGCCATAAGGACAGTTACTTTCCCACAAAATGGCCATCCAAAATAAAAAGACAAAAATGATACACACAGTAAGTAACAAACAACAACATAAATAAATCGCCACAGAAGAGCCGCCTTGGAACGGTCAGTGGAAGATTTCCACTTGGGGGCTTAAATCGATTTTACGTGGCCACAATCCTCGCCCTTACTTCCGTCGCAATTTAGACAAATAATTTGTTCAGTCCGCATGAAGGCCTCCTAACTCATCAGTGCAACATCTCCGTGAACACAAAAATCAAAGAACCACAGAGGTGAAACAACAGTGAGGACTCGACAGCAAGAAACCACTGAAATGCTGGAGCAAAAGAAAACCAACAGTTAGACTCCGATGGGCCCGACCAGAGACAAGAGCATCAGGCACCAACCAACATTACCTTGAATTAGATCTCTCTAATTCTCAATAAGCCTTCACGTTGGAGCCGTCATAGAATCTGAGGCCTGACCCACCGGCGTGCAATTAAAGAGGGAAGCAAAGTTGCCAACCGTGATTGGGTTAACTACCATGCATGCAGTCTGTCGTATAATATCCATGTTGTACCCAATCTTTTTATATCGAAGAATGATTTTACGAAATTGGGTGCTGAAGTCATTGCGGTTATATATTTTTCTGCATTTATATACTAAGTCACCATAAAATTCGGGTTCCGATAGACCTTGTTGCAGAAGAGATTTAAGTCCAATATTGAATTTTGAAATTAAATCAGAATGGCGTCTATAAAATTTTGAAAAGGCTTTGCGTAGTTTATGGTACCGATAACCCTGATTAAGGAGTTTAGCCGTTAATAATTTATTACGAGTGTTGAAGTCAGTTACATGACTACACACTCTTGCAAATCGAATTAATTGCGAAATATAAACGCCATAGGATGGCGCACGAGGAACATCACCATCCAAAAAAGGAAAATTTACAATCTCAAAATCAAAGTCATCGCGTTTATCATAAATTTTGCACGAAACAAATCCATCTACAATAGATAGATGTAAATCCAAAAATGGGGCCTCGGTATCACAAGAATTTGCTTTACTTAACTGAAGTTCTGGGGGGTAAATCTGACTGATCAAACCATCAAAATAGGTATTATCAATATTTAATAAATCATCTAAATATCTAGAAGTCTATGGAAGCTAAAGGCCCCTGGGGTGTGGCCAATTTGGATCCCAGGGGCATAACTGGCAGGATTTATGTAGGTGGCCACTTGACGTTGCTACATACTAAAACCTAAGCTCTGGGCCTTATGGTTTCATAGAAGTTGATTTTTTAAGTTTTTTACCATTATAAGTCTATTGGAGGTGATGAGCTTGGGCGTGGCCAATTTCTGACCCCAGGGGCAGGGTAAGCAGGATTTATGTAGCTGGCTATTTTATGTTGCTAGACACTAGATATCTAAGTTCTGGGTGGCCCATTTGGATCCCACGGGCATGATTTGGTTTCAGAGAAGAAGATTTTTGAAGCTTTTTATCCATTATGAGTCTATACGAGCTAACTGGCCCCGGGGCGTGGCCCTTTTGGACCCCAGGGGCATGATTGGCAGGAATTATGTAGGTGACCACTTGCCGTTGCTACGTGCTAAATATCTAAGCTCTGGGCGCTGTGGTTTCAGAGAAGAAGATTTTTGAAGCTTTTTTCCATTATAAGTCTATGGGAGTGAAGGGGCCCCGGGGCAAGGCCGATTTGGAACCCAGGGGCATGATTGGCAGGAATCATGTAGGTGACCAATTGGCATTGCTACATGCTAAATATCTAAACTCTGGGCCTTGTGGTTTCAGAGAAGATTTTTGAAGCTTTTTTTTCCATTATGAGTCTATGGGAGCTAAGGGGCCCCTGGGTCTGGCCCATTTGGAACCTAGGGGCATGATTGGCAGGATTTATGTAGGTGACCACTTGCCCTTGCTACATGCCAAATATCTCAGCTCTGGGCCCTGTGGTTTCAGAGAAGAAGACTTTGGAAGCTTTTTTCCATTATGAGTCTATAGGAGCTAAAGGGCCCCGGGGCGTGGCCCGTTTGGACCCCAGGGGCACGATTGGCAGGAATTATGTAGGTGACCACTTGCCGTTGCTACGTGCTAAATATCTAAGCTCTGGGCCCTGTGGTTTCCCAGAAGTAGATTTTTGAAGCTTTTTGTTCCATTATGAGTCTATGGGAGCGCAGGGGCCCCAGGGCGTCGCCCATTTGGAACCCAGGGGCATGATTGGCAGGAATTATGTAGGTGGTCATTGGCCGTTGCTACATGCTAAATATCTAAGCTCTGGGCCCTGTGGTTTCAGAGAAGATGATTTTTGAAGCTTTTTTTCCATTATGAGTCTATGGGAGCTAAGGGGCCCCGGGGTGTGGCCAATTTGGACCCCAGGGGCATGATTGGCAGAAATTATGTAGGTGACCACTTGTCTTGCTACATGCCAAATATCTCAGCTCTGGGCCCTGTGGTTTCAGAGAAGAAGATTTTTGAAGCTTTTTTCCATTATAAGTCTATAGGAGATAAAGGGCCCCGGGGCGGGCCCGTTTGGAACCCAGGGGCATGATTGGCAGGAATTATGTAGGTGACCACTTGCCCTTGCTATATGCTAAATATCTAAGCTCTGGGTCCTGTGGTTTCCGAGAAAATTTTTGAAGCTTTTTGTTCCATTGTGAGTCTATGGGAGCGAAGGGGCCCCAGGGCGTGGCCAATGTGGACCCCAGGGGCATGATTGGCAGGAATTATGTAGGTGACCACTGGCCGTTGCTACATGCTAAATATCTAAGCTCTGGGCCCTGTGGTTTCAGAGAAGAAGATATTTTAATTTTTTCCCATTGTAAGTCTATTGGAGCTATATGTTGCCATAGCAACCAGAATTCCAATCTGATCAGCCCAAAAACCTTATGCAGCCTTTCCCCCTACCTGGTGATGCTTCTCATGAAATTTGTTCAAGATTGACCATGGGGTATTAGAGATATACTTATTTGAAATTGTTTACGGACGCATGCACGCACACACGGATGCACGCACGGATGGACGGACGCGCGCACGACGGACGACGGACAAAAAGTGATCACAAAAGCTCACCTTGTCACTACGTGACAGGTGAGCTAAAAATGATTCACAGTGTTTTTACCACTGCTATTTAGTGAATAACATCATGTCATAAAAATGAATCATATTGTTTTTACCACTGTTATTTAGTGAAGAACATCATGTCATAACAAGAGGGCCCAATGGCCCTATATCGCTCACCTGTGTACCAGAAAATCATAAGTGTAGGAGACCATTTGACATTGCTACATACTAAATATCTGAGCTCTGGGCCTTATGGCTTTGGAGAAGATTTTTGATTTTTTTTCCAGTATAAGTCCATAGGTCAATTTTGACCCAAACGGCATGGTTGGCAGGATTTATGTAGGCGACCATTTTATGTTGCTATATACTAAATATCTAAGGTCCGTACTTCATGGTTTCAGAGAAGAAGATTTTTAAAGCTTTTTTTTCCATTATAAGTTTATTGGAGTTAAGAAGCCACAGGATTTGGCCAATTTGAACCCCAGGGGCAAGACTCAGGCAGGATTCATGTAGGCAACAACTCCATGTTGCTACATGCTAAATACCTAAGCTCTGGGCCTTATGGTTTCACAGAAGAATATTTTTCAAGTTTTTTTCTTCCATTTTAAGGTTTTTTTTCCATTTAAAGTCCATCCATGGTAGCTAATGGGCAATGGATGTGGCCAATTCTGGCCCAAGGGGCATGATTGACAGGATTTATGTAGGTGGCCTGGGCCATGTGGTTTCAGAGAAGAAGATTTTGGAAGCTTTTTTCCATAAGGAGTCTATGGGAGCTAAGGGGCCCAGGGGCATGGCCATTTTGGACCCCAGGGCATGATTGGCAGGATTTATGTGGGTGACCACTTGCCGTTGCTACGTGCTAAATATCTAAGCTCTGGGCGCTGTGGTTTCAGAGAAGAAGATTTTTGAAGCTTTTTTCCATTATAAGTCTATGGGAGTGAAGGGGCCCCGGGGCAAGGCCGATTTGGAACCCAGGGGCATGATTGGCAGGAATCATGTAGGTGACCAATTGGCATTGCTACATGCTAAATATCTAAACTCTGGGCCTTGTGGTTTCAGAGAAGATTTTTGAAGCTTTTTTTTCCATTATGAGTCTATGGGAGCTAAGGGGCCCCTGGGTCTGGCCCATTTGGAACCTAGGGGCATGATTGGCAGGATTTATGTAGGTGACCACTTGCCCTTGCTACATGCCAAATATCTCAGCTCTGGGCCCTGTGGTTTCAGAGAAGAAGACTTTGGAAGCTTTTTTCCATTATGAGTCTATAGGAGCTAAAGGGCCCCGGGGCGTGGCCCGTTTGGACCCCAGGGGCACGATTGGCAGGAATTATGTAGGTGACCACTTGCCGTTGCTACGTGCTAAATATCTAAGCTCTGGGCCCTGTGGTTTCCCAGAAGTAGATTTTTGAAGCTTTTTGTTCCATTATGAGTCTATGGGAGCGCAGGGGCCCCAGGGCGTCGCCCATTTGGAACCCAGGGGCATGATTGGCAGGAATTATGTAGGTGGTCATTGGCCGTTGCTACATGCTAAATATCTAAGCTCTGGGCCCTGTGTTTTCAGAGAAGAAGATTTTTGAAGCTTTTTTTCCATAAGGAGTCTATGGGAGCTAAGGAGCCCCGGGGCGTGGCCCATTTGGACCCCAGGGGCATGATTGGCAGGAATTATGTAGGTGACCACTTGCCGTTGCTACATGCTAAATATCTAAGCTCTGGGCCCTGTGGTTAAAGAGAAGAAGATTTTTTAAGCTTTTTTCCATTATAAGCCTATGGGAGCTAAGGGCCCCGGGGCATAGCCCATTTGGACCCAAGTGGCATGATTGGCAAGATTTATGTAGGTGACCACTTGCCATTGCTACAGCCAAAATATCTAAGCTCTGGGCCCTGTGGTTTCAGAGAAGATTTTTGAAGCTTTTTTCCATTATGAGTCTATAGGAGCTAAGGGGCCCTGGGGCGTGGTCCATTTGGACCCCGGGCACATGATTGGCAGGAATTATGTAGGTGACCACTTGCCGTTACTACATGCTAAATATATAAGCTCTGGGCCCTGTGGTTTCAGAGAAGAAGATTTTTTAAGCTTCTTTCCATTATGAGTCTATTGGAGTGAAGGGGCGCTTGGGCATGGCCCATTTGGAACCCAGGGGCATGATTGGCAGGAATTATGTAGGTGACCACTTGCCATTGCTACATGCTAAATATCTAAGCTCTGGGCCCTGTGGTTTCAGAGAAGAACCTTTTTTTCCATTATGAGTATACAGGAGCTAAGGGGCCCCGGGGTGTGGCCAATTTGGACCCCAGGGGCATGATTGGCAGGAATTATGTAGGTGACCACTTGCCATTGCTACATGCTAAATTACTTAGCTCTGGGCCCTGTGGTTTCAGAGAAGAAGATTTTTGAAGCTTTTTTCCATTATGAGTCTATGGGAGCGAAGGGGCCTCGGGGCATGGCCCATTTGGAATCCAGGGGCATGATTTGCAGGAATTATGTAGGTGACCACTTGCCCTTGCAACATGCTAAATATCTAAGCTCTGGGCCCAGTGGTTTCAGAGAAGAAGATTTTTGAAGCTTTTTTCCATTATGAGTCTATAGGAGCTAAGGGGCCCCAGGGCGTGGTCCGTTTGGACCCCAGGGGCATGATAGGCAGGAATTATGTAGGTGTCCACTTGCCATTGCTACATGCTAAATATATAAGCTCTGTGCCCTGTGGTTTCAGAGAAGAAGTTTTTTGAAGCTTTTTTCCATTATGAGTCTATGGGAGTGAAGGGGCCCCGGGGCGCGGCCTATTTCGAACCCAGGGGCATGATTGGCAGGAATTATGTAGGTGACCACTTGCCATTGCTACATGCTAAATATCTAAGCTCTGGGCCCTGTGGTTTCAGAGAAGAAGATTTTTGAAGCTTTTTTCCATTATGAGTCTATAGGAGCTAAGGGGCCCCGGGCGTGGTCCGTTTGGACCCCAGGGGCATGATTGGCAGGAATTATGTAGGTGACCACTTGCCGTTGCTACATGCTAAATATCTAAGCTCTGGGCCCTGTGGTTTCAGAGAAGAAGATTTTTGAAGCTTTTTTCCATTATGAGTCTATAGGAGCTAAGGGGCCCCGGGGCGTGGTCCGTTTGGACCCCAGGCGCATGATTGGCAGGAATTATGCAGGTGACCACTTGCCATTACTACATGCTAAATATATAAGCTCTGGGCCCTCTGGTTTCAGAGAAGAAGATTTTTTAAGCTTTTTTCCATTATGAGTCTATGGGAGCAAAGGGGACCCGGGGCGCGGCCCATTTCGAACCCAGGGGTATGATTGGCAGGAATTATGTAGGTGACCACTTGCCATTGCTACATGCTAAATATCTAAGCTCTGGGCCCTGTGGTTTCAGAGAAGAAAATTTTTGAAGCTTTTTTTCCATTATGAGTCTATGGGAGCGAAGGGGCCCCAGGGCGTGGCCCATTTGGAACCCAGGGGCATGATTGGCAGGAATTATGTAGTTGACCACTTGCCCATGCTACATGCTAAATATCTAAGCTCTGGGCCCTGTGGTTTCAGAGAAGAAGATTTTTAAAATTTTTCCCTTTATAAGTCTATGGGAGCTATATGTTGCCATGGCAACCAGAATTCCAATCTGATCAGCCCAAAAACCTTATGCAGCCTTTCCCCTTACCTTATGTTGCTTCACATGAAATTTGGTCAAGACTGGCCATGGGGTATTAGAGATATACTTATTTGAAATTGTTTACGGACGCATGCACGGACGCACGCACGGACGACGGACTAAAAGTGATCCCAAAAGCTCACCTCGTCACTACGTGACAGGTGAGCTAAAAATGGTATGACCACACATGTAATGTCATGCCGCTGTCCTTGAAAACCCCATTAATGACATGTAAGTCTGCCATGATTAATCAAATAATCGATCAATGAGTTCCACAAATATGATTCTTGTTACTGATTTGCTAATAATGGCTTATTTGTTCTTGTACACCAGATAAGGAAATCCACAGTTTAAGCTTGGGATAGAAATTCTGTTCTAACCCTGGTGTTCTCACCTGGGGACAAGGTAAAAATCGAATATTCTCATGCACTTGATAAATGCATTGGTTGAATACAACCTCATATGCGCCATCATTAAGGTTGAAGACCCACAGCATGTTATGTGATGTCACTAAACATCACTGTAGTGTCATCGCAATAAGGAGGACGTCGGCAACAGAAGATGCTACAGTATTTAAAATCCACACTCAGAAATGGAAGGTATGCAAGAAAAAGAATCCTACATTGCTTGTAAGGGGTGGATGGGTTAAATCCATCCCTCGGGATCACTGTCCAGCATCATTCGGCAAGCCTCGTGATGCCGGAGAGTGACCCCAGGGATGGATTTTTTCATCCACCCCTCACACCCATGTATGATACTTATAATCCCTGTGGTTGTAATGTTACCATATTTATTCAGACACTTCAGCTCCTTACAATAGTTGTTCCAAAATTTGAACAAGTACAATTTACTAACCGATGTTGTGTCTAAAAATAGCTGGATGAGTAGCAAACAGTGCAGACCTAATGAGACGCCAGATTTTGTACACTGTTTCATCATGCCTGCCTGTCCAAAAATACATACGGTTAAGTTTAACACAATGTAGGAGTCATGCTCAGACAGAAAGTGAAACAAGAGCACCGCATGCGGGTGCCAACAATCGGCTGCAGCCCCTTTTCATAATGAAAAAATAGTCCCAGTTTCAAGTAAATATGTTCAGTAATGACAGAGATATTACAAAATTTCCAAGTTTTTGCACGACAATGACACAGACGAAAGTGTCCACGTTTTTGCAGGACGACGACGCCAGAGCTATGACAATACCTGGTCGTTTTCTTCGAAAACAGCCGAGCTAATTATGACAAAATCTTCATTGTTTACTAATCGATTATCAATCACAATGGCAGGACAGATAACCAATTACCTCTTCAGCTCTGATTAGCCAGCCCTATTGGCAAACATGATAATGAAGGGGATAGACCATACCTCAGTTTCATTTGGACAAAATATATCTGACAGCTTGTAGAATTCTGGGTCTAAATCTGGCAGAGCTGGGGCTGGGTTGAAGATGGTTTTTACTGAAATTAACATAGTCAGGTGAAAGCCTAAGACGCACATCACAATAACTGTCATCTGCTTTGTTGTCTGCTTGATACTTTAAAGGTCATTTATCATAGTATTGAAATCATTCAGAACTAAAAGCACGTTGCTTCAGGTATTAAGTGAAATCTGAAAAATGAATCAAATTATCTTTATTAGTTTTCGAGATATTGCAATTTTAAGACTGAAATATTTCAAACAGACAAAATGCCTTCAAACTGCCTCATTAATATTCATGAAGCATTCTATGATGTCATAGTTGGCTTTAAATTAAGCACAATCTTTACATAGCTATAATGGCAGAGTACAGACAAAATTACAATGTTTTGCCAGCAAAAAGAAATTTGTGCAGGCTTTCAGTAGTATGGATGAACACACCGGATTTATTTGTTCAACAATCCATGCATCAACACTAAGGGTATGAAAATCGCTCATATGAGCAGCACAGTGTTTTCTCTAATCCACTTATAACAAGTGAATGGCTTTTTCAGATGAAAAATACCAGTGTTTATTTGTATTAAAATTAAAAATTATGAACTATTTAAGACATTTTCATCAGACAATATCGTTAACACTCATCAGAAAGGACACATTCTGAAAGCCAGCATATATTTGTTTTCTTGACAACAAGGTTGGGCGGCAAATTCCAACCCCGGTATTTACCAGTGGCATTTACCGGTATTTACCGGTCTGGAAAATACTCACCAAGTGGCAAATACTGGCAAATTGAAATTTTTAGCCTTAAAATACTGCAGAAATCTGAACAAATTTTAATAACAAATAGTTTAATGGAACTAAATGAGTAAAAGAATATTAAAAGTTAATATCTATATAAGGTTATCAACGTACAGAATAAATCATTTCTCAATTTAAACATGTTGAACCAGCCCAAAAGTGAATCTAAAACTAAAATTTGAAATTATTTATACAAAAAAAAACATGTAACTTTTTAAATCAACAATAAAAAATGTAGGTAGAAATTCCCCTCTGCACCTGGTTTAATATTGTCACTTACAACAATTATTCTATGTTTTTGTATTAACTACCCTTATCAGATGAATATCAGACTGGGCTCATCTGTAGTATCTTTTAAACATAGTTTTGTATGGAATAACCATTACAGCATTTTACTATTGTCAAAACATTAGTTTCACAGTAAATAGCAAGATCAAATGGACTAAATTACTAAAACAACAACCCTCAAGACCTTGTTTATTCAAGACTGCAGAGCACAGGATAGCCAGGGGCAAGGATGGACTAAAGGATGTTTTATATGACTTTAAAACAAAAAGTCATGGTGAAAGTAAACATGCGAGTTCTGTGGCAGCCTGGCAGATTCAAAATAGGCCAGTTTTTCTTGAATTACTTTTTTTGTAATTTAAATTAGACTATAACAAATGAACAAATACTACAGATAAACTATATTAGTAAAATGTAACCTCTATTTTGGAAATTGCCCATATATATCTGCTGAGTATATGGTTTTGTTTTAATTCCAGGGTAGAAAATTCCATTTTCCAGTATTTGCCGACATTTTCCAGTATTTGCCGGTATTTACCGGCAAATGCCACCGGCATGGAAAATACTCATATTTGCCGGCATTTTGCCAACCTTGCTTGACAACCTGAAAATCAGGGTAAAAGGGGCTAAATTCTCTAAAGGGTTACAAGTATTTCTGATAATTTTTAATTTTAATACAAATAAACAGTATAAGTAAGAAAAATACCACGGATTTTCATCCGAAAAGTAGCCATTTTGGAGATGTAAAAATGCACTATATTGCACGGGTGTTTTACCGTAATGCAATCAGATGTGCAGACTCATCAGAGTCTTCCAGGAGTACACACGTCAAAAAACACAGAAACATGAACCTACTCACCACTGTGTTTCTTGGCCATTTTCAGGGCCCCTAACGTTATTGCCGGGTTGATTTCCAGCTGACACGCAACAACCTTGGAACTCGATATCAGATTCTCCGCCAAATTCAGCTCACTTTCAGATAATAATAAGTTGGCCCCTGGCACAATGACGATTGAATTCTGGCCTGAAATAGGGAAAAAATTCAGATGCTAAAAAATATGCTGATATGCAAATTATTATGTGTAGCATAACCTAATAAACAGACACCCAGGGAAAATTCCAAAACTCCAAAACTGACTGCTTAAAGGAGGTGGATGTTCACCAGAGGGAAATGTCTTGAGATAATGTTTAACCTAATACAGACAGACAAAAATGAGGAATAACTGAGAACAGCCAATATGTATGAATGGAAAGAAATTTACCATATGACGTCGTGTCTGAGAATGTATTGTCATGTAATAAATTCGATAATCCACAAGTGGATTAAAGATGAAAATTAGTTAGATATGCCATGTAACTTTACACACAGGACATCCTTAATGACTTCGCGTTTACTAATGGCGAAATTTTCACGTTTTTTTTTTTTTAATTGTGAATAAAATAAGTTTTAAATGTCATATGATAAACAGAATCTTGCATTTGTGTTCATGTATTATTAAATTTATTAATAATACATGAACAATCATGTAAGAGCCTCTATATAACTGGTGTCCCATGACACCTCTCCGTCATTTATTTTTCTTTTTATTTAAGGGCAATGGGAACCTGGAAGATTTTTCCACCAGGCTTAGACCTAAGTGGTGTACCAGTATTCAAGTTCGGTCGGTTACGGCTCTACAAGTAAGCACCATGCAGCCCAATCTATTTTTCCAAGCTCTAATGGGTGGGGGCACCCATGGCTTTTGTAGGTCTATAGGCAAGTTAAAAATTGCCATGTATTCCCATTTTACTTAACTGCTCTTAAAATTCATACACCTCAAACAGTAAAATTTTCCAACAACTTTACTACCCAGCAAGTCTCAAAAATTTCTGCTATAATAGCAAACAGTGTAGACCCTGATCAGACTGCTCCTTCAGGATCAGTCTGATCTGGGACTACATTATTTGCTCAAATGAAGCAGTGAAGCAGTCTGTTTGCTCAAACCTATTTGCCCAAATATTCACCACAATCACACAGCATGTCATAACCCTGCCAGAAGGGGAAGCAACCAGGATGTCAAGAATATACTTTCTTATCTCTCCATTATATTTACGAGTACTTGTTAGAATTGCCTAGACAGGGCCATTCTAGCAAGAACCCACAACATATGTTTCTAACAAGAATAAGAAAAATTCTTATACTACAAAGAAATTTGTAGGTTTTTGATTGGGCAATTACTTGTGATTAAAAAAAATATAACCCTCTCACACTCTCCTTCACTGAACTGCAATGTCCGCCATCTTTGATTTACTGCACAATTGATGAGAAATTGTTTGTATACGAGTTTAACGGCCCATTCAACACTATTTTAGGTCATTTTTGAGCCGGTCAGTTTACCTATCCACACTTTTCCTGGGCAGCAGTTAACCAGTACAGTGCACATTCTTTCACCAGAAACTGACAATGGCACTTCGTGAATCAGCGGAAGGGAGAGTATGACACAATTGATGAGAAATAAAAGCAAAAACAAAAAAAAAACAATCTTGCACCATAATAATTTTTCAGCAAATAAATAAATAAACAAGAGGGCCCAGAGGGCCCTGATTTGCCTACCTGAATGTCAGTCTCTAGTACATTCTATTTCTAGCTCTGGTGGCCATCTTGTTCATTAGAGCAGAACAATCTTAGCTATTTTGGTAGGTTGTCACCTAGGCAACATTGCTGTGAAGTTTGAATCAAACTGACCCAAGGGTTTAGGAAGAAGAGTTCGCATTTGAAGAAAAACTACTTTTTTTCTATTTTTAACTCTGGCGGCCATATTTTTCATCAGAGTGGGATCATTTAAGCTATTTTGGTAGAAGGTCATCTAAGCAACATTCCTATCAAGTTTGAATGAAATTGGCCCAAGGGTACAGGAGGAGTTATCATTTGAAGATTTTTTTTATTTTTAGCTCTGGTGGCCATCTTGTTCATGGGAGCCAGATCGTTGTAGATATTTTAGTATTTTAGTCATCTAAGCAACATTCCTTTGAAGTTTGAATAAATATGGCCAAATGGTATAGGGGGAAGTTGTCGTTTGAAGATTTTTTCTATTTTTAGCTCTGGTGGCCATCTTGTTCATCAGAGTAGAATGATTTTACATATTTTGATAAGGAGTCACCTACGTCACATTCCTGTGAAGTTTGAATCAAATTGGCCCAAGGGTTAAGGAGAGGTTCGTGTTTGAAGCAAATTTACGATGTTTTTCTATTTCTAGCTATGGCAGCCATTTTGCTCATCAGAGCAGAACTGTTTAAGCTATTTTGGTAGAGGGTCACCTAAGCAACATTCCTATGAAGTTTGAATAAAATTGGCCCAAGGGTACAGGAGCAGTTGTCGTTTAAAGATTTTTTCTATTTTTAGATCTGGTGGACATCTTGTTTGTCAGAGCGGAACGATGTTAGCTATTTTGGTAGGGAGTCACCTGGGCAACATTCCTGTGAAGTTTGAATCAAATTGGCCCAAGGGTTTAGGAATAGTTTGCATTTGAAGCAAATTTACGATGTTTTACTATTTTTACTTGTGCGGCCATATTGTTCATGGGAGCAGAACGATTTTAGCTATATAGGTATAGGGTCACCTAAGCATCATTCCTATGAAGCTTGAATGCAATTGGCCCAGGGGTTTGGGAGGAGTAGCTGTTTAAAGATTTTCTATTTCTAGCTCATGTGACCATCTTGTTCATTGGAGCAGAACCATTTTAGCTATTTTGGTAGAGGGTCACCTAGGCAACTTTCCTATGAAGTATGACTGAAATTGGCCAAGGGGTATGGGAGGAGTAGTCGTTTAAAGATTTTTTCTATTTTTAGCTCTGGCAGCCATCTTGTTCTTCAGAGCGGAATCATTTGAGCTATTTTGGCAGAGAGCCACCCAGGCAACATTCCTGTGAAGTTTAAATGAAATTGGCTTTAGGAGGAGTAGTCTTTTAAAGCAATTGCAGACGACGGACAACACACGACTGACAACGCACGACGGACACTGACCGATCACAATAGCTCACCATGAGCACTTTGTGCTCAGGGGAGCTAATAAAAACTTTTGATTTTTTTAATTCATCTGGTACTTTAATTCCCTTGTTTTCCATTGTAAAACTCTCATTCTAATATGACACATGTGTTTATCCACTGAGCTCAGTGATAAACGTAGTGCAAGCAGAAGGGTGCCTTTGGTCTCTTGAAAACATGCACTACTCATGACATCCACTGTAAAAGAATTCTTTCGAAAACGTTGTAATAATGTACAAAATGTTGTGAAAAAGCCTTGCAGTATTTCGATTCATGACGAGGAACATATGATCACATTCCTGGTCTGAAAGCAATATTTGCCCTCGCCTGACGGCTCCAGGAAAATATCACTCTCAGGCAGGGAATGTGAGCCCATGTTCCCCGTCAAGAATCAAAATAGCTAAAATTATTCTGTAAATATCTCCTCTTTATCTGGAGCTATGGCATCAATGGTTTTAACCCTATCTTGCTGAATATTCATTTAAAGGTGCATTATTGAGCTACCAGGTCTCAATTTTTTTTTCTGGTTTTTATCTTCAATGCATACTCCTTTGTCATGTGTACACTTTTGGAGCCAAATACAGCTTCAGAACTTTGTGAAAATGGTCGTTTTCATTCATGTTTACCCTTCGCTCTGAACATGTGTTCGGAATTTCTGTTCTAAAAATAAATCTGTCACTTTACACATACATGGCGGCAGTATTGTCTCTGAGTGTCGTTACTTATGGCATGGTATTCAGCGTCATATTTTTTCCGATTCAGGCATGGCCTAAGCAAACAAGGCCAAAAATGAAAGTTGCATAACGTCATATATGGGGATTCTATTTTTGTCACAAACTAAAAATAGAACTAACTAGTGTTCGAAACCAAGTTAGGGAATCCCTCTCAAACTCGTTTACCTGTCATCATAATTGTTCGCATTTCTGCATAAAATGCATTCATTTGTATTCTTTTAAAGAAAAATACCTGCTATATGTATTTTATTTTTGGAAGCATTTTTCCAGATAGCTCAATAATGCACCTTTAAGCCACACCCATTTCTGACTTTGAACCAATCAGACTACTTCATGTAATTTATTCTTACAAATCCATAAACTTCATGTCAAACAATGTAGACCCTGATCAGATGGCTTCTACAGGAGCCATCTGATCTGGATCTACACTGTTTCCAAAGATAGGGGTTGTCGTGAACAGCATAAGAATTAAGACTCACCTGTCTCATCAACACATATCTGAGCAGCCCCCGTCATTGCCTCATCAGTCCTGAACACATAATCTGAAACAAAACAGTAATGAAAACCTTATTGGTCCTGATCACATAGTCTGAAACAAAACAGCAATGAAAACCATCAACCAGACAAATTTTGTGTTAAGAAATTTTTGTTGTTTTACCAATCCAACCGAGGTTTTTTGAGTTGCAATGTCAGAATAGTTACTGTATTCGCTGAAATAAGAGCACCTACTCTAATGAGCACAAATCAATACTTTTGCAAACAGTATACTGTCAAGCCTCGATAACTCAGAATACCTTTTAGACCATGAAAATCGGCTTGAGATATGGGTAGTTCGAACTACTGATGTTTAATTAAAGTTCAGGCCATGGGTCATAATTGGGATCACTTAAGGATATCTTGACAATCTAATATAAAACCAGTGCTTCAGCTGAAGTGCACGACCCGCCGGATGCTTTTAGCTTTATGAGTGTTAACATATATGAGTATGGCGGCCATTTTGGTCATGTGACCTGGACCTAAAACGGTTCCCCCAATAAATGCGTCTTATCGTAAGGAGCAAAAATATATCTGATACTTAAGTACTGTATTCTGAATCGTTTGCAGGATAAAATGCATTTTCACTGTTCCAATACAAAAGCATATGTGTCAAAGTTTGACCTAGGCACAAAGAAGGTCAACCCAGGGTCACCATTTAAGCAATTTATGATGGGCCTACGTGTCAGATGCTATTTATCAAGTTTCGTGGAAACCTGCCCAGTGGTTCTGGAGAAGACTATTTTTGAAGGGTTTTTACCATATATGGCTTGGCGGCCATTTTGGTCATGTGACCTGGACCCCAGAAGCAAATTTTGGTTTCCCCCATCCCATAGAGGCTCCATATGAAATTTGACTTAAATCGGCCCAACGGTTTCCGAGGAGAAGCAGTTCGAAAATTTTCACATTTTTCGCCTCGGCGAGGCTATACTAAATGGAATATAATATTTCGCAAATTCATTGGTTAGATCTCATTGATATCTATCAGTATGCCAAAAATTGTTTAAATATTCCAAGCGGTTAAGTCACTATCACCAATTTTCACAAACGGGTTATGGACGGACAGACAGACAGACCATATATGGCTTGGCGGCCATTTGGTCATGTGACCTGGACCCCATGAGCAAATTTTGGTTTCCCCCATCCCATAGAGGCTCCATATGAAATTTGACTTCAAACGGCCCAACGGTTTCCGAGAAGAAGCAGTTCGAAAATTTTCACATTTTTCGCCTCGGCGAGGCTATACTAAATGGAATGTAATATTTCGCAAGCTCATTGGTTACATCTCATTGATATCTATCAGTATGCCAAAAATTGTTTAGATATTCCAAGCGGTTAAGTCACTTTCACCAATTTTCACAAACGGGTTACGGACGGACAGACAGACAGACCATATATGGCTTGGCGGCCATTTTGGTCATGTGACCTGGACCCCATGAGCAAATTTTGGTTTCCCCCATCCCATAGAGGCTCCATATGAAATTTGACTTCAAACGGCCCAACGGTTTCCGAGGAGAAGCAGTTCGAAAATTTTCACATTTTTCGCCTCGGCGAGGCTATACTAAATGGAATATAATATTTCGCAAGTTCATTGGTTAGATCTCATTGATATCTATCAGTATGCCAAAAATTGTTTAAATATTCCAAGCGGTTAAGTCACTATCACCAATTTTCACAAACGGTTTACGGACGGACAGACAGAATGACAGACTGACAGAATGACAGAATGACACGGTGATTTTAGGGCACTTAGAAAATCAACCGACTTCAGTCGGTCACTTTATCTGCGGGTCGTGCAATAAAGTATGGTGTGTGTGTTCATTAGAATTGTCCTATGGAGGTGATTCAATTGACTGCTTTTTGTTTGATTTGAGGTTTAACGTCCCCGTCAACACTGTAAAGGTCATTTTGGAGACGTTGCTTCCAAATTTGTGGGACTTTTACCCGACATTGAGATGAAATGACATCTCAAGCCCTGTCACCCAATGAAACCAATAGGGTTTATAAGCATGGATGGTCCGCCTCGCACCGCGGTTCCTGGACAGGCTTAGATCCTCTAAGCTGTTTACCAGTACTAGTGTGGGGGCTGGATTCAGCCCTGCGTGGAAGCATCATGCAGCCCATATATTTCTTCAAGCCCCTATGGGCAGGGGCTTAATTATTTGACTGCACACAACATAACGTTTTAAGCTAAACTCAGAAAAAAATGCATATAAAGTTCTAAATATATGGATATTAGGAGCTTTGGGAAGAAGTTTCTAGGGACTTCTAACTTGAATTAAACATGGTAACCAACTTACAGTGGAAGATACAGCTGAACTTTAACAGTGCTAAAAGATCACTCTACATATCAATTATCATGCTTTTTTGATGAAGAGGGACAAATTGCTGACTCATGTTCAATAGTGCTCTGCATGCTGGGATTTTTTTTTTCCATCGCACAACAGTTTTAAATATTTTTCTAATTTTTCCAGAAAACAGGCAAATTGTCTCCATAGAAAAGTTGGTCACATTTTTTCAGCAAAAATACCAACATTTTAGATATAGTACTTGCTAGAACAGTTAACAATATGACCACTAATGAGCTTGTTAAGCTAGCATTGCTTTGAACAAATGGACCCTGGACACCTTGAGAACTTGCTGTCATTCTAAAATTTTAACAAATTTGTTTCATGATCCAGCAAGGAGTCCAAAAGGTGCAGACAGAATGGCAAATAGTGTAGACCCTGATCAGACTGCTTAGGCCTGTCTGTCCCAATACTTAGGATCATTGTGTTTGTTTGATTTGAGGTTTTACATCCCCGCCAACACTGTATAGGTCATTTTGGAGATGTTGCTTCCAATTTTGTGGGACATTTACCCGACATTTAGATGAAATGACATCTTAAGCCCTGTCGCTCAATGAAATCATAAGGGTTTATCAGCATGGATGGTCCAATTCGCACTGCTTTGCCTGGGCAGGCTTAGATCCTCTTTTTTTTTGCTTGTTTGATTTGAGGTTTAATGTTCCCGTCAACACTGTATAGGTTATTTTAGAGACATTGCTTCCAATTTTGTGGGACTTTTACCCAACACTGAGATGAAATGACATCTCAAGTCCTGTCGCCCAATGAAACCGATAGGTTTATAAGCATGGACGGCCCGACTCGCTCAGCTTTGTGTGGGAAGGCTTAGATCCTCTAAGCCGTTTACCAGTACTTGTATGCGGTTGGTTTCAGCTCTGCATGGAAGCATCATGCAGCCCATCTATTTCTTCAAGCCCCGATGGGTGGGGGCCACCTTAGATCCTCTAAGCGGTTTACCAGTAATCATGTGTAGTCGGTTCCAGCACTGCATGGAATCAAGCAGCCCATCTATTTCTTTAAACCCCAATGGGTGGGGGTCGATAGGATAGTTATGGTAGGCTGCTGTAAACTTTCGTATATTTCTAGTATGCTGTACCGGTATTTATGTGATTGTCCATAAAGTTCTGTATAGTATTGTCTCCAAACAAATCTTTACCAACCTGAAACATAAGAAAAATGGTTCTTGTCCTACAGATAAGGAAACCCTGGGATAGAATATAAGAATCTTATATTGTAGTGAGAGGTGGATGGAAAAATCCGTCCCGAGGGACACTGTCCGGCATCACGAGGCTTGCCGAGTGATGCCGGACAGTGATCCAGAGGGATGAATTTTTCTATCCACCCCTCACACCCATATAGGATTCTTTTTCTTGCATACCTTCCATTTCTATTGCAAATTTTTAATGCTGCTGTCACTTCGGTTACGGACGTGCGCCATTTTGTGATGACACAACACGGAATATTTAGTGATGTCACACATGACGCCGCCGCCCATGAGGTTGTAATCAACCATCGCATTTATCAAACACGCGATTATATTCGATTTTGGGTCGGAACACCAGGGTCAGAACATAAATTTCCATCCCAGGGTAAAATCACGGATTTCCTTGTCTGGTGTGCAAGAAATTCTTATCATACCCAGGTTATCCTACTCAGGGATAGGATAAAAATCGAGAAGTTTCATGTGTTTGATTTGTACTGGTTGCATAGGACCTTGTGTATGCCGTCCAAAGCATCAAAAGTACAGTATGATTGTCTTCAAAATGTAAATGATGTCCACGATCGAAGTGACTGGGCTATGAAAAACACTCTCAGAAATGAAAGGTATGCAAGAAAAAGAATCTTACTTGGGCTTAAGGGGTAGACAGAAAAATCCGTCCCTCTGGATCACTGTCCGTTATCACTCGGCAAGCCTTGTGATGCTGGACAGCAACCCTGGAAACAGATTTTTCTGTCCACACCCATTATATTATTTCTTCTTTATTATTATGATATTATTTCTTCACTCTTTTCCCAATTTGGAAGTTGCAAAGTCAAGCCTGGCAATCTTCTTTGGAGACTGATCATGAAGTATTTTCTGTGGTCGTTGTCTCCTGCTGATTTACGAAGAACAGTTACTACCAAAATAATGTGTTGGGTTTTACCTGGTTGAAAATGACCAAAGTAGTGTTGACTGAGACATTTAACTCCAAAACAACAAACAAATGAATTTGAATCCTTTGTCAACAGGGGTCTACTATGCAACATAAACCTATCCAAAATATACTTTGATTCATTAAAAATGCACTCCTAGTACTAAACCTCAAATTTTAATTGATTCGCAATATTTCCAGCATTTAATCATGTTTAATGAATTATCAATTTCAATTACCCCCCAGAACTTCAGTTGAATATGGCAAATTCTTCTGGTACCGGGGCCCTGTTTTTGGGGTTTACATCTATCTATTGTAGATGGGTTTGTTTCTTGCAAAATTTGTGGTGGGCGCGGTGGTTTTGGTTTTGGGATTGTAAATTTTCCCTTTTTGGATGGTGATGTTCCTTGTGCCCCGTCCTGTGGTGTTTGTGTTTCATAATTGGTTCGATTTGCTAGAGTATGTGGTCATCTAGCTGACATCAACACTCGTAATAAATTGTTAATGGCTGGGCTTCTTGGTCGGGGTTACCTGTACCTTAGGCTACAAAGGGCCTTTTCAGGGTTTTAAGGGCATCGTTCTGGTTTGGTTTCGGAATTCGGTGTTGGACTCTGGTCCCTTCTGTGGCAGGGTCTGTCGGAGCCCCAGTTTTGTGGTGGCTTGGTGTGTGAGTTCGGAGAGGTATGTGACCGAGTGACTTTGGCACCCGGTTTCGTGGGGTCGTTCCTCCGTGTGGGAAGATTGGGTACAACATAAATGTTATACGACAGACTGCATGCATGGTAGTTGACCCAGTCACGGTTGACAGCTTTGCTTCCCTCTTTGGTTACGGGCCGGTGGGTCGGGCCTCGGATTCTGTGACGGTTCCAACATAAAAGGTTATGTTGGTTGGTGCCTGATGCTTTGTCTCTGGTAGGGCCTGTCGGAGGCTAGCTGTTGTTTTTCTTTTGCTCCAGCGTTCCAGTGGTTTCTTGATGTCTATTCCTCACCGTTGTTTCGTCTCTGTGGTTGTTTGATTTTTATGTTCATGGAGATGTTGCACTGATGAACTGGGGGGCCTTCATATGGACTGGACAGGTTGTTTGTCTTGATCGCGGCAGAGTTTGGGGCGGGGATTGTGGCCGAGAGGGGTCGATTTCGGCCCCCGGTGGGGTTCGTTTTCACTGGCTGTTCCAGGGCGGTTCTTCTGTCGTAATTTGTTTTTGTTGTGGTTTGTCTTTGGGTGTTTGTGTCGCTTGTTATCCCCACGTTTTTCAACGAAAAAGTTGGGATATTGTTATCGCCTCCGTCCGTCTGTCTGTCCGGCTATCTCCTCCTAAACCGTTAGCCGGAATTCAACCAAATTTGGTATGCGAGTTGCTTACATGAATGGCTTGCGCAAGAGCACATTTTTTTGTCCCCGCCCCCCAGGGGCCCTGGGGAGGGGTCAAAAGGTCAAATTTTGACCTACTGTGGAGAAAACGTAGGGATTTGCGATGGCTTGCCATCAACTGCGCGCTCTAGTTTTGTTTTGTTTTCGATAGCCTATTGGCCATTTTGTGGGAAAGTGACTGTCCTTTTGGCTTTCCGCTGTTGATGTTTCCATTAGGGTCTGTTGTTTCATGTTTGTGTTTTCTTTCCCTTTGGTGTCTCTGATGGTAGCTGTGGGTTAATTGTATCGATTCCTGATCATTGCCTCCACCTCCAGACTCACTACAGCGTTATAGCATCTCACTGGATGCAGAATACAGAGGTTCGAATAAGTCCACACACCCGAAAAATGAAAATCACATATCCTAATACCAGTTATGGCCAGCATAAGCATCAAGTGTTGCTTGGCATCGACACCTCATGCTTCTAATTAAACGCTGTATCTGGTCTTGTGTGATGTTGTCCCATTCTTCATGTAGCACCATGGCAAGCTGCTGGCGGTTGATTGGCAGATGATGTCCGCTGTACACACGTTTTCCGAACTGGTACCAAAGGTGCTCAATTGGGTTTAAATCCGGCGAAAAGGCAGGCCAAGGAAGAACTTGCACATTATTTTGATTGAAAAAGTCCATGGTTAGCCTCGCAGAATGAGCACCTGCATTGTCGTGTTGGAAAATTGTAACTTCACCATTATTGCGTAAAAATGGTACCATCTCAGGCTCTAAGATTTCATTGATGTATTGATGTGCCATCAAATTGTGATCAACAATGATGAGTTGGGTTTTGTGGCGCCATGAGATGCCCTCCCCACACCATAACGCAACCACCACCCCAACTTGACAGCTGTTGAACACAATAGCCTTGAAATTGCTCCCCAAGTCAACGCCATACTTTATGCCGCCTATCAAACATTTCAACACAAAAATGGACTCATCCAATGGACCATGAACAGTACACCACGCCAATGCTGTTTTGTCCACCGGAAACTGTCGACACCAATTAAAGCGACTGATTCGATGTTCTGCAATCAAAATGTTCCCCCTATACGTCTTATGGCTAAAAATACCGCATTTCTGGAGATGCTGCCATCTGTTGAGGCACTTACACATGGGTTATGGGTTCCCAATGTCTCACAGACGTCCTGAATCAGTCGCGTACATGACTCAAAACAATGTACCTGTCCTGCTGACCTGTAGTGACACGTCCTGGGCGTTGTCTATCGTCCACAGATCCTGTAGCATTGTGCCTTTCAACCAATTGAGCAATCATAGTGTGCGAACAACCCATACCCGCTACAACTTGGGGGTATGAAATCCCGCATTCGACCATGCCAAGGGCATGATGACAATCGGCGTTACTTAGATCACTTCCAGCATGTACTGCAAATAGTGTACAGCAGGGTGGGATATGAAGCATTATATAACAAGGGTGAGATAAAAAAAATTCTATACCTCGCAAATGCCAGATATTCTTATCCAGTTTGTAAGAACTCCTAGGAAATTGTAAAATTTCAATCAAATATACATGTGCTAATATTTCTGCTCACAAAATGTGAGTATAGCTTTTGCAAATGCAAAAGTACCCACATGTTTCCGCAAAAGTAACACTGTATTAAATATTGTACTTTTTAGAATAGATACTGGTAAACGGCTATGAAGGTCTAAGCCTGCCCAGGCAAAGTGGTGCAAGTCAGACTATCCATGCATATAAACCCTATTGGTTACATTGGCGCTAGGGACTGAGATGCTATTTCATCTCCATTTCGGATAAAAAGCCCACAAAATTGGAAGCGGTCTCCAAAATGACCTAAATAGTGCTGACAGGGACATTAAACCTCAAATCAAACATAGAAACCGCTAGGGTTTAAGGAGCGGTCCGACTCGCATCACTTTTCCTTGGCATGCTCTGACCTAAGCGGTTAACCAATATTCAAGTTTGGTCCGTTTCAGCTCTGCATGGAAGCACAGTGCAGTCAATTAATTTCTCCAAGCCCAGATGGGTTGGGCGAATCAAATCGAACAAAACTTACTAGACCAGTTAACAGTTTGACTACTAACGAGTCCATTTACCTAATAAAGCCTTGAACAACTGGGCCCACATTAATAAGCTTCAAACAACTGAGCCCAGATGGTTGTGCTTTGAACAACACGACCCAAACGAATAAGCTTTGAATAACTGGGCCCAGATAAATATGTTTTTATTCTATTCACTACCTGCACATTGGTCACTCTCATATGTTTACCTTGGAAATCATTGCTGTTTTGGCCTTCAGCCTTGCCGCTGTAACACACTGGTTAGCCCCCTTTCCACCAAAGCCCATTGAAAACTTGCTTCCCTGAATTGTCTCCCCTGGCTTTGGAAGTCGTGAAACATAGCTGTAAGAAAACAGACTATGAAATGAAACAGGGCCACACAAGTGACAAGATAGAGTCAAAAAGAAGCCCTTTTTAAGAGGGGATACATAAATAGCAAAATACATGTACCATATAAGCCTTGTCACATGTCAGACTTACATGTTTTGTTTTTGTTTGATTGGAGGTTTAACATCCCCTTCAACACTGTAAAGGTCATTTTAGAGACGTTGCATCCAATTTGTGGGATATGCATACATGTAGACATGCATACATGCATCTGAAACAAATAAAATTGATATTTTCATACTTTGAAAATATATAATATTTTCACATTGTGAAAAACCCACACACCAAATTTGTTGTTGTCTGATTAACAGTTTAGGAGATAGCATAATGGACAGAGGGATGGACAGAGGCGATTTTGATATTCCCATTCGTTTTTTAAAAAAGCGTGGGGATAATAATAATGTGAATGTGCAGTCGATAGCACACCATCACAAATCCCACGCTTTCTCCGCAGAAGCTAAGTACCAAATAACAACATATATTTGTTGTAGAATCTTACTGACATTGGACCTACTGCCCCAGCTCCATGAGCTCCAATGTGATCCAAGGGTCAAAAATTTTACTTGTATTATTTTCGTCCAATCATCCCCTTCAATTTGATATGCCACATGACTATGTTTCAAAGAACTTAAATTTTGACTCCCAGCGCCCAAGTCTGAATACAAATTAGAATTTAGAGTAATATCTCAGTTTTATCTTAATGCAGCTTGAACAGAAATTATTCAGAATCAAGTTTTAAGACAAACATAGTTACCTCACAAAAAAAAAGCATGAATTCCGCCTGTGGGGGCGCAAAGTCATACAACCATGAAATCTAGGCCAAGGCCAAACATAGATGCTTGCATAAAAATTGCCATTCTTAAATGCAAGCTTGTACTAAGTATCTTTAATGAAGCTCTAATAATTCTTGAGAAATGAACTTAACCATTAGGGTGAATGCTAGGGTAGTTACGATATTTTACAAAGTCAGTGAACCATAAAATGTAGGTCAAGGTCAAATATGGATGCATGCATTTAAGTTTCCATCTCCAGATACAAGTTTGTACCAAGTATCATTAATGAAGCTCTTATAGTTCTTGAGAAATTAACTTGACCATTTGGGTGAACGCTAGGGTAGTCGAAATATTTTACAAAGTCAGTGAACCATGAAATGTAGTTCAAGGTCAAATATGGATGCTTGCATTTAAGTTGCCATCCTGAGATACAAGTTTGTACCAAGTATCATTAATGAAGCTCTTATAGCTCTTGAGAAATAAACTTGACCATTAGGGGGAACGTTAGGGTGGGCACAATATTTTACAAACTCAGTGAACCATGAAATTTAGGTCAAGGTCAAATATGGATGCTTGCATTAAAAGTGGCCATCCGCAGATTCAAGTTTGTACCAAATATCATTAATGAAGCTCTTATAGTTCTTGAGAAATAAACTTGACCATTAGGGTGAACAACCTCGTAGAAAGGTGTACTTATATCAAAAGGGTGACTATGAAACTATGAGGAAGGATGCCCTAAAATTTGCAAGAGAGAAATACTTTAATGGTCATTCAGACGTTCGTTCTGTCCAGGAGAACTTTGATTTGATAAAGTCTTTCATTCAAGCTTCGTCCGAAAATCATATCGCCTCCAAAACTAGCAGGTCTGTATCTTCAATTCCTTGGATCACACCAGAAATATGAAGAAAAATTCGGAGGAGAAATAAGATTCATGCTAAGGCAAAAAAGTCGGGAAGTGGTAAACTCAGAGCAAAATTTGAAAACTTGAGACGAGAAATTAAAAATGACATCAAAAATCAGCATGATCAGTATGTAAATAACTTGGTAGGTGATGTAAAGGCGAATCCCAGATACTTCTACAGATATATCAATAGCCAGAAGAAAGATAGGCAAGGTATGCCACCCCTTAATAAAAGAGGAGGGAACGGGGTCGCTGAATCGGACTCTGAAAGGGCAGAGGAATTGGTTGGTCAATTCAATGATGCATTTAATAAAACTGAGTTCAACGAGGTTCCATTGACTGGAAGATCGGCCCCTTTCATGGAAAATATTGTTGTATCCTCTGCGGGAGTGATCAAGTTACTTAAAGGCTTGAACCCTTCTAAAGCTTTAGGGCCTGATGAGCTTCATCCTAGAGTCCTGAAGGAACTAGCAAACGAGTTAGGTCCAGTTTTTGCTCATCTTTTCCAACAATCTCTCGATACGGGTGAAATTCCCAAAGAATGGCTCCTAGCGAACATCTGTCCACTTTTCAAAAAAGGGGACAGGGCTCTTGCTCGTAATTATCGCCCGGTGTCACTGACCTGTGTTCTATGTAAATTGCTTGAACACATAGTCTGCTCAAACATCATAGCCCACTTGGATGAACATAAACTTTTGTCAGACAGACAACATGCATTTAGGAAAAGGCATAGTTGCGAAACTCAGTTGAGCACGGTTATTAATGATTGGGCAAAAATCCTGGACAAAGGGGGGCAGGTGGACACATTTATTCTGGACTTTGAGAAGGCTTTTGACATCCCTCCTCATGAACTACTTAAATCCAAATTATTTGGTTATGGAATTGGTGGGAAGACTCTTAAATGGATAGATTCCTTCCTTTGCTACAGAAAACAGCGTGTTGTTGTTAATGGTGAATCTTCAGTATGGGCGCCAGTTTTGTCTGGAGTCCCACAAGGGACTGTTCTTGGTCCTCTATTGTTCTCCCTGTACATCAATGATATTTCCACTGACATTGACTCAGAAATAAGACTGTTCGCAGATGACTGTGTTTGTTACCGGGAAATTAGAGATACAGATGACTCACTGAAACTTCAGGCTGACATAGATAGATTAGGATGTTGGGCCAGAAAATGGGGCATGAGATTTCAACCAGTTAAATGCAATATTTTGCAGATAACAAGAAAGAGATCTAATAAAGTTGAGGCTTCTTACACCTTAAATACCTTGGTGTGACAATCACTCACGATTTGAGATGGAATACACACATTAGCAATATGTGTACAAAGGCGAATAGAACACTTGGTTTCCTGAGGCGAAATCTTCATCAGTGTCCTCAGGATGTGAAAGAGACAGCATACAGGGGACTTGTTTGCCCAATCTTGGAATATGGTAGTTGCATCTGGGACCCAAGCGGAGTGGTCCTTAATGAAGAAATTGAAAAAGTTCAGAATAGAGCTGCTAGATTTGTAACTGGAAATTATTGCTTTGAAACTGGGAGCATGACTGGAATTCTAGGAAAGTTAAGGTGGGAGTCTCTCAAGAAAAGGAGAAGAGACAGTAGGCTCATACTCTTATACAAAGGTCTAAAGGGTGCTGCCAGCATTCCAACAGATGACCTTGTTCCCCCGGCTAGGCACTGTAGAAAGCACCATTCAATGACGTTTCGGACCCTTACTGCAAGAACGGATATATATAAAGAATCGTTTTTCCCCCCGAACCATTAGAGATTGGAATGCCCTTCCCGATTCTATTATTTTGACGGCTGAAGGTGCTGAGGATTGTGTAGCTAAGTTTACATTTTTGGTTAGATCTAGGGACTAACTTCCCATATCACAGGTCCTGGTGTATGAATGTCATTTGACGTGTCACCAGTAACAATTCTGATTCTGATCTGAACGCTAGGGTGGTTGCAATATTTTACAAAGCCAGTGAACCATAAAATATAGGTCAAGGTCAAATGTGGATGCTTGCATTTAAGCTGCCATTCCCGGATACAAGTTTGTACCAAGTATCATTAATGAAGCTGTTATAGTTTTTGAGAAAAAAGCTTGACCATTAGGTCGAACGCTAGGGTGGTCACAAATGTTGACGCCTTGACAAATGGATGGATGAACAAAGGAACAAACAGACGGAAAACCGGGCGCCTATATGGCCCCATGCTAATAGCAGGCGCCACAAAAATGATCACTTTTGACCGCAGATATATCTTCCTATTGGAGACCCCAATCTCCCTATTTGAAAATCGTAATCTCCCTATTGGGTCCAAGAAAATGTATGAATACCACTGAAGAATAATGCAAGATCTGTTTACTTTAACATCATTGTAAGAAATCATAAAATGTTGAGCGCCAGTTGTCACAGAAAGAAATTAAGGCAGCGGTGTACACATGATGTTGTTTGATGTTTGGAATGATGTTGTCTGATGTTTGGACTTCTCTCATGATATCTCAAGGGGTTTAGGCCCCCTCTCATCGGGGCTTGAAGAAATAGATGGGCTGCATGATGCTTCCACCCAGAGCTGAAACCGACCCTCAAACCGCTTAGAGGGTATAAGCCTGCCCAGACGAAGCGGTGCAAGTCGGACCATCCATGCTTATAAATCCTATTCGTTTCATTGGTCGGCAGGGCATGAGATGTCATTCAATCTCAATATCAGGTAAAAGTCCCACAAAATTGGAAGCAACATCTCCAAAATGACTTTTACAGTGTTGCCGAGAATGTCAAACCTCAAATCAAACAAACAAACAATCAAGGGGGTGGTGGTTCAAGTAACGATAACGATTTCTGATGATAGTTTTTGAGCTATAAAGAACCTTCCCTCTCTTGAGCTTGACCTCATCATCTAAATAAAAATATATAAATATCCTTAGTAATAAGGAATATAATTATAAGATATCTGCCCATATGTTGGACGCGAGTCCAACCCATCGGGAACAAAGAAATACTTGCAATGGCTAAGGTAAATATGTTTTTGATTGATTGATTTGAGGTTTAACGTCCCTGTCAACATTGTAAAGGTCATTTTGGAGACGTTGCTTCCAATTTTGTGGGACTTTTACCCGACATTGAGATGAAATGACATCTCAAGCCCTGTCGCCCAATGAAAACAATAGGGTTTATTAGCATGGACGGTCCACCTCGCACCGCAGTTCCTGGACAGGCTTAGATCCTCGGTTTACCAGTACTAGTGTGCGGGCCGGATTCAGCTCTGCGTGGAAGCATCATGCAGCCCATATATTTCTTCAAGCCCCTATGGGCAGGGGTGGAAGGTAAGTATGTGCGTGCATGCACTGTTAATCAGTGAGGTGTTACACCCGTGAATCTTACATAACGGCAGAGTACAGCGGCGTTTGATATGCACTGCTGATGAAATGCTTCATGATAGATGAATATAATATGTAATACGAGAATAACGAGTGAGTGTTTGAGTTTTACATCGCACCAACAGCTAAGGTCATGCGGAGACGGGACCTCAGTTTAAAGACTCATCCGAAAGTCTGGAGAAGCCCAAGATCGATCCTGCGACCCCTGGTTTACAAGGCGAGTAGCGTAACCACTGCACCACAGAGGCTTCTAACGAGAATAACAAAGAAAAACAGTATCATTAGGAAAACATGTCTGTAAGAAATAATGGCGTCCAACATGGTGTCAGAAAATGATAAATATTAGGTAAAATGATAACATCTTTATTATTTCTGCTTTCAACATAGATTGTGGGTGCAACATAGATTGTGGGTGCTCGTTAGAACCGCCTCAATGAGGCGGCCCTAACGAGTACCCATAATCTATGGTTTAAGCAAAAATAAGGCAGATAATGTATACCCCCATAAACCCCAATTTTCTCTATATAAAGTGGGGTTTAGGGGGGTCTACATTTCACGGACTTGTTATCGTGATGGAATTGGAGAAATTACTGCAAATAGCCACAGATGCTTGGGGTCGGGTCACCTGCTAATGTTTTTTTCAAAGTTATTTTTGTATTTTACTATAGTTGGATCACTTAACATCATCAAAAAACATGTAGACAAGGTTTAAAAAAAATTTTTTTTTTCTTTCAAGTCTCAAATTACAAATTTGAGCATTGATAGTACTAAAAATTTGTTTGTTTGTTTTCTTTTTTTTTTAACTTTGTCTCGAAGTTTCTAAACATTTTATGATGATGGTAAAGTTATTTGAGCACCGTTAGTAAAAAGATGTCTTTTTTTTATTTTCTTTTAACTTTATCTTGCAGTTTCTAAACGTTTTATAATGATGGTAAAGTAATTTGAGCATTGATGGTAAAAAATATGTTTTTTTTAAACATTGTTTAGACGTTTCTAAACATGTTTTATGATGATGGTAAGTGATCCAATTATAGAAAAATGCAAAAATAACTTTGAAAACCATTAGCCTGTGACCTGACCCCAAGCATCTGTGAATATATAGACACATCCAAACACTTTGAGATCACTCAATAATACTACTTGCCCTGACTTACCGGTGGTGGGCAAAAAATGTATTTGGCTGTTTATCGCCATTGTAAATGCAATGTTATTTTCTGTAAACTTGTACCCCGGTATTTTGTTTGGAATCGAAACAACAAAATTGACGTTTAAACTTTTATAACAGACATGTCTTAGCCAGTAATTTTTGATTTCTAGAAGATTTGAGAAAGTTTTTGATGATAATTACCTGTTAAACTTATGCAGGTAACGGGGCAGGACAGTCTTAATTATTTGTAATAACAAGAGCACCGCGTGCAGGTGCAAACACTCGGCTGCAAAAATTCTAAGTCGAAAAAGGGGCATAACTGTGCCAAAAATAGTTTGAGGGTACCTCACCTATTGGTATGATTCCTCTTTTCATAATAAACAACTAGTCCGAGTTTCAAGTAAATATGTTCAGTAATGACAGAGATATTACAAAATGTCCAAGTTTTTGCACGACGACGACAACGCAGACGACGCCAGAGCTAAAAATGCGCAAAACAAATGACTAAATGCGGAAGATGCATGAATGAACTTTAAAATATATTTATCTACTCATTTAAAGTGTAATTATACCCGCTTTTTCGAAGAAAAATCGGGTATATTGTTTTCGTACCACAGTTCACTCCGGCGTCAGTCAGTCCGTCCGTCCGTCTGTCCGCACCAACGAAACGACATTTAGGGGGCAAAAAATTTGGACAGTTTGACACTTAAGTATAGGTTAGAAGTCATGAAGAGATTTCTTCACAAGTAAGAATCTGCGAAGCGAAGCGTAGCAGATTCTTACTGTGAAGTAATCTCTTAATGACTTCTAACTGGCTTAGACTGCTGTCAGTTTTCTTGAATTATGTCCACTGATGGTCTCTTGAGATCACCTTGCTCAAAACTTTATTGTACTTTCATTCATTCACTTAGTTGCTCTGCACTGAGCAGTTATCATAAGAAAGTGTCTTTTTACATTTTTTTTTAATTTGAACTTGAAGAAAAAATGTCAGATGGGAGACTCAATCTGGATTTCAATATTTTGAAATACCATTAGCAACACAATTGTTTTCTATTCCTGCGAAGAACAGTAAATGGGTGTTCGTCATGTCAGGTATGAAATTTATTTTATTTTGTATTTTTTACTTATTCTCACTCACAAGCTCTGGTTTGGAACAAATTTTGTTTTGTATGATAAAATTTTTGTTAAAACAAGAAAAAGTGTTGCAATTCTGACAAACTGAAGCCTCCCTTGGAAGTGTACCCATTGCATTCCCCTAAACCCATTTTGTACTGGAAACCCCTGAACGGCTAATTGGCAAACAGTGCAGGCCCAGATCAGACGTCACAAAACACGGCCTCTGATCGGGGCCTACAATGTTTGCAAAAAGTTCAGCCAATTTGCAAAGTTTGAAGAAAACACAACCTGACACCCTTAATTTTAAAATGAACCTGTGCTATATATAAGGTGGATGATTCCATTTGGTACAAAAGGGTTAAATACGTAAACCTATATTTTTTCATTTATTGTGTCAATAAAGACTTTGAATATGCATGCTTTGTATTGATTCTCCTACATCTTTTGATCTGTCAAACAATCTATTTCTGCTAATTTCTTTTTTTATATTCCAGAAAAAAGGAAGACCATGGATAATTCAATGTACATTAAAATCACCTTGCTTGATTTCCCTGTCAGGTACAGGGTGAAGTTTTATTGCTTCTCAGTCACTCGGAAGCAGCTGGGCTGATAAATTTATGTGTTAAGAATTCTTCTTAATGGTTAAGAACCTTTCTTAATCATTAAGAAGGTCTCTTCACAATATAGACAGCAGCAGAAACGACTTCTGATTGGCTGAAAGAGAAGAAACGTCACAAACCGCAGTCTAAGTATATATTCGTGAGTCCAAATGGGGTTTATTCCGTTATTTGGGTACTTAAGTGGCAAAAATTCGCTCTTAGGTGGCTTGCCGCTTAAGAGAATTTGCCGCTTAAGTAGTCAATATGCCGACGCCTAGCCACTTAAGTATCCGTTCGTGAGAACGTCCGTCCATCCGTCCGTCTGTCACGTTTCTTGTGATTGGATCTCCTCTGCAACCACTGAAGTTACACTTTTGAAACTTTGCATGTGGATAGTACATGGAATGTAGATGGCAGTGGGCAACTTTTTTGTGACATTGACCTCAACATGACCCCAAGGTAAAAGGTCAAAAATTATGATTTGCCATATCTCCTAAACTATTGGAGTTACACTTCTGAAACTTTGCTTATTGGATGGTCCTTGGAATATAGAATATGTCAGGTTACTTTTGGTGTGACCTTGACCCCAAGGTCAAAGGTAAAAAAGTATGATTTTGTCATATCTTTTAAACTATTATAGTTACACTTCTGAAACTTTGGTTATTGGATGGCCCTTGGAATATAGAATAAATTTGGATACTTTTGGTGTGACCTTGACCTCAACATGACCCCAAGGTCAAAGGTCAAAAATTATGATTTTCCATATCTCCTAAACTATTGGAGTTACACTTCTGAAACTTTGCTTATTGGATGGCCCTTGGAATATAGAATATGCTGAGCTACTTTTGGTGTGACCTCGACCCCAAGGTCAAAGGTCAAAAAGTATGACTTTGCCATATCTTCTAAACTATTGGAGTTACACTTCTGAAACTTGGTTATTGTATGGCTGTTGGAATATAGAATAAATTGGGATACTTTAGGTGGACCTCAACATAACCTTAAGGTCAAAGGTAAAAAAGTATGACTTTGCCATATCTTCTAAACTATAAGAGTTACACTTCTGAAACTTTGCTTATCAGTTAGAATGTTCTTTGCAACTTTTTTTTAACTTACATGTAGTTTTGGCTAGCTAATACATAGTCATTAGTGTTATTAATAGAAAAAGCGGGTATTTGCGATGGTATACCATCGACTGCAGATCTAGTTTAATTGTGTTTTTTTTGGTGACAGTCAACTAAAAATGCCCGTAATATTAAACCCATTTACAATAGGAGCTTTTTTCATGACATACTTCCGGCTCTAAAAATAGAACGGGAAAAGCTCTGGCTGTCAATTGTAGTATTGCTCCAAGGCAGTGGAACAGATAAAGTGTTAATTACAGCATAAAACAGTGGAATTCTTTTAAACTTTTGGCGAATTCTAATGTAAGATAATGGAAGAAACACCGATATGCTGCCAGGTGTGAAATTTTGCCATCCCCAAGTGATATTTTTTTAGTTAACTGCTCTTAAAGATATATTGTACATATGACCCAACAGGGTTCTCTCTCTCTCTCTCTCTCTCTCTCCGAGTGCGCCATGGCCTACATGTTGCTCTCTCTCTCTCTTAGCGTACCAACAATTAGCGAGCATAGGTAGATGTAAATTACAGTTTGTCGTTAAATAACTCCATGTCAGCCGACATGTCGAGTGTCAACAATGTCGTGTCTACATCAAACCAACATCAAAGCGCTGCATTGAATTTGTCAAAGCGCTGCATTGAATTTGTCAGAACGTTGCGTTGGCGATAATACGGCCTTACTTAATAAGTGCTCAGACCCATCAAGACTCAGTGGGATTGGAAGATTAAATTCAAAACAAACGTAGAACACACTTTCAGTGCATGAGAATGAAACACTCCTTCGCAAGTGCAAGATTTTAAGTAAAATCTGGCAGATTTGTTCAACCTGCCCAGCCCTAACATTAACTAATTTGGTACCAGAAACCCCAATTTGGGTACCCAGGCAAACAGTGCAGGCCACGGCATCTGATCAGGGCCTACACTGTTTGCAAAAAGGCAAGCCAATTTCCAAACAAATTTTGAAGAAAACATTATCCTGACACCCCTAAATTTTGAAATGGACTCCTGCTTTTTATAAGGAGAAAGATTCCATTTGGCACAAAATGGGTGAATGGCTTATTACCTTGGCTCTACAATACCTCTCTCTCATCTCAACCGTCACGTGATATTGAAGGGGGTTGTTGACGGCATGACGTCGAACCACGTTGACTCGACCCCAGTCTGTCAGTCCACTATTACGAAAACATGCCTATTCAAATACATAGTAAATTTTACTAATTTACTGAAAAATGGAAAATTTTTAGATGAACATTTATCATGTTTATATTATTTTTCTTACTAGTATTTCTTCTCAAAATATGGATTGTGGGTACTCATTAGAAGCGCCTCAACTAGGCAGTTCTAACGAGTACCAACAAACTATGTTTTTGAGCAGAAATAAGAAAAATAATGTATACCCCTGCAAACCCCAGTTTTACTATAAAATGGGGTTGATGGGGGTCAGTTTTATATAGGCGTGTTTTCGTGATGATTAGACAGAACGCTGGACATTTTTAACTGCACTTCGACAGTTTTCTCGATAGATGAGAAAAGCGGACGGACGGACGGACAGACAGACAGATAGATGGATCTAAGTTCTGTCCGTGTGTGATAGCTATACTTGAATAGCGAATAAAACTTATTTTGTAAGTAAGCTTTCGTGAATAACGGTATCTAAGCCATTGACTGTCATGAGTCATTCACAAAGAGATTTTCGTCAATTGAAAACGGATCCAGGATAAATGAATTTCAATAATAAAAGCAAAATATCATTCTTTCCTTCTCAAGCCATTATTTCAAGGCAGTAGCTAGAGATACGGATCCGTATCTCTAGTCTCGGAGGCTAGGGATACGGATCCGTACCTCTAGTTTCGGAGGCTAGGGATACGGATCTGTATCCCTAGCATTTTCCAATAGGCCGGGGTATGGTTATTACGGTAGTCGGACAAAATCCCCCTCGAACATAATCCCCCCCCCCCCGGACAAAATCCCCCCTTTTTGTAAAGGGGGACAAAATCCCCCTCTCTGTATGTCAGGTTGGAAAAAATCCCCCCCGAAAAAAATCACCCTTACTCTAAATTGTTCTAGTTAATTATCCTTCCACTACCCCAAAGCACACATGTACAATTACCAAAAGTTAACACAAGTATGCCCTTTTTACTTTGATGTTACAAGCAACGTCTCCAAAATGACCTATACAGTGTTGACGGGCAATAATTTCTCCATGAGCACCAATATAGCTTTGATAGTACTGCACCAAATCTGATACGGATCCGTACCTCTGGTTTCGGAGGCTAGGGATACGGATCTGTATCCCTAGCATTTTCCAATAGGCCGGGGTATGGTTATTACGGTAGCCGAACAAAATCCCCCTCGGATATAATCCCCCCCCCACCCCGGAAAAAATCCCCCCTTTTTGTAAAGGCGGACAAAATCCCCCTCGGACAAAATCCCCCCGACAAAATCCACCTCTCTGTAAGTCAGGTTGGACAAAATCCCCGCCGGAAAAAATCACCCTTGCTCTAAATTATTCTAGTTAATTATCCTTCCACTATCCCAAAGCACACATGTACAATTACCGGTACAAAAAGTTAATACAAGTATGCATGCCCTTTTTACTTTGATGTTACAAGCAACGTCTCCAAAATGACCTATACAGTGTTGACGGGCAATAATTTCTCCATGAGCACCAATATAGCTTTGATAGTACTGCACCAATTCTGATATGGAATCTGCAGTTTTCAAAACGACAGACTGATTTTCAAAAACCAGGATTTTGTCCAGGGGGGATTTTGTCCACCTGAACGAATGTTGGGGGGGGGGGGGGGATTTTGTCCGCCTTTACAAAAAGGAGGGCAGTCTTATCAAACTGTACCTCTAGCCAGGCCTATCGACGGATCCAATGATTTGACACATGACCTTGTTTACATGTCACTGCGCATGCGCCAATTACCTCCCCTGTAGATGTACTCTTTTATCTGGTTGGCAAAACATGACTGTTGCCGTACAGTGTCAATGAGAATTTCGAATATTTATCGTGTAATTAAACTCATTTCTTCTCCACAAAATTAACTGATCCTCGTCAGTTTGTGTTTTTGAAGTGATAAATGATATTGAACCAGTCTCTTCTGACATTTTATTGCACATTTTGTTGCCTAAAAAGAGTTATAAAACTACCCACCATCATGCCAAAACATGGTCGATGCGCTTTATTTAACAAATGGAAATAAGATTAAAGCTTGTATATTTTCTATCCAATTTTATACGAAAAAGAAGCAGTTTAATGTCAAAAATGGTTTGTGGCAATGAGTTTTGATAGAAAGATGATTTAACAATAGTTATTACAGAAAATCATTCTTGCTACATCAATGGTAGAGTATGTAACCGGAAGTTTTTTTGCCCACCAGATAAAACGAGGATAATGACCTTTGATCTTGTGTGACGTAGACTTTGGATGTGTCTATAGGAAAATGCTATGGACACAGATCCGTATCCCTAGCCTCTGAGACTAGAGGTACGGATCCGTATCCCTAGCCTCAGAGACTTGAGATACGGATCCGTACCTCTAGCCACTGCCTTATTTCAACATAAACAGGTATATTTGCTCTCAAAATGTCTGAATATTGTTTGCATTTTTAGTTCTGCCAATACATTTGAATAGCGATGGCCGTTTCAATTGATGGCCAGTGCTTTGCGCATTTGCAAGTTTGATGTCATAAACAGAATGCCTGAAACCTACTATGTGTTTATGTGGAACCAGGGGCCTTTTCCAGTTGCCACCCATCTTTCCTTTTTTTTTTTCTCCTATTACTGCTACTCGCTCACATCTGAGCATTACGAGCAGGATTTCCTGGGTGGTAACCAGTACTTTCTGTTTTTTTGTTTTTTTTTAAGCAATGTGGATGAAGTGCCTTGCTCAAGGGCACAACACTTTGGTCAGCGTGAGGCTCGAACCCGCAACCTCTTGATCACTAATCCGATGCGCTACCACTGCACCAAAGCGCTTCCCATCAGAAGGAAAAGAAATTTTGCGCATGCGCATTGACAAGTAAACAGTCACATTTCAAAACATTGGCTTTGTCTATAGTGACCATCATCTAAAAAATATTTTATTTACAACTATCGCGGCTTTATTCCGAAATGCAGGCCTTCAAATTGAGACCGTTGGACCCAGAGCAAAGGCCGGATCAACTCAGGCCGAAACGATTCAGGGCCGAAACAACCCGGATTCATTTCTTCAGAATTATGACAAGTGGTTGAATAACAGCTGGTTAAATTGTCGTTAAATAAAACCTGATGAGATCAGTATTGCATGAACCGACGACTGTTACGTCCATAATCATTAGTAATCGATATGTGAAGTCACAACAACTTTCTTTTTCGCTTTTGTTTGTGGACGCACTCGTTTGAAAATGTTATGGGTGTACGCCTCTTTCTCGTACGGATGTTGCAGGAGCATGACAGCAGAATCTTTCTCGCCTGTAGCTTTCAGGGGTACTTTTCTTAAAGGACACGGGAAATCATTCTCAAATAAATAACATCTTAAAATCGCCAGTTAACACTCCATGATGCTGAAATTCCGAGATTTATACACAGCGTAATAAATAAATAGTAGCCAGGTAAACATGTGCATTTGTCTGCTAGTGTAGTGTGCGTGAGAAAATTCCGATAATTAATCAGCTGCCGAATCACGTGGTGTAGTGACGTCAATATTCCCACTTTGCTATAGTAAACCAACGGAGATGTACATAAATTCGGCCAGAAAACAAAGATTTAAAAAATAAATAAATAAATAACAAAATGCAAGCGAGCTTGTAGCGTATACCAGAAATACAGCCATATATATATATAATCGCAGACCCCTTACGCGCACATAGATAAAAAATCTATAGAATGTGTGATAATTTCCAAATAAGTACGGGGGATGCTTTGCACCCTCGCAACCCCCTCCCAGCGCACGGGTCTGGTTTGAGCCCGCTGAGTTGCAGCAGGACGAAGCCGAAGACTCCTCTTGACGGCCTTAGTGGAACACAGAGGATGCAAGATACAAATTGGTCAGTATGGCACTGCCTTCTTTGTACAGAATTGTCGATTTGATTAATGCAGCGTATTGAAAAAATATTTTCGAACGGCATGTTAGGACATATGTTCTATTCAGTATTCTTTACATTCATCCAACATCGATATATTTTAATAAAGGCAAATATAAAACAAGATAATATTACACGGATATTTTGTCACGTTGTCGTATCAACGTTGACACGAAGTCATTTCAAATATATATACCCGCTTGGAAGTTTCCTCTGCAAAACGCCCACTGTAGGCGCCGTTTTTTTTTTTTTTTGTTTGTTTTTGTTTTGTTTTTGGCATTTGTCTTATTATAAACATTATTGGTCTCCACTTGATTTGAAAACTAGCATCACGAGCTCAAATAACTGACGTAGATAAAGTGTTATCAGTGCCATTTATAAGACGCTGACTGTCATTATATGCCGATCTCGGTAGCTCAGTCGGATGCGCGTTAATCAGGAAGGCGCGGGTTCGATACCTGCCGGGGTCGGCAACATTCTTTCGTGGAGATTGATCATGAAATCTTTTCTACGGTCATTCTGTCCCTTCCGATGATTCGAGAAGGGCAGTTGTCAGTTTCTGGCGAAAGAATGCGCACTGTACTCGTTAACCGCTTACGTATAAGCCTGCCCAGGAAGTGTGTTAGGTAAACTGACTGGCTCAAAAATGACCTAAAATAGTGTTGACTGGGCCGTTAAACTCCAAAACAAACAAACAAAGACTGTCATTATGCCGCCTTTCCACGTCAGGCTGTACTTCAGCAAGCAGTGAACCAACAACCGAAGATACCAACACATGAGCTATAATTTGTTTGTTTGATTTGAGGTTTAACGTACCCGTCAACACTGTAAAGGTCATTTTGGAGACGTTGCTTCCAATTTTGTGGGACTTCTACCCGACATTGAGATGAAATGACATCCTAAGCCCTGTCGCCCAATAAAACCAATAGGGTTTATTAGCATGGACGGCCCGCCTCGCACCGCGGTTCCTGGACAGGCTTACGTAGATCCTCTAAGCGGTTTACCAGTACTAGTGTGCGGGCCGGATTTAGCTCTGCGTGGAAGCACCATGTCGCCCATATATTTCTTCAAGCCCCTATGGGCGGGGGCCGCACATGAGCTATAATAATAACAATAATAACTACAAATTAGTGAGTTATGATGTTTGTGTGTGTGTGTGTGTGTGTGTGTGTGTGTGTGTGTGTGTGTTCGTGTTAAACGTCCAACCATCAGCTAAGGACATACGGGGACAGGACTTCGGTTTTAAAAATCCGAACTCTACAGAAGCCAGGGATCGAACCCGCGACCCTTGGTTTCTGAGGCGAGAAGCATAGCCACTACACCACGGGAGCTTCAGTGTGTTGTGCTAAAAAGAATGATAGAATTCAGATTAAAACATCACGTAACACCTCAGCGGACACATGATCATTAACCCATTTTGTTCCAGAAAACCAAAAACGGGTAACTGGCAAACAGTGTAGGCCCATCAGATGCCACGGCCATAAAATAAGTGGATATTCTGCGCTGCATTGAAAGTATTCAGTTGTCGGCTAATCTTCTAAGCATATCCGAAAACAAAGAAACGTGCAGAAAAAACACTCGGGGTGAGACTATCCGGGTCTACATCGCTAACTTGGCGTGCGAGTAGCCTGAGGCAAAGTGGGGCCTCTTCTACGGTCAGAAACCTACACACACCCACTTAAAACATCGGCCTTGCATTTGGGTGTCCCACTTCAGCCATTTTCTGTGGGTCTCTTTCGTTACATTCACTTGAAAAATACGGCCCCCGCCCACCGGGGCTTGAAGAAATATATGGGCTGCATGATGCTTCCACACAGAGCTGAATCCGACCCGCACACGAGTACTGGTAACCCGCTTAGAGGATCTAAGCCTGCCCAGGCAAAGCGGTGCGCACGAGTCGGACCGCCCATGCTTATAAACCCTATTGGTTTCATTGGGCGACAGGGCTTGAGATGTCATTTCATCTCAATGTCGGGTAAAAGTCCCACAAAATTGGAAGCAACGTCTCCAAATGACCTTTACAGTGTTGACGGGGAAGTTAAACCTCAAATCAAATCAAATCACTTGAAAAATGTAGTCTTCGGTCGTGCTTCTTTTACAATAAAACACCCATTGTTGTCGTAGTTTAGGATCACTTGGGAATGCAAAGAAATGAATCCCACATCCTTTTGAATGTTTACTTGTGCACCCAAATGCTACACAATACGCCATATTAATGTATTTGTGTCCAGAAAATAAAAGCGTAATGCAAAGAAATAAATATTAATCTTTACACGGTCTTCAATGGAATGGGAACTGTGACGTCACTCACCGATAAGCAGCGTAGAGTGGCGGAATACATGCATATTGGAGGTATTTTTATCTCTAAGCGGTTTACACAGGTAGCTGTAAGGTTAACAGACTAAGCTCTGCGGGGATGCGCAGGATTCTTATGACTGAACAATATTTGATTAAAAGTAAAATTGTTTCCGTAGTCCTTTAAGATAAAAATCATTTCATTTAAACAGTAGAAATCTATTTGCAACAATTCAAGGTTATTTATATTTTTTCCATTTCTGTCGGTAAAATAGCCGATATGGCTAATGTTGTGCTTTGTTTCATGTATGAAAACCGACGTTAAATAAAGTTTCTTATGTCTTATGTCTTCTGATTTTAGAAGGATGTTGAAACTTTATCATGATTCGCACCTTGCTAGTTTCGGCCATAGTCTTGGTTTTTGTTTGTTTGATTTGAGGTTTAACGTCCCCGTCAACACTGTAAAGGTCATTTTGGAGACGTTGCTTCCAATTTTGTGAGATGAAATGACATCTCAAGCCCTGTCGCCCAATGAAACCAATTGGGTTTATTAGCATGGACGGTCTGCCTCGCACCGTGGTTCCTGGACAGGCTTAGATCCTCCAAGCGGTTTACCAGTTCTAGTGTGCAGGCTGGATTCAGCTCTGTGTGGAAGCATCATGCAGCCCATATATTTCTTCTTCAGGGGCCTCTGTGGCCTGGTGGTTAAGAGCGCTGACTATTGATCAAAAGGTCTCTCACCACTGTGGTTCGAGCCTCGCTCGGATCACATCAGAGATGCCAAGTTCTGCAACGGAAGGTCAGGTGGTTTTTCTCCGGGTACTCCGGTTTTCGCCCACCTCTGATTAAGACCGGCTCGATATGAGTGAAATAATCTTGAAAGGGGCGTAAAACCAAAACCAAAAAAAAAAAAAAATTCTTCAAGCCCCTATGGGCGGGGGCGGCCATAGTCTTGGTCACCCACCTTTATTTATAATGGTTGTATATGGTAGACCATAAATCACGGGTGTGCACCCGACACTGCTCCGGAGAAGAGGTACACTACAGATTTGTAATAAGTACCTGCACTAGGCTAGACAGGGTTAGAGATGATCAGAGATGCTGCAAGTGCGCCCCTAAGTTTTTGCCCCCGCATATTCGAAGAATAGCGGAAGGACATTAAGTGTTAACCCTATCCGTCCCTATGTACGTCGTCCTACTTCGTGTCTGGGCCATAACTCCTAAGGCCAAAAAAAAAAATAGGTGTGTTTCCGGTTTCCCGACCCTACCTAAGTTTTAGGCCCGACCCTAAATTTTTTATTGCCAAAAAAAAAAAAAAAAATCGCGGGGCGAAACGACTCGGAACTACGCGAGCGGTTGTGTGCGGTTTATTTGTTCTAATTTGGTCAGTTTCCGAGCGTTTCGGTGTTTACTACTACTATTTCCGCCGAAATGCTCTATACAGTGTATAAACAAAATAAAAAAATAAGATAAAAAAAAAATTAAATCGACCTACCCCACCTAATTTTTTTCAAGCTGAAACCTGAAATACACCTATTGTTTTTTTTGGCCTAAACCATATGTTATATATTTATGAAACTTTACAGGTGCTGCACGGTCATTAGACAATGTGTCATGAACAAGGAAGACAACTCTTGCTTTTTTGGTTTTTGAATTATCTGCCCTTAACTATGTTCCGTATATAGTAAACTGTTTTTGGGCCATAACTCATAAACCGTATGGAATATATTAATGCAACATTAGAGGTGCATGCATGGCATTGAGATGATGTGTCATAAACAAGGAAGACAACTCCTGCTTTTTTAATCCCCCGAAGTGGAGCATAGACTATAGGATTGGCCTTCATCTGTCTGTCCGTCTGTCCGTAACACTTTCTTGTCCACTCCATATCTCCTAAAGCCTTTGATAAATTTTCATTAAACTTTGGTCAATTATTAGTCTCAGTGAGCTAATGTACAGAACCCTTAAACGAACCATGCCGACTCAAGGTCAAGGTCACAGTTGAAGGTCACAAGTTTGAAACCTGGAATTTTGTGTCCGTTCCTTATTTCCTATACTCTTGGAAGGATTTGCATTAAACTTTGGTCAAATATTCTTCTCATTGAGCTGATGTGCAGAACCCATAACTGAACCATGCCGACTTAAGGTCGAGGTCATAGTTGAAGGTCAAGAATTTAAAAGTTTGATTTTTGTGTCCGTTCCATATCTCCTTTACCCTTGGAAGGATTTTCATTAAACTTTGGTAAAATATTCTTCTCAGTGAGCTGATGTGCAGAACCCATAACTGAACCATGCCGACTTAAGGTCGAGGTCATAGTTGAAGGTCAAGAATTTAAAAGTTTGATTTTTGTGTCCGTTCCATATCTCCTTTACCCTTGGAAGGATTTTCATTAAACTTTGGTCAAATATTCTTCTCAGTGAGCTAATGTGCAGAACCCATAAATGAACCAATGTGCAGAACCCATAAATGAAACATGCCGACTCAAGGTCAAGGTCATAGTTGAAGGTCACGAGTTTGAAACTTGGAATTTTGTGTCCGTTCCATATCTACTTTACCCTTGAAAGGATTTTCATTAAACTTGGTAAAATATTCTTCTCAGTGAGCTGATGTGCAGAACCCATAAATGAACCATGCCGACTCAAGGTCAAGGTCATAGTTGAAGGTCACGAGTTTGAAACTTGGAATTTTGTGTCGGTTCCATATTTCCTTTGCCCTTGGAAGGATTTTCATTAAACTTTGGTCAAATATTCTTCTCAGTGAGCTGATATGCAGAACCTATAAGTGAACAATGCCGACTCAAGGTCAAGGTCAGAGTTGAAGGTCAAGAATTTAAAAGTTTGATTTTTGTGTCTGTTCCATATCTCCTTTACCCTTGGAAGGATTTTCATTAAACTTTGGACAAATATTCTTCTCAGTGAGCTGATGTGCAGAACCCATAAATGAACCATGCCGACTCAAGGTCATAGTCGAAGGTCATGAGTTTGAAACTTTGATTTTTGTGTCTGTTCCATCATATCTCCTTTTAGGACCTTTACCCTTCAAAGGATTTTCATTAAACTTTGGTCAAATATTCTTTTCAGTGATCTGGTGTGCAGAACCCATAAATGAACCATGCCGACTCAAGGTCAAGGTCATAGTTGAAGGTCACGAGTTTGAAACTTGGAATTTTGTGTCCGTTCCATATTTCCTTTACCCTTGGAAGGACTTCATCAAACTTTGGTCAAATATTCTTGTCAGTGAGCTGATGTGCAGAACCCATAAATGAACCATCCCGACTCAAGGTCAAGGTCACATTTGAAGGTCAAGAATTTAAAACTTTGATTTTTGTGTCCGTTCCATATCTACGTTACCCTTTAAATGATTTTCATAATATCACCCTCAGTGAGCTGATGTGCACAACCTATAAATGAACCATGCCAACTCAGGTCAAGGTCACATTTGAAGGTCACGAGTTTGAAACTTTGATTTTTAGTTTATACTAATTTATTTTAGTTTGATTGCGACGAAAGCTTCAAGCTTATTGAATTGCTCTCGAACACACATTCTGGGTGTTTTCACTTGCGCACGAGAGAGAGAGGCAGTGGCTTTTACACCACTGCTCCCCTTTACACCTGGGTGAAGTGGGACAGTGTCATTACTTGTCTTGCCCAAGGACACACCTCAATACCGGTGGCCGGATTCGAACACCAAACCTCTTGATCATAAGTCAAATGCATGCGCTATCAAGGTCATAGTTGAAGGTCACGAGTTTGAAACTTGGAATTTTGTGTCCGTTCCATATCTACTTTACCCTTGAAAGGATTTTCATTAAACTTGGTAAAATATTCTTCTCAGTGAGCTGATGTGCAGAACCCATAAATGAACCATGCCGACTCAAGGTCAAGGTCATGGTTGCAGGTCACGAGTTTGAAACTTGGAATTTTGTGTCGGTTCCATATTTCCTTTGCCCTTGGAAGGATTTTCATTAAACTTTGGTCAAATATTCTTCTCAGTGAGCTGATATGCAGAACCTATAAGTGAACCATACCAACTCAAGGTCAAGGTCAGAGTTGAAGGTCAAGAATTTAAAAGTTTGATTTTTGTGTCTGTTCCATATCTCCTTTACCCTTGGAAGGATTTTCATTAAACTTTGGTCAAATATTCTTCTCAGTGAGCTGATGTGCAGGTCCCATAAATGAACCATGCCAACCCAAGGTCATAGTCGAAGGTCATGAGTTTGAAACTTTGATTTTTGTGTCTGTTCCATCATATCTCCTTTTAGGACCTTTACCCTTCAAAGGATTTTCATTAAACTTTGGTCAAATATTCTTCTCAGTGAGCTGATGTGCAGAACCCATAAATGAACTATGCAGACTCAAGGTCAAGGTCATAGTTGAAGTCACGAGTTTGAAACTTGGAATTTTGTGTCCGTTCCATATTTCCTTTACCCTTGGAAGGATTTTCATCAAACTTTGGTCAAATATTCTTGTCAGTGAGCTGATGTGCAGAACCCATAAATGAACCATCCCGACTCAAGGTCAAGGTCACATTTGAAGGTCAAGAATTTAAAACTTTGATTTTTGTGTCTGTTCCATATCTACTTTACCCTTTAAATGATTTTCATAATATCACCCTCAGTGAGCTGATGTGCACAACCTATAAATGAACCATGCCAACTCAGGTCAAGGTCACATTTGAAGGTCACGAGTTTGAAACTTTGATTTTTAGTTTATACTAATTTATTTTAGTTCGATTGTGACGAAAGCTTCAAGCTTATTGAATTGCTCTCGAACACTCATTCTTGGTGTTTTCACTTGCGCGCGAGAGAGAGAGGCAGTGCCTTTTACACCACTGCTACCCATTACACCTGGGTGAAGTGGGGCAGTGTCATTACTTGTCTTGCCCAAGGACACACCTCAATACCGGTGGCCGGATTCGAACACAAAACCTCTTGATCATAAGTCAAATGCATTAACCACTGCGCTATCAAGGTCATAGTCGAAGGTCATGAGTTTGAAACTTTGATTTTTGTGTCTGTTCCATCATATCTCCTTTTAGGACCTTTTTTTTTTATTATTATTTTATTTTCATTATCTTCAAGTACATATATATTATATATATACAAAACATTTCACAATACATTTTTTTTATATATAAATTCCTTAACATGTTTGCACTTTAGCTACAAAATGAAACATTGTCCTAAAAAAATAAAAAAAAAATGGATAAATAAATAAATAAAAAAGAAAGAATATAAAGGAGGAAAAAAAATAGAAATAAAAAAGGAAGTATGAAATATAAAGCTAGGAGAACAATAGAAAAGTTGGGAGGTTTTTGCAGTTCCTAGCGCATATATTAAAATAAAATAAAACAGAATATACAATTTAAGTCCTTAGATACTTTATAACAAATAATGGAAGAAATGTGTTCAGAAACTTCTCAAATCTTCTAATATGTATGGACAATCACTTCCCACCAAAACTGCCTGCTGTACCCAAAAATGCAAATTACTACATTTTATATCTAAGAAGATACTGTCAATCATACTCATCTAATGTTGGCTAAAATAAATAAATAAGCAAATAATGAATAAACTAAAATAAATAGCAATAATAATACAACAATTCTTGAATCTTACCATAAATGTGTATTGAAGTAGTTATATAAGGGTGACCATTCTGAGAAAAAATTGTTTACATTGTTATTTATATACCCTATAAATTTTTCCATTTTAAATTTTTCCCTCATCATAGATATAAATTTATTTATATTTAACTCTTTCTTTTAAATCTATTAATATGTTTGAATTTGCTATTAACCATCCTTTCAGTTCATTCCAGAATTGCTTAACCTTGTCACACTCCACAAATAAAATTAATGATATATGGATTCTGATTTGTCTTTACAGTATTCACATAACTCATCGTCTATTTTATTTATTTTAAATAAAAACGATTTGGTTACTAAAATTTTATTGTTTATTTTATACTGAAAATCTTTTAATTTGACATCTTTTAATGTCGTTATAACTTTATTATATTTTTTCCATTCGTCATCACTTATATTTCCTATTTGTTGTGTCCATTTATTTTGTATGTCTAGCTTATCTGCATCAATCATTTTATCATAAAAATGTCTACCCCCCTTTTTGTCCTTAATAATTTGTTTTACTAATAGATTTCATTTAACATTAAATCGGTTGGTAATACATAAAATCTTGTTATTACTTAATATCGTTTTCCAATTTTCCGGAATTTTCCTTAGTAGAGAGTATAAATCTAAAAACGTACCTCTCAGCCCATAAATATGCTTTAAAGTGTCAAAATCATATATATTTCATTCTCATCAAAAAGGTCACCAATCATAGTTAGACCCTTTTTAAACCAATCATGAATACAAAAGTTTTGCCCGTTTATTAATTTTTTATTATACCATAAAGGTGAGTCTAAAATATCTTGAGGTGTTTTTACCTCCAATTTGTGACAAAACTCTGCCCAATTTCTTAAAAGATCTTTCCAAAATGGTTTTTGGATATCAATTGTTTCAAAATAACCAGATCCAGTACTAAATATTTTTTTAAAATCAATGTTTGCTAGTATAGACCATGATCTGGTTTCCGAACTATGAATAATTCTTCGCAACCAAGATATTTTCAAAGCTTTTATAAAAATATAAATATTTATTATTCTAAGTCCCCCTGATGCTAGGTTCTTAATAACTATGCTTCTTTTAACTTGGTCTGGTCCAGAGTTCCACAAGAATGTGAAGAATAATTTCTCCAACCGTTTTACTAATTCACCAGGGGGATTAGGCAGAGCTAAAAAAAGATGGATGAACTTGGCTAGAGCTAACGATTTTATGACGGTTATTCTTCCTAAAAGAGTTAATTTTCTATTTCTACCACTGTTTACATAGACTTTCTACCTTAGAAAAAATATCATTAGCGTAAACATCCCATATGTCAAAAACTTCTGTTGTGAATGAAACTCCCAGAATCTTAAAAGGTCCCCGTGCCCAATCTAGTTTATAATCTTTACAGAGCTTTATTGTAGAATTACTTAAACTACCTATCCAAATGGCTTTCGTTTTTTCCACATTTATTTTCAAGCCACACAAATGATAAAAAGTATTTAAAATGTTCAAAGTTTCTCTTAATGACATTTCACTACCATCTAAAAATATTTGTGTATCATCTGCGTATTGGCTGAGTCTAAGTTCTTTTTCGTTAATTTCTATTCCTTTTATTTCATTACTTTTCTGTATCATTCGTCCCAGAATTTCGGCACATAAAATAAATACAAAAGGGGAAATAGGATCACCTTGTCTGCATCCTCTCTTCAATTTAAAAAAGTCCGACATAAAACCGTTTTGAATGATACAGGACTCTGAACCCCCTGAAATAGTTTAATCCAAGCAATAAATGAAGAACCAAAATTAAAATATTTTAAAACTTTTTCAATAAATTCCCAGGATGCTGTATCGAAAGCCTTTTCAAAATCAACGGACAATAATAGGCCTGGTATATTTTGATTTTTTGATTCAAATAAAATATCATAGACAGTTCTAATATTTTCTCCGATAAATCTACCAGAAATAAAGCCTTTCTGTTCATCATTTATAAGTTTATCTAAAACCGTTTTAACTCTATTAGCTATTACCGATGATGCCATTTTATATACAACATTTAATAACGAAATAGGGCGCCAATTCTTTAAATAATGCCTTGATTTACCTGGTTTAGGCAAACATGTAATAACCCCTTGTTTTTGAGTAACTGATAGAGCACCTCTATAGCCATAATTTATAGATCTTAAAACGAAAATTCCGATATCAGACCAAAAGAGTTTAAAGAATTCAACAGTAAAGCCATCTAATCCAGGACTTTTATCATTTTTCATGCCTTTAAGTGCTGTTAATAGTTCCTCATATGTAATTTCCCCTTCTAGTTTTTCTGCTTCTAAATCTGTTAATTTAATTGTAGTTTGTCCGACTATATCTTCAATTGATCTCTTATCAAAAGTTGGTTGTTTATCATATAATTTTCCATAAAATCTTTTCTGACAATTTAAAATATCTTTTGTATTTGTTACTTCTGTTTCATTTTCATCGACTAATTTTGTCATTACTTTATTTGTAAAATTTCGACTCTCCAAACTTAAAAAATATTTTGATGGTTTTTCCCCTAAGTCTTGGTACCTACATTTAGATCTTAACATTACTCCTTCAATTTTTTCTTTCCTTATATCAACCAGTCTATCTTTCATTTGAGTTAAACTTTGGATTTATTCAAAATTCACATTACTAAAATTGCTTCCAATTTCTTCCTCTAAAATACTTATTTCATTTTCCAACTTATTTTCTTCTTCTAATTTTTTCTCTTTTTATTGAACTATATTTTATTGTGTTTCCTCTTATGATCATTAATAAAGTTTCTAAAAATAACTGGTCATTTATATTGAATTTTATGTTTTCATCGGAAATATTTTCATTTTGCCTTAAATTTTCATTTGTCTTGTATGTACATGTAAGCTTCACTTCTTCAACCGTCCGTTTCACTTCTTCGATATATTTTCTATCTTTTAATAAAGTATTGTTAAATTTCCAATATCCTTTTCCCCTTTCATAATCTTGCAATTTTAATTTTATAACAATGCCAGAATGATCAGATCTATAGCCAGAAACAATATCAGAATCTATTACGTATTGAAAAAAATATTCACTTACTGAAAAGTAGTCTAATCGAGCTTGTTTTTTTGAAGGGTTTAATCTACACCATGTATATTTCCTAATGTTTTCGTTCATTACCCGCCAAACATCTATAAAATTATCTTCTTCTAATAAGTTTAAAACTACTTTCCTAGCTTTAGGATTATTAATATGTACATAATTAAATCTATCCATTTCTGCATCTAATACCAAGTTCCAGTCCCCGCACATGATTATATTTTCATTTTCAAATTCTGTAATCTTGTTTAATACATGTATATTTTCATAAAACTGGGGGTTGTCTTCATTTTGCCGGTATAGGTTTACTAAAGTAATTTCTTTATCTTGAATGACCATATCTAAAATTAAATAATTACCATTTTTATCAGATTTAACTCGTTTCACCTTTTGTTCAAAATTATTATTAATCAGTACCATTACCCCTCTACTCATTGTTGTATAAGAACTAAAATAAATATCGTACCCCCACTCAGCCTTTATAAATGATTCCATTTTTTCATTTATGTGAACATCCTGAAGACAGACAATATTGTATTTTTTGGCACTAACGTATTGAAAAAGTTCACGCCTTTTAGATGCCACAGACAGGCCGCCACAACAGTTTTGTGAGAAAATTGTGATCAAGTCATCCATATTCTCCTTCATGTATATGATAACAAAGATGAGACGAGAAGTGTGAACACATATGCTTTCCAAAATATATTCTATTGTTGTAATATTCACTGCAGTATGAATATATAAATATTATTTTCTCAATCCTATTATAAAGAAAACCTACCTTTATTGTACACTTAAATCTGGAGATAAAAAAACTCATTTTCCGGCTAATGCTAACTGTTGGTACATTACTTGCTTCTTAAAATCACAAAATATTGTATGTACTTGATACACAACTTCAATGTTTTGGATTAATATTTTCTAACTATATTTAATTGTGCTTTTAAACTTCTTACATTCAATTCTTTTAATATAGATGCCCCCCCCCCCCCCTCCCCCACCCAATACTAATATAATCCATATTTTGCTTTTTACATTAACATACAGAATAGAGATGCACATAAAGTGTGCTTTAGCTCATTAATAAGGCTGACACGATTAATCATATAATTGATTAATCGATCGATAAATTCCACAAAAACGACTACCATTCCGGATTTGCTTGTAATTGATTTCTTGACAGGTACAGTTTACTACCCAAAGTTATGCCTAAAATAGCTTGATGAGTGGCAAACAGTGTAGTCCCTGATGAGACCCCACAATCTGTGGCGTCTCATCTGGGTCTACACTGTTTGCTCAGGCCTGTCCGTTGAAATATACATATGGTAGAGTGCCATCTATGGTAAGAGTCATGCTCAGACAAAAAGCCAAGCAGGTAAAATTATGACAAAAACCCTAGCGATCAAAAATCGACCATTGATCGCGATGACATGACTGATAATCGATTATCTTTTCAGCTCCAATTAGCCAGCCTTCCTCATTAATACCCAAAACTTAGCCCCTTCACTCTTATTTATTCCCTGGATGCAACATACCACACCCAGCATACGTATCAAAGTTCAAGGTTTAAGGTACTCTAGCTCCCAAGAAAGCTTTAATGGAAAATACCTAAATAGGGAGAATTACAGATAGGATAAATATTTAATATGGAGAATTACAAAATAACATTACTCATACAAACCATATCCTCATGGCACCAAATTTCCCACCATAGCTGCAGTGCATAAATGGTCCAAGTGTGGTATTAATTTTAGTGAAATCAATCAAAGAATGTGGAAATTAGACAGCACAAAAATGAGAATACACATTCAAGTATTTTTTTTTTTTTTTGGTGTGGGTTTTACGGCCCTTCCAAGATTATTTCACTCATATCGAGCCGATCGTTAATCAGAGGTGGGCGAAAACCGGAGTACCCGGAGAAAAACCACCTGACCATCCGTTGCAGAACTTGGCGTCTCACACGTGGCCCGAGCGAGGCTCGAACCTACGGCGGTGAGAGACCTAATGACTAAGAGTCAGCGCTCTTATCCACTACACATTCAAGTATAACAAGATGTGTTTGTGAAATACAAAACATGTCCCCGTACATGGTCTTTTTTTGAAGTTGGTCACAGTTCAAGGTTTATATCAAGATTTTTTGTTTTGGTTGGAAGCCATTAATACAAGGAACTTACTAGCCAAATATGAAGGCTCTATCTTAAACTGTTCAAACATTATGAAAAAAAAATCTTTTAAGTAGGTCATAGATCAAAGTCACAGGTCAAAATAGTTTGCATGAAAGTAAAGCCCTTGTCAAAGGGAACCTACATGCCAAATATGAAGGCTCTATCTTAAACGTTTAAAAGGTTATATATTTATTTTATGTTAGCGGTGCATGGCTGAAATTTCCTGTCTCTATCCAAGAACATTAATCCCGACCGGACGGAGAGTGTGTAGCTGATAGATCCAGCACAGTTCCTTGATTTTTCGGGGGTTTGTACTCTTTGGGTCATCGGGATCTGATGACAAGATGTCAATGATTTGAAATCTAATGTGTTCGAGGGTGTGGTCAGGTCGGTTGAAATGATTTGCCACCGGCGTGTCCCGTTTTTTTTCGGGTGTCGCGCTGGTGTTCCGTCATTCGAACCTTCATTTCCCTTTTTGTTTCACCAACATATTGCATTTTGCACTTGGTGCATGTGATCATGTACACCAAGTTACGCGTGGTGCAGTGGCCACGGAGTTTCGCTTGGTAGCGGTATTGTGTGTACTTACTTCTAAATATTTTTGATTTGTACATGCAGTTGCAGTGTTTGCAGTCTGGTATTATACAGTCCTCCACAGGATTTCTCCTGATTTGACCACTCGCGCCTCTAGTTTTTGTGCTGAATGCAGCTCTCACAATTCTTTGTGAGATTTTATTGCCTATTTTCATTGCAAACATCGGGGGTTTGTCAAAGAGCTGCGGATGGGTGATGCTAAGCAATGGCCATAATTGCAGTATTGCCTTTTTGAAATATTGTACATCCCGTTCATGGGTTAGTACAAAGGGCATTCTGTCGTTTTGGACGTTTGTGACTCTGGTGGGGTTTAAAAGATTTTCTCTGTTCGCTAGCCGTGCTTTTGCGCGGCTTTGTAACAATTCTTGGTGTGGATAGCCCCTTCTGATGTAGTAGTCCGTCAAATTTTTCGCATGGATATCATAGTCTGATATATTGCTACAGATCCTTCTAATTCGGAGGAATTGGCTGTAAGGGCCTGCCAGTTTTTGTGACCGCGGGTGATTTGATTTAAATTGTAAATAACAGTGTTTGTCTGTTGGTTTGTCTTTTAAGTATGTCAAAGGTCAAGGTCATGGTCAAAATCTTTACCTGAATGCAAAGCTCTTATCACAGGGAAGAAACATGCCAAATATGAAGGCTCTATCCAAATCAGTTCTGACCAAAATGTTATTTTTCTTTTCCTTCCAAGCAGGTCAAAGGTCAAGGCCGCAGGTCAAAAATTTTTGTATGCATGTAAAGCTCTTGTCATAAGGAACCTACATGCCAAATATTAAGGCTGTATCTCAGACAGTTCGCAAGTTATGAGTAATGTTAACTTTTTCTTCTACGGGCCTCCGTGGCCTAGTGGATAAGAGCGCTGACTCTTAGTCATTAGGTCTCTCACCGCCGTAGGTTCGAGCCTTGCTCGGGCCACGTGTGAGACGCCAAGTTCTGCAACGGAAGGTCAGGTGGTTTTTCTCCGGGTACTCCGGTTTTCACCCACCTCTGATTAACGATCGGCTTGATATGAGTGAAATAATCTTGAAAGGGCCGTAAAACCCAAACCAAAAAAAAAAAAACTTTTTCTTCTATGTAGGTCAAAGGTCAAGGTCACAGGTAAAAAAAATTGTGTGATTGTAAAGCTCTTGTCACAAGGAATCTACATGTAAAATATGAAGGCTCTATCTCAAACGGTTCAAAAATTATGGCCAGAATGTTGTTTTTTTATTTTAAATAGGTTAGAGGTCCAAGGTCACACTTTTTTTGCATGAGTGTAAAGGTTTTGTCACACTGAACCTGCATGCCAAATATGAAGGCTGTATCTCAGACGGTCCAAAAGTTATGACTAATGATAACTTTTTCTTTTATGAAGGTCAAGGTCACAGGTAAAAATAATGTGTGATTGTAAAGCTCTTGTCACAAGGAATCTACATGTAAAATATGAAGGCTCTATCTCAAACGGTTCAAAAGTAATGACCAAAATGTTATTTTTGTTTTAAGTAGGTCAATGGTCAAAGTCACAGGTCCTAATTTTTGCATGAATGTAAAAGGTTTTGACACAAGGGACTTACATGCTGAATATGAAGGCAGTATCTCAAGCTGTTCAACAGTTATGCCCAATATTATTTTTTCTTTTAAGTAGGTCAAAGGTCAAGGTTGCAGGAAATTTATTTATTTTATTTTTTTTATTTATTTATTTTTTCATGAATGTGAAGCTCTTGTCACAAGGAACCTTCATGCCAAATATGAATACTCTATCTCAAACGGTTCAAAAGCTATGACCAGTGTTAAAATTATCCATGTACAAGCAAACACACCATCAACAGACAGTGAAAAACACAATATGTCCCACGCTATTGCTACTAAGGTTGACATGATTAATCGTATAACCGATTAATCGATCGATGAGCTCCACAAAATGATTATCATTTCTGATTAGCTTTTAATCGATTACTTGATAGGTACAATTTACTAGCCAAAATTATGCATAAAATAGCTGGATGAGTGGCAAACAGTGCAGACCCTGATGAAACGCCGCATTATGCGACGTCTCATCTGGGTCTTCACTGTTTGCTCAGGCCTGTCTGATCAAATATACATATGGTTAAGTGCAACATATGGTAAGAGTCATGCTCAGACAGAAAGCCAGACAAGTAAAATAATGATAAAAACCATAGCGATTACTAATCGACCATCGATCGCAATGACAGGTCCGATAATCGAGTATCTCTTCAGCTCCGATTAGCCAGCCCTAATTGCTACCGGGGACATAAAAGTTACAGAGGGATGTAACTTATAAGCACGGCCCCTTAGGCCTGTTTTTAGCTCACCAGAGCCGAAGGCTCCGGGGGAGCTTATAGGATAGGCAGTTGTCCGGCGTCGTCGTCGTCGTCGTTGTCGTTGTCGTCGTCGTCTGACGTCAACACTTTCAAACATCTTCTTCTCTGAAGCCACTGGACCGATTCAGCCCAAATTTTATCTGTAGCATCCTTGGGCAGGGGGATTGAAAGTTTGTGTTTTTTATGAAAATCGGCCCATTAGTTTGGTTGCTATGGCAACTTAGAGTTTCCATAGACTTATAATGGGGAAAATTGAAAAATGGCATTTACTGCCAAGTCATTGCAGATATTTGGACAAAACTTTTATAGAAATGTTTCTTGAGTAAAATTCTTTCAGCCATATGCTTTTATGCCAACCTGAGGGTCCCCCAGGTTGTGCCGGGGCCATGCCCCACCCCCTCCACTTCATAAAAGGCCATATATCTCAGAAACCATTCAGATCCCGACCCCTAAACCATATATATTCATGTTCCTATTGATATGACGCATTTAGTAACACCAACCTTGGGGTCCTCAGGGATGCGCCGAGGTCATGCCCCACCCCCTCCACTTAATAAAAGGCCCAATATCTCGGAAACCATTCAGATCCCCACCCCTAAACCATATATATTCTTGTTCCTTATGATAAGACCCATTCGGTGACATCAACCTGGGAGTCCCCTGGATGCGCCGGGGCCATGCCCCACCCCCTCCATTTCATAAAAGGCCCAATATCTCGGAAACCTTACAGATCCCCGCCCCTAAACCATATATATGCGTGCTTCTTATGATAAGACACATTCATTGACACCAACCTGGGGGTCCTCAGAGATGCGCTGGGGCCTTGCCCCACCCCTCTACTTCACAAAAGGCCATATATCTCAGAAACTGTTCAGATCCCCACCCCTAAACCATATATATTCTTGTTCCTATTGATAAGAAGCATTCAGTAACACCAACCTGGGGGTCGTCAGGAATGCGCACAGGTCAGGCCCCACCCCCTCAACTTTATAAAAGGCCCAATATCTCGGAAACCATTCAGATTCCCACCCCTAAACCATATATATTCTTGTTCCTTTTGATAAGACCCATTCAGTGACATCAACCTGGGAGTCCCCTGGATGCACCGGGGCCATGCCCCACCCCCCTCCATTTGATAAAAGGCCCAATATCTCGGAAACCTTACAGATCCCCGCCCATAAACCATATATATGCTTGCTTCTTATGATAAGACACATTCATTGACACCAACCTGGGGGTCCTCAGAGACGCGCTGGGGCCTTGCCCCACCCCTCCACTTCAAAAAAGGCCATATATTTCAGAAACTGTTCAGATCACCACCCCTAAACCATATATATTCTTGTTCATTATGATAAGACGCATTCAGTAACACCAACCTGGGGGTTCCCAGGGATATGCTGGGGCCATGCCCCACCCCCTCCATTTCATAATATCACAATATCTCGGAAACCCTACAGATGGCCACCCCTTAACCATATATAGTCTTGTTCCTTATGATAAGACACATTCATTGACACCAACCTGGGAGTCTCCCTGGGCCTTGCCCCATCCCTCCACTTCACATAAGGCCTTATATCTCAGAGAATGTTCTTAGCCCCACCCTAAACCATATATATTCATCTTTCTTATGATAAGACGCATTCAGTGACACCAGCTTGGGAGTCCCCGGGGCACGCCCAGGCCATGCCACACCGCTTTACTTCATTAAAAGCCATATATATCAGAAATAGTTCAGATCCCCACCCCTAAACCATAAACTTGTTCCTTATGATAAGACTCGTTCAATCACACCAACCTGGAGGTCTCTTTGTGCTGAGGCAATGTGCCCCGCCCTTCCATTTCATAAAAGGCTTTATATTTCAGAAACCATTCAAATCCCCACCCCATAATCATATATGTTCTTGTTCCTTATTATTAGCACACCTACTGTAGCGGGGTCCGCAGGGGCCATTCCTATTTCATAAAAGGGCCTCAAATCTCTGAAACCGGTCAGATTCCCAGCACTGAACCATATATATACTTGGTCCTTATGATAAGACACATTTAGGGACAACAGTTTGGGCTTTCCTGGGATCAACAGGGCATGCCCCAACCCCTCAACTGTTAAAGAGGCCTTACAGATCCCCACTGCTAAACCATATATATTTTTGTTTCTTATGATAAGACGCATTTAGTGATACCAACCAGGGCTCCATTGGGTTCATGCCCCACCCCCTCTACTTCATAAAAGGCCTAACTTTTCAGATGCTGAGTCCACATGGGTTCTCATTTGGACATGGGGGTTCATTTGGTGGATTAAAATGATATCATGTTAAAATACATGGCTGCCATTGGGCAGGATGGGCAGTGCCCACCTGAGCTCTGGTGAGCATAGTGGCCCATGGGCCTCTTGTTTTTTCATGGTAGTGGTACACCAAATCATACCCAACAGATGTACATGTACCTTATTTATGTTTTGTAGGTGAACTAATTCCTGAGAAAATGTTGATTATTTGAAGCTCATATTTAATAACAGGAATTACAAAGAGAACTTACTCTAACAAAGCTAATTCCACCGCCCCTTACTCCCTGCCACCTTTACATTGCATTAAGGTTCGTTGCGGTGTAAATCTTATCCAAAACAAAATACATTCAATGACTAGAATCACAAAGGGGCCTTACCCCAGCAAACCTAAATAAAGAGTCCCTGATTCCTAAACCACCCCTACAGAACATTAAGGTCCCAGTATTGGGTATTTTTTTCAAAATCAGACAAAGTGTGTGTAAGATATTAGACAAAACATATACTTAACCGATCCGGTACCGGAAATCAAAAAAGGGGTAAGTGGCAAGCAGTGCAGGCCCAGACCAGACGCCATAAAATGCGGCATCTGATCAGGGTCCACACCGCCTGCAAAAAACCCAGCCATTTTCCAAATGAACCACAAAGAAAACACAACCTGATATCCCCAAACCCCGACATGAACCCCCGCTATATATAAGGAGGGATATTCCCTTCAAAATGGTACAAAAAAGGGTTATTTACACAAAACAATTTGCTGCGTGCCCCCCAGTGGGCAAAAAACGACCCCGCTAAGTTGTATCAACATCGATGCAATACCATGACGTTGCACCGTTGCCGATGCTACAGTGTTTAAATGTTGGCGGCTCAGTGGGATACTTATCATTATTGCTGTCAGAAATTTACTTAACTCTTTACGGCTTCAAACTAACTCAAGTACCATAAAATATGCAAGCAGCATTTGAGATAAACTCTATCTACAAACTCATGGAATGTCCGTTTCCTTGTCAGACATATGACATTTTTCTGGAAAAGAAATTCAGTATTGGCTGTGATTCTCAATCCAAACACAGATTTTGGGTGTCCATCAGAACTGCCTCATTGAGTCAACTCTAATGGGCACCCAAGCACGTGATTCAAACACCAGGAGAACCAGCTTATTTCCATATATATGCATTAATCTAAATTTATATCTCACCCTTTTTTTTCAAAGTGACACTCATTTTCTAACTAAACACAGATTTTGGACAACCGGCTTATTTTCCTTTTTCAAACATCTAAATATATGGGATTTTCCAGCACCGACATTTATTTTCCGTTCAAACATAGACTGTGGGTGCCCATTAGAGCCACGTCCCCGAGGCAACTTCAACAATCACCACAATCGCCGTGTTAAGTAACTCCAGTGGGCACCCAGAATCTATCTATTGTTCGTGCACCCCAAGAAAACCAGATTATTTCCCTGCATACATACACCTAACAGCATGGTTCCTTTTAGGACCTTTACCCTTCAAAGGATTTTCATTAAACTTTGGTCAAATATTCTTGTCAGTGAGCTGATGTGCAGAACCCATAAATGAACCATGCCGACACAAAGTCAAGGTCACAGTTGAAGGTCACAAGTTTGAAACTTGGAATTTTGTGTCTGTTCCATATCTCCTTTACCCTTGGAAGGATTTTCATTAAACTTTGGTCAAATATTCTTCTCAGTGAGCTGATGTGCAGAACCCATAAATGAACCATGCCGACTCAAGGTCAAGGTCACATTTGAATGTCACAAGTTTTAAATATTGAATTTTGTGTCTGTTTTATATCTCCTTTACCCTTGGAAGGATTTTCATTAAACTTTGGTCAAATATCCCCCTTGGTGAGCTGATGTGCACAGCCCATAAATAAACCATGCCAACTCAAGGTCAAGGTCACAGGTGAAGGTGACGTAATACCTGCACGTAATCCTCGCGAGGGGGTGATGCAGTATTGATATAGATACAGATAGATAGAAGTTTACAAGATTGAGCCTTCTTATTAAAGTGCGGCGGGGGATTTGGCTGTCCCTCAGACTGCTTTCTTGTTGTTTTTAGCTCACCGTCACGTAGTGACGAGGTGAGCTTTTGGGATCACTTTTTGTCCGTCGTCCGTCGTGCGTGCGTGCGTCCGTGCGTGCGTCCGTGCGTCCGTGCGTAAACAATTTCTTTAAACGACATCTCCTCCTAAACCACAAATCGGATTTTGACCAAACTTCACAGGAATGATCCTTAGGTGGTCCCCTTTCAAAGTTGTTCAAATGGTTCCGGTCCGTTGCACATCTAGGTCACAGGAGCCAAAAATAGATTTTTTTCACCAGAAACTTAAAAAATCTTCTTCTCTGAAACCACAAGGCCCAGGTCTTTGATATTTGGTATGAAGCTTCATCTAGTGGACCCCTACCAAGATTGTTCAAATTATAGTGCTGGGGCCAAAAATGCCCCCGCCCCGGGGCCCTTTGGTTTTACATAGGCTTATAAAGGGAAAATCTTTAAAAATCTTCTTCTCTGAAACCACAAGGCCCAGGACTTTGATATTTGGTATGAAGCTTCATCTAGTGGACCCCTACCAAGATTGTTCAAATTATAGTGCTGGGACAAAAAATGCCCCCACCACGGGGCCCTTTGGTTTTACATTGGCTTATATAGGGAAAATCTTTAAAAATCTTCTTCTCTGAAACCACAAGGCCCAGGTCTTTGATATTTGGTATGAAGCTTCATCTAGTGGACCCCTACCAAGATTGTTCAAATTATAGTGCTGGGGCCAAAAATGCCCCCGCCCCGGGGCCCTTTGGTTTTACATAGGCTTATATAGGGAAAATCTTTAAAAATCTTCTTCTCTGAAACCACAAGGCAAAGGACTTTGATATTTCGTATGAAGCTTCATCTAGTGGACCCCTACCAAGATTGTTCAAATTATAGTGCTGGGGCAAAAAATGCCCCCGCCCCGGGGCCCTTTGGTTTTACATAGGCTTATATAGGGAAAATCTTTAAAAATCTTCTTCTCTGAAACCACAAGGCCCAGGACTTTGATATTTAGAATGAAGCTTCATCTAATGGACCTCTACCGAGATTGTTCAAATTATAGCCCTGGGGCCAAAAATGCCCCCGCCCCGGGGCCCTTTTGTTTTACATAGGCTTATATAGGGAAAATCTTTAAAAATCTTCTTCTCTGAAACCACTAGGTTTATGTCTTTTATATTTGGTATAAAGCTTAATCTAAAGAACCCCTACCAAGATTGTTCAAATTATAGTGCTGGGACAAAAAATGCCCCCACCACGGGGCCCTTTGGTTTTACATTGGCTTATATAGGGAAAATCTTTAAAAATCTTCTTTTCTGAAACCGCAAGGCCCAGGACTTTGATATTTGGTATGAAGCTTCATCTAGTGGACCCCTACCAAGATTGTTCAAATTATAGTGGTGGGTCAAAAAATGCCCCCGCCCCCGGGCCCTTTGGTTTTACATAGGCTTATATGGGGAAAATCTTTAAAAATGTTCTTCTCTGAAACCGCAAGGCCCAGGACTTTGATATTTGGTATGAAGCTTCATCTAGTGGACCCCTACCAAGATTGTTCAAATTATAGCCCTTGGGCCAAAAATGCCTCCGCTCCGGGCCCTTTGGCTTTACATAGACTTATATAGGGAAAATCTTTAAAAATCTTCTTCTCTGAAACCACAAGGCCCAGGACTTTGATATTTGGTATGAAGCTTCATCTAATGGAACTTTACCAAGATTGTTCAAATTATAGCCCTGGGGCCAAAAATGCCCCCGCTCTGGGGCCCTATGGTTTTACATAGACTAATATAGGGAAAATCTTTAAAAATCTTCTCTGAAACCACAAGGCCTGGGTCTTTGATATTTGGTATGAAGCTGCATCTAGTAGACCTCTATCAAGATTATTCAAATTATAGCTCTGACACCAAAAATGTCCCCGCTCTGGGGCCCTTTGGTTTTACATAGACTTATTTAGGGAAATCTTTAAAAATCTTCTCTGAAACTGCAAGGCCAATTAAGGCCTCTGATATTTAGTATGGAGCTTTATCTACTAGACCTCTACCAAGATTGTTCAAATTATAGCCCTGGGGCCACAAATGACCCCAACCCAGGGCCCTTTGGTTTTACATAGATTTATATAGCCCCGGGGCCATTTGGTTTTGCATAGGCTTATGTAGGGAATATCTTTAAAAAAAATCTTCTTGTCTGAAACCGCAAGGCCCAGGTCTTTGATATTTGATGCGTAGCTTCATCTAGTGGACCTTTGCCAAGATTGTTCAAATTATAGCCTTTGCTGATGTTTGGTATGAAGCGTCACCTTTAAGACCTCCCTCAACATTATGCACATTAAAGCCCTGGGGCCAATAATGGCCCTCTCTGGGGCCCACTTGTTACACTATGGATCAGGTGAGCGATCCAGGGCCATCATGGCCCTCTTGTTTTATTTATCTGCCCTTGGCTTAGTTCCATATATATTAATCTGTGTCCAGGTCATAACTCATAAATTGTATGGAATATGGTAGCTGCTTATGTATATGACCCTCCTATTCTCATGTTTTCTATCCATCAGTCTGTCTGCCATCTATCCGTATGTCTGTCCATTAGCGCCTTAGACATTGTGTCTGCTGCATACTCTCATAATGTTCAAGGAATTTTCTTGAAACTTCTTAGAATACTGTGTAAGTATGCAACAGTTTACATTTTCTTTTAGTGTGATATTTGTCAATATAAAGAATAGCACACGGTAGCTGTTTGTGTACATAACCCTCTATATCGTAGCTGCATATGTATGTATCTCACCCTCATATTCTCATGTTTCTTAATAAAGGCTCTCTTTTTATACAGGGTTAATATTATGCATCAACATTCCATTGTTATCTATATATTGTGAATGAAATTTTCAATTGTTAGATCATATAGAATATTGGACATTTATTATGCTCCCCGAAGAATTTCGGGGAAGCATATAGTTGCCGCTTCGTCCGTGCGTCTGTCCCGCTCTTGTCCACGCGAATTCTCAGAAACTACTGGTCGGATTTCAATGAAACTTCATGGGAATATTAAGTATCGAATGTGGATGCGCATATCACCTGAGCGTTTTGGTTCAATTATTTTTCCAACAGTTATGGCCCTTTGATGAATTATGCATGAATATATAGGGTACTGTTCCTGTCCACGCTAATTCTCAGCAACTACTTGCAGAAATTCAACAATACTTCAATGGAATCTTAAGCAGCAATATTATCCGTGCTATCTGATTAGCTGATTTGTCACAGAGTTATGATACTTTGTTTAAAGGTGCATTATTGAGCTACCGGGTCTCAATTTTTTTTTTCTGGTTTTTATCTTCAATTCATACTCCTTTGTCATGTGTACACTTTTGGAGCCAAATACAGCTTCAGAACTTTGTGAAAATGGTCGTTTTCATTCCTGTTTACCCTTCGCTCTGAACATGTGTTCGGAATTTCTGTTCTTAAAATAAATCTGTCACTTTACACATACATGGCAACAGTGTATTTACTTATGGCATGGTATTCAGTGTCATAGTTTTTCCGATTCAGGCATGGCCTAACCAAACAAGGCCAAAAATGAATGTTGCATAAGGTCATATATGGGGATTCTATTTTTGTCACGAACTAAAAATAGATCTAACTAGTGTTCGAAACTAGTGTTAGGGAATCCCTCTCAAACTCGTTTACCTGTCATCATAATTGTTCGCATTTTTGCATTGAATGCATTCATTTGTATTGTTTTAAAGAAAAATACCGGCTATATGTATTTTATTTTTGGAAGCATTTTTACCGATAGCTCAATAATGCACCTTTAAAGCTGCAGTGTAAGGTCACTATGGCTATTTTTAGAAAAACTTTGTCATCACTCTGGTGCCTACATTTATTGATGGATTTTAATATAACTTCACACAAATGTTGGGTATGATAATATCTTGAGCATGTTCGACTTTCAGGGCCTGAGCTCAAGGTCAAGGTCACTGTGGCTATTTTTAGAAAAACTTTGTTTTTGCTCAAGTGCCTACATTTATTGATGGATTTTAATATAATTTCACACAAATGTTGAGTATCATAACATCTCGAGCAAGTTCAACTTTCAGGGTCCTGGGCTCAAGGTCAAGGTTACTGTGTCTATTTTTAGAAAAAAAACTTTGTCATCGCTCTAGCGTCGTCATTTGCTGATGGATTTTAATATGACTTCACACAAATGTTAGGTATAATAATGGGTGATTCTTCACTAGTGGTTTGGTTACAAAAATGTCATAATTGCATTAATTGAATGTTTAGCAGATAGATCAGGGAGATAAAATAACATAACTTTTCATTAATATCTGTCCCAACATGCACTCTTCACTTGCATCATTTGCAGGAATAAATGCCATTAAGTGCACAGCCCTTCAGATTGTGATGTTTTTAACCCTTATCTTGCTGTTCGAGACAACCCCTATGAATGCCAAACAATGTAGATCCAGATCAGATGGCTTCTGAAGAAGCCATCTGATCAGGATCTACCCTGTTTGGCATTCAGTTTATGAATTTGTAGCAATAAATTACATCAAGTAATTTGATTGGTTGATAGACAGAAATGGGTGTGGCTTAAATGAATATTCAGCAAGATAAGGATTAAAACTGGAAGCCCCTATGCTGAAGGCTATTGTTAGGCTTTCAGCTTGAAAATCTGGAGTGTATGTAGTTGCTCACTGGGCTGCGAATAATGGTCAAATATATATGACCAGTAGCAGTCACTGCCAGTATAAACAGCACTTCTTCAGGCATTTATTCCTGTAAATGGTGCAAATGGAGCATGTTTTATTACCCCTACATCAGAGGCAAGTGAATGTACTTGTCATGAGCTGCCTCAGATTGTTATTCCAAACTATGTGGAGAACATATGCAAATTCCAAATATCTACATGGCAGCATGCAGTTTGATGAAATAGTTTAAATTAGTTTAAACACAACTATGATGTACCTTGAAAGATGACCTTAGCTGTTATGGAGACGTAAAACTCAAACACTCACTCAGTCAGCTATTCAGAATAATTTGTGGCAAATTTAATTTATTCAGCAGGATAAGTGTTACTTTTAAACAATTATATCATCCTCATCAGTGGTCTGCAGTTTGGCAGGATAATAAGTGGGATTTATGATAAGGATACTCATGTTTTATCTATCAAGCTCAGTTTACCTTGTAGCCCTGAGAGATTTATGAAACAAAAGTTGTCCAAACCAAGTTGTATAAACCTTGTTCTGTCGTGTAGCCTGGGCTTTACAGTGAGCTTTACACATCTGATTGGTTATGAGGGTACCGTGTTCGTGTCACACACACAGTGATCTTTCAGAAACTGTTGCTTTCTTGATTTTTCACCCATTCTGTACCAGATGGAACCTGCCTCCCTATATTTAGAAGGAGTCCATTTCAAAATTTAGGTTTTGTAATCTTTAAATTTTATTTGGAAAATGGCTGAACTTCGAAGATCATGGTGAGCTTTTGTGACCATGCTATGTCCTATGTTGTCGTTCGTAGCTGTCGTGTGTCGTCCATCCTTTGTCTGTAAACTTTTCTTGTGAACACTCTAGAGGGTACAGTTTTGGTCCAGTCATCATCAAACTTGGTCAGAATGATCATCATGACAATATCTTGGTCAAGTTTGAGTATGAGTCATGTTGCATCAAAAAGTAGGTCAGATCATAGAAAAACCTTGTGCACACTCTAGAGGCCACAGTTTTGGTCCAGTCATTATCAAAGTGTTTATCATAGTGTTTGATTTTGTTTAAAAGGTCTGAAAATTTCTTTTCAGATTCTCTTGGAATAATGAGGCAGGGAAATCTGACGGGAAGTGCACGAAAACTAAAGGATGGGGCTGCAGACTTACACAACCTGGTACTGAAATGGAACACACTTCATGTTGATGGAACAGATATAGTGAATGAGATTGCAAACATCAAACTGGAGTGCATGTAAGTCTGGCATGTTCTCTTACACTCTAAGCTAGTCTCTGCTGACTTAAAAGGTGTCAGTCCTGTAACACAGAGTGTAACAGCTACCGGTAAGTGTTACAGCTAGGTGTAACACTCTATGTTACAGGACTGACAATTTTTAAGTCAGTTGTGTAACTTGTGTTGTTTGTTTGTTTGTATTGGACCAGTCAACACTATTTTAGCTCATTTCTTAGCCGGTCGGTCGGTTTACCTAACCACACTTTTCCTGGGCAGGCTTATATGTGAGCGGTTAACCAGTACAGGGCACATTCTTTCGCCAGAAATTGACAACTGCCCTTCTTGAATCAGCGGAAGGGAGAGAATGACTGTAGAAAAGATTTCATGATGAATCTCCATGAAAGAATGTTGCCAACCCAGGCGCAGTTGTATTGTATTAACCCGTTTTATATAGGAAACCCCACAAAAGATTCGAATTCGGATTATTTATCCTACTGACTTAAAAATTGTCAGTCCTTAAACACAGTGTATAACAGCTAACTGCACAGAGTGTAACCGCTAGGTGTTACCCTCTCTGTTACAGGACTGACAATTTTTAAGTCAGTTGTGTAACTTGTGTTGTTTGTTTGTTTGTTTGTAGTGGAGTTTAATGGACCAGTCAACACTATATTAGCTCTTTTTGAGCCGGTCAGTCCACACTTTTCCTGTGAGCGGTTAACCAATACAGTGCACATTCTTTCGCCAGAAATTGACAACTGCCTTTCTTGAATAAGCGAAAGAGAGAGAATGACCATAGAAAAGATTTCATGATCTATCTCCACGAAAGAATGTTGCCGACCTAGGCGCAGTTGGGTTGTATTAACCCGTTTTATATAGCAAACCCCATAAAAATACAAATTCGGATCATTTATCCTACTGACTTAAAAAATGTCAGTCCTGTAACACAGAGTATAACAGCTAACTGCACAGAGTGTAACAGCTAGGTGTTACACTCTCTGTTACAGGACTGACAATTTTTTATGTCAGTTGTGTAGCTTGTGTTGTTTTTTTGTTTGGATTGTATTGGAGTTTAACGGACCAGTCAACACTATTTTAGCTCACTTTATAGCCGGTCAGTTTACCTAGCCACACTTTTCCTGGGCAGGCTTATATGTGAGCGGTTAACCATTACGGAAACTGACAACTGTCCTTCTTGAATCAGCGTAAGGGAGAAAATGACCATAGAAAACATTTCATGATCTATCTGCACAAAAGAATGTTGCCGACCCAGGCGCAGTTCTGTTGTATTAACCCGTTTTTAGCTCACCTGGGCCGAAGGCTCCAGGGGAGCTTATAGTATAGTGGGTCCTCCGTCGTCCGTCGTCCGTCCGTCGTCCGTCCGTCGTCCGTCCACACTTTTGAGCAGCTATATCTCTGTATCCTGCAGGCTGATCTCAATCATTTCTCATCTGTAGCATGCCTCTGGTGGGGCATTGATGACATAAACTTTTTTTTGAAATCGCTCTAAAACTTTGGTTCCTATGGCAACCACAAGGTCCCATAGACTTACTATGGGAAAATGCTTGTCATCACCGTAGCGCCTTCAGTTTTGATCGGATCTTTCTGAAACTTATATGTAAGGTGACTGGGGATAAAAACTCGGATGAGTTCGAAAACCGGCCAAGCCGGCCCATTTGTCATAGAGTTACGTCCCTTTGATTGCTGAAAATGCCCATTTTTGACTTTGTCATCACCGTAGCCCCTTCAGTTTTGATAGGATCTTTCTAAAACTTATATGTAATGTGGCTGGGGATTAAACCTCGGATGAGTTTGAAAACCGGCCAAGTCCGCCAATTTATCATAGAGTTACGTCCCTTTGATTGCTGAAAATGCCCATTTTCGACCTTGTCATCACCGTAGCCCCTTCAGTTTTGATCGGATCTTTCTGAAACTTATATGTATGGTGGCTGTGGATAAAATCTCGGATGAGTTCGAAAACCAACCAAGTTGGCCCTTTTATCGTAGAGTAACGTCCCTTTGATTGCTGAAATTGCTGATTTTTGACCTTGTCATCACTGTAGCCCTTTCAGTTTTGATCGAATCTTTCTGAAACTTATATGTAAAAGGGCTGGGGATAAAATCTCGGATGAGTTCGAAAACCAGCCAAGTTGGTCCATTTATCACAGAGTAACGTCCCTTTGATTGCTGAAAAGCCAATTTTTGACCTTGTCATCACCGTAGCCCTTTTAGTTTTGATCGGATCTTTCTGAAACTTCTATGCAAGGTGGCTGGGGATAAAGCCTCGGATGAGTTCGCATACCGGCAAAGGTGGCCTATTTTTCATAGAGTTAGGTCCCTTTGATTGCTGAAAATGTTGATTTTTGACCTTGTCAACACTGTAGCCCTTCAGTTTTGATCGGATCTTTCTGAAACTTATATGTATGGTGGCTGGGGATAAAACCTCGGATGAGTTCGAAAACCGGCCAAGTTGCCCCATTAACTATATAGTTATGTCCCTTTGATGGCTGAAAATGTCAATTTTTACCTTGTCATCACCGTAGCCCCTTCAGTTTTGATCAAATTTTTCTGAAACCTATATGTAAGGTGACTGGAGATAAAACCTAGGATGAGTTTGAATACCGGCCAAGTTGGCCCATTTATCATTGATTTACGTCCCTTTGATTGCTGAAAATGCCAATTTTTGACCTTGTCATCACCATAGCCCCTTCAGTTTTGATCGGATCTTTCTGAAACTTATATGTAAGGTGGCTGGGGATAAAATCTTGGATAAGTTTGAAAACAGGCCAAGTCAGCCCATTTATCGTAGTGTTATGTCCCTTTGGTGGCTGAAAATGTTGATTTTTGACCCTGTCATTACCGTAGACCCTAAAGAAGCCTCCGTGGTCGAGTGGTTACGCTACTCGCCTTGTAAACCAGGGGTCGCAGGTTCGATCCCGGGCTTCTCCAGACTTTCGGATGAGTCTTTAAACCGAGGTCCCGTCTCCGTATGACCTTAGCTGTTGGTGGGATGTAAAAACTGAAACACTCACCGTAGACCCTAAAGTTTTGATCGGATTTTTCTGAAACTTATATGTACGGTGGCTTGGGATGAAACCTCGGATGAGTTCGAAAACTGGCCAAGTCGGCTCATTTATTATAGAGTAACATCCCTTTGATTGCTAAAAATGCCAATTTTGACCTTGTCATCACCGTAGCCCCTTCAGTTTTGATCGGATCTTTCTTAAACTTATATGTGAGGTGGCTGGGAATAAAATCTTGGATGAGTTTGAATACTGGCCAAGTCTGATCGGATCTTTCTGAAACTTACATGTAAGGTTTGGGAATAAAACCTCAGGTGAGTTCGAATACCGGCCAAGTCGGCACATTATCATAGAGTGACATGCGTTTGATTGCTGAAAATGCCTATTTTCGACATTGTCATCACTGCTGCACCTTTAGTTTTGAACGGATCTTCATGAAAATTACAAACAAGGAAGTCAGGCAGAAAGCTTGGAGGAGTTTGAAAACTCTTGTTTTTGAACTTGTCATCACCATAGCCACTTCAGTTTAGATCGGATCTTCTTAGCAAGTCAGGAATAAAAGCTTGAATGAGTTTGAAAACCGGTGAGGTCAGTCTGTTTATCATAGAGTTACATTCTACTTCATTTTCAGAAAATGCTTTCCCTGTCATCACCATGTCCTCCCATAAAGCCTTCAGTAAAGGTTGGCACTTCCTTAAACTTTGAATCTGTTAGCTCAGGTGAGCGATACAGGACCAAGCTAGCTTGGTCCTCTTGTTTTATAGGAAACCCCACAAAAAATACAAATTCGGATAATTTATCCTACAGTCCTGTTACACAGAGTGTAAAAGCTAGCTGCACAAAGTTGTTACACTCTGTGTTACAGGACTGACAATTTTTAAGTCAGTTGCTAGCTGTTACGCTTGAATTACAGGACTGACAATTTTTAAGTCAGTTGTGTTGTATTAACTCATTTTATTTGGGAAACCCCACAAAAAATCCAAATTTATAGGATCCATTTATCCTCAAGCATCAAAATTACATTTTAAAGTATTTTCGTATTTTTCAGAGAAATAAGGCTTGACATTTTGTGTGGGCAACTGTCCCGCAGACAATTTAACTTGAAATGTCAAGCCTTTTGGTCGCGCCTGCTATTAGCATAGCGCGATATAGGTGTCCGGTTTTCCGTCCGTTCGTCCATCCGACCACCCTAGCGTTCACCCAAATGGTCAAGTTTATTTCTCAAGAGCTTCATTAATGATACTTGGTACAAACTTGTATCTGGGGATGGTCATTTAAATGCAAGCATCCATATTTGACCTTGACCTACATTTCATGGTTCACTGACTTGGTAAAATATTGCGACCACCCTAGTGTTCACCCTAGAAGCCTCCGTGGTCGAGTGGTTACGCTACTCGCCTTGTAAACCAGGGGTCGCAGGTTCGATCCCGGGCTTCTTCAGACTTTCGGATGAGTCTTTAAACCGAGGCCCCGTCTCCGTATGAACTTAGCTGTTGGTGGGACGTAAAACTGAAACACTCACTCACTCACTCACTAGTGTTCACCCTAATGGTCAAGTTTATTTCTCAAGAACTATAAGCGCTTCATTAATGATATTTGGTACAAACTTGTATCTGTGGATGGCAACTTAAATGCAAGCATCCATATTTGACTTTGACGTACATTTCATGGTTCACTGACTTTGTAAAATATTGTGACCACCATAGCATTCACCCTTATGGTCAAGTTTATTTCTCTAGAACTATAAGAGCTTTATTAATGATACTTGGTGCAAACTTGTATCTGCGGATGGTAATTTAAATGCAAACATCCATATTTGACCTTGATCTATATTTCATGGTTCACTGACTTTGTAAAATATTGCGACCACCCTAGCGTTCACCCATATGGTCATGTTTACTCCTCAAGAACTATAAAAGCTTCATTAATGATATTTGGTACAAACTTGAATCTGGGGATGGCAACTTAAATGCAAGCATCCATATTTGACCTTTACCTAAATTTCAGGGTTCACTGACTTTGTAAAATATTGTGACCACCCTAGCGTTCACCCAAATGGTTAAGTTCATTTCTCAAGAGTTTATTAGAGCTTCATTAATGACACTTAGTACAAGCTTGCATTTAAGAAGGAAAACTTTTATGCAAGCATCTATGTTTGACCTTGACCTACGTATCATGGTTGGGTGACTTTGCACCCCCACAGGCACGACATAGCCTTCGGCGGAATTCTTGTTTCTCTAAAGATAAGAAAACTAAAATAGATGAACTTTTCTATATTGCTCAGAAAATCTTGTACACTGCTACATGTTAATCTTTTAAGGAAACTGTATACACTTTCAGGGGAGGGTATTTCTTCAGAAGAATTTTTCCTCCCTTTGTAAGAATCTGCTTTGCATTATGATAAGTCCATGTAATTAACACCATGTATAGAGAAAACTGGGGTTTACAGGGGTATACATTATTTTTCTTATTTCTGCTCCGAGATATAAGTTGTGGGCTATAAAGGCGGTTCTAACGAGCACCCACAATCTAATTTTGGAGTATAAATAAGAAAAACCTTGCAGATTTTCAGCAGTGTGTGTGTGTGTGTGAATTCGGGTTTAACGTCGCTTTCAACAATTTTTCAGTCATATCACGACGGTGTCTGGTTGCGACAGGGAGCTCAATGCTCACGCTTATAGTGCTGTCTCACTGAAGTATCATGTCCCAGACACATTACATGATACCACACCCAGTCACATTATCCTGACACTGGATCGACCAGTCCTAGCTCTACCCCGTAAATCTGAGTGCCAAGCGAGGAGCAGCTAGTACCATTTTTAACGACTTTGGTATGTCGCGGCCCGGGATCGAACCCGAGACCTCCCGTTCCCCAGAGCGGACACTCTACCAACTGAGCTATCGGGGCCGGTAGATTTTCAGCAGAAAAATATCCATTTGTGAGAATTGAAAAAGTGTACTATATTGCACAGATTGATATCTGTATGGGAAAGTAATAATTAGCAAATTGCATTTTGGCAAATAGGATGTCTTCAAAGCACGGATATAAAATTCCAGTCACCTCCCATCTGTAAGAGTCTTTGAAAGTTTCTGCTTATAATTTTACATACCAGCCTTTTCATAGAAGATTCAAGATGGTGGCAAAATGCCTTCATAGAAGGCAGATAGCATAAAGATTAAAAGAGGACAATTCAGGATAGACCAAAAAGTAGAAGGCTGTGCATGAAGAGTTGAAGTTGGTTTAGCCTCCTGCCTCCCACTAGGGAAGAAGTTCTTCTTTATGAAGGCTTGTCACTAGTGGGAGGCAGGAGGCTAAACTAACTGTTCATGCACAGCTATCTACTTTTTGGTCTGCTCTCCTTGCACAGCCCTCTAGTTTTGGTCTACTCTCTATGCAAAGCCCTCTAGTTTTGGTCTACTTTTACACACAACCTTCTACTTTTTGGTCTACTCTTTATGCACAACCATCTACTTTTTGGTCTACTCTTTATGCACAGCCATCTACTTTTTAGTCTACTCTTTGTGCACAACCATCTACTTTTTGGTCTACTCTTTATGCTCAACCATCTACTTTTTGGTCTACTCTTTATGCACAACCATCTACTTTTTGGTCTACTTTTCATGCTCAACCATCTACTTTTTGGTCTACTCTTTTTGCTTAACCATCACTTTTTGGTCTACTCTTCATGCTCAACCATCTACTTTTTGGTCTACTCTTCATGCTCAACCATCACTTTTTGGTCTACTCTTCATGCTCAACCATCTACTTTTTGGTCTACTCTTTATGCTCAACCATCTACTTTTTGGTCTACTCTTCATGCTCAACCATCTACTTTTGGTCTACTCTTCATAGAAGCCTCCGTGGTGCAGTGGTTACGCTACTCGCCTTGTAAACCAGGGATCGCAGGATCGATCCCGGGCTTCTCCAGACTTTCGGATGAGTCTTTAAACCGAGGTCCTGTCTCCATATGACCATAGCTGTTGGTGGGACGTAAAACTAAAACTCACTCACTCACTCTACTCTTCATGCCCAACCATCTACTTTTTGGTCTACTCTTCATGCTCAACCATCTACTTTTTGGTCTACTCTTCATGCTCAACCATCTACTTTTTGGTCTACTCTTTTTGCTTAACCATCACTTTTTGGTCTACTCTTCATGCTCAACCATCTACTTTTTGGTCTACTCTTCATGCTCAACCATCACTTTTTGGTCTACTCTTCATGCTCAACCATCTACTTTTTGGTCTACTCTTTATGCTCAACCATCTACTTTTTGGTCTACTCTTCATGCTCAACCATCTACTTTTGGTCTACTCTTCATAGAAGCCTCCGTGGTGCAGTGGTTACGCTACTCGCCTTGTAAACCAGGGATCGCAGGATCGATCCCGGGCTTCTCCAGACTTTCGGATGAGTCTTTAAACCGAGGTCCCGTCTCCATATGACCATAGCTGTTGGTGGGACGTAAAACTAAAACTCACTCACTCACTCTACTCTTCATGCCCAACCATCTACTTTTTGGTCTACTCTTCATGCTCAACCATCTACTTTTTGGTCTACTCTTTTTGCTTAACCATCACTTTTTGGTCTACTCTTCATGCTCAACCATCTACTTTTTGGTCTACTCTTCATGCTCAACCATCTACTTTTTGGTCTACTCTTTATGCACAACCATCTACTTTTTGGTCTACTCTTCATGCTCAACCATCTACTTTTTGGTCTACTCTTTATGCACAACCATCACTTTTTGGTCTACTCTTCATGCTCAACCATCTACTTTTTGGACTACTCTTTTTGCTCAACCACACTTTTTGGTCTACTCTTTATACATAGCTTTCTACTCTTTGGTCTACTCTTCATACACAGCCTTCTACTCTTTGGTCTACTCTTCATACACAGCCTTCTACTCTTTGGTCTACTTTTCATACACAGCCTTCTACTCTTTGGTCTACTTTTCATACACAGCCTTCTACTCTTTGGTCTACTCTTCATACACAGCCTTCTACTCTTTGGTCTACTCTTCATACACAGCCTTCTACTCTTTGGTCTACTTTTCATACACAGCCTTCTACTCTTTGGTCTACTCTTCATACACAGCCTTCTACTCTTTGGTCTACTCTTCATACACAGCCTTCTACTCTTTGGTCTACTTTTCATACACAGCCTTCTACTCTTTGGTCTACTTTTCATACACAGCCTTCTACTCTTTGGTCTACTCTTTATACACAGCCTTCTACTCTTTGGTCTACTCTTCATACACAGCCTTCTACTCTTTGGTCTACTTTTCATACACAGCCGTCTACTCTTTGGTCTACTCTTCATACACAGCCTTCTACTCTTTGGTCTACTTTTCATACACAGCCTTCTACTCTTTGGTCTACTTTTCATACACAGCCTTCTACTCTTTGGTCTACTTTTCATACACAGCCTTCTACTCTTTGGTTTACTCTTCATACACAGCCTTCTACTCTTTGGTCTACTCTTCATACACAGCCTTCTACTCTTTGGTCTACTCTTCATACACAGCCTTCTACTCTTTGGTCTACTCTTCATACACAGCCTTCTACTATTTGGTCTTCTTTTCATACACAGCCTTCTACTCTTTGGTCTACTCTTTATACACAGCCTTCTACTCTTTGGTCTACTCTTCATACACAGCCTTCTACTCTTTGGTCTACTCTTCATACACAGCCTTCTACTCTTTGGTCTACTTTTCATACACAGCCTTCTACTCTTTGGTTTACTCTTCATACACAGCCTTCTACTCTTTGGTCTACTTTTCATACACAGCCTTCTACTCTTTGGTCTACTTTTCATACACAGCCTTCTACTCTTTGGTCTACTTTTCATACACAGCCTTCTACTCTTTGGTCTACTCTTCATACACAGCCTTCTACTCTTTGGTCTTCTTTTCATACACAGCCTTCTACTCTTTGGTCTACTCTTCATACACAGCCTTCTACTCTTTGGTCTACTCTTCATACACAGCCTTCTACTCTTTGGTCTTCATGTGCAGCCTTCTTTGTTTTGGTTCACACTTCATTTTTGTCTACATGTACTCTTCATGCTCAGCCTTCTACTTTTTAGCTCACCTGACTGAAGGTCATGGTGAGCTTTTGTGACTGAGATGTCCGGCGTCGTCCATCGTCCATGCGTAAATTTTTCTTGTGAACACACTAGAGGTCACAGTTTGGGGCCAATCATCATCAAACCACAGAGGGAAGTCCAAGTCGGATCTGACAAGTTCGAGGTTGTAGCTTCCTTTTGCTACCTAGGAGATATGCTCTCAGCAGCTGGTGGTTGCGACCTTTCAACCACAACAGATGTGAAAACAGCCTGGAAGAAATTCAAGGAGTTGCTACCAGTTCTCTCTACCCGCCACCTCTCGTTCAAGACACTTGGCTATGTGTACAGCTCTTGTGTGCGGAGCGCAATGCTCCATGCCAGTGAGACATGGCCATTGACAAAGCCAAACCTCTAACGTCTTCAGTAGAATGACAGGGCAATGATCAGACAGATCTGCAATGTCAAGCCACAGGACACTGTCACCATCAGGTCCAGTGAGTTACTTGAGCGTCTTGGCATTGAGGACCTGGACCTCATCCTAAAAGAGAGAAGGCTCCGCTGGTATGGACATGTGGAACGCTCCAACGGTGCAGTCAAGACTGCCTATGACATACAGGTAGGTGGAAAGAGGGGGCCTGGAAGGCCAAAGATGACATGGAAGCTGCTGACAGAAAGAGATTGCAGAGAATGGAAGCTCTCTGCTATCGATCCTCATGATAGACAGACCTGGAGATCTGGTGTAAGCTCTGCCATGCATGCAGCAAGCCAGCTACCTGGAATGGGGCCCACCTATGTGGACGTTACCCCTGTACCTGCATGTTAATAAAAAATCCATTGATGATGATGATGAAACTTGGTCATAATGATCATCTTGACAATATCTCGGTCAAAATCGAATATGGGCCATGTTGAGTCAAAATGTAGGTCAGTAGGTCAATTCATAGAAAAAACTTGTGAACACACTGGAGGCCACAGTTTTGGTCCGATCATCATCAAACTTGCTCCGAATGATCATCTTGACAATATCTCAATCAAGTTTGAATATGGGTCATATCGGGTCAAAAAGTAGGTAAGTAGGTCAAATCATAGAAAAACCTTGCGAACACACTAGAGGCCATAGTTTTTGTCCTATCATCATCAAACTTGCTCAGAATGATCATCTTGTTTGGTCTACTCTTCATACACAGCCTTCTTCTCCTTGGTTATCTTGTCATGCACATCCTATTATGTTTGGTCTACACTTCATGTAGAGCTTTATGGTTTACTCTCCATGCACAGCCTCCTATTTTTTTGCCCACATGTACTCTTCATGCTCAGCCTACTACCATTTGGTCTACTCTTTATGCACAGCTATCTACTCTTTGGTCTACTTGTCATGCACATCCTGTTATTTTCGGCCTACACTTCATGCACAGCTTTATGGTTTACTCTCTATGCACTTCCTCCTATTTTTTAGCTCACCTGAGCACGAAGTGCTCATGGTGAGGTATTGTGATCAGTGAATGTCCGTCGTCCATCGTGCGTCATCCATCGTGCATCGTCAACAATTTGATTTAAATGCAAACTCCTCCTATACCCTTGGGCCAATTTGATTCAAACTTCACAGGAATGTTGCCTGGGTGGCTCCCTACCAAAATAGCTAAAATCGTTCTGCTCTGATGAACAAGATGGCACAAGAGCTAAAAATAGAAAATTCCTTAAACGCCAGCTCCTACTGTACCCTTGGGCCAATTCCATTCAAACTTCACAGAAACATTGCTTAGGTGACCTTTACAAAAATAGCTAAAATGGTTCCGCTCCAGTGAGCAAAATAGCCGCCAGAGCTAAAAATAGAAAAACATTGTAATTTTGCTTCAAACGCAAACTCCTAAACCCTTAGGCCTGTTTAATTCAAACTTCACAGGAATGTTGCTTGGGTGGCTCCTTACCAAAATAACTAAAATCGTTCTGCTCCGATGAACAAGAGGGCCGCTAGAGCTAAAAATAGAAAAATCTTTTGAACGCAAACTCCTACTGTACCCTTGGGCCAATTTCATTCAAACTTCACAGAAACGTTGTTCAGGTGACCCTTTAACAAAATAGATAAAACGGTTCCACTCCAGTGAGCCAAATGGCTGCCAGAGCTAAATATAGAAAAACATTGTAAATTTGCTTCAAACCCGAACTCCTCCTAAACCCTTGGGCCAGTTTGATTCCAACTTCACAGGAATGTTGCCTAAGTGGCTCCCTACCAAAATAGCTAAAGTCTTTGTGCTCCAATGAACAAGATGGCCGCCAGAGCTAAAAGTAGACAATCTTTAATCTTCAAACTTCACAGAAATGTTGCTTAGGTGACCCTTTACCAAAAGAGCTAAAACGGTTCCGCACCAGTGAGCAAAATGGCCACGAGAGCTAAAAATAGAAAAAACATTGGTAATTTTGCTTCAAACGCCAACTCCTCCTAACCCTTGGGCCAGTTTTATTCAAACTTACAGGAATGTTGCCTGGGTGGCTCCCTACTAAAATAGCTAAAATCTTTCCGCTACGATGAACAAGATTGCCGCCAGAGCTAAAAATAGAAAAATCCTTAAACGCCCACTCCTACTGTACCCTTTGGCCAATTTCATTCAAACTTCACAGAAACGTTGCTTAGGTGACCCATTGCCAAAATAGCTGAAATGGTTCCGCTCCAATGAGCAAAATGGCCACCAGAGCTAAAAATAGAAAAACATGGTAAATTTGCTTCAAACGTGAACTCCCCTAAACCCTTGAGCCAATTTCATTCAAACTGGAATGTTGTCTAGGTGACTCCCTACCAAAATAGCTAAAACCATTCCGCTCTGACGAACAAGATTGCCACTAGAGCTAACAATAGAAAAAAATCTTTGAACGACAACTCCTCCTGTAGGAATGTTGCTCAGGTGACCCGCTACCAAAATAGCTAAAATGGTTTTGCTCCAATGAACAAAATGGCCACCAGAGATAAAAAAAGAGAAAAACATTGTAAATTTGCTTCAAATGCAAACTCCTCCTAAACAATTGGGCCAGTTTAATTTTAAACTTCACAGGAATATTGTTTAGGTGACTCCCTACCAAAATAGCTAAAGTCGTTCTGCTCTGATGAATAAGATGGCCGCTAGATCTAAAAATAGAAAAAAAAAAACTAACTTGAAAAGACAACTTCTCCTGTACACATGGGCAAATTTCATTCAAACTTCATGGGAATGTTGCTTAGGTGACCTTCTACCTAAATAGCTAAAACAGTTCTGCTCTGATGAGCAAAATGGCCACCATTTTAAAATAGAAAAACATCATAAACATTGCTTCAAACTCAAACTCCTCCTAAACCCTTGGGCCAATTTGAGACAGACTTCACAGGAATGTTTCACAGAAGACTCCATATCTAAATAGCTAAAGTTGTTCCGCTCTGACAAACAAGATGGGCGCCAGAGCTAAAAATAGAAAAAATCTTGAAATGGCAACTCCTCCTGTACCCTTGGGCCAATTTCATTCAAATTTCACAGTTATACTGCTTGGATGACCTTCTATTGTAATAGCTTAAACGATCTTTGCTCAGATGAACAAAATGGCTACCAGAGCTAAACATAGAAAAATATCGTAAATTTACTTCAAACGCAAACTCCTCCTAATCCCTTGGGCCAGTTGGATTCAAACTTCACAAGAATGTTGTCTTGGTTACCATTTGGGTGACATGGAGACTCCCTACCAAAATAGCTAGATTCGTTTTGCTCTGACAAACAAGATGGTGGCCAGAGCTAAAAATGGAAAAAAATCTTCTAACGACAACTCCTCCTGTACCCTTGTGCCAATTTCATTCAAACTTTGTAGGAATATACATGTAGATGACCCTCCACCAAAATAGCTAAAACGATCCCACTCTGATGAACAAAATGGCCACCAGAGCTAAAAATAGAAAAACATTGTAAATTTGCTTCAAACGCGAACTCTTCCTAAACCCTTGGGCCAATTTGATTCAAACTTCACAGGACTGTCGCCTAGGTGACTCCCTACCATAATAGCTAAAATGGTTCCACTCTGATGAACAAGATGGCTGCCAGTGCTGAAAATAGAATGTACTAGAGACAGTGACACTCAGGTGAGCGAATCAGGGTCCTCTGGGCCCTCTTGTTTTGTTTACATGTACTCTTCATGCTCAGCCTTATAATTTTTGGTCTACTTATCATGCACCTCCTATTTTTGTTTGCTGAGTCTGTTCACGCACAGCCTTCTACTTTTTTGCCCATTTAGCATTATTCTCTTTTCACAATCTACTTATAAGTGGGACATATATTGGACAACTAACCCAATGCATGCGGGAAACCCCTAAAGTGGTACCTTTACAAACAGTGGAGGCCCAGATCAGATGCGGCAGAACACGACCTCTGATCAGGGCCTGCACTATTTGGTTACAGAATTTTCCATCAAAAATAGAATAAAAACAAAAAAAAAATAGGCCAACCACACCTTATATGACAAATGGACTTATCCAACATGTAGTAATGGAAGAGTCCATCAGTATACAATGGGCTAACTTATTCAGAGATTATACATCTCTGGAAAGTTATCTGCCTTGTTAACTTGCACCACACTGAACCTGGCTATACCCTTTTTTGAAAACAGTTATCTGCTTATCATGTATACTAGCTGTTTTCCTTTCTGCTTCTGAATCCATGTTAGCCCTTTTTAGCTCACCTGTCACGTAGTGACAAGTTGAACTTTTGGGATCACTTTTTGTCCGTCGTCCGTCGTGCGTCCGTGCGTGCGTCCGTGCGTGCATCCGTAAACTTTTCTTCAAACGACATCTCCTCCTAAACCACTGATCGTATTGTGACCAAACTTCACAGGAATGATCCTTAGGTGGTCCCCTTTCAAAGTTGTTCAGATGGTTCCAGTCCGTTGCACATATAGGTCACAGTAGCCAAAAATAGATTTTTTTCACCGCAAACTTAAAAAATCTTCTTCTCTGAAACCACAAGGCCCAGGTCTTTGATATTTGGTATGAAGCTTCATCTAGTGGACCCCTACCAAGATTGTTCAAATTAAAGTGCTGGGGCCAAAAATGCCCCCGCACGGGGCCCCTTTGGTTTTACATAGGCTTATATAAGGAAAATCTTTAAAAATCGTCTTCTCTGAAACCACAAGGCCCAGGTCTTTGATATTTGGTATGAAGCTTCATCTAGTGGACCCCTACCAAGATTGTTCAAATTATAGTGCTGGAGCTAAAAATGCCCCCGCACGGGGGCCCTTTGGTTTTACATGGGCTTATATAGGGAAAATCTTGAAAAATCGTCTTCCCTGAAACCGCAAGGCCCAGGTCTTTGATATTTGGTATGAAGCTTCATCTAGTTGATCCCTACCAAGATTGTTCAAATTATAGTGCTGGGGCCAAAAATGCCCCCGCACGGGGCCCCTTTGGTTTTACATGGGCTTATATAAGGAAAATCTTTAAAAATCGTCTTCTCTGAAACCACAAGGCCCAGGTCTTTGATATTTGGTATGAAGCTTTATCTAGTGGACCCCTACCAAGATTGTTCAAATTATAGTGCTGGAGCTAAAAATGCCCCCGCACGGGGGCCCTTTGGTTTTACATGGGCTTATATAGGGAAAATCTTGAAAAATCTTCTTCTCTGAAACCGCAAGGCCCAGGTCTTTGATATTTGGTATGAAGCATCATCTAGTGGACCCCTACCAAGATTGTTCAAATTATAGTGCTGGGGCCAAAAATGCCCCCGCACGGGGCCCCTTTGGTTTTACATGGGCTTATATAAGGAAAATCTTGAAAAATCTTCTTCTCTGAAACCGCAAGGCCCAGGTCTTTGATATTTGGTATGAAGCTTTATCTAGTGGACCCCTACCAAGATTGTTCAAATTATAGTGCTGGATCTAAAAATGCCCCAGCACGCGGGCCCTTTGGTTTTACATGGGCTTATATAGGGAAAATCTTGAAAAATCTTCTTCTCTGAAACCGCAAGGCCCAGGTCTTTGATATATGGTATGAAGCTTCATCTATTGGACCCCTACCAAGATTGTTCAAATAATAGTGCTGGGGCCAAAAATGCCTCCGCACCAGGGCCCTTTTGTTTTACATAGGCTTATATACCGGTAGGGAAAATCTTTAAAAATATTCTTCTCCTAAACCGCAAGGCCCAGGTCTTTGATATTTGGTATGAAGCTTCATCTAGTGGACCCCTACCAAGATTGTTCAAATTATAGTGCTGGAGCTAAAAATGCCCCCCACACCGTTTACATGGGCTTATATAGGGAAAATCTTGAAAAATCTTCTTCTCTGAAACCGCAAGGCCCAGGTCTTTGATATTTGGTATGAAGCTTTATCTAGTGGACCCCTACCAAGATTGTTCAAATTATAGTGCTGGATCTAAAAATGCCCCCGCACGCGGGCCCTTTGGTTTTACATGGGCTTATATAGGGAAAATCTTGAAAAATCTTCTTCTCTGAAACCGCAAGGCCCAGGTCTTTGATATATGGTATGAAGCTTCATCTAGTGGACCCCTACCAAGATTGTTCAAATAATAGTGCTGGGGCCAAAAATGCCTCCGCACCAGGGCCCTTTTGTTTTACATAGGCTTATATAGGGAAAATCTTTAAAAATCTTCTTCTCTGAAACCGCAAGGCCCAGGTCTTTGATATTTGGTATGAAGCTTCATCTAGTGGACCCCTACCAAGATTGTTCAAATTATTGTGCTGGAGCTAAAAATGCCCCCCACACGGGGGCCCTTTGGTTTTACATGGGCTTATATAGGGAAAATCTTAAAAAAAATCTTCTTCTCTGAAACCCCAAGGCCCAGGTCTTTGATATTTGGTATGAAGCTTCATCTAGTGGACCCCTACCAAGATTATTCAAATTATAGTGCTGGGGCCAAAAATGCCCCTGCCCCAGGGCCCTTTTGTTTTACATAGGCTTATATAGGGAAAATCTTGAAAAATCTTCTTCTCTGAAACTGCAAGGCCCAGGTCTTTGATATTTGGTATGAAGCTTCATCTTGTGGACCTCTACCAAGATTGTTCAAATTATAGCCCTGGGGCCAAAAATGCCCCCGCTCCGGGGCCCTTTGGTTTTACATAGACGTATATAGGGAAAATCTTGAAAAATCTTCTTCTTTGAAACCACAAGGCTTAGGTCTTCGATATTTGTTATGAAGCTTCAGCTAGTGGACCTCTATAAAGATTGTTCAAATTATAGTCCTGAGACCAAAAATGCCTCTGCCATGTGGCCCTTTGGTTTTACATAGACTTATATAGGGAAAATCTTTAAAAATCATCTTCTCTGAAACACAAGGCTTAGGTCTTTGATATTTGTTATGAAGCTTCAGCTAGTGGACCTCTACCAAGATTGTTCAAAAATGCCCCTGCTCCGGGGCCCTTTGGTTTTACATAGACTTATATAGGGATAATCTTGTTTTACATAGACTTCTATATGCAGGGTAAACCTTTAAAATCTTCTTCTCTGAAACCAGAAAGCCCAGGTCTTTCATATTCGATATGAAGCTTCATCTTGTGGACCTCTACCAAGATTGTTCAAATTATAGCCCTGGGGCCAAAATTGACCCTGCCCGGGGCCCACTTGTTATACATTGGATCAGGTGAGCGAACCAGGGCCCTCTGGGCCCTCTTGTTGTACCAAATGGAATCTTACTTCTTATATATAGCAGGAGTCCATTTCAAAATTTAGGGGTTTAAGGTAGTGTTTTCTTCAAAATCTATTTGAAAAATGGCTGAACTTTTTGCAAACAGTGGAGGCCCTGATCAGACGCCACATTCTGCGGCATCTGATCTTGGCCTGCATGGTTTGCCAGGGTACCCGTTTTGGGATTTCTTGTACTAAATGGGTTAAAAATGGAAATCATGCAACACAAATGGCTGAAAATTAGGAAGAAGTGTTTGTTTGTTTGTTTGATTTGAGGTTTAACGTCCCCATCAACACTCATAGATTATTAGGGAGATATTGCTTCCAATTTTGTGGGACTTTTACCTGACATTGAGATGAAATGACATCTCAAGCCCTGTCCCCCAATGAAACCAATTGGGTTTATAAGCATGGGCGGTCCGACTTGCACCGTTTTGCCTGGGCAGGCTTAGAACCTCTAAGCGGTTTACCAGTACTCCTGTGTGGTCGATTTCAGCTCTGCGTGGAAGCATCGTGCAGCCCATCTATTTCTTCAAGCGTCTAAAGGAGTGTACCATACTGAAATAATCTGCATGTTGAGGGTAAAATATCAGAATATTAGGTATACAGTCCAACCTGTATTTAGCAAGCACCTGTGGGATAAATCATAATCAATTTGTTTGCTTAAGACAGGTGCTTGCATAATACAGGTGAATTTTATTGCCTTTTCCTTTTTGGGGGAACCAAATACAGGCTTGCTAATGACAGGTTGCTTGCTTATTAGAGATGGTCACTAAGACAGGTTTTACTGTACATTCTCTTTAAGGAGAATGGATATATATTGAGTTTTTGCAAGGGAGATAACTTTCGGGACTTCTTGCTTGCTTTCCTGTCAACCATGGTGCTCAAAATGTGGGTCTGCTCTTAAAACAAGAGTGCCGCAAGCAGGTGCCATGCTCATTTGTTTTTTCATATGTCACAAAGGGAGATAAATCAGTCAAATAGCTTGATAGAGTTATGGAACTTGGTCAGAATGTAACTCTTGTGATGATTCAGATGTGTGTCAAGTTTGGGCCAAATACTTTTTGAAATATTACCAAGGTTAAAGTTTTTTGTTAAATTTTTTAAATATAGGTCAAAGTTCAAAGGTCAAGGTCATGGTCAAAAGTGTGATATCAATGGAAAGGTCTTGCCCCGTATAGTTGGGAGACCAAAATGTATTTTTTTTTTTTAAATAGGCATTTTTCATATGTCACAAAGAGAGATAATTCAGTCAAATTGCATGATAGAGTTATGGAACTTCATAAGAATGTAGCTCTTGTGTTCATACAGATCTGTGTCAAGTTTCATGAGGCTAGCCCAAATACTTTGGAAATATGGCCAAGGTTACAGTTTTTGGTTACATTTTTGAAAAGATTAGTGGTCAAGGTCACAAGTCAAAAAGCTTGGTTTCATTGGAAAGGTATTCTCCCAAGGAACAGCCATGTGAAGTTTGAAGGCTGTATTGTTAGTGGTATTAAAATGAGTGACACAAACCGAGATAATTCATTCAAATTGCATGATAGAGTTATGGAACTTGGATAGAATGTAGCTCTTATGTTGATGAGTATGTGTGCAAATACTTTTGGAAATATAGTCAAGGTTAAAGTTTTTGGTTAAATTTTCAAAAAATAGGTCAAAGGTAAAAAAGTTGGGTATCAGTGGAAAGGTCTTGTCCTAAGAAACATGCGTGTGAAGTTTGAATGCTCAGTTATAAATAGTATTGAAATGAGCAGAAAAAAAATGTGTTTCAGAAAAAAAAAATATGAAAAGGGGAGATAATTCAGACAAAATTAACAATACAGTTATGGCCCTTGGTCAGAATACAGCTCTTGTGATGGTGAGCATATGTATGAAGTTTCATGAGGCTAGGTCAAATACTTTAGAAGTTATAGCCAAGGTTAAGTTTTTTTCTGAACGACAATGCAGATGCCGGGCCGGAGTGAAGATGATAGCGTTTTCTGGGGCAAACAGATGAGCTAAAAAGAAGTTACTCATAATAGCTTTGAAACATGCCATTGAGCCCTGTTGATAAGCTTAGAAATAGACAGAATGGTTAGGTGGGTATTTTGTGATAATTGAAGGATGATTTTGATTAGTGAGGCAGTTCTAAAGAATACCCACAACATAAGTTTATGGAGTAATAAGGAAAATTATCCTTCAATTTAATCACCAAATACCCACTTTAACTGTTGCTATGGATAAATGAGAATTGTTTCCCATGATATATATATATATATATATCCATTCCATCAGTGACTACCGTAAAGATTCTAAGTATTGGGAGAGATATGCCTACACAAACAGTGCAGACCCAGATCAGACTGCTCCTGAAGGAGCAGTCTGATCAGGGTCTACACTGTTTAGATCAGACAGCAGTCTGATCAGGGTCTACACTGTTTGCTATTCTGTCTGCCTCATTTGGGCACCTTCCTGGATCATGAAACAAATTTGATAAAATTCTAGGAGAATTACAGCAAGAGCTTAAGGTATCCGAATTTTTAGGATTTTTACAGTAATCCAGTATTCCTCTGGGCCCAGTTGTTTCAAACTATCAGTGCCATTGGTTAAAATGTCATTAAAACTTTTATCACTTACCCCGACCCCCGCCCATCGGGGCTTGAAGAAATAGATGGGCTGCATGATGCTTCCACACAGAGCTGAATCCGGCCCGCACACGAGTACTGGCAAACCGCTTAGAGGATCTAAGCCTGCCCAGGCAAAGCGGTGCGAGTCGGACCGTCCATGCTTATAAACCTTGTTGGTTTCAATGGGCTGCAGGGCTTGAGATGTCATTTCATCTCAGTGTTGGGTAAAAGTCCCACAAAATTGGAAGCAGCTTCTCCAAAATGACCTTTACAGTATTGACGGGGACGTCAAACCTCAAATCAAACAAACAAACAAATTTATCACTTACGTATAATAAGGCAAATATGCTAAATATTTTTGCTGAAAAAAAAATGTGAGTAGCAGAAAACCATTCTGTTAGATACTGAACATACAAGAACAGTAAATATTTTGATCAGTATTTAATGAAATTAAGTTAATGATGCTTTAAACAACTGAACCCAAGTTTAAAAACTGCATTATGAAAACAGGCCTATACAAATACATTGTAAATTTTATCGCTGAAAATCGGAAATTTTAGATGAAATATGTGATATTTTTTTCTTATTTCTACTCAAAATATAGATTGTGGGTACATGTTAGAACCACCTGATTATGGCGGTTGTAACGAGTACCCACAATCTATATTTTAGAGCAGAAATAAGATAAATAAGATTTACCCCTGTAAACCCCAGTTTTACTATATAAAAGTTGGGTTCAAGGGGGTCAAATTTATATAGGTTTCTTATCGTGATGGCCTGAGAAGTTTCTTGTGATGTTTATAACAGTTGTCTGAACTGTTATAAACATCACAAGAAACTTCTCAGGCATGGGTCAGCAATGCAGACCTGGATTAGACTTCTCTGTATGATCTGGCACTGATGTAGAGAATGTAACACATGCATGCATGCACACTCCTCTAAAAGTGCCAAATGCAACTCAGCAGATCACATTTTCAAATATTATTTTCTTATTCATCGGCCCCGATAGCTCAGTGGTAGAGCGTCCACTTGGGGAATGGGAGGTCGCTGGTTCAATCCCCGGCCGCGCCATACCAAAGGCGTAAAAAAATGGTACTATGAGCTCCCTTGGCTGATGCTAGCACTATCAGGGGTAGTCCTAGGAAGATAAATGAAGGCAGGTAAGTATATGTTACTTTGTCACAATAAAAGCTCTACAGAGCTTATGTTATTTGCTACGGATATGCAACTTTAAATAAATCTTGTTTATCTTTATCTTTCATTCAAAAGCAGATTGTACATTACAAGAGAATTATATGCAATTCCAAGGCGGTTCTTCTGTTGCAGTTTATTTTTGTTATGGCTTGTCTTTTGAGTTTGTGTATCGCTTATGTTATTTTGTTTTGGATAGCCAGTTTCATGTTTGTGTTTCTTTCCCTTTGGTGTCTCTGATGGGAGCTCTGGGTTAATGTATTGTTTCCTGATCATTGCCTTCACTTCTATTAAACATTGCATACAAATCGCTTGAACATGGCATGTGAATCATCTACTAGGCAGATGATTCTTATGAAATCTAGGGTCTGATTATCTTGAAAAAAATCAAAAAAGGAAGAAAACAACAAATATCATCTGTTTCAATTCTGCTTAGCACCTGTACAATTAAGATTTATTCTGTTTCAGTCTAAGTCAGTCAGCTGAAGCTGTTCAGTTAAGTTTTATTCTGTTTCAGTCTAAGTAAGTGAGCTGAAGCTGCTTAACACCCGTACAGTTAGGTTTATTCTGTTTCAGTCTAAGTCAGTCAGCTGAAGCTGCTTAACACCTGTACAGTTAAGTTTTATTCTGTTTCAGTCTAAGTCAGTCAGCTGAAGCTGCATAACACCTGTACAGTTAAGTTTTATTCTGTTTCATTCTAAGTCAGTCAACTGAAGCTGTTTAACACCTTTACAGTTAAGTTTTATTCTGTTTCAGTCTAAGACAGTCAGCTGAAGCTGTATAACACCTTTGCAGTTAAGTTTTAGCCTGTTCAGTCTAAGTCAGTCAGCTGAAGCTGCTTAACACCTGTACAGTTAGGTTTTATTATGTTTCATTCTAAGTCGGTCAGCTGAAGCTGCTTAACACCTTTACAGTTAATTTTTATCCTGTGTCAGTCTAAGTCAGTCAGCTGAAGCTGCTTAACACCTGTACAGTTAGGTTTTATTATGTTTCATTCTAAGTCGGTCAGTTGAAGCTGCTTAACACCTTTACAGTTAATTTTTATCCTGTGTCAGTCTAAGTCAGTCAGCTGAAGCTGCTTAACACCTGTACAGTTAGGTTTTATTATGTTTCATTCTATGTCGGTCAGCTGAAGCTGCTTAACACCTTTACGGTTAATTTTTATCCTGTTTCAGTCTAAGTCAAACAGCTGAAGCTGCTTAAAGGAATTTATTCTTGATTATTGAGGACTATCATTTCATTACATAATATTATGTAGCCCTCAGTGTTAACTAAAGAGAAGTCCTCTGTCTGCAACAGGTAAGGGACCTCCTTGGGGAAAATCAATAATTGACTAACTGTTAACTAGAGTGTACCTTATTGATTTTCCCCTTTAGTGCCTCAGTCAGGGGATTCAACAGGAGCTACTAATCACCCTATTAAAGGCCGCCTTTGATCTGCTATAGACAGTATATCTCAGGGGACAATAAAACAATTATGAACACACTGTGTGTCCTACTATCTAAGAATAAATGCATTTATTAACTGTACAGTTAAGTTTTATCCGGTTTCAGTCTAAGTCAGTCAGCTGAAGCTGTTTAGCACCTGTACAGTTAAGTTTATTTTGTTTCAGTCTAAACTCCGTTCAGAAAATCTTAATCATCGATTTTTTCGTTTCTTCCTTTTAATACTCATTTTAGCCCATACATCTCTATGGGAAAGTTTTAGATCTGACCCTCTGCCGACTTCTCCAGCAAGTCATATGCCTCTGCGACAGTCAGGAAAAGCTGTGATTATTTGGAGAAAATTGCAAAACAAAGAAATGAGACCACAGACTAAGTCCATTTGGCGATGATTGTCAGTTAAAACAATAAATATTCAAATCCATGTGATGCACGTTATAAATAGATATGTAATTAAGATACACCTTACATTCGAATGGCTAGATAGAGGCTCACTAGGAACAGGGAGCCACTAGCGCGATGTGCTGTCAACAGTGGTCAAAACGAATTACACCGATATCAGATGTTGTGTCACAGCTAATGATTTTCCATGAAGTGAATAAACCATAGACTCCCTTGTAACTTACAAGAGCAGTGACCACTTCTATATATGGTTTAAAGGGATGTGTCAAACCTGTCATAATGTCTTAGTCTGTGGAAGAAAATTTAGATTTTGCAATTTTCTCCAAATGATCACAGCCTTTCCTGGCTGTCGCGGAGGCATACCTTTTGCTGGAGAAATCGGCGGAGGATGAGGTATAAAACTTTCCCATAGTGATGTATGGGCTAAAATGAGTATTAAACGTGAAAATTGAAAAACTCGATGATTCAGATTTTCTGAACGGAGTTTAAGTCGGTAAGCTGAAACTGTAACCGGCCCCGATAGCTCAGTTGGTAGAGTGTCTGCTCTGGGGAACGGGAGGTCACGGGTTCGATCCGGGCCGCGACATACCAAAGTCGTTAAAAATGGTACTAGCTGCTCCTCGCTTGGCACTCAGATTTACGGGGTAGAGCTAGGACCGGTCGACCCAGTGTCAGGATAATGTGACTGGGTGTGGTATCATGTAATGTGTCTGGGACATGATACTTCAGTGAGGCAGCACTATAAAAGTGAGCATTGAGCTCCCTGTCGCAACCAGACACCGTCGTGATATGACTGAAAAATTGTTGAAAGCGACGTTAAACCCGAATTCACACACACACACACACACACACACACACACACACACACACACACACACACACACACACACACACACACACACACACACACACACACACACTGCTGAAGCTATTTAACACCTTTACAGTTAAGTTTTATTCTGTTTTAGTCTAAGTCAGTCTGCTGAAGCTGCTTAACACCTGTACAGTTAGGTTTTATTATGTTTCAGTCTAAGTTGGTCAGCTGAAGCTGTTTAACACCTTTACAGTTAAGTTTTATTGTACCCCCGGTATACGAAGTATACTATGGGGGTATATAGTTTTTGTCTCGCCGTTCGTCCGTCCGTCTGTCCGGTTTTCCGTCCGTGCATCCGTCCGTCCTTCCGCCCGTCCATCCGTCCGTCCGTTAACATTTTGGTTAAAGTTTTGCGTCAAAGTTTCTAGGAGATTGTATCTTCCAAACCCTTTGATAGATTTAGTTGATACTTACACTGAAGTTACATACTGGTCTAAAGATTTCTTTGATGCATGTCCCAATCCCCCCAAAGTGACCTTGATGTCAAGGTCACAGACTTAGAAATTTTACATTTGGTTAAAGTTTTGCGTCAAAGTTTCTAGGAGATTGTATCTTCTGAACCCTTTGATAGATTTAGTTGATACTTTCACTGAAGTTACATACTTGTCTTAAGATTTCATTGATGCATGTCCCACCCCCCACAGTGACCTTGAGGCCAAGGACACAGACTTTGAAATTTTACATTTGGTTAAAGTTTTATGACAAAGTTTATAGATGCCTATTATGTTCTAAACTCTAAGACAAATTCAGTTGATACTTGAATCAATGTACCAGTCCCAACATTTTGTGATGTATGTCCCTTCTCCCACCCACGGCGACCTGGACCTCAAGGTCATGGACTTAGAAATTTTACATTGGGTTAAAGTTTTATGACAAAGTTTATAGATGCCTGTATGTTCTAAACTCTAAGACAAATTCAATTCATACTTGCATCGATGTTGCATACCAGTCCAAAGATTTCATTGATGCATAACCCACCCTGCTGCTTCAGATACATTGATACCCCCACTCCCTTGGTCCATTTAGAAATTTTATGTTTAGTTTAGCTTTTACAAGCACATTTATAGATTCTTATCGCTTCTTGACATCTTCATTCATATTGCATACAAGCTTGAAAGCTATATCAGAGTATGGCGCTGGCCGGGGGTATACGTGACCCACTGGTCACTTTCTCTAGTTATAAATGTTTCAGTCTAAGTCAGTCAGCTGAAGCTGCTTAACAACTGTACAGTTATGTTTTATTATGTTTCAGTTTAAGTCGGTCAGCTGAAGCTGTTTAACACCTGTACAGTTAAGTTTTATTCTGTTTCAGTCTAAGTCAGTCAGCTGAAGCTGTTAAACACCTTTACAGTTAAGTTTTATTCTGTTTCAGTCCAAGTCAGTCAGCTGAAGCTGCTTAACACATGTACAGTTAGGTTTTATTATGTTTCAGTCTTAAGTCGGTCAGCTGAAGCTATTTAATACCTTTACAGTTAAGTTTTATTATAAATGTTTTAGTCTAAGTCAGTCAGCTGAAGCTGCTTAACACCTGTACAGTTAGGTTTTATTATGTTTCAGTTTAAGTCGGTCAGCTGAAGCTGTTTAACACCTGTACAGTTAAGTTTTATTCTGTTTCAGTCTAAGTCAGTCAGCTGAAGCTGTTTAACACATGTACAGTTAAGTTTTATTCTGTTTCAGTCTAAGTCAGTCAGCTGAAGCTGCTTAACACACGTACAGTTAAGTTTGTTTTATTAGCTCACCTGTCACATAGTGACAAGGTGAGCTTTTGTGATCACATTTTGTCCGTCGTCCGTGCGTGCGTGCGTAAACAATTTCTTGTCCGCATGATAGCATCTTCATTTATGATTTGATTTTAACCAGACTTGCACACAACTTGTACCATCATGAGATCTTGGTTCCTTTCTTGAACCAGCCATATCCCATCATGTGTTACGGAGTTACGGCCCCTGAAAGGGCAAAAATTGCCTATTTTGGTCTTGTCCGCACGATAGCATCTTCATTTATGATTTGATTTTAACCAGACTTGCACACAATTTGTACCACCATGAGATCTGGGTTCCTTTCTTGAACCAGCCATATCCCATCATGTGTTACAAAGTTACGGCCCCTGAAAGGGCAAATATTGCCTATTTTGGTCTTGTCTGCATGATAGATGTTTCATTTAGGATTTGATTTTAACTAAACTTGCACACCATTTGTACCATCACAAAATCTCGGTCAGGTTCGAATATGGGTCATGTCGGGTCAAAAAGTAGGTCAGTAGGTCAAATCAGAAAAAAAAAACCTTGTGAAGTCGAAAGAGGCCACAGTTTTGGTCCGATCATCATCAAACTTGCCCAGAATGATCATCTTGACAATATCTCAGTCAAGTTCGAATATGGGTGTTGTCGGGTCAAAAAGTAGGTCAGTAGGTCAAATCATAGAAAAACCTGAACACACTAGAGGCCACAATTTATGTGCAATCATCATCAAACTTGCTCAGAATAATCATCTTGATAATATCTTGGTCACATTCGATTAAGAGTCATGCCGGGTCAAAAAGTAGGTCAGTAGGTCAAATCATAGAAAAACCTTGTGCAATCATCATCAAACTTGCTCAGAATGATCATCTTGATAATATCTTGGTCACATTCGATTAAGAGTCATGCCGGGTCAAAAAGTAGGTCAGTAGGTCAAATCATAGAAAAACCTTGTGTATACACTAGAGGCCGCAGTTTTGGTTCAATCATTATCAAACCTGCCCAGAATGATCATCTTCACAATATCTCGGTCATGTTTGAATACGGGTCATGTCGGGTCAAAAAGTAGGTCAGAAGTTCAAATCATAGAAAAACCTTGTGAACACACCAGAGGCCACAGTTTTGGTCCGATCGTCATCAGACTTGCCCAGAATGATCATTTTGACAATATCTCGGTCGAGTTTGAATATGGGTTATGTCGGGTCACAAAGTAGGTCAGTAGGTCAAATCAAAGAAAAACCTTGTGAATACACTAGAGGCCACAGTTTTGGTCTGATCATCATGAAACTTGCTCAGAATGATTATCTTGACAATTTCTCGGTCAAGTTCGAATATGGGTCATGTAGGATCAAAAAGTAGGTCAGTAGGTCAAATCAGAGAAAAACCTTGTGAAAACACTAGAGGCCACAGTTTTGGTCTGATCATCATCAAGCTTGCTCAGAATGATAGTCTTGACAATATCTCAGTCAAGTTAGAATATGGGTCATGTCGGGTCAAAAAGTAGGTCAGTAGGTCAAATCATATAAAAACCGTCTGAACACACTAGAGGCCACAGTTTAGGTCCGATCATCATCAAACTTGCCCAGAATGATCATATTGACAGTATCCGGGTCAAGTTTGAATACGGGTCATGTCGGGTCCAAAAGTAGGTCCGAAGGTCAAATCATAGGAAAAGCTTGTGAACACACTAGAGGCCACAGTTTTGGTCCGATCATCATCAAACTTGCCCAGATTGATCATCTTGACAATATCTCAGTCAAGTTCAAATATGGGTCATGTTTGATCAAAAAGTAGGTCAGAAGGTCAAATCATAGAAAAACCTTCTGAACACACTGGCGGCTACAGTTTTTGTCCCATCATCATCAGACTTGCTCAAAATGATCATTTGACTATATCTTTGTTAATTTCGAATATGGGTCATGTCTGCTCAATATGACAGTAGGTCAGGTTGTTGCAAAAACCTTGTGAACACACTAGAGGCCCAAGTTTTGGTCCGATCATCATCAAACTTGCTCAGAATGATCATCTTGACAATACCTGTGTCAAGTTTGAATATGGGTCATGTCGGGTCAAAAAGTAGGTCAGCAGGTCAAATCATAGAAAAACGTTTTGAACACTCTAAAAGGCCACAGTTTCAGTCAAATCATCATAAAACTTGCTCAGAATGATCATCTGGACAATATCTCAGTTAAGTTCGAATATGGGTCATGTCAAATCAAAAAGTAGATCAGTAGGTTATTATGCCCCCAACTTTGAAAAAGTTAGAGGGGCATATTGCTTCTGGTTCGTTCGTCCGTTCGTCCGTCCGTTACGCTTTTGATGCATAGCATAACTAAAGAACCGTGTATGCTAGGGTTTTGAAATTTCATATATGGATTCCTCATGGAAAATTAGCTGACGCGCATTTTTTTTCTCGTCCGGATTATGCCCCCTTCAAGAGTTAATGCCCTTTGAAATTTTTTTAATAAAATCTTGTCAGCAAGATATCTCATAAACAATTGGAGCTAGAGCCTTGAAAGTTGGTGATTATATTGGTGGTGATGAGTAGATGAACTGATTAACTTTTGACAAAATTCCGAAAAATACTTTGTGAGTTATGGCCCTTTGTCATTTTGGTAATTTGTGCCCATTGTAATGTATGCTAAAAGTGATGCATAGCATAACTTTAGAACCGTGTATTCTAGGGTTTTGAAATTTCATATATGGATTTCTCATTGAAAATTAGCTGACGCGTATTTTTTTTCTTGTCCGGATTATGCCCCTTTTAAGAGTTATTGCCCTTTGAAATTTTTTTAATAAAATTTTGTCAGCAAGACATCTCAAAAATTATTGGAGCTAAGGCCTTGAATGTTGGTGATCATATTGGTGGTGATGAGTAGATGAACTGATTAACTTTTGACAAAATTCCGAAAAATACTTTGTGAGTTATGGCCCTTTGTCATTTTGGTAATTTATGCCCATTGTAATGTATGCTAAAAGTGATGCATAGCGTAACTTTAGAACCGTGTATTCTAGGGTTTTGAAATTTCGTATATGGATTCCTCATGGAAAATTATCTGACGCGTATTTTTTTTCTTGTCCGGATTATGGCCCTTTTAAGAGTTATTGCCCTTTGAAATTTTTTTAATAAAATCTTCTCAGCAAGATATCTCAAAAACTATTGGAGCTAGAGCCTTGAAAGTTGGTGATTAGATTGGTGGTGATGAGTAGATGAACTTATTATCTTATGACAAAATTCCGAAAAATACTTTGTGAGTTATGGCCATTTGTCATTTTGGTAATTTGTGAAAAACTTTGTCATCGTTCTAGCGCCTACATTTCTTCACCAATTTCAATATAACTTCACACAAATGTTCCTTATAAAAAAAATCTTGAGCGAGTTCGACTTTCAAGGTCATGACCTCAAGGTCAAGCTCACTGTGGCTATTTTTAGAAAAACTTTGTCATCGCTCTAGCGCCTACATTTCATCACCAATTTCAATATAACTTCACACAAATGTTCCTTATAAAAAAATCTCGAGCGAGTTCGACTTCAAGGTCATGACCTCAAGGTCAAGGTCACTGTGGCTATTTTTCGAAAAACTTTGTCATCGCTCTAGCGCCTACATTTCTTCACCAATTTCAATATAACTTCACACAAATGTTTCTTATGACAATATCTCAGCTTGTTCGACTTTCAAGGTCATGACCTCAAGGTCAAGGTCACTGTGGCTATTTTAAGAAAAACTTTGTCATCACTCTAGCGCCTACATTTCTTCACTGATTTCAATATACATTCTCACAAATGTGCCTTATGACAATATCTTGAGTGAGGTCGACTTTCAAGGTCATGACCTCAAGGTCAAGGTCACTGTGGCTATTTTTAGAAAAACTTTGTCATTGCTCTAGCGCCTACATTTCTTCACTGATTTCAATATAACTTCACACAAATGTTCCTTATGACAATATCTCGAGTGTGTTCGACTTTCAGGGTCAAGACCTCAAGGTCAAGGTCACTGTAGCTATTTTTAGGAAAATTTTGTCATCGCTCTAGCGCCTACATTTCTTCACCAATTTCAATATAACTTCACACAAATGTTCCTTATGACAATATCTCTAGCGAGTTCCACTTTCATGGTCAAGGTCACTGTGGCTATTTTTAGAAAAACTTTGTCAATGCTCTAGCGGTTTCATTTCTTCACTGATTTCAATATAACTTCACACAAATGTTCCTTATGACAATATCTCAAGCCATTTCAACTTTCAAGGTCAAGGTCACAATGGCTATTTTTAGAAAAACTTTGTCATCGCTCCAGCGCCTACATTTCTTCACCGATTTTAATATAACTTCACACAAATGATCCTTATGACAATACCTCGAAAGAGTTCGCTTTTCAAGGTCAAGGTCACTGTGGCTTTTTAGAAAAACTTTTTCATTGCTCTAGCGCTTACATTTTTTCACCAATTTCAAAATCGATTCACACAAATGTTCCTTATGACAATATCTGTAGCGAGTTCCACTTTCAAGGTCAAGGTCACTGTGGCTATTTTTAGAAAAACTTTGTCAATGCTCTAGCGCTTACATTTCTTCACCAATTTCAATATAACTTCACACAAATGTTCCTTAAGACAATATCTCGAGCGATTTCGACTTTCAAGGTCAAGGTCACTGTGGCTATTTTTAGAAAAACTTTGTCATCGCCCTAGCGACTACATTTCTTCACTGATTTCAATACAACTTCACACAAATGTTCCTCATGGCCATACCTCGAGTGAGTTTGACTTTCAAGGTCAAGGTCACTGTGGCTATTTTTAGAAAAACTTTGACATGGCTCTAGCGCTTACATTTCTTCACCGATTTCAGTATAACTTCACACAAATGTTCCTTATGACAATACCTCGAGTGAGTTTGACTTTCAAGGTCAAGGTCACTGTGGCTATTTTTAGAAAATCTTTGTCATTGCTCTAGTGCCTACATTTATTGATGGATGTTAATAGAACTTCACACAAATGTTTCTTATGGTAATATCTCGAGTTGCTTTGACTTTCAAGGTCATGACCTCAAGGTCAAGGTCACTATGGCTATTTTTAGAAAAACTTTGTCATTGCTCTACCGCCTACATTTATGATTTTTATCTAACTTCACACAAAAGATGCTTATGATCATATCTTGAGCAAGATCTACTTCGCGGCCATGGCCTCAAGTCAAGGTCCCTATGACTATTTTTAGAAAAATATTGACATCACTCTAGAACCTACATTTTTGGATGGATTTTTAAACAAACTTTACACAAATGTTGCATATGATAGTATCTCAAGTTGGACTTTTGCCATTTCAGTGTTTTCCACACACGAAGTTGTCATGTGCTAGGGGATTTGTATCGCATGCGATGCCTTGTTTTTTTTTAATAAAATCTTGTCAGCAAGCCCATATCTTGAGAACTATTAGAGCTTCATTAATCATTCTTGGTACAAACTTGCATTCAGGCATTGCAACTTCAACGCAAGCATCCATATCTGACCTTGACCTATATTTCATGGTTCACTGACTTCGTGAATTATTGCAACCACCCTGACTTTCACCATTTCTCGAAAACTATTAAAGCTTTTTAAATTATAATTGGTACAAACTTGCATCTAGGAATTGCAACTGCAACACAAGCATCCATATTTGTTTTTTACCCATATTTCATGGTTCACTGACTTTGTGAATTATTGCGACCACCCTGACTTTCTATCTAATGTAAGAGTCCATTTCTCAAGATTTATTAGAGCTTCATTAATTGTATTTGGTACAAGCTTGCATTTAGGAATTGAAACTTCAATGCAAGTATCCATTTCTGACCTTGACCTACATTTTATGGTTCACTGACTTTGTAAAATAGTGTGACAACCCTAACTTTCACCCTGATGTAAGAGTCTGTTTTTAAGAGTTTCATTGATGATACTTGGTACATGCTTGCAACCAGGAGTGAAATTTTTATGCAGGCATCCATGTTTGACCTTGACCTAGATTTCATGGTTTGGTGACTTTGCGCCCCCACAGGCGCGACATAGCCTTTGGGGGAATTCTTGTTGAATGTTTTTGAGTCTTTAACAATATTTGTTGAATATTTTGCCATCTAAGGACAAGCAAAGGTTGGGGGCATTGTGTTTTACAAACACCATTTCTAGTTTTGTCAACTTTTGAACCGTTTTAGATGGAGCCTTCATATTTGGCATGTAGGTTCTTTCTGACAAGGGCTTCCCACTCATAAAGATTTGACCTGTGACCTTGACCTGTGACCTACTATATCATACCTTTTGAACCGTATGAGATAGAGCCTTCATATTTGGCATGCATGTTCCTTGTGACAAGGTTTTCTCAGCCATTCAAAACTTTTGACCCATGACCTTGACCTTTGATCTACTTTGTCATAACTTTTAAAGCATTTGAGATACAGCCTTCATATTTAGAATGTAGAATCCTTGCGACAATGTTGCTTAGATGATCCTCTGCCAAAAAGGCTAAAAAAATCCCACTCGGATGAACAAATTGGCCACCGGAGGTAAAAATAGAAAAATATTGTAAATTTGATTCAAACGGAAACTCCCCCTAAACCCTAAGGTCAATTTGATTCAAAGTTCCCATGAATGATGCCTAGGTTACTCCCTACCAAATAAGCTAAAACCACTCTGCTGATGAACAAGATGGCCACAAGAGCTAAAAATAAAATGTACCCGTGACAGTGACACACAGGTGAGCGAACCAGGGCCCTTTGGGCCCTCTTGTTCTGTTTCAGTCTAAGTCAGTCAGATAGAGCTGTTTAACACCTTTACAGTTAAGTTTCATTCTGTTTCAGTCAACGTCAGTCAGCTAAAGCTGCTTAACACCTGTACAGTTCAGTTTTATTCTGTTTCAGTCTATGTCGGTCAGCTGAAGCTGTTTAACACCTTTACAGTTAAGTTTTATTCTGCTTCAGTCTAAGTCAGTCAGCTGAAGCTGCTTAACACTGTACAGTTAAGTTTTATCCTGTTTCAGTGTAAGTAAGTCAGCTGAAGCTGTTTAATATGTTATAGAAAGGGTTATCCTTTGGAAGCAAGGAATACACCACAGAACCTGAAAAATATGATGTGTACATGTTTTCTGGGCTGGACCAGCTAGTTTCGGCCATTTAGGTCTCATCAGTGACCCTCAAATATTTCAAAAATTCCACAATTGAATCAATGATCCCAAAGGACAAGAAAATATAAACTACTCTATGGTGTAGGGCAGGGAGACTTTTTACGGCCGCCACACATTCCCAGACAACAGCTTTAGTAGTCTATGTCAGTCAGCTGAAGCTGCTTAACATCTGTACCGTTAAGTTTTATTATGTTTCAGTCTAAGTCAGTCAGCTGAAGCTGTTTAGCACCTGTACAGTTACGTTTTTAGCTCACCTGTCACGTAGTGACAAGGTGAGCTTTTGTGATCACATTTTGTCAGTCGTCCGTGCGTGCGTCCGTGCATCCGTAAACAATTTCTTGTACGCACGATAGCATCTTCATTTATTATTTGATTTTGACCAGACTTGCACACAACTTGTACCACCATGAGATCTAGGTTACTTTCTTGAACCAGCCATATCCCATCATGTGTTACTGAGTAACTGCTCCTGAAAGGGCAAAAATTGCCTATTTTCGGTCTTGTCCGCACGATAGCATCTTCATTTATGATTTGATTTTAAACAGACTTGTTGGTTGGTGCCTGATGCTCTGTCTCTGGTCGGGCTCATCTGAGTCTAACTGTTGGTTTTCTTTTGCTCCAGCATTTCAGTGGTTTCTTGCTGTCGAGTCCTCACCGTTGTCTCACCTCTGTGGTTCTTTGATTTTTGTGTTCACGGAGATGTTGCACTGATGAGTTAGGAGGCCTTCATGTGGACTGAACAAATTATTTGTCTAAATCGCGACGGAAGTAAGGGCGAGGATTGTGGCCACGTAAAATCGATTTAAGCCCCCCAGTGGAAATCTTCCACTGACCGTTCCAAGGCGGCTCTTCTGTGGCGATTTATTAATGTTGTTGTTTGTTACTTACTGTGTGTATCACTTGTGTCTTTTAATTTTGGATGGCCATATGGCCATTTTGTGGGAAAGTAACTGTCCTTATGGCCTTCCTTTGTTTAGGTTTCCATTATGGTCTGGTCGCTTAATGTTTGTATTTCTTTCCCTTTGTTGTCTTTTATGGGTTGAGTAAGTTAATTGTATCAATTCCTGATCTTTGTTTTACTTCTACTTTGCACACAACTTGTACCACCATGAGATCTAGGTTCCTGCCTTGAACCAGCCATATCCCATCATGTGTTACGGAGTTACGGCCCCTGAAAGGGCAAAGATTGCCTATTTTGGTCTTGTCCGCACAATAGCATCTTCATTTATGATTTGATTTTAACCAGACTTGCACACAACTTGTACCACCATGAGATCTGGATTCCTTTCTTGAACCAGCCATATTCCATCATGTGTTATGGAGTTACGGCCCCTGAAAGGGCAAAAATTGCCTATTTTGGTCTTGTCTGCATGATAGCTGTTTCATTTATGATTTGATTTTAACTAAACTTGTACACATTTTGTACCACCACAAACTGTCTCGGTCAAGTTCGAATAGGGTCTTGTTGGGTCAAAAAGTAGGTCAGTAGGTCAAATCAGAAAAAAACCTTGTGAAGACACTGGAGGCCACAGTTTTGGTCTGATCATCATCAAACTAGCCCAGAATGATCATCTTGACAATATCTCAGTCAAGTTCGAATATGGGTGTTGTCGGGCCAAAAAGTAGGTTAGTAGGTCAAATCATAGAAAAACCTTGTGAACACACTAGAGGCCACAGTTTGGTCCAGTCATCGTCAATGTTGCCCAGAATGATCATCTTGACAATATCTGAGTCAAGTTCGAATATGGGTCATGTCGGTTCAAAAAGTAGGTCAGTAGTTCAAATCAGAGAAAAACCTTGTGAACACACTAGAGGCCACAGTTCTGTTCCGATCATCATCAAACTTGCTCAGAATGAGCATCTTGATTATATCTTGGTCACGTTCGAATATGGGTCATGGCTGGTCAAAAAGTAGGTAAGTAGGTCAAAATCAGAAATACCTTGTGAACACACAAGAGGCCACATTTTGTGTCCAATCATCATCAAAATTGCTCGGAATGATAGTCTTGAAAATATCTCGGTCAAGTTCGAATAGAGGTCATTTCAGGTCAAAAAGTAGGTCAGTAGGTCAAATCATAGAAAAACCTGGTGAACACACTAGAGGCCACAGATTAGGTCCGATCATCATCAAACATGCCCAGAATGATCATCTTGACAATATCTGATTCAAGTTCGAATATGGATCATGTCGGTTCAAAAGGAAGGTCAGTAGTTCAATTCAGAGAAAAACCTTGTGAACACACTAGAGGCAACAGTTTTGGTCTGATCATCATCAAACTTGCTAAAAATGATCATTTGACAATATCTCAGATAATTTCGCATATGGGTCATATCTGGCCAGTAAGTTGGTCAGTAGGTCAGATTGTTGAAAAACCTTGTGGACACACTAGAGACCCCAGTTTTGGTCCGATCATCATCAAACTTGCTCAGAATGATTCTCTTGACAATATCTCGGTCAAGTTTGAATATGGGTCATGTCGGGTCAAAAAGTAGGTCAGCAGGTCAAATCATAGAAAAACGTTTTGAACACTCTAAGAGGCCACAGTTTTAGTCAAATCATCATAAAATTTGCTCAGAATGATCATCTGGACAATATCTCAGTTAAGTTCGAATATGGGTCATGTCCTGCCCCCGCTCATAGGGGCTTGAAGAAATATATGGGGTGCAGGATGCTTCCACGCAGAGCTGAATCCGGCCCGCACACTAGTACTGGTAAACCGCTTAGAGGATCTAAGCCTGTCCAGGAACCTCGGTGCGAGGCGGACCGCCCATGCTACTTAACCTTATTGGTTTCATTGGCGACAGGGCTTGAGATGTCATTTCATCTCAGTGTCGGGTAAAAGTCCCACAAAATAGGAAGCAACGTCTCCAAAATGACCTTTACAGTGTTGACGGGGACGTTAAACCTCAAATCAAACAAATCAAACAAATATGGGTCATGTCAAATAAAAAAGTAGATCGGTAGGTTATTTTGTCATAACTTTTGAACTGTTTGAGATAGAGCCTTCATATTTGGCATGTAGGTTCCTTGTGACAAGAGTTTCCAACTCATATAAAGATTTGACTTGTGAGATTGGCCTGTGACCTACTTTATCATAACTTTTGAACCATATGAGATAGAGCCTTCATATTTGGCATGTATGTTCCTTGTGACAAAGTTTTCCCAACCATTCAAAACTTTTCAGCCATGACCTTGACCTTTGACCTACTTTGTCATAACTTTTGGAGCGTTTAAGATACAGCCTTCATATTTGGCATATTGGTTCCTTCATAGGAGTGAGTGTTTGAGTTGAAGTCTCACCAACAGTCAAACAGTGATGGGACCTCTGTTTAAAGACCAATCTGAAAGTCTGGAGAAGCCTGGGATCGATCCTGCTACCCCTGGTTTACAAGGCAGGTAGCATGACCACTTCACCATGAAGGCTTCTAAACTTCATTGGACTGTTGTGTAGATGACCCTCTAGGAAAATAGCATAACGATTAACAAATGGTCACAAGAGCTAAAAATAGAAAAACATTGTAAATTTGCTTCAAATGCGAACTCCTTCTAAGGCTTTGGGCCAATTGGATTTTAAATTTCACAGGAATGTTGCCTAGGTGACTCCCTTCCAAAATAGTTAAAACTCATTCCACTCCAATGAACCAGATGGCTGCCAGAGCTAAAAATAAAAAAAATCTTCAAGCGACAATTCCTTCTGTACTCTTGGGCCAATTTCATTCAAACTTTGAAGTAATGTTGCTTAGGTGACCCTCTACCAAAATGGCTAAAACAATCCCGCTCTGAAGAAAAAAATGGCCACCGGAGCTTAAAATAGAAAAATATTGTAAATCTGATTCAAATGTGAACCCCTCCTAAACCCTAAGCCCAATTTGATTCAAACTTCACAGGAATGTTGACTAGGTTACTCCCTACCAAATAAGCTAAAACCACTCTGCTGATGAACAAGATGGCCACCATAGCTAAAAATAGAATATACTCGAGACAGTGACACACAGGTGAGCGGACCAGGGCCCTTAGGGCCCACTTGTATTCTGTTTCAGTCTAAGTCGGCCAGCTGAAGCTGTTTAACACCTGTACAGTTAGGTTTTATTCTGTTTTAGTCTAAGTTAGTGAGCTGAAGCTGCTTAACACCTGTTCAGTTAGTTTATCCTGTTTCAGTCTAATTCTGTCAGCTGAAGCTGCTTAACTCCTGTACAGTTAGGTTAATTCTGTTTCAGTCTAAGTCGGTCAGCTGAAGCTGTTTAACACCTGTACAGTTAAATTTTATTCTGTTTTTGTCTAAGTCGGTCAGCAGGAGCTGTTTAACACCTGTACAGTTAAGCTAGGACCGGTCGACCCAGTGTCAGGATAATGTGACTGGGTGTGGTATCATGTAATGTGTCTGGGACATGATACTTCAGTAAGGCAGCACTATAAAAGTGAGCATTGAGCTCCCTGTCGCAACCAGACACCGTCGTGATATGACTGAAAAATTGTTGAAAGCGACGTTAAACCCGAATTCACACACACACACACACACACACACACACACACACACACACACACACACACACACACACACACACACACACACACACACACACACACACACACACACACACACACACACACTGCTGAAGCTATTTAACACCTTTACAGTTAAGTTTTATTCTGTTTTAGTCTAAGTCAGTCTGCTGAAGCTGCTTAACACCTGTACAGTTAGGTTTTATTATGTTTCAGTCTAAGTTGGTCAGCTGAAGCTGTTTAACACCTTTACAGTTAAGTTTTATTGTACCCCCGGTATACGAAGTATACTATGGGGGTATATAGTTTTTGTCTCGCCGTTCGTCCGTCCGTCTGTCCGGTTTTCCGTCCGTGCATCCGTCCGTCCTTCCGTCCGTCCATCCGTCCGTCCGTTAACATTTTGGTTAAAGTTTTGCGTCAAAGTTTCTAGGAGATTGTATCTTCCAAACCCTTTGATAGATTTAGTTGATACTTACACTGAAGTTACATACTGGTCTAAAGATTTCTTTGATGCATGTCCCAATCCCCCCAAAGTGACCTTGATGTCAAGGTCACAGACTTAGAAATTTTACATTTGGTTAAAGTTTTGCGTCAAAGTTTCTAGGAGATTGTATCTTCTGAACCCTTTGATAGATTTAGTTGATACTTTCACTGAAGTTACATACTTGTCTTAAGATTTCATTGATGCATGTCCCACCCCCCACAGTGACCTTGAGGCCAAGGACACAGACTTTGAAATTTTACATTTGGTTAAAGTTTTATGGCAAAGTTTATAGATGCCTATTATGTTCTAAACTCTAAGACAAATTCAGTTGATACTTGAATCAATGTACCAGTCCCAACATTTTGTGATGTATGTCCCTTCTCCCACCCACGGCGACCTGGACCTCAAGGTCATGGACTTAGAAATTTTACATTGGGTTAAAGTTTTATGACAAAGTTTATAGATGCCTGTATGTTCTAAACTCTAAGACAAATTCAATTCATACTTGCATCGATGTTGCATACCAGTCCAAAGATTTCATTGATGCATAACCCACCCTGCTGCTTCAGATACATTGATACCCCCACTCCCTTGGTCCATTTAGAAATTTTATGTTTAGTTTAGCTTTTACAAGCACATTTATAGATTCTTATCGCTTCTTGACATCTTCATTCATATTGCATACAAGCTTGAAAGCTATATCAGAGTATGGCGCTGGCCGGGGGTATACGTGACCCACTGGTCACTTTCTCTAGTTATAAATGTTTCAGTCTAAGTCAGTCAGCTGCTGCTGCTTAACAACTGTACAGTTATGTTTTATTATGTTTCAGTTTAAGTCGGTCAGCTGAAGCTGTTTAACACCTGTACAGTTAAGTTTTATTCTGTTTCAGTCTAAGTCAGTCAGCTGAAGCTGTTAAACACCTTTACAGTTAAGTTTTATTCTGTTTCAGTCCAAGTCAGTCAGCTGAAGCTGCTTAACACATGTACAGTTAGGTTTTATTATGTTTCAGTCTTAAGTCGGTCAGCTGAAGCTATTTAACACCTTTACAGTTAAGTTTTATTATAAATGTTTCAGTCTAAGTCAGTCAGCTGAAGCTGCTTAACACCTGTACAGTTAGGTTTTATTATGTTTCAGTTTAAGTCGGTCAGCTGAAGCTGTTTAACACCTGTACAGTTAAGTTTTATTCTGTTTCAGTCTAAGTCAGTCAGCTGAAGCTGTTTAACACATGTACAGTTAAGTTTTATTCTGTTTCAGTCTAAGTCAGTCAGCTGAAGCTGCTTAACACACGTACAGTTAAGTTTGTTTATACCCCCGGCATACGGAGTATGCCATGGGGGTATATAGTTTTCGTCTTTTCTGTGTGTGTGTGTGTGTAAACTTTTTTTTGTGTCAAAGATTTCTCAGGAACTACTATACCTAGAAACTTGAAATTTGGTACAAACAACATGCATAACTAGTTGTATTGTGGGAAAGAAAATTGGGGCTGTGGGGCCAGGTTCTTTAGAGTTATTCCCCTTTGTTATATTTGCTACTGAGATGTGTATTTTGTGAGTTACCTTAAATTTTGTGTCAAAGATTTCTCAGGAACTACTGTACCTAGAAACTTGAAATTTGGTACAAACAACATGCATAACTAGTTGTATTGTGGGAAAGAAAATTGGGGCTGTGGGGCCAGGTTCTTTAGAGTTATTCCCCTTTGTTATATTTTTTTATAAAATTTTGTCAGCAAGATATCTCAAAAACTATTGGAGCTAGAGCCTTGAAAGTTGGTGAATAGATTGGTGGTGATGAGTAGATGAACTGATTAACTTTTGACAAAATTCCGAAAAATACTTTGTGAGTTATGGCCCTTTGTCATTTTGGTAATTTGTGCCATTGTACTGTATGGTAAAAGTGATGCATAGCATAACTTTAGAACCGTGTATGCTAGGGTTTTGAAATTTCATATATGGATTCCTCATGGAAAATTAGCCGACACGTATTTTTTTTCTCGTCCGGATTATGCTCCTTTCAAGAGTTATTGCCCTTTGAAATTTTTTAATAAAATCTTGTCAGCAAGATATCTCAAAAACTATTGGAGCTAGAGCCTTGAAAGTTGGTGAATAGATTGGTGGTGATGAGTAGATGAACTGATTAACTTTTGACAATATTACGAAAAATACTTTGTGAGTTATGGCCCTTTGTCATTTTGGTAATTTGTGCCATTGATCTGTATGGTAAAAGTGATGCATAGCATAATTTTAGAACCGTGTATGCTAGGGTTTTGAAATTTCATATATGGATTCCTCATGGAAAATTAGCTGACGCGTATTTTTTTTCTCCTCCGGATTATGCCCCTTTCAAGAGTTATTGCCCTTTGAAATTTTTTTAATAAAATCTTGTCAGCAAGATATCTCGAAAATTATTGGAGCTAGAGCCTTGAAAGTTGGTGAATAGATTGGTGGTGATGAGTAGATGAACTGATTAACTTTTGACAACATTCCGAAAAATACTTTGTGAGTTATGGCCCTTTGTCATTTTGGTAATTTGTGCCATTGATCTGTATGGTAAAAGTGATGCATAGCATAACTCATGGAAAATTAGCCGACACGTATTTTTTTCTCGTCCGGATTATGCTCCTTTCAAGAGTTATTGCCCTTTGAAATTTTTTTAATAAAATCTTGTCAGCAAGATATCTCAAAAACTATTGGAGCTAGAGCCTTGAAAGTTGGTGAATAGATTGGTGGTGATGAGTAGATGAACTGATTAACTTTTGACAATATTACGAAAAATACTTTGTGAGTTATGGCCCTTTGTCATTTTGGTAATTTGTGCCATTGATCTGTATGGTAAAAGTGATGCATAGCATAATTTTAGAACCGTGTATGCTAGGGTTTTGAAATTTCATATATGGATTCCTCATGGAAAATTAGCTGACGCGTATTTTTTTTCTCCTCCGGATTATGCCCCTTTCAAGAGTTATTGCCCTTTGAAATTTTTTTAATAAAATCTTGTCAGCAAGATATCTCGAAAATTATTGGAGCTAGAGCCTTGAAAGTTGGTGAATAGATTGGTGGTGATGAGTAGATGAACTGATTAACTTGTGACAACATTCCGAAAAATACTTTGTGAGTTATGGCCCTTTGTCATTTTGGTAATTTGTGCCATTGATCTGTATGGTAAAAGTGATGCATAGCATAACTTTAGAACCGTGTATGCTAGGGTTTTGAAATTTCATATATGGATTCCTCATCGAAAATTAGCTGACGCATATTTTTTTTCTCGTCAGGATTATGCCCCTTTCAAGAGTTATTGCTCTAAGAATTTTTTTTTTTATAAAATTTTGTCAGCAAGATATCTCATGCTATGCATCACTTTTACCATACAGATCAATGGCACAAATTACCAAAATGACAAAGGGCCATAACTCACAAAGTATTTTTCGGAATGTTGTCAAAAGTTAATCAGTTCATCTACTCATCACCACCAATCTATTCACCAACTTTCAAGGCTCTAGCTCCAATAATTTTCAGGAGTTATTACTGAATCAGACAATTGGAAGAGAAATAGCCTTTGTTCTAAAAAGACTAAACAGACAACTTGTGATACTGACATTTCAAACATCTGTTCAAGATCTCATTAGTTATCAGGTGAGTTATTTAGATGTAATGGTATTCTCCTTACTTTTGCAAGATTAATTCTGTGTTCATAATAGGTTTTTGTCAAACTTGATGGCTTTGAATTGCCAGAAAGTTACCGATGGCTTTGGCCGGGGGTATTAGTGAGCATATGCTCACTTGATAGTCTAGTTTATTAGCTCACCTGTCACATAGTGACAAGGTGAGCTTTTGTGATCACATTTTGTCCGTCGTCCGTGCGTGCGTGCGTAAACAATTTCTTGTCCGCATGATAGCAACTTCATTTATGATTTGATTTTAACCAGACTTGCACACAACTTGTACCACCATGAGATCTTGGTTCCTTTCTTGAACCAGCCATATCCCATCATGTGTTACGGAGTTACGGCCCCTGAAAGGGCAAAAATTGCCTATTTTGGTCTTGTCCGCACGATAGCATCTTCATTTATGATTTGATTTTAACCAGACTTGCACACAATTTGTACCACCATGAGATCTGGGTTCCTTTCTTGAACCAGCCATATCCCATCATGTGTTACAGAGTTACGGCCCCTGAAAGGGCAAATATTGCCTATTTTGGTCTTGTCTGCATGATAGATGTTTCATTTAGGATTTGATTTTAACTAAACTTGCACACCATTTGTACCATCACAAAATCTCGGTCAAGTTCGAATATGGGTCATGTCGGGTCAAAAAGTAGGTCAGTAGGTCAAATCAGAAAAAAAAAAACCTTGTGAAGTCACAAGAGGCCACAGTTTTGGTCCGATCATCATCAAACTTGCCCAGAATGATCATCTTGACAATATCTCAGTCAAGTTCGAATATGGGTGTTGTCGGGTCAAAAAGTAGGTCAGTAGGTCAAATCATAGAAAAACCTGAACACACTAGAGGCCACAATTTATGTGCAATCATCATCAAACTTGCTCAGAATAATCATCTTGATAATATCTTGGTCACATTCGATTAAGAGTCATGCCGGGTCAAAAAGTAGGTCAGTAGGTCAAATCATAGAAAAACCTTGTGCAATCATCATCAAACTTGCTCAGAATGATCATCTTGATAATATCTTGGTCACATTCGATTAAGAGTCATGCCGGGTCAAAAAGTAGGTCAGTAGGTCAAATCATAGAAAAACCTTGTGTATACACTAGAGGCCGCAGTTTTGGTCCAATCATTATCAAACCTGCCCAGAATGATCATCTTCACAATATCTCGGTCATGTTTGAATACGGGTCATGTCGGGTCAAAAAGTAGGTCAGAAGTTCAAATCATAGAAAAACCTTATGAACACACCAGAGGCCACAGTTTTGGTCCGATCGTCATCAGACTTGCCCAGAATGATCATTTTGACAATATCTCGGTCGAGTTTGAATATGGGTTATGTCGGGTCACAAAGTAGGTCAGTAGGTCAAATCAAAGAAAAACCTTGTGAATACACTAGAGGCCACAGTTTTGGTCTGATCATCATGAAACTTGCTCAGAATGATTATCTTGACAATTTCTCGGTCAAGTTCGAATATGGGTCATGTAGGGTCAAAAAGTAGGTCAGTAGGTCAAATCAGAGAAAAACCTTGTGAAAACACTAGAGGCCACAGTTTTGGTCTGATCATCATCAAGCTTGCTCAGAATGATAGTCTTGACAATATCTCAGTCAAGTTAGAATATGGGTCATGTCGGGTCAAAAAGTAGGTCAGTAGGTCAAATCATATAAAAACCTTCTGAACACACTAGAGGCCACAGTTTAGGTCCGATCATCATCAAACTTGCCCAGAATGATCATATTGACAGTATCCGGGTCAAGTTTGAATACGGGTCATGTCGGGTCCAAAAGTAGGTCCGCAGGTCAAATCATAGGAAAAGCTTGTGAACACACTAGAGGCCACAGTTTTGGTCCGATCATCATCAAACTTGCCCAGATTGATCATCTTGACAATATCTCAGTCAAGTTCAAATATGGGTCATGTTTGGTCAAAAAGTAGGTCAGAAGGTCAAATCATAGAAAAACCTTCTGAACACACTGGCGGCTACAGTTTTTGTCCCATCATCATCAGACTTGCTCAAAATGATCATTTGACTATATCTTTGTTAATTTCGAATATGGGTCATGTCTGCTCAATATGACAGTAGGTCAGGTTGTTGCAAAAACCTTGTGAACACACTAGAGGCCCAAGTTTTGGTCCGATCATCATCAAACTTGCTCAGAATGATCATCTTGACAATACCTGTGTCAAGTTTGAATATGGGTCATGTCGGGTCAAAAAGTAGGTCAGCAGGTCAAATCATAGAAAAACGTTTTGAACACTCTAAAAGGCCACAGTTTCAGTCAAATCATCATAAAACTTGCTCAGAATGATCATCTGGACAATATCTCAGTTAAGTTCGAATATGGGTCATGTCAAATCAAAAAGTAGATCGGTAGGTTATTTTGTCATAACTTTTGAACTGTTTGAGATAGAGCCTTCATATTTGGCATGTAGGTTCCTTGTGACAAGAGTTTCCCACTCATATAAAGATTTGACTTGTGAGATTGGCCTGTGACCTACTTTATCATAACTTTTGAACCATATGAGATAGAGCCTTCATATTTGGCATGTATGTTCCTTGTGACAAAGTTTTCCCAACCATTCAAAACTTTTCAGCCATGACCTTGACCTTTGACCTACTTTGTCATAACTTTTGGAGCGTTTAAGATACAGCCTTCATATTTGGCATATTGGTTCCTTCATAGGAGTGAGTGTTTGAGTTGAAGTCTCACCAACAGTCAAACAGTGATGGGACCTCTGTTTAAAGACCAATCTGAAAGTCTGGAGAAGCCTGGGATCGATCCTGCTACCCCTGGTTTACAAGGCAGGTAGCATGACCACTTCACCATGAAGGCTTCTAAACTTCATTGGACTGTTGTGTAGATGACCCTTTAGGAAAATAGCATAACGATTAACAAATGGTCACAAGAGCTAAAAATAGAAAAACATTGTAAATTTGCTTCAAATGCGAACTCCTTCTAAGGCTTTGGGCCAATTGGATTTTAAATTTCACAGGAATGTTGCCTAGGTGACTCCCTTCCAAAATAGTTAAAACTCATTCCACTCCAATGAACCAGATGGCTGCCAGAGCTAAAAATAAAAAAAAATCTTCAAGCGACAATTCCTTCTGTACTCTTGGGCCAATTTCATTCAAACTTTGAAGTAATGTTGCTTAGGTGACCCTCTACCAAAATGGCTAAAACAATCCCTCTCTGAAGAAAAAAATGGCCACCGGAGCTTAAAATAGAAAAATATTGTAAATCTGATTCAAATGTGAACCCCTCCTAAACCCTAAGCCCAATTTGATTCAAACTTCACAGGAATGTTGACTAGGTTACTCCCTACCAAATAAGCTAAAACCACTCTGCTGATGAACAAGATGGCCACCATAGCTAAAAATAGAATATACTCGAGACAGTGACACACAGGTGAGCGGACCAGGGCCCTTAGGGCCCACTTGTATTCTGTTTCAGTCTAAGTCGGCCAGCTGAAGCTGTTTAACACCTGTACAGTTAGGTTTTATTCTGTTTTAGTCTAAGTTAGTGAGCTGAAGCTGCTTAACACCTGTTCAGTTAGTTTATCCTGTTTCAGTCTAATTCTGTCAGCTGAAGCTGCTTAACTCCTGTACAGTTAGGTTAATTCTGTTTCAGTCTAAGTCGGTCAGCTGAAGCTGTTTAACACCTGTACAGTTAAATTGTATTCTGTTTTTGTCTAAGTCGGTCAGCAGGAGCTGTTTAACACCTGTACAGTTAAGTTGTATTCTGTTTCAGTCTAAGTCAGTCAACTGAAGGTGAAGATCAGGCACCAGCAAACCTGTTACCCCAGTCACTTCTTCCTCTCTGTGATAAGATGGATGACCTCCTGAAACGCATGGTAATACACCTCAACCTCTTTATAATACTAATAATTCAAGTTCTCCATCATTATGTGCATTTCTAGCGATTTGATTGTTTGAAAAAATGTTTTATACTTTGATAAATATCCGACAAGAATCTCAGATCTGTTTCACATAACGACAGGAAGCAAAATGACTTGACGTCAAAAATCAAGCTTAGAACCTGCGTGTCACATCAATGTGTATAAACGATGTCAACTCTGTTCAGTTTAAAGATTCAAAACTATCAAAAACGTAAATGTTAGCAGACAAATAAACTGCATTAAATGACTTGACGTTTCTTTTTCGCTTGGGTTTCTTTTAAAGATGGCAGCTTCTAATTGAATAATCATTCCACCATGGCCATTGGTAAGTTCATACTTACACTTTAGAAAAAAATCCTAAAATGGACCATTTTGTGGCATTTTTAGCTCACCTAAGCCAATTAGGCTCCGGGGGAGCTATTGTGATCGGTCACCGTCCGTCATCGTTCATCCTTATGTCCGTCCGTTCACAATTTCTTTAAATGACATCTCCCCCTAAACAACTCAACAGATTTTGACCAAACTTGGCAGAAATGATCTTTGGGTGGTCCTCTCTCAAAGTTGTTCAAAGAATTCCATTCCATGCAGAACTCTGGTTGCCATTGCAACCAAAAGGGAAAAATAGCAAAAACCTTCAAAAATCTTCTGGTCTGAAACGAAAAGGCTCAGGTCTTTGATATTTGATGTGAAGATTCATCTAGTGGACCTCTACCAAGATTGTTTAAATTATAGCCTTGGTGCCAAAAATGCCCTCGCCGTAGGGCCTACTGGTTTTACATAGGCTAATATAGGGAAAATCTTCTTGTCTGAAACCAGAAGGCCCACGTCTTTGGTATTTGGTATGAAGCTTCACCTAGTGGACCTCTTCCAAGATTGTTCAAATTATAGCCCTGTGGTCAAAAATGCCCACGCCCGGGGCCTTTTTTATACGCCCGTTTTGAAAAAACGGTCGTATTATGTTATGGGGTCGGCGTCCGTCCGTCCGTCCGTCCGTCCGTAAACTTTTCGTTTCCGGATAACTCTTCCTACAGTTTTCATCCGATCAAGCTGAAACTTGGTATATAGTAAGACCATGATGTGTAGATTTGCGTAAAGTTTCGAGAATCAACGTCCGCCAAATATTAACAGAGTTATGCCCCTTTGAAATTTTTGTAAACATTTTCGTTTCCGGATAACTCCTCCTACAGTTTTCATCCGATCAAGTTGAAACTTGGTAGGTAGTAAGACCATGATGTGTAGATGTGCATAAAGTTTCGAGAATCAACGTCCGCCAAATATTAACAGAGATATGCCCCTTTGAAATTTTTGTAAACATTTTCGTTTCCGGAAAACTCCTCCTACAGTTTTCATCCGATCAAGCTGAAGCTTGGTAGTTAGTAAGACCATGATGTGTAGATGTGCGTAAAGTTTCGAGAATCAACGTCCGCCAAATATTAACAGAGTTATGTCCCTTTGAAATTTTTGTAAACATTTTCGTTTCCGGATAACTCCTCCTACAGTTTTCATCCGATCAAGTTGAAACTTGGTAGGTAGTAAGACCATGATGTGTAGATGTGCATAAAGTTTCGAGAATCAACGTCTGCCAAATATTAACAGAGTTATGCCCCTTTGAAATTTTTGTAAACATTTTCGTTTCCGGAAAACTCCTCCTACAGTTTTCATCCGATCAAGCTGAAACTTGGTAGTTAGTAAGACCATGATGGGTAGATGTGCGTAAAGTTTCGAGAATCAACGTCCGCCAAATATTAACAGAGTTATGCCCCTTTGAAATTTTTGTAAACATTTTCGTTTCCGGATAACTCACCTTACAGTTTTCATCCGATCAAGCTGAAACTTGGTAGGTAGTAAGACCATGATGTGTAGATGTGCGTAAAGTTTCGAGAATTATCGGGTTAAAGGTTAAGCAAATGCTATAAGTGCTCGTTTTTATGTGTTGTAAATAACTGATGAGATTAATTCTAGTTCTAAGCTGTCTGCTGTGGAAAGAGCAATACAGGGAAAAGGAAGAAGGCTCTGTGATGCCCTAGCTCTGGCTTGGCACTGTGCATGCTCTTCTTGCATTTGCTGTCACCCATTGAAACTTGAAAAATAGTTCCACCATCAATGAATACTGTTTTCAGGTTTCAGTCTACCAAATACGAATTTGCCACGGGCGTATAATGCCCCGCTTGCGGAGCTCTTGTTTTATATAGTCTTCCCATTTTGTGGGAAAGTAACTGTCCTGTATACTTTCCGCTATTGATGTTTCCATCAGGGCCCCTGCCCATAGGGGCTTGCCGAAATATATGGGCTGCATGATGCTTCCACGCAGAGCTGAATCCGCCCACACACTAGTACTGGTAAACCGCTAAGAGGTTCTAAGCCTGTCCAGGAACCGCGGTGCGAGGCGGACCGTCCATGCTAATAAACCCTATTGGTTTCATTGGGCGACAGGGCTTGAAATGTCATTTCATCTCAGTGTCGGGTAAAAGTCCCAAAAATTGGAAGCAGCGTCTCCAAAATGGCCTTTACAGTGTTGACGGGGAGGTTAAACCTCAAATCAAACCTACGGTCCGCCTCATGCAGCCCATATATTTCTTCAAGCCCCTATAGGCGGGGGCGGGCGATGTTTTGTATGAAGCTTCATCTAGTGGACCTCTACCAAGATTGTTCAAATTATATGACCCGCCCCGGGGCCCACAGGTTTTACACCGATTTATATAAGGAAAACCTTTAAAATCTTCTTGTCTGAAACCTGGAGACGCAGGTTTTTGGTATGAAGCTTCATCTTTTGTACCTCTACCAAGAATGTGCAAATTATTGCCTACGGGCAAAAAATGACCTAGCCCTGGGACCGACATTGTGCATAGAATTACATTAGGGAAACCTTTAAAAATTGTCTTTTCTGGATCCAAAAGGCCCAGACCTTTGATATTTGGTATGAAGCTTCATCTGGGTGACCTCTACCAAGATTTTTCAAATTATAACCTTGAGGCCAAAAATTGCCCCGCGCCCAGAGCCTATTGGTTTAACATAGACTTATATAGGGAAACCCTTTAAAAATCTTCTTATCTTAAACCAGAAGGCCCAGGTCTTTTATGTTTGGTATGAGGCTTCATCCAGGGGACCTCTACCAAGATTGGTCAAATTATAGCCCTAGGGCCAAAAATGGCCCCGCCCTAGGGCCCACCAGTTTTACATGGACTTATATTTGGAAACCCTTTAAAAATCTTCTTATCTGAAACCAGAAAGCCCAGGTCTTTGATATTTGGTATGAAGCTTCATCTATATGACCTCTACCAAGATTATTCAAGTTGTTGCCCTTTGGCCAAAAATGGCCCCATGCCTGGGCCCACTGTTGTTACATAGACTTATATAGGAAAAACCTTTAAAAATCTTCTTGTCTGAAACCAGAAGGCCCAAGTCTTCAATATTTGGAATATCTAGTGACCCTCTACCAAGATTGTTTAAATTATAGCCCTGGGGCCAAACATGGACCTGTCCTGGGGCCCACTGGTTTTATATAGAGTTAAGGCATTGTAAGTTAGTGAGCCAGATTATCTCTGTCTCCCTCAATGTCCACAAGGTGCCCAGATAGTGAAATACAAGTCAGCTCTGTATTGTCAAAAGGAACCACCAAATTGTAAGTCAACAAAACCCTTAGGCCAATTTGATCCAAACTTCATAGTAATGGTGCCTAGGTGGCTCTCTACCAAAAGAAGCTAAAATGGTTCCACTCCGGTGAACAAGGTGACCGCCAGAGCTAAAAAAGAAAATTGTTTAAGTGATACCCCTTGGCCAATTAGATTTACACTTCGTAGGAATGTTGCTTAGGTGAATTTACCAAAGTAGCTAAAACTGGTCCGCTCTGATGGGAAAAATGGTTGCCAGAGCTAATAATAGAAAAATGTTAACAATTTGCTTCTTTCAAACTTTGCAAGATTGTAGCCAAGGTGACCATCTATGGAAGTGCAACAGAAATGCTTCATGGAAAAGATGGCTTTTAGTTATCCATATAACTTTCAGATGCTATATGACATCTTGACATCAGGTGATCCATTCAGGGCCATCTTGGCCCTCTTGTTGTGGATTTTATCAATGTGAAAAGGAGGAGCCATCTGATCTGGGTCTTCACTGTTTGCCATTCCCTCTGCACCTTTTGGACTCGTTACTGGATTGTGAAACAAATTTATTTATTTATTTATTTTTTTGAGAATTACTGCAAGTTTTCAAGGTATCCAAACTATTAGGATTTTTGCGGTAGATCATGTCCAGCCAGTCAGTTTACCTAACTGAACTTAATTGTCTTGGGAAGGCCAAAACATAAGCGGTTAACCAGTACAGTGCATATTCTTTCACCAGAAACTGACAACTGCCCTTCTTGAATCAGTGGAATGGAGAGAAAATACTTCATGATCGGGGCCACAAAAGAATGTTGGGAGTAACCAACCCAGCAGGAATGGAGCCCAATGCATGACAAGTTGGTGAAAAGACAGACGACTGTAGAATGGAGAATATTTTGATCCCATAAATTTGTTTTCAAAAACAAATTGTTTTGAGGAAAAACTTAGGGCTTTTGCAGTAAACTTAATGATCAGAGTGAACTGACATTCTAAAACCCAAATTTTAGATGAAAACCTTTACATTACCATAAAACACCCATGCGACATTTTTTCACATCTCCAAAATGGCTACTTTTTTGATAAAAATCTGTGATATTTTTCTTATTTGTACTGCAAACACAGGTTGTTTGTTTTCTTATTAAAACCGCCTCACTGAGGCGGTTCTAACGAGTACCCGCAACCTATGTCTTGTCGCAGAAATAAGAAAAATAATGTATATCCCCGTAAACCCCAGCTTTATCTATATAAAGTGGGGTTTAGTGGGGTCATCATTTCACATAATTGTTCACATGATAAACAGAACATCAGTGAACAATGAAGGCCCAGATCAGACTGATCTGGGCCTTCATTGTTTGCTTACAATTCAGCCATTTTCGAAATATATTTCTAAAACAACTCGACCTCGACACCCCTAAATTTCAAAACCAACTACTGCTGTATATAGTGAGGAAGATTCTGATCAGAAGAAAATGGGTCAGCAATGTTGGAAATACTTTAGTCAACAATGTAGACAATGTAGACTGCTCAGAAGGAGAGTTCTGATCAGCAATGGTGTGCTAAGTAATCAATTAACTTGATGCTTCCTCGTTTAAAGCATATGTATATAGTGAAACTTCGATAATTCGAACACGGATTGGTCATTAACTATGGCTTTAGACTAGCTTCTAGTCGGATATCATATTTTAAAGTTAAGAAGTAATATTCTTGTATATTTATTTTTTCACGTCTTTTTTCTCTCTGATAGAAACTTGTTTTATCTTGGGAAGTTAACCAACCTACCTTGATGTCTGAGACAAGATAAAGTCTAACAAAGTCTCAAATTTGATAGAAACACACAGGAAGATTGGTCATTCATTGGTCAGTATGACATTACCGTCTAGGAGCTGGACTACTATGGCTTATCCGAACAAGTTCTGGAGTGGCTTGAGAATTTTTCTTAAAGCACCAGATATCCGTATATTTAGGATAATAAACAGAATTTTTCTGATTTATGTTGAAAAGGGATGTTGTGTTCACTCAATAGAAGTGCTTCTATGGGACAATTCTAATGAGTACAAAAAGCATACCTATATTTATAGTAGATCATAAAAGTACCATTAAGCTTCTTATGCCTCATGACCCAGTTGCAGCGGTTAATTTTAGAAAACTTTTTCATCACTGTAGCGCCTACAAAGGATTTTATGTAACTTTACACAAATGTTGGGTATGATAATATCTCAAGCAAGTTTGACTTTTAGGATTCTGGGCTCAACGTCAAGGTCACTGTGGCTATTTTATAGAAACAACTTTGACATATCACTCAAGTGCCTACATTTATTGATGGATTTTAATGTAGCTTTATGCTAATGTTTGGTATGATAATAAAGGAGGCCAGTTCGACTTTCAGGGTCCTGAGCATACGTCAACTTACTGTGGCTGATTTTAGAAAAGCTTTTTTTCATGGCTCTAGCTAGCACCTAGATTTATCAGCAGATTTTATGTAACTTCACACAAATGTTAGGTATGGCAATATTCTCAAGCAAGATCAACATTCAGGGTTCTGGGCAGAAGGCCAAGGTATCTGTAGCTATTTTTAGAAAATCCTTGTTATTGCTTATGGATTGCTTTTGCTCAAATAAACATGATAGTCATCAGAGCTAAATTATCCAAACCCTAAAATGCCCTTGTCATAAACAGCTAGATTGATTTTGATAGAATTTCCCAGAAATGTTCCTTGGGTCACTGTCAATCCGAATTGCTAAAACCCTCCACAGGGGGTAGTTGGGTGAGGCAAAGGTGTTACAGTATGAATCAGGTGGTCAGTATTTCCACTCGTGAAATATGTTCTATAAAAGGGTTATCATTTGGAAGCAAAGATAACACCACAGAATACTCCTTTTGGTGTTCATTCGGTGAAATAAAAAGCGATCTTACACGGAAAATATCAAATATACTGTATAGTATTCATGGGCTAAACTAAAGTGCTTTGAGAAGTTTCTTTATGCACATGTTTGAAAACTGTTTGTCAGACACAGTTCATATCTCTTAACAGGAGAAAGTAGTTACCCGTCTGAGTGGCCTGGTGGATATGTGTCATGGTGTTGCGGAGCTGGAGAGATATAACAAAACAACAGATGGCGATGTGGTCCTGTTTCAAGGCTGGAGTATCAAGAGATTTGGTAAATGAGCCAGGGCACAACATTTCCTACAATTAACATATGCACCCAGAGACTAATCAGATCAGCCTGTGCATCCATATAGTCTGACCAGAGACTTCTCTTGCTGCATGAAGGAGCGTTGGGCCTTTAGCTATCCTTAGATCGCACAATTATAACTGTTCAGACTGTGCGGATGCGAAGGCTGATCCGAGTCTTCAGTCGGCACACATGTTAATTGTAGGAAATTTGCCCAGGCTCAAATAAGATACCGCATTTGCCATATGTATTGGGAGAGAACGGCCTGAGCAAACAGTTGAAACCCAGATTAGATGCCACAGAATGCATCGTTTCAACAGGCTCTATGCTGTTTGTCACTTATCAAGTTATTTGTTTACACAATATGGGGTAGCAAATTATACTTGTTCAAATGTATGGTGAGGAGTTGAGGTGTCAGAATATTTAGGCTAAATGCAGCATACCTAATATTGATTTGAAGAAGATAATTTCTTTGAGAAAAAATTGTGTTATTGACTTTTCCAAATTGACACTGGTATGCTGACTGAAATTAGGAATTCCCCTGTAACCTTAAAATTAAGGTTAAGGCCACCAAAATCTATTCAAATCTTTGGTAGGTTGTTTGTTTGTTTCATTTGAGGTTTAACATCCCAGTCAACACTGTATAGGTCATTTTGGAGATGTTGCTTCCAATTTTGTGGGACTTTTACCCGACATTGAGATGAAATGACATCTCAATCCCTGTCGCTCACACTGCTTTTCCTGGGTAGGCTAGATCCTCAAAGGGGTTTCCCAGTACTCGTGTGTGGTCAGTTTCAGCTCTGCGTTGAAGCATCATGCAGCCCTCTATTTCTTCAAGCCCCAATAGGCGGGGCCGTTTGGTAGGTTGCAGTGATAAAATAGATTATATTTGGGTGCAGACAAGCAAAACTTTAAAACGTTTTGAGGCTTGTGCCCTTGTAAATTAGGTCACAAAAATCTAATTAAATCTAGTTTAATCGGTATTTTGCAGTGTTAGGTGTATATTGTACAAAGTCTGACCAAATCTCATCAATTTGTTCATGAAGCCGGGTGCAGACATGCCAAGATTTACTGTTTTTTTTGTTGTTGCTGTTTTTTTTTTTTTTGGGGGGGGGGGGGTGGGGTTGTTCCCTTGAAACTAAGGCCAGGTCACCCAAATCTAATAAAATCTTTGGTAGGTTGCATTGATATACATGTATTGTGCCAAGTTTGACCAGATTTCATCAATTCTTCCATGAGATAGGGTTCAGACAAACCAAAGTTGACATCTTTTGTGGGGGAGTTGTTGGGAGGGCTTGTGCCTTTGGAAATAAGATCAAGATCACAAAATTATAATTAAATCTTAGTAGGTTGCAATGATATATTTTACCAAGTTTGACCGAATTTCATCAGTTCTTTCATGAGATAGGGTGCAGACAAGCCAAAATTGACAGTTTTGTGGGGTTTGTGTCCTTGAAAATAAGGTCAAGGTCATCAAAATCTGGTGAAGTCTTTAGTAGCTTGGATGAGGAACATAAAAGGAAGGAGAAGAAAACAATTCAAACATATTCTGTCCCCATAAATATTTTTGTCGCACCTGCTTTAGCAGGAAGACATAGGCGTGCAAGTTTCCGTCTGTCCGGTTGTCCGTCTGTTCGTCCGGTTGTCCGTCCGTCTTTCTGTCAACATTTTACACTGGGTGTCTAGTCATCGCAACTCCTTCTACAGTTTCATACCGATTATTTGTGTGTGTTTTTGCCATGGTATGAGGATATGCATGTGGTTTAGACTTTATCGTACAATCAATTTTTATGCTCCCCGAAGGGGAAGCCATATAGTCGCCGCTTTGTCCGTCCGTCCGTCCGTGCGTCTGTCCGAGCGCATCCGTGGGCACATGTTGGGTAGACATAAGTTGGGTACTTGCCGTTTATTCCGTTAGTGTCCGAAAAAGTAGCCAACAAATTTTATGGGACATGTTGGGTACTTGTGCAAATTTTAGCTGATTGTTGGGTATTTATAGGTGAAAAATTAACACTGTAGTACCCAACAAATGTCCATCTGTAAGAACGTCCGTCCGTCCGTCCATCACGCTCTATATCTCTAAAGTATTAAAGGTATTTAAGTGAAACTTGATATACTGATAGAGGGCGATGAGGGGAATCGTAAAATACAAGAACCATAACCCTGTCACCAGTATTTATGGAGTTACTTCCCTTCTTAACTATTTCAATGAAAAGATTGTCCGGAGCATATCTCTGAAAGTATAAAAGGGATTTAAGTGAAACTTGATACATTGATAGATTGCCATCAGAGGAAGTGCAGAGGGCAAGAACTGTAACTCTGTCACAAGTTATTACAGAGTTATTTCCCTTTTTAGTTTTTGCTATATTAAGCTTGTCCGGAGCATATCTCTAAAAGTTCTAAAGGTAATTTAGTGAAACTTGATACAGTGATATGGGGCTATGAGAGAAATCGCAGAATGCAAGAAGCATAACCGTACCAACAGTATTTACGGAGTTACTTCCCTTCTTAATTAGGGCCCCACACAGTATTTTGGGTGCCCTATAGTAATCTCCTTGTCAGTCAGTTTCAAATCTAAACCAAAACATTTAACCGGTTGTAACTTCAAAAGTATTATCCCTACTCCCATGAAACTTCACACTCATACTAACAATCACAAGATCTACATTCTGACAAACCATATTGCTTTTGTCCGTGTGTTTGTCACGACTTAACCAAAAAAACTTAACCTCGGTCATAACTTCAAAAGTATTTGCCCTACTATCATGAAACTGCATACACTTACTTACTATCACAAGACCTACATTCTGACAAAGGGCCATAACTATATTGCTTTTCGGTGTGTGTTTGTCAGGCCATAACCAAACAACTTAAACTCGGTCAAAATTTTAAAAGTATTTATCCTACTCTCATGAAACTTCACACACATACTTACCATCACAAAACCTACATTCTGACAAAGGGCCATAATTATGTTGCTTATTTTCACTGAATTATGTCCCCTTTTTAAAAAAAATATCTCCTGTTGTTTCATAACCATGGGTAATAGGGCTTTCATATTTCACATATGTATTCCTTTTGACATTCTTCATTGAAAATCACTTACTAGGGAACACAACACTGAGTTTCTTTGTCTTATGGTTTAAGATTTACATGCCCTTGCACAGAAGGGGCCTTACATTTCTCCTTATTTTTGCAGTCTTTGTTGAAAATCACTAACTAGGGAATTCTTAGACTTTAGGTTAAACCCATTTGGTACCGGAAACCCCAAAAGGGGTAAGTGGCAAACAGTGCAGGCCCAGATCAGATGCCACGAAACTCGTGTTTGTCACGCCTTAACCTGGCCCTACTCTTATGAAACTTAACACACATACTTAACGTCACAAGACCTACATTCTGACAAAGGAGAATAACTTGTGTGTTTGTCACACCTAAACCAAAAACCTTAACCTCGGTGATACTTTCAAAAGTATTTCGTCTACTCTCATGAAACATCACACACATAATTACCATCACAAGACCTACATCCTGACAAATTGCATTTGGGTGTGTGTATGTCAGGCCATACCCAAACAACTTAAACTCCGGTCAAAATTTTAAAAGTATTTGTCCTACTCTCATGAAACTTCATACACATACTTACATTACAAAAACCTACATTCTGACAAAGGGTCATTACTATATTGCTTATTTTCACTAATCATCTCCCCTTTTTATGCCCCCAACTTCGAAGAAGTTGTGGGGGCATATTGGTTTTGCCCTGTTCGTCCGTCCGTCCTTCCGTCCTTCCGTCCTTACGTCCGTCCCACTTTTTACTGCATAGCATAACTTTAGAACCATGGGTGCTAGGTTTTTGAAATTTCATATATGGATTCCTCATGAAAAAATAATTGACCCGTGTTTTTTTTCTCGTCAGGATTATGCCCCTTTTTTGAGTTATGCCCCTTTGCAAAAAATACTATGAAATCTTGTAAGCAAGATATCTCAAAAACTGTTTGAGCTATTGCCCTGAAACTTTACATGCTGGTTGGGGATGATGAGTAGATGAACTGATTAACTTTTGAAAAAAATCCGAAATTTTTTTCTTGAGTTATGGCCCTTTGAAATTTTTCGCGTTTTAAGTTTGTAAGCAAGATATCTAAAAAAACTATTTGAGGTTTTTCCCCGAAACTTCACAGACTTGTCGGGGATGATGAGTAGATGAACTGATCAACTTTTGAAAAAAATCCGATTTTTTTTTCTTGAGTTATGGCCCTTAGATTTTTTTCGTGTTTTCAGCTTGTAAGCAAGATATCTCAATAATTGTTTGAGCGATTGCCCTGCAACTTTACAAGCTGGTTTGGGATGATGTGTAGATGAACTGATTAACTGTTGAAAAAAAATCCTATATTTTTTTCTTGAGTTATGGCCCTTTGAAATTTTTCGCGTTTTAAGTTTGTAAGCAAGATATCTCAAAAACTATATGAGGTTTTTCCCCAAAACTTCACAGACTGGTTGGGTATGATGAGTAGATGAACTGATTAACTTTTGAAAAAAATCCAATTTTTTTTTCTTGAGTTATGGCCCTTTGATTTTTTTCGTGTTTTCAGCTTGTAAGCAAGATATCTCAAAAATTGTTTGAGCTATTGCCCTGAAACTTTACAGGCTGGTTGGGGATGATGAGTAGATGAACTGATTAACTTTTGAAAAAAATCCGAAATTTTTTTCTTGAGTTATGGCCCTTTGAATTTTTTCGCGTTTTGGCGTCCTTCCGTCCTTCCGTCCTTACGTCCGTCCCACTTTTTACTGCATAGCATAACTTTAGAACCATGGGTGCTAGGTTTTTGAAATTTCATATATGGATTCCTCATGAAAAAATAATTGACCCGTGTTTTTTTTCTCGTCAGGATTATGCCCCTTTTTTGAGTTATGCCCCTTTGCAAAAAATACTATGAAATCTTGTAAGCAAGATATCTCAAAAACTGTTTGAGCTATTGCCCTGAAACTTTACATGCTGGTTGGGGATGATGAGTAGATGAACTGATTAACTTTTGAAAAAAATCCGAAATTTTTTTCTTGAGTTATGGCCCTTTGAAATTTTTCGCGTTTTAAGTTTGTAAGCAAGATATCTAAAAAAACTATTTGAGGTTTTTCCCCGAAACTTCACAGACTTGTCGGGGATGATGAGTAGATGAACTGATCAACTTTTGAAAAAAATCCGATTTTTTTTTCTTGAGTTATGGCCCTTAGATTTTTTTCGTGTTTTCAGCTTGTAAGCAAGATATCTCAATAATTGTTTGAGCGATTGCCCTGCAACTTTACAAGCTGGTTTGGGATGATGTGTAGATGAACTGATTAACTGTTGAAAAAAAATCCTATATTTTTTTCTTGAGTTATGGCCCTATGAAATTTTTCGCGTTTTAAGTTTGTAAGCAAGATATCTCAAAAAACTATATGAGGTTTTTCCCCAAAACTTCACAGACTGGTTGGGTATGATGAGTAGATGAACTGATTAACTTTTGAAAAAAATCCAATTTTTTTTTCTTGAGTTATGGCCCTTTGATTTTTTTCCTGTTTTCAGCTTGTAAGCAAGATATCTCAAAAATTGTTTGAGCTATTGCCCTGAAACTTTACAGGCTGGTTGGGGATGATGAGTAGATGAACTGATTAACTTTTGAAAAAAATCCGAAATTTTTTTCTTGAGTTATGGCCCTTTGAAATTTTTCGCGTTTTGGCATATTGGTTTTGCCCTGTTCGTCCGTCCGTCCTTCCGTCCTTCCGTCCTTCCGTCCTTACGTCCGTCCCACTTTTTACTGCATAGCATAACTTTAGAACCATGGGTGCTAGGTTTTTGAAATTTCATATATGGATTCCTCATGAAAAAATAATTGACCCGTGTTTTTTTTCTCGTCAGGATTATGCCCCTTTTTTGAGTTATGCCCCTTTGCAAAAAATACTATGAAATCTTGTAAGCAAGATATCTCAAAAACTGTTTGAGCTATTGCCCTGAAACTTTACATGCTGGTTGGGGATGATGAGTAGATGAACTGATTAACTTTTGAAAAAAATCCGAAATTTTTTTCTTGCGTTATGGCCCTTTGAAATTTTTCGCGTTTTAAGTTTGTAAGCAAGATATCTAAAAAACTATTTGAGGTTTTTCCCCGAAACTTCACAGACTTGTCGGGGATGATGAGTAGATGAACTGATCAACTTTTGAAAAAAATCCGATTTTTTTTCTTGAGTTATGGCCCTTAGATTTTTTTCGTGTTTTCAGCTTGTAAGCAAGATATCTCAATAATTGTTTGAGCGATTGCCCTGCAACTTTACAAGCTGGTTTGGGATGATGTGTAGATGAACTGATTAACTGTTGAAAAAAAATCCTATATTTTTTTCTTGAGTTATGGCCCTTTGAAATTTTTCGCGTTTTAAGTTTGTAAGCAAGATATCTCAAAAACTATATGAGGTTTTTCCCCAAAACTTCACAGACTGGTTGGGTATGATGAGTAGATGAACTGATTAACTTTTGAAAAAAATCCAATTTTTTTTTCTTGAGTTATGGCCCTTTGATTTTTTTCGTGTTTTCAGCTTGTAAGCAAGATATCTCAAAAATTGTTTGAGCTATTGCCCTGAAACTTTACATGCTGGTTGGGGATGATGAGTAGATGAACTGATTAACTTTTGAAAAAAATCCGAAATTTTTTTCTTGAGTTATGGCCCTTTGAAATTTTTCGCGTTTTAAGTTTGTAAGCAAGATATCTCAAAAACTATATGAGGTTTTTCCCCAAAACTTCACAGACTGGTTGGGTATGATGAGTAGATGAACTGATTAACTTTTGAAAAAAATCCAATTTTTTTTTCTTGAGTTATGGCCCTTTGATTTTTTTCGTGTTTTCAGCTTGTAAGCAAGATATCTCAAAAATTGTTTGAGCTATTGCCCTGAAACTTTACATGCTGGTTGGGGATGATGAGTAGATGAACTGATTAACTTTTGAAAAAAATCCGAAATTTTTTTCTTGAGTTATGGCCCTTTGAAATTTTTCGCGTTTTAAGTTTGTAAGCAAGATATCTAAAAAACTATTTTAGGTTTTTCCCCGAAACTTCACAGACTGGTCAGGGATGATGAGTAGATGATTAACTACAGCTTTTCTTGTGTAATTTCAGCATTACAGCCACATAAAAACAAGATATCTCAATTACTGTTAGGGACAAGCAGTGTTAGGGTCAAGCAGTTGGGGGCATTGTGTTTCATAAACACTGGCTCTAGTTCAAAAAAATATCTCCTGTTATTTCATAACCATGGGTGATAGGGCTTTCATGTTTCACATGTGTATTCCTTGTGACATTTTCCATTGAAAATCACTTACTAGGGAACACAAAATTGAGTTTCTTAGCCTTATGGTTTAAGATTTACAGTTCCTTGCAGGGAAGGGGCCTTACATTTCTCATTTTTTTGCATTCTTTGTTGAAAATCACTACCTAGTTTCTTTATTCGTACTCCAAACATCAGCTGAGGGTACTGATTAGAACCTCCTCATTCAGACGGATCTAACGAGTACCCATAACCTTTGTCTTCAAACAAATCTTATCAAACTTCAAAGTGTATAGGATCATTTCACTAAAATAACCCTCCTACTACTGCGCATCTTCGGGGAGCATCCCTCGGTTTCACCGATGCTCTTGTTGTCACTTTTTCCACATTGTGAATTTAGTCATTTTTATGCCCCGCATCATCATGATGCGGGGGCATATAGTTTTTCGGTTTTCCGTACGTGCGTGCATGTGTACATCCATCTGTACGTGTGTGTGTGTGTACGTACGTGATCCTGTAACCTCAGGTTAAGGTTTTCGTAACAGGTAGAGCCTGAACTTTTAGAACTCATATTTTCCTAACCATTTGATGGAACTGGTTCATCTTTGGTATGATGATAGATATAGGTCCAAAGTTTTATTAAGCAATACCCCCATCCATGCCTGTTACCTCAAGGTCAAGGTCACAGACTTAGAAATTTTCGATGTTAAAGACTCAGGTTAAGGTTTTTGTAACAGGTAGACCTGAACATTTTGGAACTAATATTTTCCAAACCATTTGATGGAATTGATTCATATTTGGTATGATCATAGTTATAGGTCCAAAGATTTATTCAGCGATACACCCACCCATGCCCATGACCTCAAGGTCAAGGCCATGGACTTAGAAATTGTCCATGTTAAAGACTCCAGTTGAGGTATTTGTACCTGGTAGAACCTGAACTTTTATGATGGCTTTGGTTCATATGATGATAGATATAGGTACAATGTTTTATACAGCAATACCCCCACCCATGCCTATGACCTCAAGGTCAAGGTCACAGACTTAGGCAATGTTAAAGATTTTAAAGAACTCAGATTTTCCAAACCATATTATGGATTTGGCTTATATATGCTATGATGATAGATTCAGGTCCAAATGTTTAATTGGCAATACCCCCACTCATGCCTATGGCTTCAAGGTCAAGGTCACAGACTTAGAAATTTTTAATTAGATATTTTAAGAGCTGATATTTTCCAAATCGTGTGATGGATTGAGTTTATATTTGGTATGATGTTAGATACCTGTCCATTTTATTCAGCGATACCCCCACCCATGCCCATGAGGTCAAGGTCACCGACTTAGAAATTCTTAATAAGATATTTTCAGAGTTTATATTTTCCAAATCGTATGATGAATTAAGTTTATAGTTGGTATGATGATTGATACTGGTCCAATACCCCCATCCATCCACGTGCCCTAAATGTCAAGGTCACAGACAAACATTTGTTTTATTTAAAGTTTATTAAGAGCTCATACTCACCAAACCATATAGATTTGCTTCATATTTGGTATGATGATAGTTACAGGTCCGAAGTTGTATATACCCCCACCCCTGACCTCAAGGTCAAGGTCACAGACTTAGTCTTATTTTTTTATGCTTTTAAAGTTTTAGGGCTCATATTTATAGATTGGCTTCATATTTGGAATGATGATAGATACAGGTCCCAAGTCTCATTCAGCCATACCACCGACCCTGCCCATGACCTCAAGGTCAAGGTCACACACTTAGAAAATTTTGTTGCAACATGGATTTTCAGGGTGAGGCGGGGGCATCTTTGTCGTCTAGACACATTTCTAGTTAACCTACATGTACAATTGATATATGATAGGTACCTCTTGTCATCGCAACTCCTCTTACAGTTTTATACCAGTCATTTTGAAACTTTGTGTGTGCTTTCGCCATGGTTTGAGGATGTGCATGTGGTTTCGACATAATTCTCAAAATATTTTTTTTTTCACTTTTTGCACATTATGAACTTAACCATTTTTTGGCTCCAGTTGATATACAATAGGTACCTCTTGTCATCGCAACTCCTCTTACAGTTTTATATTGATCATTTTGAAACTTTGTTAGTGTTTTTGCTATGGTATGAGGATGTGCATGTGGTTTGGACTTTATCTTCGGATCAATTTTTATCACTTTTTCCACATTGTGAACTTAGTCATTTTTAACCTTCAATTGATATATGATAGGTACCTCTTGTCATTGCAACTCCTCTTACAGTTTTATACCAATCATTTTGAAACTTTGAATGTGCTTTTGCCATGTTATGAGGATGTGCATGTGATTTCGACATAATTCTCAGAATATTTTTTATACCCCCGGCATACGAAGTATGCAATGGGGGTATATAGTTTTTGTCTTTTCCGTCTGTCTGTCTGTAAACAATTATTTTGTGTCAAAGATATCTCAGGAACTGCTTCACATAGAAACTTGAAATTTTGCACACATGATCAGTATGACTACTTGTATTGTGGGAAAGAAAATAAGGGTCAAGGGGTCAGGCCTTTTAGAGTTATTTCCCTTTGTAGTTCTTGCTGTTTAATAGTGTATATTTTTATTTTGTGTCAAAGATTTCTCAATAACTACTGTACATAGAAACTTGAAATTTTGCAAACATGATCTGTATGACTAGTTGTATTGTGGGAAAGAAAATAAGGGCCAAGGGGTCAGGCCTTTTAGAGTTATTTCCCTTTGTAGTTCTTGTTTCAGCTGAGGTGATGGCACTGGCCAATTATTTTGTGTCAAAGATATCTCAGGAACTGCCTCACATAGAAACTTGAAATTTTGCACACATGATCAGTATGACTACTTGTATTGTGGGAAAGAAAATAAGGGCCAAGGGTCAGGCCTTTTAGAGTTATTTCCCTTTGTAGTTCTTGCTGTTTAATAGTGTATATTTTTTTATTTTGTGTCAAAGATTTCTCAATAACTACTGTACATAGAAACTTGAAATTTTGCAAACATGATCAGTATGACTAGTTGTATTGTGGGAAAGAAAATAAGGGCCAAGCGGTCAGGCCTTTTAGAGTTATTTCCCTTTGTAGTTCTTGCTTCAGCTGAGGTGATGGCACTGGCCAATTATTTCGTGTCAAAGATATCTCAGGAACTGCTTCACATAGAAACTTGAAATTTTGCACACATGATCAGTATGACTACTTGTATTGTGGGAAAGAAAATAAGCGCCAAGGGGTCAGGCCTTTTAGAGTTATTTCCCTTTGTAGTTCTTGCTGTTTAATAGTGTATATTTTTTTTTTTGTGTCAAAGATTTCTCAATAACTACTGTACATAGAAACTTGAAATTTTGCAAACATGATCAGTATGACTAGTTGTATTGTGGGAAAGAAAATAAGGGCCAAGGGGTCAGGCCTTTTAGAGTTATTTCCCTTTGTAGTTCTTGTTTCAGCTGAGGTGATGGCACTGGCCAATTATTTTGTGTCAAAGATATCTCAGGAACTGCTCCACATAGAAACTTGAAATTTTGCACACATGATCAGTATGACTACTTGTATTGTGGGAAGGAAAATAAGGGCCAAGGGGTCAGGCCTTTTAGAGTTATTTCCCTTTGTAGTTCTTGCTGTTTAATAGTGTATATTTTTATTTTGTGTCAAAGATTTCTCAATAACTACTGTACATAGAAACTTGAAATTTTGCAAACATGATCAGTATGACTAGTTGTATTGTGGGAAAGAAAATAAGGGCCAAGGGGTCAGGCCTTTTAGAGTTATTTCCCTTTGTAGTTCTTGTTTCAGCTGAGGTGATGGCACCGGCAGGGGGTATACGTGCCCCACTGGGCACTTTTGTCTAGTTTCACTTTTTGCGCATTGTGAACTTAGTCATTTTTAAGCTTCAATTGATATACAAGTCATTTTTAAGCTTCAATTGATATGCGATAGGTTCCTCTTGTCATCGCAACTCCTCTTACAGCTTTATGCCAATAATTTTGAAACTTTGCCTGTGCTTTCACCATGGTGTGAAGATGTGCATGTGGTTTGGACATATTTCTCGGAATATTTTATTCCACTTTTTGCACATAGTGAATTTAGTTATTTTTAACCTTCAATTGATATACAGGAGGTACCTCTGTCACCGCAACTCCTCTTACAGTTTTATACTAATCATTTTGAAACTTTGCATGTGTTTTTGCCATGGCATGAGGCCCTGCATGTGGTTTGGACTTAATCTTCGGATCAATTTTTGTCACTTTTTCCACATTGTGAACTTAGTCATTGTTAACCATCCGTTGATATATGATAGGTACCTCGTCATCGCAACTCCTCTTACAGTTTTATACTAATTATTTTGAAACTTAGCTTGCGTTTTCTCCATGATATGAGGATGTTCATATGCTTTGGATATAATTCTTGGATCATTTTAGTTCATTTTATCACATTGTGAACTTAGTCAGTTTTTTACCTCACATATATAAGCTATGGATTCTTCTCGAAGCCCTATATTCATCTCTTCTGCCTTAAATGAACTTTTATTTTTTGTGTTGGGCAGGTGGGGAGCAGGTGCGACATCAACTTCACCGAAGTTGAATTTCTGGTTTCATTAGAAGAGTTAAAACACAAATGTCTTCCGCTTTTGGCTTTCCGCATGTGACGTTTTCCTTGCGGTGAAGTTGTTTTATGTTTATGTTTCTTTCTCTTTGTTTGTTTGAGTTGAGGTTTAACGTCCCCGTCAACACTGTATAGGTCATTTTGGAGACGTTGCTTTCAATTTAATGGGACTTTTACCCGACATTTAGATGAAATGACATCTCAAGCCCTGTCGCCCAATGAAACCAATAGGGTTTATAAGCATGGACGGTCCAACTCACTGGGCAGGCTTAGATCCTCTAAGCGGTTTACCAGTACTCGTGTGCGGTCGGTTTCATCTCTGCATTATAACATCATGCAGCCCATCTATTTCTTTAAGCCCCGATGCAGCCCATCTATTTCTTTAAGCCCCGATGGGCGGGTGCCGATTTCTTTCCCTTTGGTGTCTTGGATGGGCAGGTGTGAGGTATTTGTACCGATTCCCGATCACTGCCTTCACTACTATTCTGGTTCTTACTCTTTCAAATGTTTTGAGCTCTTTGATAAGGTAAATTCTCCATTGTATTGATGTTAATCATCTAGTTGTATTTTGGGCCACTTTTGTGGCCATGGTGCCCTATGGTCCAAACATCGATCAGTACCAATCAAAATAGAAGTGAAGGCAATGATATAATTATCCTACACCTCCGATCCAAGACAACACGAATATAATATAACTTAACTTTAGTGAAAATGTCACAAGCAGAAAGTCAAAAGGAGAGTTAATTTCCTACAAAATGGTCAAATGGCTATCAAAAATAAATCCAGAATCTAGGGCGAAGATTCCACGGAAAAATGATTAAATCCTGCCACCTCTCCGCAACCTTCCATAGTTGGTGTTTCTGTTGTGGTTTATTGTTGTCATTGTTGACTTTGCATGTGTATAATATTTTGGATATTTTTTTAGCCATTTGGTTGGAAAGAAAAGTGAGGGTGAGGGTTTGGATCCTGTAAAGTTTACTTAAACCCACCAGTAATTTTTACTGACCGTTCCCAGTCGGTGCTTTTGCTATGATTCCTTCATGTTTTGTGTTGGTGGTTCTGATTCTTTCCCTTATTATATATGTTGTTAGGTCGATGATTCTTTGGCCCCCGACCAGCGGGCTTGAAGAAATAGATTGGCTGCATGATGCTTCCACGCAGAGTTGAAACCGACCCGCACATGAGTACTGGTAAAATAGAGGTGGAGGCAATGATCAGGAATCGATACAATCAACCCTAAGCTCCCATCAGAGACATCCAAGGGAAAGAAACACAAACATGAAAACCGCTTAGAGGATCTAAGCCTGCCTAAAGCGGTGCGAGTCGGCCCGTCCATGCTTAATAACCATATTGGTTTCAGTGGGTGGCAGGGCTTGAGATGTCATTTCATCTCAATGTCGGGTAAAAGTCCCACAAAATTGGAAGCAACGTCTCCAAAATGACCTTTACAGTTTTGACGGAGACGTTAAACCTCAAATCAAACAAACAAAACATGTATAAACAAACATTGGTAATTCTGATTCTTCTCCCTTTTTGGTAGTTCGTTTTTAGTTGTAATTGTCCTTCCAGTTTAATGTTTGTCATGTTGGTGATTCAGATTCTTTCCCCCATCGTGTATATTGCTCCTTTTTAGTTAGGTTTAGTCGGAGTCTTACTGTTGGTTTTCTTTTGCTCCAGCATTTCAGTGATTTCTTGCTGTCGAGTCCTCACCGTTGTCTCACCTCTGTGGTTCTTTGATTATTTGTGTTCACGGAGATGTTGCACTGATGAGTTAGGAGGCCTTCATGCGGACTGAACAAATTATTTGTCTAAATCGCGACAGAAATAAGGGAGAGAATTGTGGCCACATAAAATCGATTTTAGCCCCCCAGTGTAAATATTTCCACTGACCATTCCAAGGCGGTTCTTCTGTGGTGGTTTATTTATGTTGTTCTTTGTTACTTACTGTGTGTATCACTTGTGTCTTTTTATTTTGGATGGCCATATGGCCATTTTGTGGGAAAGTGACTGTCCTTATGGCCTTCCTTTGTTTAGGTTTCCATTATGGTCTGGTCGCTTAATGTTTGTGTTTCTTTCCCTTTGGTGCCTTTGATGGGTGGAGTAAGTTAATTGTATCGATTCCTAATCTTTGTTTTACTTCTACTTTGGATATTCTGAGCCAACACTTGTTTGTGAAAGAGCTGCTGACTCGGTTTACCTGTGATGCATTTTGTTTACTGTCGTCACTCCATATTTTGACTTCTTTCCCGGGAAGTATTTGGGATCTGGTTGTATCAGTTCCTGGTCGTTTCTCTTTTTAATTTTCTGCTTGTCATGTTTTAATAACATTGCTGTTGCTTTGTGTTTCTGCTTCTCTTGGATGGAAGGTTCCCTTTGGTGTCTCTGATGGGAGCTGTGGGTGAATTGTATCGATTCCTGATCATTGCATTCACTTCTATTCAGGTTATTGTATTGATTCCTGATCATTGCGGTCATTTCTATTTTCGTAGCATTTTTGTCACGCCTGCTATTAGCATGGCGCGATAAAGGCGTCCGGTTTTCCTTCCGTTCGTTCGTCCGTTCGTTCGTCAAGGCGTCAACATTTGCGACCACCCTAGCGTTCACCCAAAGGTTAAAGTTGACCACAGGCGCGGCAAAGCCTTCAGCGGAATTCTTGTTGTGCTTTTGGTATGACATATATGGGGTTTGAATCCTAGACCTTCCGCTCCAAAAGGAGATGTACTACCATTGATCTATTAGGACCTTTATGCTTTGAGCTGTAGTTATTTGCAGACAGTTTATATATGTTTTACTTTTCAGAAGACACAATGAGGGAGGTAACTCTGATGTACCAAAAGGAGCTGGAACTGAAGAAAACAATTACTGAAAATGTTTGTCACGCTAATGACAGAAACTCTGTCATGTTTTATATGGCCAGCTGGATACATCAGCCTTACATAGAAGACAAATCAAAATTGTTGGTGGAAAGTGTACTTGTGGAGACTAAACACAAATGATGTGTCCGTTACGAAAACACACGCGTGCGACATAGTGCAATTTTTCATATCTCCAAAATGGCTACTTTTCTGATCAAAATCCGTGATATTTTTCTTATTTATATTGCAAACATAGGTTTTGGGTGCTCGTTAGAACCGCCTCATTGAGGTGGTTCTAACGAGTACCCACAACCTATGTCTTGGAGCAGAAATAATAAAAATAATGGTTGATCTGCCATGCGTGCTGGCAGATCATGCAGCAAGCCAGCTACCTGGAAAGGGGCCCACTTATGTGACGTTGCCCCTGTACCTGCACGTTAATAAAAAATCCGTTGATGATGATGACCCCCTTAAACCCCAGTTTTCTCTATATAAAGTGGGGTTTAGGAAGGTGTTCATTTCACGGACTGGTTCACGTGATGAATATACAGGTCTTAATCTAATACACAAATAATTGCTATGTGTAAACATGAACAGAACTAGCATAAGACCGGACTGAGAACTTGTAACACTGTCTCAAATAAATTTGACATTTTCATATTTATAACTTCTACTGCTGATCTGGGCAAATTTTCGTGCAGAGTTGATTTCAGCATGAAAAAGTTTTGTAAACTCAGGACCAGGCTATGTGAACATGCCAATACATGTAGTAGTGCAGGTGGAAAATTTAGTTGTGCAGAGAAAAGACAGTTGAGTATAACACAGCAGACTGTACACATGATATGAATCTTGCTCTATGCAAACATGAACAGAGCTAAAGTAAGACCAGGTTATGCTAATTATTAATGCGAGTTAAAAGTTTAGAGGTGGGGAGAAAACACAAATGGTGGGTAACAGAATAGATGGTATATACTTTGAATCTCATTGATAGAATAAAATGCTCTGTGACAGCATGAACAGAACTAAGATAAGACCATGCTATATGTAAACTGATCAATGGTAATTATTATTGTAAGCAGAATGCTGTGGAAGTACCTGCAACATGCTAACTGCTATGATGCTTATTCAAAAATGCTAACTGATAATTATAAACTTTAACCCTTTTGTTACCAAATGGAATTTTCCTCCTTATATATGGCAGGAGTTCATTTCAAAATTTAGGGTTGTCAGGTTGTGTTTTCTTCAAATTTTAGTTTGAAAATGGCTGAACGTTATGCAAACAGTGTGGGCCCTGTGGGCCTGAACTGTTTGCCAGGGTACCCGTTTTGGGGTTTATGGTACTAAATGGGTTAAAGAAGGTCAAATGTGGATGTCAATGCAATACAATACAAAAACAATAGTTCCCTCCGGCCTAAAACATTCAAATACAACATTTGTAACCAAAATAATAAACTTGACACCAGTATAGATACGATTTATAGGAGAGCAAGTTTCCGTTTATAGATACAGTATTGCAAATATCCCAATGCCCTGTGTGGGAAACTTAAGCTTTTATAAATAACAGTGCAGGTGTTTACAGAAATATGTAAGAGCACGTCTTAGCAACTATTATCTAGCATAAATTTAGCAGTTTGCATTTTGGAATTAACATTTAGCAATTAACATTTCACAGCGCCCATCTGAAATGCTCCATGTGCAACAATTCATCCAAAATTTCACTTTGGGTAAATAACACCTCATCTTGTATCCTTCTGCTAAATAGAATTGAAGGCAATGATCAGGAATCGATACAATTAACCCACAGCTTCCATCAGAGACACCAAAGTGAAAGAAACACAAACATGAAACAACTAGATCCTAATGTCTAAACATCAATAGCGGAAAGCCAAAAGGACAGTTACTTTCCCACAAAATGGCCAATTGGCTATCACCACCTGTTTGTGAAACAAAATAATATAAGCGATACACACACTCAAAGACAAATCATAACAAAAATAAACCACGACAGAAGAACCGCCTTGGAAGGATCAGTGAAGCGAATTCCACTGGGAGTGTTGGGGGGCTTAAATCGATTTGACATGGCCACAATCCTCGCCCTTATTTCCGTCATGATTTAGACAAATAATTTGTTCAGTCCGCACGAAGGCCTCCTAACTCAGCAGTGCAACATCTCCGTGAACACAAAAATCAAACAACCACAGAGATGAACAACGGTGAGGACTTGACAGCAAAAAACCATCGAAATGCTGGAGCAAAAGAAGACCAACAGTTAGACTCCGATGGGCCCGACCAGAGACAGAGAATCAGGCACCAACCAACATTACATCAAATTAGATACTCTCTAATTCTCAGTAAGCCTTTACGCTGGAACCGTCATAGAATCTGAGGCCTGACCCACCGGCCTGCAATTAAGTTTACAATTAGCATTTCACTACTAGTATTTGGCAATGAGCGGTTAGCCTGTCGGAGGGGCCTTCCATAGAAAACTTAGTAGTGGAGAGAAAAACGATGATTTGCAGCACAGCAGAGCTAGACTGCTAAGGTTGTTGAAAAGGACATCTTTCATCTGTGCCCACGGATGTTTTTTTCTTGAAACTTGGTATATTAATAACTCAGCATATACAACCTATGAAAATGTATTTATTGAATCATATAAATAAAAAAGGACTCAGGAGGCAACCTTGACTGACTCCCTCCACTATCTGATGTCTGTTTCTAAAGTAGTTTAGCTCGTAGTACCAAAGGGTTAATCCAAAATCATTAGTCCATAGACAAAATGGCAAATATCAATGTTCAGACCAACAGACATGGACTCCAGAAGAGTGTAATCTGGCATCCGCGGATAGTAAGCATTACTGTGTAAGCAAGCTTCGCCCACCATGCCCATCGACCCGAAAAAAGAAAAGGAGTAAATGCCGAGAAGGGTATGTCCGAGATTTTGGAAGTCTTCTTATTTGGAAATAAGTATGTCTTACATCTCAAGTTTTATTTTTTTCATGATTTGTTTACTAGATTGAATGCAGAACTCTATAGGTATTCTTTTGATACCACAAAACTTTATGAGTTAACTAAAGTATTTGTTTGCTTGATTTGAGGTTAAACGTCCCCGCCAACACTGTAAAGGTCATTTTTGAGACGTTGCTTCCAATTTTGTGCGACTTTTACCCGACATTGAGATGAAATGACATCTCAAGCCCTGCTGCCCAATGAAACCAACAGGGTGTATAAGCATGGGCGGGCCGACTCGCACCGCTTTGCCTGGGCAGGCTTAGATCCTCTAAGTGGTTTACCAGTACTCGTGTGCGGGACGGTTTCAGCTCTGCGTGGAAGCATCATGCAGCCCCTAATATTTCTTCAAGCAAATATAGTTTGATAAAATAATTATCAAAAATGTCATTTTTTAATCAATTTTTTTTAAAAAGTATCTGAATTCAATTCCTAAGATAAATATGTCGTTGTCTTTTCAAGATTACCAGGAAAACTTGCTGTGTGTATCTTCTGTAGCTATGCAAAATTTCATGAACAATCAAAACCGGTAACACTGTAATTTTTCACCTTCAATGGACGTTAGTCGTTTTTGCAAAATTAACTATTTTATTGAAATCAATCAAGAAGCTTACAGAAAGGCACTGCTTTTAAAATTCCCAACACTTACCCAATAAAAATGAGTTTATGCAAATCAAAATGAATATATCTTGAGCTGACCTAGCTTAGAAACTATTAAAATGACATGAATTTCTAGTATTTGCATCCCATTTGTGCACTGTGGTCCATGCAAATAATAGATAGTAGTACACACTGAATCAAAAGATATTCTAATCAACAAATTAGGTTCAACAACATCTATTGCTTTTATTCCTAGCAACAAAATTATTGTGAACATCAGCAACTTTGTTTAATTACTTTACAGAAGTCATGATACGAAAATAGGTATTTAGGCATAGAGATCTACTTTTTCCATTACCATACCGAGATGATGTGCAGAGACGCAATGGTCAGTGGTTTGTGGTACGCATAGTCACATAGGCTGTACTGTTCATATATTCATGGCCAGATTTAGCCTTAATAAAGTGTCTTTATGTACACTGGCTTCTTATCCTAACAAAAATAAACATATAGTAATTATTGGTCAGTGTTTCTCATGATTGAAACTGACGCTGTCGTTACTGATAGTAAAATATGCTCTATAAAAGGCTATTCTTGGAAGCAAGGAATACACCACAAAACTGGAATATATGAAGTGTACATGTTTCGGGGCCAGACTAGCTAGTTTCGGCCATTTAGGTCTCATCAGTGACCCTCAAATATTTTCAAAATTCAACAATGGAATCAATGATTCCAAATGACAAGAAAATATAAACTACAATATGATGCATGTTGTCCTCTGTTGCAACAGATATAATTGATGAATGCAGTGCAGAATATTATATCGGCTTATCTAAAGCTGTTCCATGACCTAGATGATTTTTCTATCACACAGGGAGAGCAGCAGTTTACTTCCTTACAGTATGCATACTTGAAAATGTTCTTTTCTGTGTAAAACTTTCACTCACTTATTGAACGTTTCTGCTGAATACAAGTTGATTGTTCTTTACAAGCCCTGTTCTTGCTTGTTTGTTTAAAAATTAAACTTTTCTGTGCATTTTTAGAAGCCTCCGTGGTGTAGTGGTTATGCTACTCGCCTTGTAAACCAGGGGTCGCAGGATCGATCCCGGGCTTCTCCAGATTTTTGGATGGGTCTTTAAACCGAGGTCCCGTCTCTGTATGACCGTAGCTATTGGTGGGATGTAAAACTCAAACACTCTCTCTCTCTCTGTGTGCAATTTATCGTTCACTCTGCGTAGGAAGATTATTGGAGTGTTTTGAAAGGAAGTGCATCATAGTGTATTTACTGAAAATAATTTGGTAGGCTTACATTTACATACAAGTAACACATAAATCATTGTTTTCATTAAATATTGCATTTTGAGTCTTTTTTTTTTTCGCTTGTACAGTACAAGAGCTTCTGTGAGAAGCAGCACAATAATATAGATCATCAACAGTAGGAGGAGGTAGTTGATCTAAAATCCTTGAGTTTTGCTGCGAGCCCTGTTCTGTATTGTGGGCATCATCATCATCATCATTATCATCATCATCACCCAGATCTACCACAGACCAAACGCTTCAAGTCTTCAATGCTTTAAAAAACAAAGGATTGAGCAGGCACAACTGGAGTCCCAAAAAGAAGCTGTAAATCTCGTAAATGGACATGAAGAGACCAAGTTAAAGTATAAATCTGACCAACTGCTGAAAGAGAAGATCATTTTCAGAACCAACAAAGATACAAATGTTAAAGGAGCAATTACATGAAGATATCTAATCCTACATTGAATAATTATTATCATCAGTTTAAATGCTTCTTGATACCGTAGTTTTCTCCTTTTATAAGCACTCCAGTAACTGCTCATACAGGTTTATGAAGAGCAAAACCTGTACCAAGATATAGATATCATATTCAATTCACACAGTTTTGGAACACAGACAAATGTACGATCTTCGGATTTCTAAAAGCAAGTTTATATAATAAGCCTTGGAAAATAACATTAGAAAGATGCTTAGTCTCGTTCGCCGAGGCTATACAAAAACGATAGGTTGACTAGTGCCTGTTGCACATGCAAATACTGAAAACCGTTGAGTGACACTAGAATATTCTCAACTGTTATTGACTGCCCTAGAGTAAACCTTTGCAGTTTATATGGACAGTCAGGGATAAACAAACAAACAACAGTTAGATTTGCGAGTCATTTATCTCAAGTTGAATAACAAATCTCACAAAATCTGAAGCAACGTCTAAAATGACTCGTATGCTGTTGACTTTGGTGTTGAATCTCAATACAACCTCAGCACCAAGACAAAATTAGGCAAGCAGAAAGAAAATAATACATAGATTTCCACGGGTACATTTGATAAAGTTTGTTATCAAGGCCTATGCGGTATACTTCTGTGAAAACAAGTTGTTTTTTGGCCATGGCGTTCAACAAGTCCAATTTCAGTGAACTGGATGTTTTGAAATAATACTTATTATTATGCTATGAGCTTTTTACACAACCCATATTATACCATAGCCAGATTGAAAGCAGTGGCAAACAAAAATCAAAAATGAGTTCCTTTAAGAGCAATGAAAACATTTATAGGAAAGAAAACGGGTCATACTACGTAGTTTATTATTATTAAGTATTATTACACAGCATGACAGAAACATAATTATCGTATAATTTTCCATTTTGCTATATCATTTATTAGCTCGGCTGTTTTCGAAGAAAACGACGAGGTATTGTCATAGCTCAGCGTCGTCTGCGTCGTCGTCGTGCAAAAACTTGGACATTTTGCAATATCTCTGTCATTATTGAACATATTTACTTGAAACTCGGACTAGTTGTTCATTATGAAAAGGGGAACTCTTACCAATAGGTGCGGTAACCCTCAAAATATTTTTGGTACAGTTATGCCCCTGTTTTCGACAGAATATTTGCAGCCGAGCATTGGCATCCGCATGCGCTGCTCGTTTTCCTTTACTGTCGAGTCCTCACCATTGTTTCATCTCCGTGGTTGTTTTGATTTTTTGTGTTGCCATGTATTATCAATTTAAGCCACCAAGTGGAATTCGTTTCACTGACCGTTCCAACGTGGTTCTTCTGTCGCAGTTAATTTTTATGCTTTGTCTTTGGGTGTTTGTATCGCTTATATTATTGTGTTTTGGATAGCCAATTGGCCATTTTGTGGGAAAGTAACTGTCCTTTTGGCTTTCCGCTATTGATGATTCCATTAGGGTATGTTGTTTCATGTTTGTGTTTCTTTCCCTCTGGTGTCTCTGATTTGAGCTGTTGGTTAATTGTATCGATTCCTGATCATTGCCTTCTATTCTATTTTGCAAACTACATTGCTGTATATAAAGAGACTCAATAAAACCGAGTCTCCGATTTTCGTTCTTTTATGTGTTCTTTGTTTCCAAAGGCAACCTTGGCTTTTATTTAGTCTGTTTTAACAACATGTTACCGGCCCTCAATTTTCATGAAATTACATCTACATATTCCTAAGATATGTGGATATATTTTCTACTGTAACGGTGTCTTGACAAAGATTGGAACATGGTAAAATTACATATAAAATATGAATGATTACAAAACTTGCATCTGAAATATGGGGATACGATTGAAGAAAACTCAATGCCCAGCCACTATTACAAGACACATAATGCCATTCGTAGTATCAACTAACTCTTCAATGATGGTTTTAATTCATAAAACATTTCAGCATTAGATATATGAAATTCTGATTACTATAGAAAGGTTTATATCAGAGTACCCTCTGTTTTGGTGGTGACATCATACAAAACGTAATAAATTTGCAATAGAATTACATTTAAAAGGGAATTCATCACAATTACAAAGGCTATATTCAAGGCAATTATTGTGCATAATTTCATCAAATTCCAAGTGTGAGCTGAAACCAATGTAAATTCCCTATACCCTGAAAGAACACCGTTTACTTCTTTTTTTGCCCACCTGAGCCATTGTCGACTGGTATCTGTTGTCTGTCAGCATCTTCAAACATCTTTGAAACTACTTGTCCGATTGAAGTGTGGGGTCCGCATGGGATGTTGGAACAAATGTTTGTTCAAATGGTCCAGATCACATGACCAAGATGGGCTCCAAAATCATATATGGGACAAAACAGAAGTGAAGGCAATGATCAGGAATCGATACAGTTAACCCACAGCTCAAGAAAAAGAAACACAAAGATGGAACAACTAGACGCTAATGGAAACATCACTAGCGGAAAGCCAAAAGGACAATTACTTTCCCACAAAATGGCCAATGTGCTATCCAAAACAAAATAATATAAGCGACACACACGCTCAAAGACAAGCCATAACAAAAATAAACCACGAAAGAAAAACTGCCTTGGAACAGTCAGTGAAACAAATTCCACGGGGGGGTGTGGGGGGGGGCTTAAATCGATTTTAAGTGGCCACAATCCTCGCCCTGACTTCCTTCAAAAGATATTAACCTCGAACCTGCAGCTCGGTTGATTGGCTTGAAACTAGGTACGTAGCAATGGGGAGTCGGACCCATCATAATTTGTTCTAATATTAACTGTGTATTGACTGTCGCATATGCTTTTGTATGGGAAAATGGAAATTGTTATTTTTTTAAACTCTTGTTGCTTGTGAACATTAAGTTTGTATATGAAATGAACTAAATGACTAAATGAAGCTACATGAGTGTCAAACATCAATGTTACATCAGGATCTTGGACCAAAGTAACTCCAATATAGCGAGGGTCGGCAACATTCTTTGTGGAGGTTGATCATGAAATCTTTTCTGTGGTCGTTTTCTCCGTTCCGCTTATTCAAGAAGGGCAGTTGTCAATTTCTGGGGAAAGAATGTGCTCTGTAGTGATTAACTGTTTACGTATAAACCTGCCCAGGAAAAGTGTGGATAGGTAAACTGACTGGTTCAAAATTGACATTAAATAGTGTTAAATGGGCCGTAAAACTCCAATACAAACAAACAAAACTCAAATATAAAACTTAAAACTTGTTTTATTTTTCAAAAACTGTTGTGCAAATAGGCCTACTCCGGTTATAGCTGATAAGCCAGGTGCGGTACAAAATCTGCAAGCTTCAGAGCCAATACACTGTATCTGGCATGGGTTAAAATTGAGGTTAACTGAATTTATTACATATTAAAATCCATATCTGGAGTGAAAATGTGAGAAAAGTTCAAGCAAATTAACATTCTTTGATTTGTCTTTGCATATGTACCATGAAAGTGTGTAGATTTGGTGTGTAAAATGCTTTAATAATGCTTACAAAAAGATAGGACTTGGGTAAATGTAACAGTGAGGACATGTTTCTTCACATATGCAGGGAGTGACCTTCATTCCTTTCCCAAAGCCAAGTGTAAACTATGAAAAATGTAGATTTAAAAGATTAAATAATGGAATAATCTAAGATTGTTTGGACTGATAAATTAAAATGACAGTGATATAGTTTTGTTCTTGTAATATCAACATTTGTCATCACTATGCAACCTAACAGAGTTTACTTAGCAGGCACACAACGTTGAACTAACATTCGATGTTGAATAGACCTTGGCTCGTTGATGTAACGATGTATGCCGGCTGGGTATGCTTCTATATATCAAACAGCCATCATATGTAGTTGTCAGTATTAAAAATAGAAGTGAAGGTAATAATCAGGAATTGATACAATTAACCCACAGCTCCCATCAGATACACCAAAGGGAAAGAAACACAAACATGAAACAACAGACCCTAATGGAAACATCACTAGTGGAAAGCCAAAAGGACAGGTATTTTCCCACAAAATGGCCAATTGGCTATCCAAAACAAAATAATATAAGCGATACAAACACTCAAAGACAAACCATAACAAAAAATAAACCGCGACAGAAGAATCGCCTTGGAACAGTCAGTGAAACAAATTCCACTGGAGGTCTTAAATCGATTTTACGTGGCCACAATCCTCGCCCTTACTTCCGTCGCGATTTAGACAAATTATTTGTTCAGTCCGCATGATGGCCTCCTAACTCATCAGTGCAACATCTCCGTGAACACAAAAAATCAACCACAGAGATGAAACAATGGCGAGGACTCGACAGCAAGAAAACACTGAAATGCTGACGCAAAAGAAAACCAACAATTAGACTCAGATGGGTCCGACCAGAGACAGAGCATCAGGCACCAACCAACATTACATAGAATTAGATCTCTCTAATTCTCAGTTAGTCTTTATGCTGGAACCGTCATAGAGTCTTAGGCCTGACCCACCGGCGTGCAATTAAAGACGGCAGCAAAGTTGTCAACCTTCTTTGGGTTAACTACCATGCATGCAGTCTGTCGTATAACATTTATGTTGTACTCAGTCTTTTTATATCGAAAAATGATTTTACGAAATTGGCTGCTGAAGTCATTGCGGTTATATATTTTTCTGAATTTATATACTAAGTCACCATAATTCGGGTTCTGATAGACCTTGTTGCAGAAGAGATTTAAGTCCAGTATTGAATTTTGAAATTAAATCAGAATATGACGTCTATAAATTTTGAAAAATCTTTGCACAGTTTATGGTACCGATAACCATGATTAAGAAGTTTAGCAGTTAACAATTTATTACAAGTGTTGAAGTCATTACATGACTACACACTCTGGCAAATCAAATTAATTGCGAAATATAAACGCCACAGGATGGCGTACGCGGAACATCACCATCCAAAAAGGAAAATTTACAATCTCAAAATCAAAATCTTGTTTATCATGAATTTTGCTAGAAACAAACCCATCTACAATAGATAGATGTACAAATGTAAATCCAAAATCGGAGCCTCGGTATCAGAAGAATTTGCTTTATTTAACTGAAATTCTGGGGGTAAATTTGGCTGATCAAGCCATCGAAATAGGTATTGTCAATATTTAATAAATCGTCAAAATATCTAGAAGTCGAGCTAAAAGCTTCAATGATTTCAGATTGGTCTTCAGCAGAAAGGGACATAACAAAACAAAAACAGATCAGCCACAAGAGGTGTGCAATTAGGACCCATCGAAATACCCACAACTTGTCTAAATAACTTAGTACCAAATCTTATGTAAATATTGTCAAGTAAAAGGTGAGAGCTTCACACACTTTCTGACATGACCATAAAGTATAATTTTTATGCTCTTCAGAAGTGACAAAAGCATTTTTTACATTTCATGCAAGTTAGAGGGAGTCTTCCCAATGAAATGCCCACTCAATCAAACCACTATTTTGTCGCAATACTTTATCACATGTTTTTTATGAAGTTAATAATGTAGAGAGTTCAGTGGTGGTACAAGAGCTTGAATTTGCAATAAAACGTGCTTTGTATGGTCTTTTATGAAGTTTAGGTAATAACGTAGGAAGCTTGTCTTGGCCTTCTGTAACACAGACAGCAAACTGGTGGCTGAATGACAAATGTGGTCATCAACTAAAGCTTAAGATGCCGAGTAAAATTTCATCTGAAAATGTTGTCTACTTATGTTGTCGGCTGAATCTTCTTGCAAACTCTGCATACATGCAAAGTTTGCAAACAGTGTGGACCCAGATCCGTCTGCTGCTAGGGTGCAGTCTGATATGGGTCCACCCTGTTTGCAAAAATGACTTTTAATTTTAGTAATGGGAAGTCGACAAAGCAGACGACAATTTTCGTGATTGGCAAATGGCATTTTCTAGGTAACCCATTTATAATTATCATTGCATTTTAGGAGTTTTATGCTTAACACTTTTTAAGCCCAGCCCCGCAAACAACTTGACAAATATAGTTATGTAAAATTACCCTCTTTTATATGAGCATAGGGCAGAACAAATAGTCCCTTTATTATCTGCTGCCTCTGTTTTAATGAAGACCACCCATAACTTATAGTATTGGGTCTTTTTCATTAGTTCTTGGTCGAACCAGGGCTCTATGAGCTGTATAGTAGTCATTGAGAGTCACAAATTCAAGATGAAGCACATAGCCATCCAGAAAGTTTTTGTCTTATGATAGTTTCATAAATTTGCAAGATCATATTCAGCAAATGCAAGGTAGTTATAGATGTCAAAAATACACACATGTGGCAGAATAGAAATGTCACTGCACCCAGTACGTGTGTCAGGATTAGGAAGATTTGTTCCATCCAGTTGCAATAAATTATAGTTAGAAATTTCAGCCCTTTCTTCAACCAAGCCACCAGGGTCTACTTCTATGTTCAGTTCAAAACAGGTCTCATACGTTTGTACTAAATCTACATTCTTTTGATCACCAAATATTACAGCTCTGTCTTTTAAATACTGCTGTATATCTTTTAAAGACTTGCTTTTGAAAGTTACATAATCTACTTTCACTAATTAACCTTAAAATTAACCATTAATTAAGCTCAATACTCTATAGAAATACACCAGGTTTTACCTAGCAGACTGATTGTTGTACCGCACTCAGCTGATTTTGTAATCTGATACACCTGCTTGCAGCACTGCCGGATAAGCCCTGTTGAAGTCACATTTCATATAAAGCTTTTTTGGTATAGGAGAAATGAAAATTTGTCCAATAGGTCAAGTTCACATGACCAAGACGGTCACTGTGAACGTATATAGTAAAACCCATTCAGAAAGCTTCTCTTGAACTGGTGGGCTGATTGCCTTCAAACTTGTTATGTAGCATTGGGGACACATGCGCGTCACAGTTTGTTCAAATGATGACTGGGTTGACCTTGACCTTATTTGCGTGGAGGTTAAATTTGGTTCATATGTATTTCTATGGGAAAAGTGGAAGTTGTTAATTTGTATATGAGGGCTTAGGCCACTATATACTTGACCTTGGACCAAGGAAACTCAAGAATCAAAACTTTTATTGTTTAAAACAGCTGGACAAATTTAAGCAAGGAGAACAGATATGCAGAGTATTTGTGTAAATACCCAATTAAAATCAAGGAAAAACCAATTAATAAGTTGAATGGTAACAAAACCCAAATAAAAATAAAAATACCCAAATCATACTCGAACATTTGTAGATGATTCTTACAGATTCGAATTTGATTTTTTTTTATTTGAGGTTTAACGTCCCCCATCAACACTGTATAGGTCATTTTAGAGACGTTTTTGTGGGATTTTTTGGATTTTTTTTTCAATTTTGTGGGATTTTTACCCGACATTGAGATGAAATGACATCTCAAGCCCTGTCGCCCAATGAAACCAATAGGGCTTGTAAGCATGGACGGTCTGATTCACACCGCTTTGCCTGGGCAGGCTTAGATCCACTAAAAAGTTTACCAGTACTCGTGGGGTCGGTTTCAGTTCTGCATGGAAGCATCATGCAGCCCATCTATTTCTTCAAGCCCCGATGGTCGGGGGCCAACTTACAGATTCGAAACTTTCTGTTCCCTATCAAAACTTGCACAGGGTTGTCACTCACTATTCTCACCTTTGAGGTGCTTGTTTTCAGGCCCCAACTTCAACTAGGTTGGAGGGGCATATTACTTCTGGGTTGTTCGCCAGTCTCTGTCCATACATTACCGGCCCCGATAGCTCAGTTGGTAGAGTGTCCGCTCCGGGGAACGGGAGGTCACAGGTTCGATCCCGGGCCGCGACATACCAAAGTCGTTAAAAATGGTACTAGCTGCTCCTCGCTTGGCACTCAGGTTTACGGGGTAGAGCTAGGACTGGTCGACCCAGTGTCAGGATAATGTGACTGGGTGTGGTATCATGTAATGTGTCTGGGACATGATACTTCAGTGAGGCAGCACTATAAAAGTGAGCATTGAGCTCCCTGTCGCAACCAGACACCGTCGTGATATGACTGAAAAATTGTTGAAAGCGACGTTAAACCCGAATTCACACACACACACACACACACACACACACACACACACACACACACACACACACACACACACTGTCCATACATACGTTCATCACGCGTTTTGATCCAAAGCATAACTTGGGAACCATGCATGCTCGGATTTTGAAATTTTATATATCGATTCCTCATATAAAAAGTAGGTGACACATACTTTTTTCTCAGCAGGATTATGCCCCCTTTCCTTACTTATCGTCCTTTGCAAAAAATAAGGATGAAATCTTGTCAGAAAAATATCTCAAAAAGTATTGAGAATTTAAACTTGGTAAATGGACTGGTAGTTAGGAGAAATAACCTGATTAACTTTTGAATGGATTTTGAAAAATAATAGACAAGTTATTTCTGTTTGTAAATTTGGGCATTTTTAGATTATCAGCAAAACATCTGAAAAACTGTTGGAGCTAGAGCCTTGATGTTAGTGATTAAATTGTTAGCGATGAGTAGATGAACTGCCTAGACTTACGGATGAGTCTTTAAACCGAGGTCCCATCTCTGTATGGCCTTATCTGTTGGTGGGACGTAAAACACACACACACAGCTTGTCAGCAGAATATTTCAAAAACCTTTAGAGCTAGAGGTTCGTATATAATAATTCAATTGCTAGTGATGCGTAGATGACCTGATGAACTTTGGAATAAATTTTGAAAAAAAAAAAAAACATGAGTGATCGCCCTTTGTAAATTTGGACAGTTTTACCTTGTCAGCAAAATACCCTTGGAACTAGAGCCTTAATAATTGATGATTAGTTTGGTAAAGATGAGTAGTTGACCTGATTAACTTTTTGAATACATTCGGACAAATGAGTTATTGCCATTTGAAAAGGGCATTTTTACTTTGTCAGCACAATATCTCAAAAACGGTTAGAGCTAGAGCCTTGCTGTTTGGTGTGTAGATTGCTGGTGATGAGTAGATGACCGTGTTAGCTTTCAAATACATCTTGAAAAAAGTTAAATAGATCTGGCCCTTTGTAAATTTGGGCAGTTTTACCTTGTCAGCAAAATATCTCAAAAACTATTGGAGCTAGAGCCTTAATATTTGGTGATTAAATTGCTAGTGAGCAGAAGATGATCTGATCAAGTTTGAATAAATTCTGAAAAATACTTCCTGAGCGAAAGCCCTTTGTAAATTTGGTCAACCCACACAAACTTGGAGCTAGAGCCTTGAAAGTTGATGAATAGTTTGGTGAGTGAGTGTTAGAGTTTTACGTCCCACCAACAGCTAAGGTCATACGGAGACGGGACCTTGGTTTAAAGACTCATCCGAAAGTCTGGAGAAGCCCGGGATCGATCCTGCGACTCCTGGTTTACAAGGCGAGTAGCGTAACCACTACACCACAGAGGCTTCTAAAAAGTTTGGTGGTGATGAGTATATGACCTGATTGAATTTTTAATAAATTTTGAAAATACTTCATGAGTAATTTGGCCATTTTATCATGTCAGTACACTATTTCAAAAACTATAAGAGCTAGATCTTTGCTGTTTGGTATTTAGATTGCTGGTGATGGGTAGATGACCTGATTAGCTTTCGAATAAATTTTGAAAAATACTTCGAGTTATGGCCCGTTGTAAATATAGGCAGTTATTTCTCGTCAGTAAAATATCTCAAAAACCATTGGAGTTAGAGCCTTGTTATTTGGTGATTAGTTTGCTAATGGTGAGTAGATGGCCTGATTAACTTTTGAGCTAATTCTGAAAAAAATATTTCATGAGTTGTGGCCCTTTGTAAATTTGGGCCTTGTCAGTAAAATATATCAAAAACCATTGGAGCTAGAGCCTTGCTATTGTGGTGATGAGTAGATGACATGATTAACTTAAATATCCCAAACAGTATTAAAGATAAAGTGAGTAAGGGCGAGGATTGTGGCCACGTAAAATCGATTTAAGCCCCCCCCCCCCCCCCCCCCAGTGCAATTCGTTTCCGCTGACCGTTCCAAGGCAGTTCTTCTGTCGCGGTTTATTTTTGTTATGGTTTGTCTTTGGGTGTTTGTGTCGCTTATGTTATTATCCCAACGTTTTTCAACGAAAAGTGGGGATATTGTTATCGCCTCCGTCCATCCGTCTGTCTGTCTGTCCGTCTGTCTGTCCGGCTATCTCCTCCTAAACCGTTAGCCGGAATTCAACCAAATTTGGTATGCGAGTTGCTTACATGAATGGCTTGCGCAAGAGCACATTTTTTTTGTCCCCGTCCCCAGGGGCCCTGGGGAGGGGTCAAAAGGTCAAATTTTGACCTACTGTGGAGAAAACGTGGGGATTTGCGATGGCTTGCCATCGACTGCGCGCTCTAGTTTTATTTTGGATAGCCTATTGGCCATTTTGTGGGAAAGTAAGGTACAGTTCTGTCCTTTTGGCTTTCCGCTGTTGGTGTTTCCATTAGGGTCTGTTGTTTCATGTTTGTGTGATTTCCCTTTGGTGTCTCTGAATGGAGCTGTGGGTTGATTGTATCGATTCCTGATCATTGCCTCCACTTCTTTTTTGAAACTTCATAAATAGATAGAGGATGATGAGAGGTTGACTTGATTAACTTCTGAATGAATTCTGAAAAAATAATGAGTTATGACCTTTTTTTAAATCTGGGCATTTTAACCTTGTATGCAAGATTGCTGAACAACTATTTAGACTGATGCCTTGAAACGTGATAGGGGTGCTAGGTAGATGACCTGATAAACTTTAGTTAAAAATTCTGTTTTCTGAAGTTATGGCTTTTTGAAATTTTCAGCTGTATAAGCGAGATATCTCAAAACCTAAACGGGGCAAATTCCGCCACAAGCAAGAAATTGCGGGCATAGTGTTTCATAAACACCAGCTCTTGTTTTTTTTTTTTACAAATGTACAGGGGATATAAGAATTGTTTAAGTACAAAACATTGTGAAGACACATTTAAGCCGCTGTCAAGTTGTAAGGTAAGCTTAGATAATTAGTACAAATGTATATTACCCGAGAACTTCCAATAAAATGGATGACCAAACTAATACCCAAATAAAGTAGATAATAGCAAGTATTACACAACTCCATACCAACGCTTACCTGTTCTTCTGGAAGCTATATCTAATTTGAAGCTTTTATGGAATGAGGGAACGAAAGTTTGTTCATTCGGTCTAGGTGACATGACCAATATGGTGAAAAATCTCTAAGCATTTTCTTCTGGCATCCGATTACCTTGAAACTTGAATTATAACTTAGGGAACCCAGACTCATAGCAACTTGTTCAAATGATGCCTCTGGGTTGACCAAACCCATTTTGTGCCAAGGTCAAATTTGGTAACTTGTGCTATTGTATAGCAAAATGTGGAATATGTAAATTTTCGAAAACTGTTGTTGCCTTTGAAATTGAAGTTGTATTTGTAGTCAGCTTAACGAGTTAATGAAGCTGCATGAGAATGAAGTTGCATGAGTACCAGTGATGAAGGGCCTTAGTAAAGGATCACTCATATATCAGAGTAATTCCTTTGGGCAAATATGAGCCAAAATTCACATGATGCCTTTATGGGATAGAGGAAAGAAAGTTTATTCAAATGATTTAGTTCACTTTTCAAAGATTGCTGTCATGGTAAAAAAATCTACAAAAATCTTCTCAGAAACCAAATGGCTTCATCGCCCCCACCGATCGGGGCTTGAAGAAATAGATCGGACTGCATGATGCTTCCACGCAGAGCTGAAACTGACCACACATAAGTTCTGGTAAACCGCTTAGAGGGACTAAAATAGAAGTGAAGCCAATGATCAGGAATCGAAACAATCAACCCACATCTCCCATCAGAGACACCACAGGGAAAGAAACACAAACATGAAACATCTAGATCCTAATGGAAACATCAATAGCTTAAAGCTAAGTCTGCCCAGGCAAACTTGTGTGAGCGAGACCGTCCAATGCATATAAACCTTTTGGTTTCATTGGATGGCAGGGCTTGAGATGTCATTTCATCTCAATGTCAGGCAAAAGCCCCACCAAATTGGAAGCAGCGTCTCCAAAATGACCTAAATAGTGTTGACGGGGACATTAAACCTTAAATCAACCGACCAACCAAATGGCTCCAAATACACTCAGCACTCAAGTGAGTGGTTAAGGACCATTGGTCCTCTGGTTGTTCTGTCTAGTGCTTTGAATTGTTGAACAAAAGTACAAGACCTAAATTTGAATTATGTCACTGATATTTTTAAACAAAATAAATGTTTCATTGAAGCCTCTGTCAAGTTGTACGGTAAGCTTAGATAATACAAATGTAGTTTACCCAATAACTTCCAATAAACTGGATACCAAACCAATACCAAAATAAAGTCATTATAGCCGGTATTACCCAAATCCGTACCAACGCTTATCTGTTCTTCTGGAAGCTTGGTTCATTTGAAGCTTTTAAATTGTTCAAATGATCATTTGAAGCTTTTTCCACTTCTATTTTAAATTGTTCAAATGCCAAGGACAAATTTGATAACTTGTGCTTTTGTATGACAAATTGTGTAATATGTTAATTTTCGAAAACTGTTGTTGCCTTTGAACTTGAAGTTGTATTTCTAATCAGCTTAACGAGTTAATGAAGCTGCATGAGGATGAAAGTACATGAGTACCAGTGGTCAAGGTCATGCGATGATCTTATTCCCGAGTCGCTCATATATCTAAAGTAGAAGTAAAACAAAGATCAGGAATCGATAAAATTAACTAACTCCACCCATCAAAGACACCAAAGGGAAAGAAACACAAACATGAAGCGACCAGACCATAATGGAAACCTAAACAAAGGAAGGCCATAAGGACAGTTACTTTCCCACAAAATGGCCAAATGGCCATCCAAAATAAAAAGACACAAGTGATACACACAGTAAGTCACAAACAACAACATAAATAAACCGCCACAGAAGAACCGCCTTGGAACGGTCAGTGGAAAGAATTCACTGGGGGGGGGGGGGCTTTAATCGATTTTACATGGCCATAATCCTCGCCCTTACTCTGTCGCGGTATACACTAATTTTGTTTAGTCCGCATGAAGGCTTCCTAACTCATCAGTGTAACATCTCCGAGAACATACAAATCAAAAAAACTACAGAGATGAAACAAGGTTGAGGACTCGACAGCATACAACAGCAGAATTGCTGGAGCAAAAGAAAACCAACAGACTCCGAGGGGCCCGACCAAAGACGGAGCATCAGGCGCCAACCAACATAAAGAATACTAAAATAAAATAAAATTCCATTTATGCTTTAAAGCTGGAACCGTCATATAATCTTAAGCCCGACCCACCGGTGTGCAATCAAAGAGGGAAGCAAAGTTGCCAACCGTGATTGGGTTAACCACCATGCATGCAGTCTGTTTTATAACATTTATGTTGTACCCAATCTTTATATATCGACGAACGATTTTACGAAATTGGGTACTAAAGTCATTACAGGCATGTATTTTTCTAAATTTATAAACGAAGTCACCATAGAATTCGGGTTCCGATAGGCCATGTTTTAAGTCCAACCTTGAATTTTTAAACCAAATCAGAATGACGTCTATAAAACTAAGCCTGTCCAGGAACTGCGGTGCGAGGCGGGCCGTCAATGCTAATAAACCCTATTGGTTTCATTGGGCGACAGGGCTTGAGATGTCATTTCATCTCAATGTCGGGTAAAGGTCCCACAAAATTGGAAGCAGCGTCTCCAAAATGACCTATACAGTGTTGACGGGGACGTCAAACCTCAAATCAAACAAACAAAAACGCATATATCAGAGTAATTCTTTGGTAAAAGAAAAAAAAGGCTGGGCCAATGTTAGCCAAAATTCACACGATGCCTTTATGGGTAGAGGAAAGAAAGTTTGTTCAAATTATTTAGTTCACATGACAAATATTGCTGTCATGCTGAAAACCTAATACAATCTTCTCAGAAACCAAATGACTCCAAATACACTCAAGTGAGCGGTTAAGGGCCATTGGTCCTCCGGTTGCTATGTCTAATGGTTTGAATTGTTGAACAAAAGGACAAGACCAAAATTTGAATTGTTTTTGTCACTGAGATTTTTTAAAGAAAATAAATGTTTGATTGAAATAAATATATAACTGTTGCTTTGTTTATTGCCATATAAATCTATACATGAGCATGTGTGAGGGAAAAGGTTCTGTATGCAACCAGCCGAATACTGAGTGCAGCCTGCACTCCGCCCACCCATACAATCTGGTAAATCTTTATTGGTGGCTTTAGAGATATATAGATCCTAGTGCATCAATAGAGTGAAAAAAGAACACTAGCCATATTCTATCTATTGATACTGCGTTCCCCTCATTACTGAGTATTATGCGCAGGGATGCGGGCGTGAGAATAAAAAGTAAACAAATCATAGTATGGGCTAGAGGAATGAAAGAGGAATGAAAAAATATGATATTATATATTTGAGTGTCAGTTTGAATGAGGTTTAAAACCAAATTAAAAACACTACCACTTTCATTGACCTTGAGTGATTGATCTTGCTCACTTCTCTCTTGGAGGAGTCAAGATCGCTTAAAAGCTTATCTGGAGGAAGCCTATTCCATAAAACAACAGCCATGAGAAAGAACGAAAACGTGTAATATACTACAAAGTTTCCATGAACTTTCGTGCAGGAGTGTGACATCTACGTGTGATAGCCGGTCACATAGTCCAATCGGTAGTCGAAACAAGAGGACAATGATGGCCCTGAATCGCTCACCTGAATCCAAGATGTTTCAAAGCTTATGGAAATGAAGGATTCACTGCTTTAAGGAGATGTGGACCAAAGACTTTTATCTTTGGAGGCTATTTTTCATTGTAGTGGAATTTGAAGGTTTTTCTATTTTTAGCTTTTTAGCTCTGGTGTCTATTTTGTTTAACAGAGCGGAACAGTTTAGCCAATTTTGAAAGAGGGTCACTCAAGGAACATTCCTCGGAAATTATTTTCAAATCGGGCCATTTGCCTAGGAGGAAATGACATTTAAAGGTTTTTCTATTTTAAACTCTGGCGGCCATTTTGTTTAACGGAGTGGAACGATTTAGGCAATTTTGAAAGAGGGTCACTCAAGGAACATTCCTGTGAAATTATTTTCAAATAGGGCAATTTGCCTAGGAGGAGATGCCATTTAAAGGTTTTTAGCTCTGGTGGCCATTTTGTTTAACTAAGCGGAACGATTTAGGCAATTTTGAAAGAGGGTCACTTAAGGAACATTCCTGTGAAATTATTTTCAAATTGGGCCATTTGCCTAGGAGGAGATGTCATTGAAAGGTTTTTCTATTTTCAGCTCTGGCGGCCGTTTTGTTAAATGGAGCAGAACGATTTTGGCAATTTTGAAAGAGGGTCACTCCAGGAACATTCCTGTGAAATTCTTTTCAAATCGGGCCATTTGCCTAGGAGGAGATGTTATTTAAAGTGTTTTTTTTTCTATTTTTAGCTCTGGTGGCCATTTTATTTAACGGAGCGGAACGATTTAAATAATTTTGAAAGAGGGTCACTCAAGGAACATTCCTGTGAAATTATTTACAAATAGGGCAATTTGCCTAGGAGGAGATATCATTTAAAGGTTTTTTCTATGTTTAGCTCTGGTGGCCATTTTATTTAACGGAGCGTAACGATTTAGGCAATTTTGAAAGAGGGTCACTCAAGGAACATTCCTGTGAAATTACTTTTAAATCGGGCCATTTGCCTAGGAGAAGATGTCATTGAAAGGTTTTTCTATTTTTAGCTCTGGCGGCCATTTTGTTTAACGGAGCAGAACGATTTAGGCAATTTTGAAAGAGGGTCACTCAAGGAACATTCCTGTGAAATTATTTTCAAATCGGGCCATTTGCCTAGGAGGAGAATCCATTTAAAGGTTTTTCTTTTTTTAGCTGTGGCTGCAATTTTGTTTAACGGAGCAGAACGATTTAGGCAATTTTGAAAGAGGGTCACTCTAGGAACATTCCTGTGAAATTCTTTTCAAATCGGACCAATTTCCTAGGAGGAAATGTCATTAAAAGGTTTGCCTACTTTTAGCTCTGGCGGCCATTTTGTTTAACGGAGCAGAACGATTTAGGCAATTTTAAAAGAGGGTCTTTCAAGGAACATTCCTGTGGCATTATTTTCAAATCGGACCATTTGCCTAGGAGGAGATGTCGTTTAAAGGTTTATCTATTTGTAGCTCTAGCGGCCATTTTGTTTAACGGAGCGGAACGATTTAAGCAATTTTAAAAGAGGGTCACTCAAGGAACATTCCTGTGAAATTCTTTTCAATCGGGCCATTTGCCTAGGAGGAGATGTTATTTAAAGTTTTTTTTTTCTATTTTTAGCTCTGGTGGCCATTTTATTTAACGGAGCGGAACGATTTAAATAATTGTGAAAGAGGGTCACTCAAGGAACATTCCTGTGAAATTATTTACAAATAGGACAATTTGCCTAGGAGGAGATATCATTTAAAGGTTTTTCTATTTTTAGCTCTGGTGGCCATTTTATTTAACGGAGCGTAACGATTTAGGCAATTTTGAAAGAGGGTCACTCAAGGAACATTCCTGTGAAATTACTTTTAAATCGGGCCATTTGCCTAGGAGGAGATGTCATTGAAAGGTTTTTCTATTTTTAGCTCTGGCGGCCATTTTGTTTAACGGAGCAGAACGATTTAGGCAATTTTGAAAGAGGGTCACTCAAGGAACATTCCTGTGAAATTATTTTCAAATCGGGCCATTTGCCTAGGAGGAGAATCCATTTAAAGGTTTTTCTATTTTTAGCTGTGGCTGCAATTTTGTTTAACGGAGCAGAACGATTTAGGCAATTTTGAAAGAGGGTCACTCTAGGAACATTCCTGTGAAATTCTTTTCAAATCGGACCAATTTCCTAGGAGGAGATGTCATTAAAAGGTTTGCCTACTTTTAGCTCTGGCGGCCATTTTGTTTAACGGAGCAGAACGATTTAGGCAATTTTAAAAGAGGGTCTTTCAAGGAACATTCCTGTGGCATTATTTTCAAATCGGACCATTTGCCTAGGAGGAGATGTCGTTTAAAGGTTTATCTATTTGTAGCTCTAGCGGCCATTTTGTTTAACGGAGCGGAACGATTTAAGCAATTTTAAAAGAGGGTCACTCAAGGAACATTCCTGTGAAATTCTTTTCAATCGGGCCATTTGCCTAGGAGGAGATGTTATTTAAAGTTTTTTTTTCTATTTTTAGCTCTGGTGGCCATTTTATTTAACGGAGCGGAACGATTTAAATAATTGTGAAAGAGGGTCACTCAAGGAACATTCCTGTGAAATTATTTACAAATAGGACAATTTGCCTAGGAGGAGATATCATTTAAAGGTTTTTCTATTTTTAGCTCTGGTGGCCATTTTATTTAACGGAGCGTAACGATTTAGGCAATTTTGAAAGAGGGTCACTCAAGGAACATTCCTGTGAAATTACTTTTAAATCGGGCCATTTGCCTAGGAGGAGATGTCATTGAAAGGTTTTTCTATTTTTAGCTCTGGCGGCCATTTTGTTTAACGGAGCAGAACGATTTAGGCAATTTTGAAAGAGGGTCACTCAAGGAACATTCCTGTGAAATTATTTTCAAATCGGGCCATTTGCCTAGGAGGAGAATCCATTTAAAGGTTTTTCTATTTTTAGCTGTGGCTGCAATTTTGTTTAACGGAGCAGAACGATTTAGGCAATTTTGAAAGAGGGTCACTCTAGGAACATTCCTGTGAAATTCGTTTCAAATGGGACCAATTTCCTAGGAGGAGATGTCATTAAAAGGTTTGCCTACTTTTAGCTCTGGCGGCCATTTTGTTTAACGGAGCAGAACGATTTAGGCAATTTTAAAAGAGGGTCATTCAAGGAACATTCCTGTGGCATTATTTTCAAATCGGACCATTTGCCTAGGAGGAGATGTCGTTTAAAGGTTTATCTATTTGTAGCTCTGGCGGCCATTTTGTTTAACGGAGCGGAACGATTTAAGCAATTTTAAAAGAGGGTCACTCAAGGAACATTCCTGTGAAATTATTTTCAAATCGGGCCATTTGCCTAGGAGGAGATGTCATTTAAATGTTTTTCTATTTTTAGCTCTAGTGGCCATTTTGTTTAACAGAGCGGAATGATTTAGGCAATTTTGAAAGAGGAACATTCCTGTTAAATTATTACAAAATCCATTCACTGGTTTAGGAGGAGATGTCGTTTGAAGAAAAAGTTTACGCACGGACGCACGCACGGCAAGTTTCAAACTCAAGGAAACAGAATATTTTAAAGCGACATCTCTCAACAATGTTCATGCAAACGTCAAGAAGCAATGTTCACGTGCTAAGCAAGAATGTGTCTGAAATTCGGTATGGGGCGATCTGTTCAAAATTTGAGTTTGTGTCAGAAACATGTCAGTCCTTCGGTCATACGTTATTTTGTGCTTCGAAGTAACTTCATATGGTGTTACACGGCTTTAGAAGTAGTTGAGGTCGCTCAAGCTGTCGCTTTGCTTGAAAATGGGTACACCCAAAGGATCGTTGCTGAACGCAATATATGAGAAGTGTTGTTGCCAGGCTATGGTGACGCTACCAGGAGACGGGCGAGTTTACTAGAGAAGGGCAGGGCCGAAACCGCATGACGTCACAAAGGGAAGATCAATATCTTTGAAATCTAGCACTAGGAAATCAGCAGTACACGGCCAGAAGGCTGCAAATCGATTTCCAGCATGCAATTGGTCAAAGGATAGCCGATCAAACAATACGTAACAGGTTAAATGAAGATGATCTGAGGGCCAGACGTTCGGCAAGAGAGTCTATTCTCACCAGGCAACATCGTGCACGGCGATATGAGTTTGGCCAAGAACATCAGAACTGGCGATTGCAAGACTGGCGTACAGTTCTGTTCACGGATGGAAGCAGATTTCACCTGAGTGCATGTGATTGACGTGTTCGAATCTGGAGACGACCCGGAAAACGATTTAACATTGTGGAAACAGACAGATATGGTCAGTGATAGTATCGGGTGGAATTTCATATGAAGGCCGAACGGACTTGATCCTGATAAACGGAGGTACATTGACTGCATTACGGTATCGAGATGAAATTCTAGATCCTATTGTGAGGCATTTCCCTTGGACAATCGGTGACAATTTCATTCTGATGCAGGATAATGCGCGCATAAGAGATTTAAGTCCAACATTGGAAACACCAATAGCGGAAAGCCAAAAGGAGGGTCACTTTCCCACAAATTGGCTATCCAAAACAAAAAATATAAGCGATACACACACTCAAAGACAAACCATAACAAAAGTAAACCGCGACAGAACAACCGCCTTGGAACGGTCAGTGAAATGAATTCCACTGGGGGCTTAAATCAGTTTTACGCGGCCGCAATCCACGCCATTACTTCCGTCGCGATTTAGGCAAATAATTTGTTCAATCCGCATGAATGCCTCCAACCTCATTAGTGCAACATGTCCGAGAACACAAAAATCAAACAACCACAGAAATGAAACAACTGTGAGGACTCGACAGCAAGAAACCATTGAAATGCTGGAGCAAAAGAAAACCAACAGTTAGACTCCGATTGGCCCGACCATAGACAGCGCATCAGGCACCAACCATCATTACATAAAATTAAATTCTCTCTAATTCCGCTGGAGTCGTAATAGAATCGGAGGCCTGACCCCACCGGCGTGCAATTAAAGCGGGAAACAAAGGTGTCAACTGTGGTGGGGTTAACTACCATGCAGGCAGTCTGTCGTGTAACATTTATGTTAAATCCAATCTTTTTTATATGTTAAATCCAATATTTTTTACATCTGCGAATGATTTAATGAAATTGGGTGCTGAAGTCATTGCAATTATATATTTTTCTGAATTTATATACAAGGTGACCATAAAATTCGGGTTCCGGTAGGCCTTGTTGCATAAGAGATTTAAGTCCAACATTTGTTCAGTCCGCATGAATGCCTCCTACCTCATTAGTGCAACATCTCCGAGAACACAAAAATCAAACAACCACAGAAATGAAACAACTGTGAGGACTCGACAGCAAGAAACCACTGAAATGCTGGAGCAAAAGAAAACCAACAGTTAGACTCCGATTGGCCCGACCATAGACAGCGCATCAGGCACCAACCATCATTACATAAAATTAAATTCTCTCTAATTCTCAGTAAGCCTTTACGCTGGAGTCGTAATAGAATCGGAGGCCTTACCCCACCGGCGTGCAATTAAAGCGGGAAACAAAGGTGTCAACCGTGGTGGGTTTAACTACCATGCAGGCAGTCTGTCGTGTAACATTTATGTTAAATCCAATCTTTTTTATATGTTAAATCCAATATTTTTTACATCTGCGAATGATTTAATGAAATTGGGTGCTGAAGTCATTGCAATTATATATTTTTCTGAATTTATATACAAGGTGACCATACAATTCGGGTTCCGGTAGGCCTTGTTGCATAAGAGATTTAAGTCCAACATTGAATTATGAAATTAAATCGGAATGACGGCTATAAAATTGTGAAAATCCTTTTCGTAGTTTATGATATCGATAACCCTGACGTAAACAATTTATTTCGGGTGTTGAAGTTACATGACTAGACACTGTTGCAAATCGAATAAATTGTGAAATATAAACGCCATAGTATGCCGCACGAGGAACAGCAGCATCCAGGAAAGGAAAATATACAATCTCAAAAACCATCGCGTTTACCATAAAGTGTGCACGAAACAAACCAATCTACAATAGATAGATGTAAATACAAAAACGGGGCCTCGGTATCAGAAGAATTTGCTTTATTTAACTGAAGTTCTGGGGGCAAATCTGACTGATCAAACCATCGAAATAGGTATTGTCAATATTTAATAAATCATCCAAATATCTAGAAGACGAGCTAAAGGCTTCAATGATTTCAGATTGGTTTTCAACGGAAAGGGACACCATGAAAAGTAGAAGTAAAACAAAGATCAGGAATTGATACAATTAACTTACTCCACCCATAAAAGACACCAAAGGGAAAGAAATACAAACATTAAGCGACCAGACCATAATGGAAACCTAAACAAAGGAAGGCCATAAGGACAGTTACTTTCCCACAAAATGGCCATATGGCCATCCAAAACCAAAAGACACAAGTGATACACACAGTAAGAAACAAACAACAACATAAATAAATCGCCACAGAAGAGCCGCCTTGGAACGGTCAGTGGAAGATTTCCACTGGGGGGCTTAAATCGATTTTACGTGGCCACAATCCTCGCCCTAACTTCCGTCGCGATTTAGACAAATAATTTGTTCAGTCCGCATGAAGGCCTCCTAACTCATCAGTGCAACATCTCCGTGAACACAAAAATCAAAGAACCACAGAGGTGAGACAACGGTGAGGACTCGACAGCAAGAAACTACTGAAATGCTGGAGCAAAAGAAAACCAACAGTTAGACAACGATGAGCCCGACCAGAGACAGAGCATCAGGCACCAACCAACATTATCTCTCTAATTTTCAATAAGCCTTTACGTTGGAGCCGTCATAGAATCTGAGGCCTGACCCACCGGCGTGCAATTAAAGAGGGTAGCAAAGTAGAAGTAAAACAAAGATCAGGAATTGATACAATTAACTTACTCCATCCATAAAAGACACCAAAGGGAAAGAAATACAAACATTAAGCGACCAGACCATAATGGAAACCTAAGCAAAGTTGCCAACCGTGATTGGGTTAACTACCATGCATGCAGTCTGTCGTATAATATCCATGATATACCCAATCTTTTTATATCGAAGAATGATTTTACGAAATTGGGTGCTGAAGTCATTGCGGTTATATATTTTTCTGAATTTATAAACTAAGTCACCATAAAATTCGGGTTCCGATAGACCTTGTTGCAGAAGAGATTTAAGTCCAATATTGAATTTTGAAATTAAATCAGAATGGCGTCTATAAAATTTTGAAAAGGCTTTGCGTAGTTTATGGTACCGATAACCCTGATTAAGAAGTTTAGCCGTTAATAATTTATTACGAGTGTTGAAGTCAGTTACATGACTACACACTCTAGCAAATCGAATTAATTGCAAAATATAAACGCCAAAGGATGGCGCACGAGGAACATCACCATCCAAAAAAGGAAAATTTACAATCTCAAAATCAAAGTCATCGCGTTTATCATAATTTTGCACGAAACAAACCCATCTGCAATAGATAGATGTAAATCCAAAAACGGGGCCTCTGTATCAGAAGAATTTGCTTTATTTAACTGAAGTTCTGGGGGGTAAATCTGACTGATCAAACCATCGAAATAGGTATTATCAATATTTAATAAATCATCTAAATATCTAGAAGTGGAGCAAAAAGTTTGCTCAAATGGTGACCTTGGTCACCCTTAACCTGTTTTACACCACGTTCAACTTTGATAACTTAGACCATTGAGTTGAAAAAAAAAGCAACCAGTGAAATTTTCTTATTCTGTCGAAGCCGGCGGCATCAGAATTGATATTCCTCTCAAGTTTGTTCAAATGGTGACCTTTGGATGACCTTGACCTACTTTATGCCAAGGCATTATTTGGTCACTTGGGCATTTCTAATGAAAAACAACAACAACAAAACAATGGATTTTTTTTTCTGATTCTCACATATAAGCTTCTGACTTACCATCAGATCCTGAATTATATTGTTTGTAAGTATTTTCATTCCAAATTATTGTTGGCCCCCGCCATCAGGGCTTTAAGAAATAAATGGGCTGAATGATGCTTCCACGCAGAGCTGAATCCGGCCGCACACGAGTACTTGTTATCCGCTTAGAGCATTAAGCCTGCCCAGGCAAAGCGGTGCGAGCCGGGCCGCCCATGCTTATAAACCCTATTGGTTTCATTGGGTGACAGGGCTTGAGATGCCATTTCATCTCAATGTCGGGTAAAAGTCCCACAGATTTGGAAGCAACCTCTCCAAAATGACCTACATAGTGTTGACGGGGACGTTAAACAACAAATCAAACAAAACAAACAAAGTAGAAGTAAATCAAAGATCAGGATTCGGTACAATTAACTTACTCCACCCATCAAAGACACAAAAGAGAAAGAAACCTAAAATTATTGTTTAAAATAAATAAAATATTGTTTAAACCAACATATTGCATCATCTCTGACTTTCACCTCTTTACCAGGTCAGGTTAAACTTAGCGATCGCAACATTGTTTCAGGATCTTTAAAATCTACAGTCCTCCGGCAATGAAACCTCGGAGAAATGTGTATTCATACCAGAAGGTGATTATGAAACTATGATGGAGGATGCGTTAATATTTGCAAGGGAAAATGTTTTAATTGTCCCTCAGATGCTCGATCTATTAAGGAGAACTTTAATCTGGTAACTTCTTGCATTCAAGATTCAGCTGATATCCCCACAAAAACTAGTAGGACGGTTTCCTCGTTTCCTTGAGTCACTCCAGATATAAGAAGGAAGATCCGCAGACAGAACAAAAATCATGCTTAGACAGGTAGGTGTAAACTTAGATCGAAATTTGAAACTTTAAGAAGGGAAATTAAGACAAACATTAAACAACAGCATGATTTATATGCGAATAATTTGGTGCGTGGTGTGAAGGCTGTAGTGTCTTGTGGGTTCGTATAATTGGTACTTGTTGGCGTGAGAAATCTTTTTTATGTCTATTGTCTTGGACTTGGAGTTATGTCAGCTTAGAACTTAGATGCTTAATAAAAATGAACATTAAAAAATCGATTGTTATTAATGGTTAAATCCGTAATATAGAGACACTTCAACATGGCGATGAAGAAAATCTAAATAGATAAATTGAATTTGTTACTAGATAATAAATTTGAAGAGATAACATTTATTAGCTTCTCAGAAGGCCACCATCGCCAGCCAGAATAGAATTAAATTCAGTGGATAAGTCCGATCCCCATAGTGATCCGTCACATTTAGCACAGTCATGGAAACGTTGGCTGAGGAGTTTCGAGCTTTTTACCACTGGCGAAGGAGTGACGGACAATACACAGAAAAGTGTATTGTTGCTGCACTGTGTTGGAGCAGCTGTTTAGGACATTTATTACACACTGACAGAGGAAGCCAGTGATAATGCCTATGGCGTAACATGAAAAACATTGAAAAAAAAAAAAACATTTTGAACAGAAAATTACTATTTCTTATGAAAACTATGCCTTTCGAGGAAATGAAACTGTTGATGAATTTATTACCCGGTTAAGACAGAAAGCAGTTCTTTGCGAATTTGATAATGATGACCAACAGACCAGAGACCAAGTCATTGAAAAATGCAAAAGTCACAAGCTTCGGGTAAAACTACTGGAAAAAGGACATGATTTGACTTTGGACAATTTACGTTTAATCGCATCAGCAGTGCAAAGAGTACATGAACAAGCACGACAAATGGAAGATCAGTCCCCTAAAATAGAATCTGTGCAAAGTGTGACGAACAGAGCAACCAGGCCAAAGTCCGCTGTCGGGTTTTAGTCGAAACCGAAAGGTAAAACTGGCTGTTTTCGCTGTGGCAAGTTGGGCCATTTTGCAAAAGAGCCCTTATGTCCGGCAAGGGATAAAGTATGTCATAAATGTGGGTTTAAGGGACATTTTATGAAATTTTGTATTACTGAACAGAAGGAAGAGAACAAAGGAAAGAATGGTTCGGGCTCAAACATTAGATTGGTTGAGGAAGAGGAAAGTTCAAATGATGAATATCCATTCATCAAAGGCAATTCAGATAAGTTTGATTTGTACCTGGACGGTCAGTGTGTTCCTGCAATTATAGATAATGGTGCAGCTGTAAATGTGATTGACAGAAATAACTGATAAATTTTGAAATCTAATCACATAAAATGCAAATCAAGCAAAAAAGCTGTACACTTATAGCAGTGATAATTGGGAAATTCACTACAAATGTTTCATTAAAGGGACCGCACCGAGAAACTGAGGGTGATTCTTGTGTGATCAGTGGTGAAGGCCCAGCATTGTTAGGAAGGGAGACTGCAATATAATTGTGAGTATTGAAGCTTGAGGTGAACTCAGTATTAGAACAGAAGTATGAGAGAAATGTTTCAAAGGGATGGGAAAACTGACAGATTAAGAATTGAAGATTCACATGGAAACTGAGGTACAGCGAATGTATAGAATTCCATTCAGCTTACAGGATAAAGGTATCTAAAAAGTTGGAAAAGCTAGAATCACAAAAGTAAATAAACCTTTTCCATGGGTCAGTCCCGTCTCTGTAATACAAAAACCTAACGGAGACATTAGATTGTGTGTTGATATGAGACAAGCAAACAGGGCTATTGTCAGTGAGCATCACCCGATGCCTACGGTAGACGAAATACTGTATAAAATGAATGGAAACTAAAATGTTGAGTGAAATAGATCCCCGTCTTGGGTATCATAAAATCTTGTTGGAAGAAAATTCGCGATATATCACAACATTCATGACCCATAACGGACCATATCGGTACTAAATATTAATGTTTGGAATATTTGTTTGTTTGATTTGAGGTTTAACGTCCCCGTCAACACTGTAAATATCATTTTGGAGACGTTGCTTCCAATTTTGTGGGACTTTTACCCGACACTGAGATGAAATGACATCTCAAGCCCTGTCGCCCAATGAAACCAATAGGGTTTATTAGCATGGACGGTTCGCCTCGCATTGTGGTTCCTGGACAGGTTTAGATCCTCTAAGCTGTTTACCAGTACTAGTGTGCGGGCCGGATTCAGCTCTGCGTGGAAGCACCATGCAGCCCATATATTTCTTCAAGCCCCTATGGGCGGGGGCCGTATGTTTGGAATAAATATGGCCGCACAGAAATATCAGCAAGTAGTTTCACAAGTGTTTCACGACTGCGAAGGTGTTCAGAACATTTCAGATGACATAGTTGTTCATGTTAATAATACTCGACCTTATTTATAGAGGGTAACATATTTAGTACTAGTACTAATCTTCCATGTAGCCCTCTTTTCCTGGGAAGGAACCAGTACTAAACAATATGGATGGAGTTTCTTGCTCAAGGAAACAACACGTGCCGCTCGAACCTGCTACCTCTCGATCTCAAAGCCGATGCTTTACCACTGCACCACAGCTCTCCACTAAAAACGACAGAAGGCTCGAAAAGACTTCAGCACCCAATTTCGTAAAATCATTCTTCGATATAAAAAGATTGGGTACAACATGGATATTATACGACAGACTGCATGCATGGTAGTTAACCCAATCACGGTTGGCAACTTTGCTTCCCTCTTTAATTGCACGCCGGTGGGTCAGGCCTCAGATTCTATGACGGCTCCAACGTAAAGGCTTATTGAAAATTAAAGAGATAATGTTGGTTGGTGCCTGATGCTCTGTCTCTGGTCGGGCTCATCGGAGTCTAACTGTTGGTTTTCTTTTGCTCCAGCATTTCAGTGGTTTCTTGCTGTCGAGTCCTCACCGTTGTCTCACCTCTGTGGTTCTTTGATTTCTGTGTTCACGGAGATGTTGCACTGATGAGTTAGGAGGCCTTCATGCGGACTGAACAAATTATTTGTCTAAATCGCGACGGAAGTAAGGGCGAGGATTGTGGCCACGTAAAATCGATTTAAGCCCCCCAGTGGAAATCTTCCACTGACCGTTCCAAGGCGGCTCTTCTGTGGCGATTTATTTATATTGTTGTTTGTTACTTACTGTGTGTATCACTTGTGTCTTTTAATTTTGGATGGCCATATGGCCATTTTGTGGGAAAGTAACTGTCCATATGGCCTTCCTTTGTTTAGGTTTCCATTATGGTCTGGTCGCTTAATGTTTGTATTTCTTTCCCTTTGGTGTCTTTTATGGATGGAGTAAGTTAATTGTATCAATTCCTGATCTTTGTTTTACTTCTACTTTATGTGTAAGTCCGACCGACAAATATTGGATGACATTATGAATGATCAAGGCTTAGAACAGTGTTAACTTCCCTACTCGTGATAAGTACACTTTGGATTTGATTCATACAATTTTACCAGTACAATTTGAAGATATTCAGTCTCCAGACAAACTAAGTGATCATGATATTGTTTCCGCAGTTTTAAAAATCTTCAAAACACCTATAAAGAAACCTCGTAGAAAGGTGTAATTATATCAAAAGGGTGACTATGAAACTATGAGGAAGGATGCGCTAAAATTTGCAAAGGAGAACTACTTAAATGGTCATTCAGATGCTCGGTCAGCCCAAGAGAACTTTGATTAAATGTCTTCTTTCATTGAAGCTTCGTCCGAAAATCCCAAACTATCAGCTCTGCATCTTCGATTCCTTGGATCACACCAGAGATAAGAAGAAAGATTTAGAGAAGAAATAAGATCCGTGCTACGGCAAAAAGTTGAGAAGTGGTAAACTCCGGGAAAATGTTAAAACTTGAGACCAGAAATTACGAAAAACATAAAAAATCAGGATTTGTGTGTGAATAACTAGGTAGGTGGTGTAAAGGCAAATACCACACACTTCTACAGATATATCAATAGCCAGTAGAAAGACATGCAAGGTATCCCACCCCTTAATAAAAGAGGATGGGGTGGGTTGCTGAATCGAACTCTGAAAGTGCAAGAGAACTAGTTAGTCAATTCAATGATACGTTTAATATGATACGTTCAACGAGGTTCCATTGCCTGGAAGATCGGCCCCTTTCCTGGAAAATATTGTTGTGTCATCGGCGGGAGGGATCAAGTTGCAAGGTAAGAACCCGTCTAAAGTTTTAGGACCTGATGAGCTTCATCGTAGAGTTCTGAAGGAACTAGCAAATCAGTTAGGTTCAGTTTTTTGCACATCTGTTCCAACAATCTCTCGATACGGGTGAAATCCCCAAAGAATGGCTCCTTGCGAACATTTGCCCACTCTTCAAAAATGGAGACATAGCTCTTTCTCGCATTTATCGCCCGGTGTCCCTGGTCTGTGTTCTATGTAAATTGCTTGAACACATAGTCTGCTCAAACATCATGGCTAACTTGGATGAACATAAACTTTTCGCAGATGACTGTTTGAAATCGTGAAATTTCAGAGGCATGTGACTCATTGACACTTCAAAGGGATATAGATAGAGTAGGCTCTTGGGCAAAGATTTCAGCCTGTTAAAGGCAATATTTTGCAGATAACTAGGAAAAAAACAAACAAAACCGAGGCCCGTTACACTTTAGAGGGACATGTCCTCAAAAACGTTGATTCCATTAAATACCTTGGCGTTACCATCACATTTGACTTGAGATGGAATACTCATGATAGCAACATGTGTTCAAGGGCTAATAGAACATTTGACTTCTAGAGAAGAAAGTTTTATCAGTGCCCCCAGGATGTAAAAGCAGCAGCATATCTTGGAATATGGTAGTTGTGTCTGGGACCCGAAATTAAAAGAGTTCAGAATAGGGCAGATAGGTTTGTAATGAGCAATAACTGCTTTGAAACTGGAAGTATGACTGGAATACTGAAAAAATAAGATGGGAATCTCTCAAGAAAAAGAGGGGAGACAGTAGGCTTCAAGTCTGTCTACTTACGATTTTTCCACTCTTTACACTACACTTCCTCATAATCTTATAAAAGAAAAGCTTAATGATTTAATTGAATGGGCTTTTCACAGAGAAGATTCTCTCTATCTTGCATGTAATGTCAGAAATGCATTTTTCACTTCTAAAGAGCATAAGAATTATACACTTTGGTCCTGTCAGAAAGTGTGTGATGCCCTCACCTTTCTACTTGACAATATTTATATTAGATTCGGTACTAAGTTATTTAGACAAATTGTGGGTATTCCAATGGGTACGAATTGCGAACCGCTTGTGGCTGGTCTGTTCTTGTATTGTTATGAAAGAGACTTCATGTTGTCGCTTTCCATTGATAACCAATCTGAAATTATTGAAGCTTTTAGCTCCACTTCTAGATATTTAGATGATTTATTAAATATTGATAAGTAGAAGTAAAACAAAGATCAGGAATTGATACAATTAACTTACTCCATCCATAAAAGACACCAAAGGGAAAGAAATACAAACATTAAGCGACCAGACCATAATGGAAACCTAAACAAAGGAAGGCCATATGGACAGTTACTTTCCCACAAAATGGCCATATGGCCATCCAAAATTATAAGACACAAGTGATACACACAGTAAGTAACAAACAACAACATAAATATATAATACCTATTTCGATGGTTTGATCAGTCAGATTTACCCCCCAGAACTTCAATTAAATAAAGCAAATTCTTCTGATACCGAGGCCCCATTTTGGGATTTACATCTATCTATTGTATATGGATTTGTTTCGTGCAAAATTTATGATAAACGCGATGACTTTGATTTTGAGATTGTAAATTTTCCTTTTTTGGATGGTGATGTTCCTCGTGCGCCATCCTATGGCGTTTATATTTCGCAATTAATTCGATTTGCTAGAGTGTGTAGTCATGTAACTGACTTCAACACTCGTAATAAATTATTAACTGCTAAACTCCTTAATCAGGGTTATCGGTACCATAAACTACGCAAAGCATTTTCAAAATTTTATAGACGCCATTCTGATTTAATTTCAAAATTCAATATTGGACTTAAATCTCTTCTGCAACAAGGTCTATCGGAACCCGAATTTTATGGTGACTTAGTATATAAATTCAGAAAAATATATAACCGCAATGACTTCAGCACCCAATTTCGTGAAATCATTCTTCGATATAAAAAGATTGGGTATATCATGGATGTTATACGACAGACTGCATGCATGGTAGTTAACCCAATCACGGTTGGCAACTTTGCTTCCCTCTTTAATTGCACGCCGGTGGGTCAGGCCTCAGATTCTATGACGGCTCCAACGTAAAGGCTTATTGAGAATTAGAGAGATCTAATTCTTGGTAATGTTGGTTGGTGCCTGATGCTCTGTCTCTGGTCGGGCCCATCGAAGTCTAACTGTTGGTTTTCTTTTGCTCCAGCATTTCAGTGGTTTCTTGCTGTCGAGTCCTCACCGTTGTCTCACCTCTGTGGTTCTTTTTTTGTGTTCACGGAGATGTTGCACTGATGAGTTAGGAGGCCTTCATGCGGACTGAACAAAGTATTTGTCTAAATCGCGACGGAAGTAAGGTCGAGGATTGTGGCCACGTAAAATCGATTTAAGCCCCCCAGTGGAAATCTTTCCACTGACCGTTCCAAGGCGGTTCTTCTGTGGCGATTTATTTATGTTGTTGTTTGTTACTTACTGTGTGTATCACTTGTGTCTTTTAATTTTGGATGGCCATATGGCCATTTTGTGGGAAAGTAACTGTCCTTATGGCCTTCCTTTGTTTAGGTTTCCATTATGGTCTGGTCGCTTAATGTTTGTATTTCTTTCCCTTTGGTGTCTTTGGTGGGTGGAGTAAGTTAACTGTATCGATTCCTGATCTTTGTTTTACTTCTACTTTTTATACTATTGTACAAAGGTCTAAAGGGTGTTGTCAGCATCCAACATATGACATTATTCTCCCAGTTAGGAGCTGTAGAAATCCTAACTCTTTGGCATTTCAGATCCCCGCTGCAAGAACTGATATTTACAAAGGTCCGTCTTCCCCCAGACCATTAGCGATTGGTATGCCCTTTCAGATTCGGTAATTTGATCCGCTGCAGATACAAAGGATACAGTAGCTTAGCATACTTCTTTGGCGAGAGCTAGGGACTAACTTCCTGGTGAATGAATGACATTTGACGTGGCACCAGTAAAAATACTGATTCGCACTAAGAGGTATTCGTTTTAGCGAAAATGTGCTAAACAATATTGTAAATACATATGTAGAGGCAGTTCGATCATCTACCATACCATGGTACCGGAAGTCAAAGTGTGCACGTTCTTCCCATGATTTCCGTGTTCTTTCATCGGTGTGATCGAACGCCATCTGGTAGATGTTTGGTTGACTGGTACACAGACCATCTATTTCTTAAATAGAAGTCTGTGTAGCAGTCTAGACATTATTATTTATTTTATTTGATACTAATTTTATTAATTTCTAACCACCCGAAGTGGCGATATTAAGAATAACGCACACCTACCACCCCCATTTTCCGGACAATTCCCGGCCATTTCCCGGACATTAGTGTTCGCCCTTTCGCCGCCATCTGTGTTACGTATTGTGTGACGTATCTACCAGAGAAACCCACGCTTTTGTTTGGTTCGACCAGAATGACGTCACGACTTTCCCGCCATGCTACCAGACCTCTACCAGGCGGCCCCCGCCCATCGGGGCTTGAAGAAATATATGGGCTGCATGATGCTTCCACGCAGAGCTGAATCCGACCCACACACGAGTGCTGTTTAACCGCTTAGAGGATCTAAGCCTGTCCAAGCAAAGCGGTATGAGTGTCGGACGGTCCATGTTTATAAACCCTATTGGTTTCATTGGGCGACAGGGCTTGAGATGTCATTTCATCTCAATGTCGGGTAAAAGTCCCACAAAATTGGAAGCAACGTCTCCAAAATGACCTTTACAGTGTTGACGGGGACGTACAACCTCAAATCAAACAAACAAACAAAACTGAGTTCGATCACACTTTGGTTAACCACTGGTTAACCACGGTACCTGATCGAACTACTTCGTAGTAGTTTTAAGGGCTCATCTCATCTGGTGATTTGTTTCTTATTTGCTAAATTTAGCGACCCATCTAACTGAGTAAATGGCCAAAATGACCGACACAGTTTGAGAAGATAGCTTGCTAGCAAAATAGCAAATACTGTTGAAAAGACCCGGTTCCTTTTTTGGTGAGTCATTGGGGCGAAACATAGACATAGACAAAGACATAGAATATTTATTTTCTGTCGAATACGATAAACATATAACATAAGCTCAGTAGGGATTGACAAACAGTTGTAAAGCAACAAAAACAAACATATCACAGTGCATGCAATAAAAGGTTAAACATAAATTACACAAGTTAAAATTATTCACAATGAGTACATATCACAGTTGAAATAGCTATAGACTACACTATTATTAACAAAACTGGGGTATATATGTCTAATCTCAACAGGAGCCTGAGCTTAATAAGAAATGTAAAAAGAGTCTGAGCTTAATTAGAAATATGGAAGAGGAAATTTTAGACCATTTTGTGAGAAAAATAAAAGATAAAAATTTAAAAAATTAAATTAAAAAAAAATATTAGAGAGAATTGTAACTAAAGATGACAAAGGTGTCAAGATATAGCTGATTGGTTTTTAGTATGGCTATTTAGTCTGTGCTGTTCTTGATTATAAGACCTCCTAAGCACAAGACTTTGTGATCAAGACGAAAAAGCAGGCAAGAGCGTATGCCATATTACCAGTGCAGGCATTACATGAAAGCCTGAGAGAGGGGCCACATCAAACCAGCATCGCTAGGAGATGTGACCCCTCCTCCAGAGAGTCATGTTGGTCTCTTACCCCAACAAAATGTATGAGCACAAAAGGCTACAAATAAGTTACAAACATGGGACTGCAGCTGAAGTTTAATAATTTATGTACGAGTCTGCAGCAGCTATAATCTTAATCGAAAAAGATTAAGGCAACTTACACGAAAGCGAAAAATAATAAGAATAATAGCTGCCACAGCCACGATACTAGACAGGATGCACCTGGAAACTGGAAAAATATAAACAAACTCAGCAAAGATGAACATGTGAACATTAACCTGAACAAAGAGGGCATCCACATTCGAGGCTGCTCCAGGAATTGAGCATTCTACGAAACCGAGGGTAGAATTCTGCTAGCCTCAGATCATTAGAAAGGCAATTCCAGACGCGTGGCGCCTCGGATCTTAAAGACATCAGTCCATATTTTGTAGTACAGTCGAACCTGTGCTTACGGTCACCTCCGAATAACGGTCCCCTTATTACAACGGTCATTTTCAACCCTCCCATCGAAATTCCCTAATAAATTAACTAGGAATAGCGGTCCACTGTGCACTACGGTCAACGGTCACGTTATTCAGGCCCAAACTGAGTTGCAGTCCTTGAATAACGGTCTATAATTGAATCCATCACGCTCATGATTTCAGCTTTGAGGTAATTATCGCCATTGATTGGCATATAATTGGCCTGCTTGATTGGTGTTGCAGGCCTTAATCCTGGCGATCTGGTCAAACATGTTACGGTTTGTGAGTGAGTTGAATTGAATAAATCCATTGCATTCTGTTTTACACAAGAACTGAAGATAGTTTATTAGAAAAGTGAAGAAAAATTGACTAAATATTTTTTTTTTTTTTAATTGGCGGACAATCCTAAAGACGGTAAAACTAGCCCAGTAAGTAAATCACAATAATTGCGGCACTGTCAATTCAGGGACAAACCATCTGTGTATTTATTACGGTTCAAGTATGACACTATTGTTAATCCCTGTCATATAATTGCCACCCTGCGGTGCGTGTCGATAAGGTGTGAAAATATGGTCAAGTCATGTCTCTAATTTGCGTTTATCCTCCAGTCATAAAATTTAATCCAAGATCAATGTGAAAATGATTTAATCCTCCTAAGACAATTAGCTACATCTAACGGTATATGTTTGCATAATAAAAACGGACTACTCTACGATCTCATGAATGGTTATGTTTTGGCGCCAAATAGCAGACGCTCGGAGGGAAAAGTCGAACGCTGTTGTTGGTTATTGACACGGAGGGATAATTCGGGAGCTATACAGCGCTGTTTTCTTTCCACCTCTAATCACAACCGTTTAGCTATCGAGAAAATATTTTTACATTTTTTATGAAAGATTTAAACATGTGTGGGGTTGCTGGCGTCGGATGACGCAACAAATAAATTAAATGGAAAACAATATGCTTCTTCATCCAGTGACAGCTTGCTATTTAATCAATAAATGTAAGAATTTTTGGACACTGTCGGCCTGCTGGTAATTGTCAAACCTCCGAATAAAGGTCACCTGTGAATAACTGCCAAAAATGTCCTGTCCCATAGATGGCCTTTGTTCACAGGTTTGACTGTATTTACTCTAGGGATAGCTGCTGTCTTGTCGCTCCTGAAATCGTAGTTTCATGATTTTAAGCTAATTAGATCCCTAATAAAGTCGAGTGACATTTCATTTGCAATTTTAAAAACTTCGCAGGCCATTTGTTTGAGCCTGCGTACATGCAGAGGTTTGGTATTTGTGGAAGTGAGAAGGTCCCTGCGTGAGGATGAATAATCACCATTGATTAATCACTCAGGGCCCTCACTTAGATAATAATCACTCAGGGCCCTCTCTTAGATTTTCTCAAGTTTGTGCTGGTTGCACTACAGAAATGCCAATCCAATGGGCAATAACTGAAATTTCTTAGCTATAAATGAATTATAAATGACAAGTTTTCCTTGCTTTGATAGGAAATTGCCTATGCGTTTTAAGAGGCCTTTTTACATATTTCAGAAACATGCTCATCAAATTTGAGCATGTAATCGATATTAACACCCAGCAGGGTCACACTGTCATCATATTTGATACTCGCCTGGCCAATCTGGAAAGCATCAATACGATCATGAGTTATCTTACCAATACATATTGCCTGGAATTTGTCGGATTGGCTTTCATAAAATTGTTAAAAATCAAACCAGGTTAAAAGATTTTGCCTTTCTTGTTCTAAAACTGATTTCATAGTCACAGGGTCTTTATGGATATAGGACAAAGTATTGTCATCTGCATAATTGTATAAAATAAAGTGAATAATAAAGTAAAATCAATACTATCGGCTTTATTGGAAGTGTGGTGTTATATGGAAGTGTGGTGTAATATGGAAGTGTGGTGTAATATTGTGTAAAGTTTTGGTGATGAAAGTGTGGTGTAATAATATCGTGTAAAACATTGTTGAAAATCTTTTTGAATATCTAAATATCCAATAGTAGAAGAGACTACTATAAAATATAGTAGAATAAGTCCTTTAAGAATACTTAAATAATGTAGAAAGTGACTACTATAGTGATTTAGAATACTAGAGTGAAAAAGGATATGTTAACAAGATTGCAGTGTACCATATGAATCTTATCACATAGCGTGGTAGTGATTAAACATATCTTGCATTTCCCGTTACTAATAATTCCGTAGGAAGAGTCTACTGTAATGATATCCCCTCCTTCCCCATCTTCAACAAATGTAAGAACTAAAACCCACTTGATGGAAGTAGAATAGTGAAATAAGATGGTATATCTATCGGTATCACGAAAAATAGAGGAGAAAAAGACTACAGGCCAATTAATATATTAATCAGTAGAAATAAACAATAGTGCTTTAATGCAAAGTAGATGAAGACTACATTATATAATAAGCATCCTAACTAGAACAGTATTCAGTAGAAATAGACTACAGTGCCAATATCCCTCCCCCCTCAATCCAATAATATAAATTAAAAGAAAAAGAATGTGTTAGGCCTATATTAGGAAAAAAGAAAAAAGGCAGCTCATTATCCAAATCAGCAGCAGGAAGAGAATAGCACAAATCTATTATATCATTACTTGAGTAGGAAGAGAATACAGTATCAGGCTACTATGAATTGTGTGTGAGGGCTTGCCTCGCCACAAACTTTAGTACCTTAGAAAATAAAACTAATGTTCAGCTTTGTGCATCAGCTATCAAAAATGGCAGACAAACAGGAAAATAAAAGGCCAAGACCTGCCTCGGACTCGAACACATCAGGCTACATCTGTTATAATTGTGAACAGCCAGTGGACAGAATTGTAACATGTTCAGGTTGTAAGCAAACCTACTGTCTTAGATGTGGTAAAATTACGGATACCTTATATGGTTGTATATCTTCTGGTGACATGATAAACTTCCACTGGACATGTAAAGGCTGTACATCTATATTCCCTTCGTTAGAAAACATATCTACTACACTGGAAGAATTCAAATGCAGGTATGAACTCAGAATGACTACACTTGAAGAAAAGGTAGAAACTATAGAAATAAAAACAAAGCAGGAAGTAGCTTCACAGGTTACGAATATGAAAGCCGATATCATTAATTCTCTCAAAACTGATATTCACTCCGTGGTTGATAAAAGAAATAAAGAGCTTGAAGATAGAAAGAGACGTGAATTAAATCTCACCATATTCAACTTGAAAGAACATAATAACACAAATGGCATGGACAAAAAAAGAGAAGATGAATCCGACGTGCAAAATATTAGTGGAAGTTTGGGACTTGAGACCTTAAGTATTGTTACCTCCTACAGATTAGGAAAAAGGGAAGAATCAAAGATTAGACCACTAAGAATTGTCCTAGATTCCAAAGCGCAGAGAAAGTTCCTTCTCGACAACGCAAGATATATTGTTACAAAAACCCCTGAGATATATCAGAGAGTGATCATTGGTAAAGACTTAACTGATGCTCTGTCTCTGGTCGGGCTCATCGGAGTCTAACTGTTGGTTTTCTTTTGCTCCGGCATTTCAGTGGTTTCTTGCTGTCGAGTCCTCACCGTTGTCTCACCTCTGTGGTTCTTTGATTTTTGTGTTCACGGGGATGTTGCGCTGGTGAGTTAGGAGGCCTTCATGCGGACTGAACAGATTATTTGTTTAAATCGCGACGGAAGTAAGGGCGAGGATTGTGGCCGCGTAGGGTCGATTTGAGCCCCCCAGTGGAAATCTTCCACTGGCCGTTCCAAGGCGGCTCTTCTGTGGCGATTTATTTATGTTGTTGTTTGTTACTTACTGTGTGTATCACTTGTGTCCTTTAATTTTGGATGGCCATATGGCCATTTTGTTGGAAAGTAACTGTCCTTGTGGCCGTCCTTTGTTTGGGTTTCCGTTGTGGTCTGGTCGCTTAATGTTTGTATTTCTTTCCCTTTGGTGTCTTTTATGGGTGGAGTGGGTTGATTGTATCAATTCCTGATCTTTGTTTTACTTCTACTTAACACCAGAACAAAGGCAAGAAAGAAGAGAGAAATATAAAGGCAAGAAACTGCACCAACCTGCTTCCCCGATGGATGCAAGGTCAATTACCCCATCCACCAAACAGTTCATGCTGCGTGACCCAATACCAGTGCCAGTACCGGCAGCTATGGCAGGGGGTGGAACTGCACCAAAGTAGAAGTAAAACAAAGATCAGGAATTGATACAATTAACTTACTCCATCCATAAAAGACACCAAAGGGAAAGAAATACAAACATTAAGCGACCAGACCATAATGGAAACCTAAACAAAGGAAGGCCATATGGACAGTTACTTTCCCACAAAATGGCCATATGGCCATCCAAAATTAAAAGACACAAGTGATACACACAGCAAGTAACAAACAACATAAATAAATCGCCACAGAAGAGCCGCCTTGGAACGGTCAGTGGAAGATTTCCACTGGGGGGCTTAAATCGATTTTACGTGGCCACAATCCTCGCCCTTACTTCCGTCGCGATTTAGACAAAAAGTTTGTTCAGTCCGCATGAAGGCCTCCTAACTCATCAGTGCAACATCTCCGTGAACACAGAAATCAAAGAACCACAGAGGTGAGACAACGGTGAGGACTCGACAGCAAGAAACCACTGAAATGCTGGAGCAAAAGAAAACCAACAGTTAGACTCCGATGAGCCCGACCAGAGACAGAGCATCAGGCACCAACCAACATTATCTCTTTAATTTTCAATAAGCCTTTACGTTGGAGCCGTCATAGAATCTGAGGCCTGACCCACCCGCGTGCAATTAAAGAGGGAAGCAAAGTTGCCAACCGTGATTGGGTTAACTACCATGCATGCAGTCTGTCGTATAATATCCATGTTGTACCCAATCTTTTTATATCGAAGAATGATTTTACGAAATTGGGTGCTGAAGTCATTGCGGTTATATATTTTTCTGAATTTATATACTAAGTCACCATAAAATTCGGGTTCCGATAGACCTTGTTGCAGAAGAGATTTAAGTCCAATATTGAATTTTGAAATTAAATCAGAATGGCGTCTATAAAATTTTGAAAAGGCTTTGCGTAGTTTATGGTACCGATAACCCTGATTAAGGAGTTTAGCCGTTAATAATTTATTACGAGTGTTGAAGTCAGTTACATGACTACACACTCTAGCAAATCGAATTAATTGCGAAATATAAACGCCATAGGATGGCGCACGAGGAACATCACCATCCAAAAAAGGAAAATTTACAATCTCAAAATCAAAGTCATCGCGTTTATCATAAATTTTGCACGAAACAAATCCATCTACAATAGATAGATGTAAATCCAAAAACGGGGCCTCGGTATCAGAAGAATTTGCTTTATTTAACTGAAGTTCTAGGGGGTAAATCTGACTGATCAAACCATCAAAATAGGTATTATCAATATTTAATAAATCATCTAAATACCAAGCCCCATTCGGAGAGAGAAATCAATTACACACCCTCATCTCAATGTCATGAATGACTCCAACATAGAGTCACAAATGGGAGTTTATGACCAGACCACAATCGCAGATAGTAATTCCACAGATGAGACCTTCCTAGGTGGCATATCGCAAATAGGAGCTGTTGGCCCAAGTTCAACATCTTCTGGATCTTCCCAATAAGATTATAGTTTTAATAGTGTATATACGGAATCTTTTAATGTAAATAACTCTTTTTTAAAGTCACTAAAAGTACTGTATACAAATGCAGATTGCCTCACCCAGTCAAAAAAGGATGAGCTCAATCTACACAACCGGAGTTTTCCAAAAAAACAAATATTTTGATAATCTGGAATCATTTTTCCATATAGAAAATTATGAAATGTTCTATGCCAACCTACAAGAAGGAAGAGGCGGTTTTTTTATATGTAAAAGGCTATCTATCTCCTGAAGAAATCTTCCTGGAAACAGAATTCAAAGAATCTGTATGGTGCCAGATAAGCTTAAAAAATAGAGACTCTAATAAGTGGATGTATTTATAGAAGTCCAAATGCTTCAGAAGAAAATTTCTACCACTTAAAAACACTACTAGCGAACTGTCGAGATCTAAACTATACACACAAGCTTTTAATTGGTGACTTTAATTTTAAAGAAATAAACTGGAGTGAAATGACCACATCCGTCAATGAAAACAACATATCAAGTCAATTTTTAGAATGTGTCAGAGACACCTTCTTCTTCCAGCACGTTTTTAATCCTACGCGATATAGAGAAGGAAGTGACCCTTCCGTCCTAGATCTGATCTTAACTAATGAAGAAAAAATTGTAAATGAAGTAAAATATCTACCAGGCCTAGGAAAGCTAGGAAAGAGTGACCATTTAACTATTGATTTTACCCTTACATGTTACACCTCAACCGAATCACGGGTTTGTAGTATCGAGAAGCTGAACTTTTTCAAAGGAAACTACAATATTATAAGAAACCAACTTAGCCAAATAAACTGGCAACAAGAACTAGACCGTATGAACTTGCTGCACTCCTGGTCAAGGTTTGTAGAACTAAATGTCAACTTGATAAAGAATTATATACCGGCGAACAAACCTCTCCCCGAGGGCAGCAAGCGCACCACCTATATCACAAGACCATGCTTAGAAGCGATCAAGAATAAGAGAAAGCATTGGTTGAAATATAAATATTGTAAATCAGATTCCAATTACAGCCTGTATAAATCGGCTAGGAATGAAGTAACATCAAAAATAAGGACAGCAAATTATCAATATGAGAAGAATTTAGCCTCCAAAATAAAAGCAGATAACAAGATTTTCTGGAGCTATGTGCGATCTAAAACAAAAACTAAAACAATTGTTTCAAAACTGGAGTTGCCGAATGGATCACTGACAAAAAATGACAAGGAAACTGCAAATACACTTAATGACTATTTTTCAACTGTGTTTGAGACAGAACCAGGCCCCATTCCAGACTTTGAGGAGCGAACTTTTACCAATACATTGGAAGATATAACTATTGCAGAGTATAAGATTGAGAAGACTCTAACAGCTTTAAAACCCGATAAAAGTCAAGGACCAGATCTACCACACCCAAAATATCCGAAGGAAACGAAAGAATTAATAGTAGAACCATTAAAAATCTTTTTCAGAAAATCTTTAAATGAAAGTAAACTGCCGCCAATCTGGAAAAAGGCAAATGTTATGCCATTTTTAAGAAAGGGGAGAAAAAAAATCCTTGAAACTACCGAACAATCAGCTTAACATCGGTACCTAGTAAATTAATGGAAAAACTTATTAGGAATTCTATTGTTGAGCATATGACAGTAAATAATCTATTCTCCAAGGCGCAACATGGATTTATAAAAGGGAGATCATGTACAACACAACTGCTTGAGTTTTGAGTTTTTAGAAGATGTAACCCAAGCAATCGGGGATGATGTTGACGTTATATACCTGGATTTCTGTAAGGCCTTTGATAAGGTTCCTCACAAAAGGTTATTAAAGAAATTATATGGATATGGAATCAGAGGCAAAATTCTCAATTGGATACAAGATTTTCTGTCTGAAAGAAAACAGCGAGTCATCATAAACGGATCAGAGTCACTCTGAAAAGACGTTACAAGTGGAATTCCCCAGGGCAGTGTACTTGGGCCTGTATTATTCCTTGTTTCCATAAACGATCTGCCAGAAGTAACCGATGTGTTTATTAAACTGTTTGCAGATGATGCCAAGATCTACTCTGTTGCACCAATAACTGCTGTTGAGATTGAATAAACATTGGCATGGGCATCCATTTGAGTTTGATCCCTTGAGTTACAAAACCGACCACCACACCAGAGAGATTCGTCTATATTGTCAAAGTAGAAGTAAAACAAAGATCAGGAATCGATACAATTAACATAAACCACCCATCAAAGACACCAAAGGGTAAAAAACACAAACATTAAGCGACCAGACCATAATGGAAACTTAAACAAAGGAAGGCCATAAGGACAGTTACTTTCCCACAAAATGGTCATATGGCCATCCAAAATAAAAAGACACAAGTGATACACACAGTAAGTAACAAACAACAACATAAATAAATCGCCACAGAAGAACCGCCTTGGAACGGTCAGTGGAAAGATTTCCACTGGTGGGGGGGGGGGGGGCTTAAATCGATTTTACGTGGCCACAATCCTCGCCCTTACTTCCGTCACGATTTAGACAAATAATTTGTTCAGTCCGCATGAAGGCCTCCTAACTCGTCATTGCAACATCTCCGTGAACACAAATAATCAAAGAACCACAGAGGTGAGACAACGGTGAGGACTCGACAGCAAGAAACCACTGAAATGCTGGAGCAAAAGAAAACCAAAAGTTAATTAGACTCCGATGGACACATCGTTAGAAGTCGATTGACTTGTCCAGATGTAAAAGTTGATGAGTTGAGTTGTCTGTCTGTCTCTCTGTCTGTCTACTGATACTGCGTCGGTCACATTTGACCATTACCGCAGGTGTACATTACATACACTCCAGGTTTGCAGGATGACAGCCTACACAGTAATTATGTAATTACTGTAGGGATTTTTAACCTGCCCAGGGGATGGTTCTCCCTGCACAGGGGGCCTCCAGTTAACGTCCCGATCCGAAGGACGGTGCACTTTATAACATTCATCCCTGCAAATGATGGCAATGAAGCGTGTTCGGACACCGAAATTTTATCGCCGCTGCCGGGGATCGAACCCGGGACCTCTAGCATCAGAGGCAAGTGCACTAACCACTGAGCTATCACGCTCCACTTTGAATACTATCACAGAAAGGTGCAGAACCATTATGACTAACTGTTGGTTCAAGGTAACCGGGCGCCAAGGGCACATAGGGGCTACCCCAGCACCATTATGCACTCAGGTTTAATCATCGTATTGCCCAATCAGTTTCTATTGGCAATTTCAAGCGCGACCAGATAATTTTTCCAGGGTTATGTTTACCTTCACACCGCCGGACTCCTTGATCTTCTAAGTGAGATCCCCGTATTCAAGTCATAACACATTCAAGATGGCGGAAAATACGAGACGTCTAAGATTTTCTGAGTGAAAGTTTTACGCTTTCTGTCTCATTTCACGTTCATTTTTATACGATCATCTGCCCTTTTCAACCTTCAATTCTTCCAGGATCCTCATTTGGACAGAAAGAATATAACGTCGCGAATTTCTTAGAGATTCTGTATTTATTTTCCTTTTTGAAAAATCGAAACCGTGTCGAGATTTCGAGCGAGAGTTTGTAATGGACATGAGTAAACAGATAAAAACAGTGTAAACATATCTAGTAACTGGATTTTGATTAATTAAAACATTTGAAACATATAAAATGGCAGATTCAAGCACAAGACGTCGTGTGAAATTGTATATGTTGAATGAAGATCGTCAATGGGATGATCGAGGAACTGGGCATGTGTCATCAGCCTACGTCGAGAGACTCAAAGGAATGTCACTCATTGTTAGATCTGAGACTGATGGTAGGCATCATCCAAGTAATGTCTGGCTTTATTTAAAATATACAGTTCATGAAAGTAAAAAGAGACCGGTCCACTGGCACAGTAACCAAAACCACTATTTTTTTCTTGTTTTTATTTGAGTGTGGTAGTGCAGACTGTGTCGGGCGTGAAGAAATAGATGATGCTTCCACGCAGAGCTGAATCCGACCACACACAAGTACTGGTTTACTGCTTAGAGGATCTAAACCCCCCCCCCAGGCAAAGTAATCCGGGACATTTCGCTCCAGAGTCGTTCCGACAGAGACGATTCGGCCTTGGTTGTTTCGAATCCGGGACGTTTCGGTCCTGAGTCGTTTCGGCCGGGTCGTTTCGGCCTGGGTCGTTTCGGCCCAAATTTGGACCTGGGTCGTTTCGGCCTATTTCGGTGGGTCGTTTCGGCCCTGGGTCGATTCGGCCTGGGTCGTTTCGGTCCGATTTTATTAGATAGCATTTTTTTGTATAAAACATATTGAATAGTAATTATTATTTAAATTTGGAATATTATTTCAACGACCAGTCACGTTAGCCATGGCTATGATAGCCCAAATAAAGTGCTTCAAAAGTTATATCCATAGCCATGTTTCCAGTTAGCGCCAACGAGGAGGTGTGACTAGGACTTGATTATTGTCTGAGAATGATCAGTATTTACAGTAAAATTCCGCCATTAAGATCGCTTTCTAAACTTCTAAAAAGTGGTATAATTAGCGGGGTGGTCCCTTATAATGGAATTGGTGAAAAAATATTGCTGGCAAGACTGATTTAAATATTTTTTATGTGCACTGTGCCTATTTTATTGCTTTTTAGTAAATCTTGTTGTCTTTAACTTTACTGTTCTTTTCCTCATTATATGCAATTATAGGCAATATTACACCAATAAAAATTACATTAATGATAACAATTGTTCCACAATAATCTTCTTTCTGAAGAAAACAGAGCTGCACATTACCAAAATTATTAAAACTATTTATTCACCTCTTGTCAAAACAACACACTGATTAGTAAAGGTAAACTGCTGTTTTTCATACCTTTAGGGAAATGTGTGGACATTACCAAGATCTGTTGTAATGATGATGATGAAAAAAAAATGGACTGAGAGATACAAATTAACTTGACTTGGGCAAAGTGGTCGCAATAAAGAACAGTAATGGTGGATTCGGTCTTTTGAAAGCGGTCTTAATACTGAATAGCGGGGTGGTCTTATTTAATTATGTAAGAAATAATTTGGGTCTTGCGAAAATCGGTCTTAATAGCGGAGAGGTCCTAATATAGGAGTGGTCTTTAAGTGGACTTCTACTGTACTAGTATCAATGACACGCACATTTTGAGAACAGCATGCGAAATATTTGCTAAATGTAGCCTAATTATTTTATATGATCAGTCTGAATTTGTTGTTGCAACCTTCAAAGACTAAATAACCTATACATATGTTCAGTGTGATCATAGTCTACACAGTTTGAAAAAGCCATCTATTTCTGAGCTATTAAAAACTGAACGATGTTATTATTTTTTTATGATCAGCCTGCATCTGTCGTTGTGATACCTTCAAAGACTTAATAAACTATAAATTTGTTCATTGTGATCAGAGTCTACAAAGTTTGAAAAGCCCTCTGTTTTCTGAGCTATTAAAAACTGAACGAGCGAAGATAGCAAAAGCATAGGCTGATCTCCGAGTCTACGCATTTCGAAAAAGCACTCTGTTTTCTGACCTATTAAAGGCTTAAAACGAGTGAAGATAGCAAAAGCACAGGCTGATCTTCGACAAAAAAAATATATATACATGTAAATAAAGTGATAGAAAAATCAGGCCGAAACGACCCACCAATTTTGCCGAAACGACCCACCCCCGAAATTGGGCCGAAACGACCCAGGCCGAAACGACCCGGCCGAAACGACTCAGGACCGAAACGACCCAGGGACCGAAACGACTCAGGACCGAAACGACCCGCGACCGTTGTTTCGCCTAAATTTGGCCTTGGGTCATTTCGAGCTTTTTTCGGTGAGTCATTTCGGTCCTGGGTCATTTCGGCCAGATTTTATTAGATAAATTTTTTTCAGTAGGTTACTTACTGAATATTAATTATTATGCTAACTAAAAACATGGCTTTGAATTCTTAAAGCGTGTCAATCAAATAATATAAATGTTAACCATCACCATTGTTGGATCGTTTGTTCTTATATATCCACTTTCCATTTGATTTTATATATGAGCTTTCACGTTACCCATGTTTATGATAGCCCAATTTTAAGAATTCAAAGCCATGTTTTTAGTTAGCACTAACATGTGGTGTGTCCAGGATTTGATATTTGTCTGAAAACAACTTTACTACAATTACAGTCAAGGCCATTTATTTTGCGCACCCTGCATTCTGAATATCAGTAACTGTATTCCTCATAAAATATTCACTGTTATGAGCGGATTGGCATTAAGTTTATCTTTGCCCGCAAAAGATGAGCTTGCATGTGCAGATGTGCCATTTTCTTTTTTTTCTCCTATTACTGCTACTCGCTCACATCTGAGCATTACGATCAGGATTTCCTGGATGGTAACCAGTACTTTTTTAAAGCACTGTGGATGAAGTTCCTTGCTCAAGGGCACAACACTTTGGTCAGCGTGAGGCTCGAACCCGTAACCTCTTGATCACAAATCTGATTCGTTACCACTGCACCAAAGCGCTCCACCGGCCTCCGGCATTTTTTCAATTTTATCATAAAACGAAATATCCAAGGATTGCCAAAGTCAAAATTTGGTTTAAAACTAACCGAAGTCATCAAAGTTACTGCATCTGATAATGTTGCAAAAGATCTAATCGACAACTTATTTGCGTCCACCCTAGTGTTTAAATAGCTCAAAATACTCGACATGTGCAATGTTGGGCGCCAAAATTATCAGTTCAATTTCAAGGAGATTCAAAGTATTCTTACCCTGCCTGTCGAAAATTTCAGAGAGAAATTCACATTGCATGAAATTGATAGGGAAGTGTTGCAATGTTTTTGATTGCGGATTTTGTGTGGTGGCTGGGAAAAAATTATACGCTGCAATCAAATCTTTAAGTGCGCAATGTTACCGGACTGCATCGTATACATATATAAAATTGTTTATTGTATAACAATCACACAGCAGGCACACAGCGCTAGGGCATCGCCAAATGAACGTCGGTACAACATCATGGCATGGCATAGACGTAGATGCGACGTTGCATAAACCTCATGAAATTATTAAGCATATTAATAGAATTAAAATCAGTGAATAACTTAATTATTTATCAATATACCATCTGTATATTTTAGCGATCGCCATGAAGAGTTTGTTAAAGATCCTTTGACAATCGTTCTGAGCGATTACAAGGATAAGTAATGGGATGGTGTCTCTGAGCACCTGATAAACATTCTATAACATGTATACAGGGTTCAACACTAACTTTTTATATAACCAGACAAGGTGGTCCTGTAACTCTTGGGATGCACTGGACCTGATCTAAGTTCAACTGGACCGAGGAAATCATAAAAATCCTACAAAAGTGATATGTTAGTTCCAGAGTCATCAGCTCATTTCTATTATTATTTATTTATATAGTTAAACTTGAGCTACAAAATCACTGACAACAAACAGTTTATGATAAATGGGTTAAAAATATGGATTTTAATAAATGTGGCAGCAGATTTTCAACTGGACCATTCAGACCAGCCAACCACTGACCTTACTAGACCTGAGCAGCTTTTCACTAGGCAATGTCCATCGGTCCTGGGTTATGTCGAACCCTGAGTCATACTTGATTATTTTGTATGTTAACAAATTCGTTGACAAAGTCAAAGGGCTTAAAAATGATCAACCCTCGTTAATTAAAGACGCTTGCATTTAACACATATTTTCACACCTAACGTACCATTTTAGTACCAAATGGAATCTTCCTCCTTATATATAGCAGGAGTCCATTCCAAAATTTAGGGGTGTCAGGTTGTGGTTTCATCAAAATTTATTTGGAAAATGACTGAACTTTTCGCAAAAATGTAGGCCCTGATCAGACACAGCGTTCTGCGGAGTCTGATCTGGGCCTGCACCAGACTTGCCTGCCCTTACGATTTGGTCGTAAGGCTTACTATTTTCATGTCCAAATTACCACCTTACGACCCCGGCCGAATTCGGTATGATTTTCAGTGTTTGTAAAAAACCGGTAAATCGGCGCGATTATTCCGGTTCGGTTCGGGTTAGCAAATGTTTATACCAGAACAAGATATTGATTGTTGTTCCTGGCTTACTCTCGTTGGGAAATTAAATTAAATTTCATTGGCTAGTGTTAGGGAAGTAATCCAATCACAGTTCATTTGACAAATTCGTTTCGGTATGATCGGCAAGATGGATGCCTTTTCAAAAGAAAAAAAAACATGGGGAAAAAAAGAAAAGCTGAATCGGCCGTTTCATTGTAGTCAAACAAAAACACTTGCGGCAATGGGCTTATTTTGACCTTGCATCGGATACCTTAAAACCCTTACAAATAAAATTTGAATCTTACGATTTTTTTTATGGGATCTTACTATTTTCTGTCTCAGGGGGTAGGCAAGTCTGCTGCACTGTTTGCCAAATACCCGTTTAGTGGTTTCTGGTACTAAATGGGTTAAGGTCATGCACCGGTACTCAGTTAATCACCGACAGACAAAATGACCTAAATAGTGTTCGACAGGGACGTTAAACCACAATTCCAACAAACAAAAACAGACTGGTAGCATAAATCATATCTTTTTTTATGATGAAATATTATTATGTTAATACAATCAGATTTTGTGTCCGTAAATTATAATTGTGTTGATTCTAAAATTCCTATCATTGGTTTAAACTTTGGCCATGCTCAGACTGCACACAACTTCCGCTGGTTGAGTTCCATTTGTCAAGAAAAATAGCCATTGTTTTTGGTGATGTAATAATAAAATTAATTTATTGTGGTGATAAAACCAAAAAGTTTATAATAGTGCAGATCAAAGTTTCAAATGATAGAAAGCATCAGGGCTTGGAGAAATAGATTGGGCTGCATGGTGCTTCCACGCAGAGCTGAAACTGGCCACACATGAGTACTGGTAAATTGTTAGAAGGACTAAGTCTGCCCAGGCAAAGTGTGTCAGACCGTCCATTGCATATAAGCCTTTTGGTTTCATTGGGCGACAGGGCTTAAGATGTCATTTCATCTCAATGTCGGGTAAAAGTCCCAAGAATTGGAAGCAACCTCTCCAAAATGACCTTGATAGTGTTGACAGGGACGTTAAACCCCATTTCACACAAACAAACAAAACGGATGTCAGGGTTCGCACAAGCGGGTCGCCAAATGCGAAAAGAAAATAAATCTGGCGCATATCTGTGTCATTTGGCGAAAACTAGTGGCGAAAAGAAAAAAACTATAAAAAAGAAAAAGGCCCGGATATTGCGGACTTAAGCCGTTTACTGACACATGTATTTCACACCTTTTCTTCCACTCACTCGACAATTAACACCTTTGACTATTGATCATATTAGCAAAATTGGAGGTTGTATTATTTTCGACATGCATCAACAATTTAGCTCCGCCGCCTTATTATAAAAATGTGTGGCTAGGTCGAATATCAACCGGTGGGTGAAGAATATCATTTCTGTTCCATGACGTAATTGAATCCCCGGTGTTAAATCTAGTCACCCGATTGACTTTGCGGTCAAGGTTGATCAATGAAGAAACTGGCGACAAAGACAGATGATGTAAACTCTAGAAGTTAATTGCTGCTCAACAAGTGTAACGGTAATTATCACCAGCGCTTGGTTAGGTGTCCTTAATTGATTTATCAATACAAATCAGCTCTTGTTTGACCTCAAGTTAAGTTCTTTTGTTATGCCCGCATTACATAAATTTGGGCTTTAATATTCAGATATTCAGAATATAAAAATGAATGTTGTCCATTTCTTTCTATCTATCTAAGATATTGTCATTCCTTATTTTGTTTGTATAAAAATTGCATGAAATAATTAGTTTGGTAGCCTTTTTTCTCTACCATTCCATCTCTAAGTTTACTTTTTTGCGATAAAAACTTGATTGTTTTATGAAATCCAAAATGTCGGAAAGTCGAACCCTGGATGTTAGAAAGTGTTAATGTCGGTCTATAAGCGAATTTAAGCCTCAAAATAGCTGCGTTTCCGTTAACCGGACCGACCCTGTTTTTTTCTGCCGACCCTGCAATTTTATTGTCATCTCGGAATAAAAAAAATATTTGTTTCCTACCGACCCTAATGTTTCTAGCACTTTTGATGAAAGTTTGCTATTGACAGCCATTACAAATCGAAATTCCATCCATTTGCCAACAGGATCACATTGTCATTAGAATGGCTCAGAATCACAACTTGCCACTATACTTTACATAGAGGATCTTACATGAGTGGTCATGTATTATTTAATTTATTAAACAAGTTGAGGAAAAGGGATAAAATGCGAGGTTTTGTCGAGCATTTTATACCTTTTTCTCAACGAGTTTAATAAATTCAATAATACAGGAGCACGAATGCAAGATTCTATTTGTCATATGATTTTTAAAATGCATTTTATTCACGATTTGTTTACAAAAATGTCAATATTCCCACAGGGTACGAAATTAAGCTCGCATTTACGCAAAATGCGAGGACAAAATATTTGTACAAGAAAATTTTCGCGAATGCAAAAAAATGTCCATTCGTTGGTAAAAAAAAACAAAAAAACGATAATACAGACGGCAATAATATGCCGGAAGATGTGTCGCCGGTGCGGTGTATCCGAGGCCAATAATGGCGACCGAAATGTTGCTGACAGTTATCACCTTTGATTATTTGTTTTTCAATTGTCCGATAATACTTCACATTAAAATTAGGCGAGGTCTGCTGACAGCCGGCTGGCACCAGACTTCTAGGTCTAGTGACAGCCGGCTGTCACCAGACCTAAAAGTCTGCTGACAGCCAGCAATAATATTTCTTCAATACTAAGTATATTTTCATATTCTTATCTTCACCATATGTCTGGATCCAGTTATAGAACTAGAAATGTATAAGTTTGATTAAAATTCAGCAATTGGGCACAGGCTTGGGTGCAGAAAACCAATTTTTGGCTGAAACTCAAGTTTTCTGGAGCCTATGTCCTTAAAAATTAGGACAAGGTTACCAAAGTCTAATTAAATTTTTTGTTGCTGGTATATTGAAAAGTTGGGACAAAATCCATTGATTTGTTCATGAGATAGGGTGCAGACAAGCCATTTTTTGTCCAAAGTTGACAGTTTTTAGGGGCCTGTGCCTTTTAAAACCAAAACATGACTGATTTCCCCCTCCTAGTGAACCATGTAAGATTGGTCACAAATCCACAGTCCATCCATAGGTTCAGTGCCTAAATCAGGATATGCCGAGCTGCTGTCGCTGATGCAAACAGGATCTGCACCTAAAACAACATATCCTTCTCCCCTGTTTTTTTTTTTAGCTCACCAGAGCCGAAGCTTATGGGATAGGCAGTTGTCTGTCATCGTCTGACATCAACACTTAAATGACAACTCCTCTGAAGCCACTGGGCCCATTCAGCCCAAACTTAATCTGTAGCATCCTTGGGCTGGGGGATCAAAAGTTTTTTGTTTTTTTTTTTATGAAAATGGGCTCATAAGTTTGGTCGCTGTGGCAACTTGGAGTTTCCATGGGGAAAATAGAAAAATGGCATTTACTGCCAAGTTTTTGAGAAAAAAATTATAGAAATGTTCCTTGAGTAAATTCTTTCAGCCATATACTTTTATGTCAACCTGGGGGTCCCCAAGGGTGTGCCGAGACCATGTCCCATCCCCTCCATTACATAAAAGGCCATGTATCTTGGAAACCATTCAGATCCCCACCCCCAAACCATATATATTCTTGTTCTTTGTGATAAGACACACTCAGTGACACCAACCTGGGGATCCCCTGGTTGTGCTGGGGCCATGCCCCATGATCCCCTCCACTTAGTTAATCCAATATCTCAGAAACCGTTCAAATCGCACCCCTAAACCATATATATTCTTGTTCCTTATAAGACATATTCAGTGATACCAAGCTAGGGTCTCCCAGGGTGTGCCTGAGTGCCATGTCACGAGTCCCGACCCTCCACTTCAAAAAAGGCAAAATATCTGAGAAACTGTTCAGGTTACCCCATCCCTAAACCACATTAAATTGTTTTCTTATGATAAGACGCATTCATTGATACCAACATGTGGGCCCAGGGGGTGTTCCGGGTCTGCCGGCCCATCCCTCCACTTCATAAAAAGCCATATATTTCAGAAACCATTAAGATCTCCGCCCCTAAACCATATATTTTCTTATTCCTGAGGGTCTCTTTGTGCTGCAGCAATGTGCTGGGGGCATGCCAGCCCCTCCACTTCATAAAATGCCATATATCATAGAAGCCATTCAGATCCCAGACCCATATTCATATGCATTCTTATTCCTTATAATTAGACATATTAAATCACACCAACTTGTGGGGTCCTCTCCCCTCCATTTCACAAAAGGGACTCATATCTCAAAAACTGTTCAAATCCCCACCCTTAAACCACATATAGTCTTGGTCCTTATGATAAGACACATTCAGAGACAACACAATCTAGAGCTTTTCTGGTGTTGTATCTCAAGAATCGTACAGATCCCCACCGTTAATCCATATATATTCTTGTTCTTTTTGATATGGCACATTCAGTGATACCAACCATGGCTTCATTGGGTCCATGCCCTATCCCCGCCACTTCATAAAATAACAAATATTTCAGATACAGTGTCGACATGGGTGCTCCGGGGTATGGGAGTATGTTTGGGAGACTTTAAAATTGGTATATTAAAAGCATATGTTAAAATATATTGCTGCCAGTGGAAAGTGCCCAAATGAGATCTGGTGAGCAAAGTGGCCTATGGACCTCTTGTTTTTGTTTTGGTTTTATGGCCCTTTCAAGATTTTCACGTATTTTGAGGGGGTTGTTAATCAGAGGTGGGCAAAAACCAGAGTTCCCGGATAAAAACCACATGACTGTCCCTTGCAGAACCTCCTAATGATTAACAGTTGGTGCTTTTACCCACTAGGCCATGAAGTCTATTTGTTGGGGGACATAATTCTGGTCATACTTGATAGTCATAACAAAGCATTGATTCTTCCTACACTGATATTATATTCTGGGATGTCTTAGAAGCTAGACCAATTATACCCCCGACATATGAAGTATGGTATGGGGGTATATTGTTTTAGCCTGTCATTCGACCATTTGTCTGTCCATCCGTCCATGTGTCAGTCTGTCCGTCCGTCGGGTAAGATTTTTGTTAAAGTTTTTGTTTTGTTTGAGTTGCGGTTTTACATCCCCATCAACACTATTGAGGTAATTTTGGAGACATTGCTTCCAATGTTGTGGGACTTTTACCCGACATTCAGAGATGATATGACATCTCCAGCCCTACCACCCATAAAAACCGTTAGGGTTTGAGCTGTCTGACTCGCATCACTTTTCCTGGACCGACTTAGACCTAATCTGTTTACCAGTATTCAAGTTCGGTCATTTTCAGCTCTGCGCGGAAGCACCGTGCAGCCCAATCTATTTCTCCAGGCCCCGATGGGTTGAAGTTACATACTGGTCTCAAAATTTCATTGATGCATGTCCCACCCCCACAGTGACCTTGAGGTCAAGGTCACAGACTCAGATATTTTACATTTGGTTAAAGTTTTAAGACAAAGTTTATAGATGCGTGTATGTGCTAAACTCTAAGACAAACTCAGTTGAAACTTGCATCAATGTTGCATACCAGTCCAAAGATTTTGTGATGTATGTCCCTTCCCCCACCCACAGTGACCTTGACCTCAAAGTCACAGACTTAGAAATTTTACATTTGGTTAAAGTTTTATGACAAAGTTTATACATGTAGATGCCTGTATTTTCTAAACTCTAAGACAAATTCAATTGATACTTGCATCGATGTTGCATACCAGTCCAAAGATTTCATTGATGTATACCCCACCCTGCTGCTTCAGTAACATGGATGCCACCACCCTTCAGTAACTTTGATGCCCTCACTACATAGGTCCATTTAGAAATTTTATGTTTGGTTTAGCTTTTACAAGCACATTTGTAGATTCTTATAGCTTCTTGACTTCTTCATTCATATTACATAAAGCTTGAAAGATATATCAAAGGGTGGCGCTGACCGGGGGTATGCGTCTCTTTCTCTAGTTTTTAAGCACTCATATTTTCCAAACCATTTGATGGATTGGGTCCATATTTGGAATATGTTTGTTTGAATTGAGGTTTAACATCCATGTCAACACTTATTTAGGTCATTTTGGAGACGTTGCTTCCAATTTTGTGGGTCTTTTACCGGACATTGAGATGAAATGACATCTTTAGCCCTGCAGTCCAATGAAACCAAAAAGGCTTATATGCATTAGACAGTCTGACTCATTCCACTTTACCTTGGCAGGCTTATTCCTTCGAAGTGGTTAACAAGTACTCATGTGTGGTCAGTTTCAGCTCTGCGTGGAAGTACCATGCAGCCCAATTTATTTCTCCAAGCCCTGATGGGCAGGTGCAGGTCCATATTTGGAATGATCATAGTTATTTTTATAAAGTTTAATCAGCAATACACCCCACCACACGCAAACACCTATGCCAATAACATCAAAGACACTATTCCAGGCGAGATATGCTGTCTGATGACAACTGTTTTTACATGACTTTTTTGGGGTGAGGTGAGCCCCTAGATGGGGGCATCTGTGCCGTATTGACACATTTCTAGTTCTGTCAGTGCCGTTCAAACCCAGATGAAGTACAGTACAGTCAACGATACATTCCTATCTGTGTCGTTTCCCGGTGACAATCCGTCATGGTGACAAAGCCTCATGTCTCGCTGAACAGTTTCCCTGTCGCGGTGACAAGATTCAAGGCAGCGAGACAGGTGAAATTGTCCCGATGACTCGGCGGTACACACCGCGACCCAGCGAGACACAGCGTGACATTTTATTGCATGGTTATGTAATCATTACGCCCGAGCTCCATCTACCTGGATAAAACTTATATTAAAAAAAAAAAAAAAAATCCGGGTCTTTCCAATATCTTTGAATTTATATTTTCTTAAATAAATAAACATATAAGTAATATTATATACATAAAAAAAACGTTTTTGTCCTTATTATTTTCCAAATTTAGGTGTACCCTAATTAGTTACCTTTAGAAATTCAATGATGAAAAAGGCTGATTTTTTTTTTTTTTTTTTTGCAAACAGTGAAGGCCCTGACCAGATGTCTTGGCGCAGGCTGATCTCGGCCTTGCGCGCTTTGTGAGTGTCAAAAATAGCTTAGACGCAACAACCATTTTTTACAAACAGTGAAGGCCCTGACCATATGTCGCGGCACAGGCTGATCTCGGCCTGCGCTCTTTGCGAGCAAAAATAGCTTAGACGCAACAACCATTCTTTTTCTTTTTACTCTTCTTCAATAGCTTTTGTTTTTCGCTTACGCAACAAGTATTTCTAACACGCTGCTTGGGCGCCTCTTTGATAGCAGATGCGCCCCTTTAAATCAACCTGAAATATCGACAGTGTGCAGGGTCACAGCAGTTCCAACAAATTACGAAGAATCAGCTCAGCCTCCGCATCCATGTAGTGCGACCAGAGACTTCTCTTGCTGCAGGAAGGAACATTGGACCCTTAATTATCCTCAAAGCGCAGAACGAAGACTCTTATCAGACTGCGCAGATACGAAGACTGATCAGATTGCGCGGATGTGCAGGCTGATCTGAGTCTTCGCTAGGCTCACATGTAAACTGCAGGAAATGCTGTGCCCCGACTCAATTTATAATGATGTTTCTCGTGCTAGAAGTTCGCTATATTAAGCACGTGCGCCGACGTATAAGTTGTGGATAAAAGAATCTTTTCACAACAGACAAACAATTAACTGCCTGGTTTTGGTCAATGTGTAATGCAAAACGCCGGTGTCCTGTGCACCATGCCACATTATCCTATCTCATCACGTTAACAAGTCCATGTAATGAGTATCCCTTGGTGGGATTTAGATTTCTTTGTTCTAAACATATTTGGGTACTCGATGAGGCGGTTCTAACGAGCATCCAAAACCTAAATTTAGACTAGAAATACAAGACTGCATAAAATATCCATATCTTGGTAGCTAAGGCTCATCAATATACCCGGAACTCAAGACATGTCTTGTTCACTGACCATAAAGTATATGAGCTAGCGCACGACAAAACTTATCATAAAACCTGTCTGACATACAAGGGATCGGATCAGTATCACCGTGGCTGCAGAAGAGGCAGATGATTGGCGAATACTGATCAGAATGCATGGATGCGCATGCCGACATGCGTCTTCAGTGGTCGTTCAACTACCTGCATAGACTCAAATCAAAATGCACAACCGGAGTTTGCAATTTACCGGCGGTGGCTATGTGAGACTCTGATCAGACTACTCGGATTCACAGGCCGAGCTTGCACTTTGCATACTTATCATATTGCACGGATGAGACGCTATGCTACCGTCAGCCTACGTCTCTGCTGGTCTGAGGCTAGAGAAGTTGCATAAAAAGTAGAAGTAAAACAAAGATCAGGAATTGATACAATTAACTTACTCCATCCATAAAAGACACCAAAGGGAAAGAAATACAAACATTAAGCGACCAGACCATAATGGAAACCTAAACAAAGGAAGGCCATATGGACAGTTACTTTCCCACAAAATGGCCATATGGCCATCCAAAATTAAAAGACACAAGTGATACACACAGTAAGTAACAAACAACAACATAAATAAATCGCCACGGAAGAGCCGCCTTGGAACGGTCAGTGGAAGATTTCCACTGGGGGGCTTAAATCGATTTTACGTGGCCACAATCCTCGCCCTTACTTCCGTCGCGATTTAGACAAATAATTTGTTCAGTCCGCATGAAGGCCTCCTAACTCATCAGTGCAACATCTCCGTGAACACAGAAATCAAAGAACCACAGAGGTGAGACAACGGTGAGGACTCGGACAGCAAGAAACCACTGAAATGCTGGAGCAAAAGAAAACCAACAGTTAGACTCCGATGAGCCCGACCAGAGACAGGGCATCAGGTCGGTAAATACTGATGAAACTGCGTGAATGCGCATGTCGAGCTGCGCCTTCTCTCAGTCTGGCCATTCAGTGATTGCTCAGATCAACATGCACAACCAGAGTTTCGTATTTGTATTATGTAACGATATCCCAGTGGCTGGGTAAGACTGATCAAACTACTTGGATGAGGAGGCTGAGCTGAGCTTCTGTTGGTCGCACACAGTGGCCTGCAAAGAATCGGATCAACATCCACTGTCTGAGGCAAGTGGCAATGAATAGCACTGTGGCTACAAAAGGCGCATTATACTGTGGTAGGCGAATACTTTTCATACTGCATGATTGTGAAGGCTGATTTGTGTCTTATAGCTGCACATTCTTAATGGTTCAGCGTTGTGTAAAGGGGTTACCAGTAGAATCGATCTTGACAGGTAGACCAAGATCAGACGCCGTAAAAAGCAGTCTGTTCGGGCCTACACTGACAGTAAGGATGGAAGGAATTTCTTCAAGTGTATTGTGTCAGTATCTACATGTGCATATTAAAACTTTATCATATGACGTCGTTGATAAGCAGTGGATAACGCCGTGTAATAAAATATCGTATGACCACACGTGTAATAACACTTTGGCGGGATTAAGTAATGTCATGACGACGTCCATGTCAACAAAGCATTTTTTGTGGAAATTTGTCAAATCTAAAGGCGATGAAATCCAATTTAAAGTGGTCATATGATAAACAGAATCTTACACTCGTGGTCAATTCATATGAAATTTATGAAACTCGCCGAAGGCTCCTTTCATAAGTTTCATTTGACATGACCACTCGTGTAAGATCCTGTATATAAAAAAATCGCAAGATAATATCGACACCCAGCCAAGTCGACTTTAAAAACACTTAGATCATGTAAGAAAATTATAATATTATAATGCTGTTAAAAATTGGTGACTAGAAAGAGCTCCTCACACCTCTGATACTTCTCAGGTTCAATTGCACACTGAGGATAACGCCTCATAGACGTAGACACTACGTCTTTACGCAACGCCGACACTGCGGCGTACCATTGAAATTATTTAAGAAATGATAATTTATATAACGTTCATCGAAGTATGAACGAACAACATCGGGTCACGAGCAAAAAAAAAAAAAAAGTTCACTGAAATTTTGCTCGTGACCCGGTGTAAGTTAATTTGATGAACGTAAAAAAAATACCTTTATTACTTAAAGCTACGTCTTTACGCAGCCCCGACGTCGATGCCACGCTGCTCTCAAACCGGACGTATCAATGTAATTTACATAAATGACATCCGCCTTTTAACAATAGAATCCTAGACACATCGACGTCGACGCTACGTCTCCACGCCGCGCCGATGTCACGCTGCTCTTAAACTAAAATGAACGTTACAGAAACTTCTTTCGGCTGTTAAACATTTTAGACACAGTAACATCCAGGGTACATCGACGCCGACGCTACGTCTCCACGCAGCGCCGACGCCGATGTTACGCTGCACTCAAACCAAAATAAATTTTAAAGAAATGACTTCCGCCTGTTAAACAATTTAGACTCAGTAGCATCCAGGGTACCTCGACGTCGGCGCAACGTCTACACGCAGCGCCGTCGCCGATGTTTCGCTGCTTTCATTACAAAATGATTTATAGCGTCTATGTCACCGTTCGTGGTAAAGCAGAAAAAAACACGACCATCCTTTGTAGAATATAGTCTCACATATGACGCAAGCAAGGCTCGAACCGCAGTGATGAGAGACCTAATGATTAAGAATCGGCGCTCTTACCCACCAGGCAATGACCGAACCACCATATCCTATACTTTTTCAGCATTCTTGAGGCAGTTTCGTGTTCGAACTACAAAAGGGTCTACCCTGGTTTTCTTCGGAGCACGGGAACGTGCCCATTTTTTTCAGAGAATAAAGCGTCATTGGTTAATAAGCTAAGGGACCAAGAAATGTGCACCAGAAAAAGGATTTGACGCCGTCGCTCAGCAGCTGACTACGGTGATGATGAGAAAACCTGTCTACCCTTAGTCTACCCTTAAAGACGCATTTATTCCTTGGGTGCAAATTCTTTCCTTTCAGAATAGACTCGACTCACCGAGGCACTCTCAGCCATATGATCCCAGCATGCAACAAGCATGAGCCACGTCATGGCAAAACCCGTTCGGCTGTTTGCGAGCAACTAAGAGACATGGCAGTCTGTGCATACGCACAGTCTGGTCAGCATTCCAATTTGCTGCTTGGACAGCTTGATACCAAGTTTACTCCTGTTACATGTAACTGAGTTGACCAGTATGATATGACCTCATCGCAATGCTTCTACCAATCTTTGCGGCCCCGCCCATCGGGGCTTGGAAAAATAGATGGGCTGCATGATGCTTCCACGCAGAGCTAAAACCACGGCCCCTGCCTTTAGGGGCTAGAAGAAATATATGAGTTGCATGATGCTTCCACGCAGAGCTGAATCCAGCCCACACTCTTGTACTGGTAAACCGCTTAGAGGATCTAAGCCTGTCCAGGAACCGCGGTGCGAGGCGGACCGTCCATGCTAATATACCCTATTAGGTTTCATTGGGCGAAAGGGCTTGGGATGTCATTTCATCTCAATGTCGGGTAAAAGTCCCACAAAATTGGAAGCAACGTCTCCAAAATGACCTTTACAGTGTTGACGGGGACGTTAAACCTCAAATCAAACAAACAAAACAAGAGCTAAAACCGACCACACACGAGTGCTGGTAAACCGCTTAAGAGGATCTAAGCCTGCCCAGGCAAAGCGGTGCTCAATGTCGGGTAAAAGTCCCACAAAATTGGAAGCAACGTCTCCAAAATGACCTATACAGCGTTGACGGGGACATTAAACCTCAAATCAAACAAACAAATCTACCAATCTATGGGTCTCTTCTTTAGCGCTAACAGTTCTTTCCATTTTGTGATGTGCACTTTTTCGCATGCAGTGCCTCATTGAAGTCTTCCCGCTTTTCACAACAGCACGTGAGGTCACTGAGATACAATTACGTCATTTAGGCACGGGCGGCTGTTGCATACGAAAAGGTCGTTACAGGCTTGGCAAACACAAATATGCTATCACTCGTTTGGGAAGGGATCTTTCATAGGCGTAACGCCCATTACGCATGTGCGTAATGTAAAATATTTGCAGTGAAGAGAAGCGCCTAAATAATAGTGTTCTCCATTACATATTATATATGGGCTGTTCTTTAAGGAAAGAATTTGTTCCCCTCAGGAGAATTGGAAATAATTTGCTCCCCTCGGGAGCAAATTCTTTCCTTTAAGAGTAGCCCCCATCTCGGAAAAAGCTGTTTTACATAGATTTTTCTTGTTGTGCGTAATACTATTTTGGTTCTGGTTACGCCCTTGTCTTTTAATCCCCCGTCGTCCCCCAGCCCGCCCATCGGGCCTTGAAGAAATAATTGGGCTGCACATGAGAACTGATAAACCGCTCAGAGGATCTAAGCCTGCCCAGGCAAGGCGGTGCGATTCGGTCCGTCCATGCTTATAAACCTTATTGGTTTCATTGGGCGACAGGGCTTGAGATGTCTTTTCATCTCAGTGTCGGGTAAAAGTCCCACACAATTGGAAGCAACGTCTCCAAAATGACCTGTACTGTAATGACGGGGACGTTGACCCTCAAATCTCCCCACCGCGAAGCGGAGAGAGGATTGTTGGAATTAACTTCCTCCGTCCATGTCCATCCGTCCGTTCATAACACGTTTCTGTCCGCTGCATATCTTCTTAACGTCATTACATTTTGGTCAGATCTTGGCACTATAGTGAGATGATGAGCAGATTCAATAACTCAACCATGCCGACTCAAGGTCAATGTCACTGTTGTAGGTCATGAGTTTGAGCCTTGAATTCTTTTCTGCTCCATATGAACTGAACCCTTTCATGCAGGCCATCTATTTCTATAAGCCCCAATGGGTGGGGGCCGGAACCCTTTGACAGATTTTCATTAAAGTGAAAGAAGTAATTTTGTATAGCAAATCAACACCAACACGAAATAATCTTTGTCATGTATTAACATCTATGTTTCACCATCATCGGTTCTTGAGGATGTAATTTGCTTTTTTGATTTGATGTTTATCGTCGACTTATAAGACACTGAGATCATGCATATGTAAATACTGCAAAACTTTATAATTAAAAATAGTGATAGAAAGTGTGCCTCACACCTCTGATACTACTCAGGTTCAATTACACTCTGAGGATAATATCTCATTGACGTACATGTAGACACTACGTTTTTACGCAGCGCCGACGTCGCGCTGCGCTCAAAGCAAACGTATCATTAAAATTATTTAAGAAATGAAGGTAATTTAGTCAACGTTCATCGGAGTATGAACAGCATCGGGTCACGAGCAAAGTTTGTTAGCCCCGTCGGGGTTCTCTTAAATTTTGCTCATCTTAATTAGATGAACGTTAAAAAAATACCTTGATTACTTAAATATTGATATCTACATTACATTATTTCTCAAAACAATTGCACGCAGTTTTCCTACTGGCAGTGGAACAGCGTCGTTGGCGCCATAACTTTGTTTGTCTTATTGTTGTTCAACGTCCCCGTCAACGGCCAGTCATACTGAAGAGAACCATTTTTTTATGTCAAACCAAACGCATCAGTGAAACCCAACGGAAATGACTTTCTTATTTTATACATCCCAGGTAAAGCCGCGTCCCGGATACATCGACGTCAACGCTACGACTTTTCGCAGCCCCGACGTCGATGACACGCTGCTCTCAAAGCGGACATATCAAGGAAATTTACATAAATGACTTCCGCCTTTCGAGATACAGCGACGTCAACACTACGTCTCCACGTCGCGCAGATGCCGATGTCACGCTACTCTCAAACTAAAATGAATTTACAGAAATTTCTTTCGCCTTTCAGACACAGTAACATCCAGGGTACGCCAACACCGACGCTACGTCTCTACGCAGCACCGACGCCGATGTCACGCTGCCTTACGCCTTTTAAAGATTTTAGACACAGTAGCATCCAGGGTACCTCGACGTCGGCGCTACGTCTATACGCAGCGCCGTCGCCGATGCCTCGCTGCTTTGATTACAAAATGATATATTGCATCCAAACTCCCCGTTCGTGATAGAGCAGAAAACAACAAAACACACACACACAACCTTCCGTTGTAGAAAGCGTCTCACATATAACTCGAGCAAGACTCGATCCACAGTGACGAGAGACCTAATGATTTTGATTTTTTTGTTTTATTTGAGGTTTAACGTCCCCGTCAACACTGTAAAGGTCATATTGGAGCCGTTGCTTCCAATTTTGTGGGACTTTTACCCGACATCGAGATGAAATGACATCTCAAGCCCTGTCGCCCAATTTAACAAATAGGGTTTATTAGCATGGACGGTCCGCCTCGCACCGCGGTTCCTGGACAGGCTTAGATCCTCTAAGCGGTTTACCAGTTCCAGTGTGCGGGCCGAATTCAGCTCTGCGTGGAAGCATCATGCAGTCCATATATTTCTTCAAGCCCCTATGGACGGGGGCCTACCCACCAGGCAATGACCATGTACCAACATATCACATACTTTTTCAGCGTTCTTGAGGCAGTCCGGTGTTCGAACAATGAAAGGGACTACCCCGGTTTCTGTGCAGCACGGGAACGTGCCCGTTTATTTTCAGGGAATAAGGCATCATTGATAAACAAGAGGCCCATGGGCCACTATGCTCACCAGAGCTCAGGTGGGCACTGCCCATCCTGTCCACTGGCAGCCATGTATTTTAACATGATATCATTTTAATCCACCAAATGAACCCCCATGTCCAAATGAGCACCCATGTGGACTCAGCATCTGAAAAGTTAGGCCTTTTATGAAGTAGAGGGGGTGGGGCATGGACCCAATGGAGCCCTGGTTGGTATCACTAAATGCGTCTTATCATAAGAAACAAAAATATATATGGTTTAGCAGTGGGGATCTGTAAGGCCTCTTTAACAGTTGAGGGGTTGGGGCATACCCTGTTGATCCCAGGAAAGCCCAAACTGTTGTCCCTAAATCTGTCTTATCATAAGGACCAAGTATATATATGGTTCAGTGCTGGGAATCTGACCGGTTTCAGAGATTTGAGGCCCTTTATGAAATAGGAATGGCCCCTGCGGACCCCGCTACAGTAGGTGTGCTAATAATAAGGATATGATTATGGGGTGGGGATTTGAATGGTTTCTGAATTATAAAGCCTTTTATGAAATGGAAGGGCGGGGCACATTGCCTCAGCACAAAGAGACCTCCAGGTTGGTGTGATTGAACGAGTCTTATCATAAGGAACAAGTATATGGTTTAGGGGTGGGGATCTGAACTATTTCTGATATATATGGCTTTTAATGAAGTAAAGCGGTGTGGCATGGCCTGGGCGTGCCCCGGAGACTCCCAAGCTGGTGTCACTGAATGCGTCTTATCATAAGAAAGATGAATATATATGGCTAAGGGGGGGGCTAAGAACATTCTCTGAGATATAAGGCCTTATGTGAAGTGGAGGGGTGGGGCAAGGCCCAGGGAGACTCCCAGGTTGGTGTCAATGAATGTGTCTTATCATAAGGAACAAGACTATATATGGTTAAGGGGTGGCCATCTGTAGGGTTTCCGAGATATTGTGATATTATGAAATGGAGGGGGTGGGGCATGGCCCCAGCATATCCCTGGGAACCCCCAGGTTGGTGTTACTGAATGCGTCTTATCATAATGAACAAGAATATATATGGTTTAGGGGTGGGGATCTGAACAGTTTCTGAAATATATGGCCTTTTTGAAGTGGAGGGTGGGGCAAGGCCCCAGCGCGTCTCTGAGGACCCCCAGGTTGGTGTCAATGAATGTGTCTTATCATAAGAAGCAAGCATATACACATGTATATGGTTTATGGGCGGGGATCTGTAAGGTTTCCGAGATATTGGGCCTTTTATCAAATGGAGGGGGTGGGGCATGGCCCCGGTGCATCCAGGGGACTCCCAGGTTGATGTCACTGAATGGGTCTTATCAAAAGGAACAAGAATATATATGGTTTAGGGGTGGGAATCTGAATGGTTTCCGAGATATTGGGCCTTTTATATAGTTGAGGGGGTGGGGCCTGACCTGTGCGCATCCCTGACGACCCCCAGGTTGGTGTTACTGAATGCGTCTTATCAATAGGAACAAGAATATATATGGTTTAGGGGTGGGGATCTGAACAGTTTCTGAGATATATGGCCTTTTGTGAAGTGGAGGGTCGGGGCAAGGCCCCAGCGCATCTCTGAGGACCCCCAGGTTGGTGTCAATGAATGTGTCTTATCATAAGAAGCACGCATATATATGGTTAAGGGGCGGGGATCTGTAAGGTTTACGAGATATTGGGCCTTTTATGAAATGGAGGGGGTGGGGCATGGCCCCGGCGCATCCAGGGGACTCCCAGGTTGATGTCACTGAATGGGTCTTATCATAAGGAACAAGAATATATATGGTTTAGGGGTGGGGATCTGAATGGTTTCAGAGATATTGGGCCTTTTATTAAGTGGAGGGGGTGGGGCATGACCTCGGCGCATCCCTGAGGACCCCAAGGTTGGTGTTACTAAATGCGTCTTATCAATAGGAACAAGAATATATATGGTTTAGGGGTCGGGATCTGAATGGTTTCTGAGATATATGGCCTTTTATGAAGTGGAGGGGGTGGGGCATGGCCCCGGCACAACCTGGGGGACCCTCAGGTTGGCATAAAAGCATATGGCTGAAAGAATTTTACTCAAGAAACATTTCTATAAAAGTTTTGTCCAAATATCTGCAATGACTTGGCAGTAAATGCCATTTTTCAATTTTCCCCATTATAAGTCTATGGAAACTCTAAGTTGCCATAGCAACCAAACTAATGGGCCGATTTTCATAAAAAACACAAACTTTCAATCCCCCAGCCCAAGGATGCTACAGATAAAATTTGGGCTGAATCGGTCCAGTGGCTTCAGAGAAGAAGATGTTTGAAAGTGTTGACGTCAGACGACGACGACAACGACGACGACGACGCCGGACAACTGCCTATCCTATAAGCTCCCCCGGAGCCTTCGGCTCTGGTGAGCTAAAAAGCTTAAGGACCAAGAAACGAGGCGTTTCAAATGTGCACCTGCCAAAAAAGAAAAAAGAAAACAGCTCCCATCAGAGACAATAAATTTACACTTAAAGACGCATTTGCTTTCCGGGAGCAAATTGTTTCCTTTCAGAATAGACTCGACTCACCGAGGCGTTACAAATGTGAACTCGCAAACGACGCAGTGAAACAATATGATCCCAGCATTGAACAGCATGCATGAGCCACGTCATGGCAAAACCCGTTCAGATGTTTGCGAGAGACCTGTCAGCCTGCGCACACGGACAGTCTGGTCAGCTTTGGGCAGCTTGATACCGAGTTTCATTTGACGCCGCCGCTCAACAGCTGACTACGGCGAGGATGAGAAAACCTGTTTACAGTTAGAGACGCATTTGCTCCCCGGGAGCAAATTCTTTCAAAATAGACTCGACTCACCGAGGCGTTACAAATATGGCAGTGAAACAATAAGACCCCAGCATTTTACAGCAAGCATGAGCCACGCCATGGCAAAACCCGTTCGACTGTTTGCGAGAGACCAGTCAGCCTGCGCATACGCACAGTCTGGTCAGCTTTGGGCAGTTTGATACCGAGTTTACTTCTCTAATACATGCAGCTGAGCTGACCAGTTTGATTTGACCTTGTCGCAATGCTTCTACCGATCTATGCCGGGTCTCTTGACGTCTTCTTTAGCGCTAACAGTTCTTTCCATTTTGTGATGTGCACTTTTTCGCATGCAGTGCCTCATTGATAATGTGCCTCTCTGATAGCTGAAGCGCCCCTTTAAGAGTCTTCCCGTTTTTCACAGCAGCACGTGAAGTCACTGAGATACAATTACGTCATTTAGGCACGAGCGGTTGTAGCATACGAAAAGGTCGTTACAGGAATATGCTATAACTCGTTTTGGAAGGGATCTTTCATAGAAGATACGCCCATTACGCATGTGCGTAATGAAAAATATTTGCAGTAAAGAGAAAGCACCAAAATAATAGAGTTCTCCATTACATATTCACCATATTTGCATTATTTGCTGGCTCCCAGCTTGCACATTGTCAATATTGGAAAAATAGGTAACCAGACCCCCCTGACCTTTTAAGGTCAGGGGGGTCTGGTTACCTGTTTTTCCAACACTGATAACCTTCAGACTAGGAACCAGCAGATAATGCAAATAAGGTGAATATCATATGGGCTGTTTTTAAAGGAAAGAAATTGCTCCGAGGGAGCAAATTCTTACCTTTAAGAGTAGCCCCCATCTCGGAAAAAGCTGTTTTACATAGATTTGTTTCAGGTTGTGCGCTATAATATTTTGGTTCTGTTTGATTCTGTACGTTTTTTGTGGGTGTGTTAATCCCACGCCGCGAAGTGGAGAGGGGATTGTTGGAATGACCTTCCTCCGTCCATGGCCGTCCGTCCGTTGATAACAGTTTCTGTCCGCTGCATAGCTCCTTAACGCCATTACATTTTGGTCAGATCTTAGCATAGAAGTGAGATGATGTGCAGAACCAATAACACAACCATGCGGCATTGTCAACTCAAGGCAATTGTCACAGTTGTGTGTTCTTGAGTTTGAGCAATGAATTCTTTTCTGCTCCATATCAACTGAACCCTTTGATAGTTTGTTTGATTTGAGATTTTACGTCCCCATCAACACTGTATAGGTCATTTTGGAGACGTTGCTTCCAACTTTGTGGGACCTTTTTAAGACACTGAGATGAAATGACGTCTCCAGGCCTGTGGCCCAATGAAACCAATAGGGTTAATAAGCACGGACGGTCCGACTCGCACCACTTTGCCTCTTGGCGGTTTACCAGTACTCTTGTGCGGTCGGTTACAGCGCATGCAGCTTATCAATTTCTTCAAGCCCCAATGGGCGGGGCCGGACCCCTTTGATAGATTTTCATTAAAGTGAAAGAAGTAATTTTGTATAGTAAATCAACACCAACACGAAATAATCTTTGTCATGCTTTTACATCAACGTTTCGCCATCATCGGTTCTTCATATTAAAAACAAAAAAACATAGATGACGTCGCACACAAGCAATGCACCACGCCAACTATGTTATACAAAAAAATAACGGCAACCCGAAGCAGAGCAATTCAGAAGCAGAACCACACGCATACATGTACATGTGGTATGCGAAAACCAAGACTAGGGTCCGCGGTGCCCCCCCCCCCCCCCCCCCCCCCCCCCCCCCCTCCCCCCCCCAACACACACATATGCTTATTTTATCCGAGCACGAAATTTGTTCCGCTCATAAACTTCAAAACTGTTGGCATTTTAACCCTTATCTTGCTGAATATTCATTTAAGCCACACCCATTTCTGTCTATCAACCAATCAAATTACTTGATGTAATTTATAGCTACAAATTTATAAACTGAATGCCAAAACAGTGTATATCCTGATCAGATGGCTTCTTCAGAAGCCATCTGATCTGGATCTACACTGTTTGCAAAGATAGGGGTTGTCGTGAACAGCAAGATAATGGTTAAAATTTATGAGCAGGCCAAATAAGTCTGTGCTGATCTGAGCAGGAAAACCGCCTCTTTCATTTCATATGTATCTCGATATTGACGAGCATAATAAATTTCATGCCACGAAGACCCGAGCATGAAGGTTCTATTATCCCGAGGCCAGGCCGGGCGGATCAGCCTGCGCATCCGCGCAGTCGGATAAAAGTCCCCATCGGCCGTACAAATAGTAACTAGATTACCAGCCATCCAAAGCGCGCACAGCGAAGGCCCAGATCAAACTGCGCAAATGTGCAGGCTGATCCGAGTCTAAGCCGAGTGCGCATGTAACTATAACGAATCGACGCAAGCCGGAAAACCATCACCAGCCTAGGCACTGAAACCCTCGTTAAGGCAATAACAACGGCCGGGGAAAGTAAAAAAAAAAAAGATAAAAAAAAAAATTACCAGGCCGCACCCACGCGCAGGCTGACAAAATTATAAGCGGAACGTAAGGGGTAAGGGGATGTAAATTGATTTTGCCTGACCACAATCTTCGCCCTTGATTCTATCATGAATTGTTCCGTTTAGGACGATAAGAAATGAGCGACCAATGACAACTCAGATCAGCATACGCAACTGCGTACACTGATCAAAGTCTTCGCTGTTCGCATTAGAGTTACAACCGTTTTTTATGCCCCCGCCATTCGAAGAATGGTGGAAAGGGCATTAAGTGTTACCCCTGTCCGTTCGTTCGTCCGTCCCGACATCGTGTCCGGGCCATAACTCCTAAACCGTATGGAATATATTCATGAAACTTCACAGGTGCATTCATCACACTGAGACGATGTGTCATGAACAAGGAAGACAACTCTTGCTTTTTTGGTTTTTGAATAAGCTGCCCTTGACTTAGTTCCATATAGTAAACCTTTTGTTTTTGTTTGATTTGAGGTTTAACGTCCCCGCCAACAGTGTAAAGGTCATTTTGGAGACGTTGCTTCCAATTTTGTGGGACTTTTACCCGACATTGAGACGAAATGACATCTCAAGCCCTGTCGCCCAATGAAACCAATAGGGTTTATTAGCATGGACGGTCCGCCTCGCACGGCGGTTCCTGGACAGATCCTCTTAACTGTTTACCAGTTCTTGTGTGCGGGCCGGATTCAGCTCTGCGTGGAAGCATCATGCAGCCCATATATTTCTTCAAGCCCCTATGGGCGGGGGCCACATATAGTAAACCGTGTCCGGGCCATAACTCCTAGTCCGTATGGAATATATTCATGAAACTTCACAGGTGCATTCATCACACTGAGACGATGTGTCATGAACAAGGAAGACAACTCTTGCATTTTTGGTTTTTGAATTATCTGTCCTTGATTTAGTTCCATATAGTAAACCGTTTCATGAATGGCATTTGGCGGGGGTATCCGTGTCCTATGGACACTTTTTCTAGTTTTTTTTTCTTTTTGCTGTGCGCTTTTTTGAGTCATGATAATAGAAGCAGTGGTTAAACTGATACATAGAATAGTAGAAGCAGAATAGACACTTTGAAGATTACCAAGACTGATCAGATGGCACACTGGTTGATACACGACTTATTTGACCATTAGTTTAGCTAGCCTCACAGAGGCGTTTCATATGTAAACCCGCAGAAACGCAATGGAACAGTCAGACCCCATCGCTCAGCAATAATGTGCCCCGTCATGAGAAAACCTGTTTTATTATTTTCGTGCGACAAAAGGGCCGGTCAGCCTGGGCGTCCATGAGTCTGATCAGCACTTTTTAGCTCGTCTGTTTTTTGAAAAAAAACTTTCGAGCTATTGTCATCACTCCGGCGTCTGCGTTGTCGTCCTGCGTCGTCCCGCGTCGTCCTGCGTCGTTCCAAAAAAACTTCACCTTGGCTATAACTTAAAAAGTATTAGACTTAGCCTCATGAAACTTCATACACACACTCATCATCACAAGAGCTACATTTTGACCAAGGACCATAACAAAATTGTTGATTTTGGCTGAATTAGCACCCCTTTTCCAATTTTTTTCTGAAACACATTTTTTGCTCTCATTTTAATACTATTCACAACAGAGCCTTCAAACTTCACATGAATGTTCCTTTGGACAAGACCTTTTCAGTGATACCACACTTTTTGATCTTTGACCTTGACCTTTGAACTTTGACCTATTTTTCGAAAATTTAACCGAAAACCTTAACCTTGACCATATTTCCAAAAGTATTTGGCCTACCTTCATACACATACTCACCATCACAAGAGCTACATTCCCTACAAGTTTTATAACTCCATCTTGCAATTTGATTGAATTATCTCCCCTTTTCTCTCCGTTTTTTTTAAATTGTTTTTGTCTCTTATTTCAATACTATTCACAACAGAGCCTTCCAACTTCACATGAATGTTCCTTGGGACAAGACCTTTTCAGTCATACCACGCTTTTTGACCTGTGACCTTGACCTTTGAACTTTGACCTATTTTTCGAAAAATTAACCAAAAAACTTAACCTTGACCATATTTCCAAAAGTATTTGGCCTTCCTTCATTCATGAAACTTCATACACATACTCACCATCACAAGAGCTACATTCCCTACAAGTTTTATAACTCCATCTTGCAATTTGATTTGACTTAGAACTTTTGTTTTCTAAAAGAAACTGCAGACGAGCGTTGGCACAAGACCTTTTCAGTCATACCACGCTTTTTGACCTGTGACCTTGACCTTTGAACTTTGACCTATTTTTCGAAAAATTAACCAAAAAACTTAACCTTGACCATATTTCCAAAAGTATTTGGCCTTCCTTCATGAAACTTCATACACATACTCACCATCACAAGAGCTACATTCCCTACAAGTTTTATAACTCCATCTTGCAATTTGATTTGACTTAGAACTTTTGTTTTCTAAAAGAAACTGCAGACGAGCGTTGGCACCCGCTTGCGGTGCTCTTGTTTTAATTTGCTGCAACTTTGTAGCTGAGATGACCGGTTTGTGTCTACTCTTGACCTCGATACCGTTTTATCAGCGCTTTAGTACCAGATCTTATGATTATGGGTACCCATATAGAACAGTTGGAGCAGACTTGACTAAAGACATCAGCCATATTCAGTTAGATTAGCCTCACCGAGGCGTTTCAAAAGTGAACCCGTTTTAGCAAACTATTGACCCCTTATATGGAGCGCTGACAGTTTGTTTTCCAATTAGTGACATACAACTTTTTCCATAACGTTCCTCATTGATTCTACAGCAACACGTGATGTCATTGATTATTTTCGAGCACAGACGGTTATTGCATACGAAAAGGTCTTTACATTAATACGCAGTCGCTCATATTCTCTTGGGGGTTTTATGGGTTTGTTTTGTTTTCCAGCCATCCAAAGCGCGCACAGCGAAGACCAAGATCAGATTGCGCAAATGCGCAGGCTGATCCGAGTCATAGCCGGGTGCGCATGTAAATCTAACAAATCGCCGCATCCCGGAAAACTATGTGGCAATTACAACGGCCCACAAAAGAACAAAAAAAAAAAAATACAGATAATGACCAGGCCGCGCCTACGTTGACGAATTTATAATCGGACCTTTAAAAGACTAAGGGACGGGAGATGATCGTGAAATATTCTCTGTGGCCACCTTCTCCCTTCCGCTGATTCAAGAAGGGCATTTGTCAGTTTCTGGCCCGAAAGGACGTGTGCTGTACTGGTTACGGTCAGTGAAAAAAAATACTGGCGGGAGGGGGAGGGGGGGGGGGGGCATTAAATTGATTTTACGTGGCCGCCATCTTCGCCCTTGGTTCTATCCTGAAGCGTGAAGTTTACCGTTTAGGATAATAAGTAATTAGTGACTAATAACAACTCAGATCAGCCTGCGCATCAGCGTAATCTGATCAAAGTCTCCGCTGTTCGCATGAGAGTTACAAGCAAAGACTTAAGCATACCGGCTAGATTCGCAGGCGGATCTGATTCTTCCTTGGTTTGAAATAGTTTTTTGCTGTGCGCTTGCTCATTTGAGTCATGATAATAGAAGAAGGGGTTAAACTGATACACAGAATAGTAGGAGAAGAATAGTCTTTGAAGATTACCAAGACTGATCAGATAGCACCCTGGTCGATATACGACTTAATTGGCCATTAGTTTAACTAGCCTCGCAGAGGCGTTTCAAATGTGAACCCGCAAAAATGCAATGGAACAACCAGACCCCATCGCTCAGCAAGAATGTGCCCCGTCATGAGAAAACCCGTTCCATTTTTTTGCGTGCAACAATGGGGCCGGTCAGCCTGCACATCCGTAAGTCTGAGCAGCACATTTTAATTTGCTGTCAGTTTGTAGCCGAGATGACCGGTTTGTGTCTTGACCTCGTCGCAAACCCCGAATACCGTTTTACCATTGCTTAATTTTAGGGGAACAAGGGAATAAAACTAATTTTGAGGAACTGTGTGCATTGTTTGAAAACACTTCGGACAATATAAAGAAATGTGTGACAAGTGAAGACTCAGATCATCCTGCGCATCTGTGCAGTCTGATCAGAGTCTTCGCTGTTAACACGAGCCGTCTCAGGCCTCTGGGTTTTTCAAACAGTAACAAGCGAAGACTTTGGCAACGTTTGCTAGATGCACAGACCGATCTTATCCTTTCTTGGTAAAAAAAAGTCTTTTGCTGTGCGCTGGCTCTTTTACATGAAAAATCCATGATGCTGAGGCATCGAAGCGTTGAAACAGAGCATGGGAAACGGGTCCTTATCCCATTAGCGAAAAAGAAAAACACTGTCAAAACAAGAAAAAATATAGCTTGAACGTCTTAATGATAATATTTGTTTCTCTTGAACGGTAAATGACAAAAACAAAAACAAACAAAAAAAAAAAACAATGTTTGTAAATTTCATTAAATATGAGCATTGCCAAAACAGGTAAAAAGGGCTTGTCTGTAGGGTCATAAATGTCGCGCTGTGACTCGCTGCGTCTCTGTGAAAGACAATAAAATTCTCTGACGGATTATTGTCTCGCTCAGTGTACCGCTACATTGTCACGCTGAGAACACCTGTGCGTCTCGCTAGCTGTCTCGTTCGTCTCGGTGACAAGTGGAAGCGACACGGTGACAGAGAATTCTGCCATGGTGACGGTCGAGGTCTATAGGAATGTCTCGTTGCCTGTACTGTATGTGCCCACCACTCTTCTCAAGTTTGTACATGTAAGTTCTGCTGATGGTATGCCTAAAAATAACCTTATGATTTATGATTTAGAACTAAGCTGCAATAATACCAGCATTGTTACACAAAGTTTGAACAAAAATACAAGTCCCCATTACATGTAGAAATTATTGCATCCTTCACTGTTCAACAAAGTTCTGTAAGCAGTATGGTAGCTCATAAAACAGGATAAGTTATTTAGTTAAAAAGAATCTGCTTATTATTGAGTAAATATTATAGCCGGCTGTCAGCAGACTTTTAGGTCTGGTGACAGCCGGCTGTCACTAGACCTAAAAGTCTGGTGCCAGCCGGCTGTCAGCAGATACTTCACATTAAAATTATTAAAGAATGAAAGACAAATGATTATATTATATCATAATAATTTTCTTTTTTTGAAAATATCAAAGTTACAAGGAGAAATTTTGAGTTTAAAAGAAGCCAATAATGGCGTCCGAAACCCGTTAAAATTTCGCTGACAGTTATCACCTTTGATTATTTGTTTCTCATTTGTCCAATTATACTTCACATTAAAATTATTAAAGAATGAAAGACAAATGATTATATTATATCAAAATAATTTTCTGTTTTTGAAAATATCAAAATTACATGGAGAAATTTTGAGTTCAAAATGACTGATTTTGCACTATTGTCTGAAGGGAAGCTTGCCTTTTGATTGACAGTTGACTGAGAGAGACAACTCTAACTGACTGCAGACAGCGACCACATATTACGCACAACAAAGTTCAAGGCCATCGATAAAACACATAAGCCAGGACACGAGAAAAAAGCCTTGATCTTCAGCAGAAAATAAATTTCTGCTCTTATTAATGTGGTTTTGAAAAAAATTGAGTTGATTTTCATTTTAGCTAGTTGATATTTTTGTAATAAGCTAAATTTTGCTTGTGGCAAAAACATTTAAGTTCGGACCCTGTCCGCCATCAGTAAACGCGATGTCGTACATGTAACGTATCTAGCTGATTTGCATATTTAATCCACTAGTTGATTATCGAAAATATTACATGGAGTTATTACACCCTCTGATAAAATTCAGTTCAGTTCTCTAGGCAAATGTGATAAAATTCACTTGCTCAGCTTAATTTTAGACTTGTCATGGGCAACTAAGCAATGGATTTGGTAGGCGTTGGCTCATTTGTTATTGTCTTATTTTTTGGGCCGATTGCTAAATATCAATAGGCCCATAGTTGTAAAGGGCAGTAAGCTTTTCAATGCTGAAATCCATGTGATTATCACTGACTTGTCAGAAAACCAGGCAGTGATTATCTACAGAAAATACTGCGCTTTCTGATCAGTGCTACCAGTGAATATTTACAGAAAATAGCTGCGTTTTCTGATCAGTGCGTAAGTGGGTTATCTATTGAATCTGGACTGAAATCATGAATTGGGTTTGGCAAGTGGTATAGACCCAGATCAAAAGCTGCAGAATGCAGAGTCTGATCAGGGTCTACACTTTTTGCTTTTACAAAGTGGACTTTAACATATTTAACGTCACACGTCACTACAGCTGTTGTCCGGGAATGTGTGGCTGCTGTAAAAAGTCTACCTGCCCTACATTATAGTGTAGTTTATATTTTCTTGTCCTTTGGGATCATCCGACCCCGCCCATAGGGGCTTGAAGAAATATATGGGCTGCATGATGCTTCCACGCAGAGCTGAATCTGGCCCGCACACTAGTACTGGTAAACCGCTTAGAGGATCTAAGCCTGTCCAGGAACCGCGGTGCGAGGCGGACCGTCCATGCTAATAAACCCTACTGGTTTCATTGGGCGACAGGGCTTGAGATGTCATTTCATCTCAATGTCATGTAAAAGTCTCACAAAATTGGAAAGTAGAAGTATTTAAAACAAAGATCAGGAATCGATACAATTAACTTACTCCACCCATCAAAGACACCAAAGGGAAAGAAATACAAACATTAAGCGACCAGACCATAATGGAAACCGTCACAAAGGAAGGCCATAAGGACAGTTACTTTCCCACAAAATGGCCATATGGCCATCCAAAATTAAAAGACACAAGTGATACACACAGTAAGTAACAAACAACAACATAAATAAATCGCTACAGAAGAACCGCCTTAACGGTCAGTGGAAAGATTTCCACTGGGGGGCTTAAATCGATTTTACGTGGCCACAATCCTCGCCCTTACTTCCGTCGCGATTTAGACAAATAATTTGTTCAGTCCGCATGAAGGCCTCCTAACTCATCAGTGCAACATCTCCGTGAACACAAAAAATCAAAGAACCACAGAGGTGAGACAACGGTGAGGACTCGACAGCAAGAAACCACTGAAATGCTGGAGCAAAAGAAAACCAACAGTTAGACTCCGAAGGGCCCGACCAGAGACAGAGCATCAGGCACCAACCAACATTACCAAGAATTAGATCTCTCTAATTCTCAATAAGCCTTTACGTTGGAGCCGTCATAGAATCTGAGGCCACGTCCAGGGGTGTAAAATTCCACTCGCCCGCTCGCATTTGCGAGTAAGTGTTAAGGCAGGGCGAGTAAGGTTTTCAAAACTGACCACACTTTTTCTTCATTTTTAGCACCTAAATGAGAAGTTTAGATGATGAGGGCGAGTAAGGTTGAGGGAAATTTTACACCTCTGACATCTCCAAAATGACCTTTACAGTGTTGACGGGGACGTTAAACCTCATATCAACCAACCAACCTTTGGGATCATTGATTCCATTGTGGAATTTCGAAAATATTTGAGGGTCACTGATGAGGCGTAAATGGCTGAAACCAGCTAGTCTGGCCCAGAAAACATGTACACTCCATATTTATGCCCCCAACTTTGAAAAAGTTGGAGGGGCATATTGCTTCTGGTTCGTTCGTCCGTTCGTCCGTTCGTCCGTTCGTCTGTTCGTCCGTTCGTCCGTTCGTCCGTCCGTTACGCTTTTGATGCATAGCATAACTAAAGAACCGTGTATGCTAGGGTTTTGAAATTTCATATATGGATTCCTCATGGAAAATTAGCTGACGCGTATTTTTTTTCTCGTCCGGATTATGCCCCCTTCAAGAGTTATTGCCCTTTGAAATTTTTTTAATAAAATCTTGTCAGCAAGATATCTCAAAAACTATTGGAGCTAGAGCCTTGAAAGTTGGTGAATATATTGGTTGTGATGTGTAGATGAACTGATTAACTTTTGACAAAATTCCGAAAAATACTTTGTGAGTTATGGCCCTTTGTCATTTTGGTAATTTATGCCCATTGTAATGTATGCTAAAAGTGATGCATAGCATATCTTTAGAACCGTGTATGCTAGGGTTTTGAAATTTCATATATGGATTCCTCATGGAAAATTAGCTGACGCGTATTTTTTTTCTTGTCCGGATTATGCCCCTTTTAAGAGTTATTGCCCTTTGAAATTTTTTTAATAAAATCTTGTCAGCAAGATATCTCAAAAACTATTGGAGCTAGAGCCTTGAAAGTTGGTGAATAGATTGGTAGTGATGAGTAGATGAACTGATTAACTTTTGACAAAATTCCGAAAAATACTTTGTGAGTTATGGCCCTTTGTCATTTTGGTAATTTGTGCCCATTGTAATGTATGCTAAAAGTGATGCATAGCATATCTTTAGAACCGTGTATGCTAGGGTTTTGAAATTTCATATATGGATTCCTCATGGAAAATTAGCTGACGCATATTTTTTTTCTTGTCCGGATTATGCCCCTTTTAAGAGTTATTGCCCTTTGAAATTTTTTTAATAAAATCTTGTCAGCAAGATATCTCAAAAACTATTGGAGATAGAGCCTTGAAAGTTGGTGAATAGATTGGTTGTGATGAGTAGATGAACTGATTAACTTTTGACAAAATTCCGAAAAATACTTTGTGAGTTATGGCCCGTTGTCATTTTGGTAATTTGTGCCCATTGTAATGTATGCTAAAAGTGATGCATAGCATAACTTTAGAACCGTGTATTCTAGGGTTTTGAAATTTCATATATGGATTCCTCATGGAAAATTAGCTGACGCGTATTTTTTTTCTTGTCCGGATTATGCCCCTTTTAAGAGTTATTGCCCTTTGAATTTTTTTTAATAAAATCTTGTCAGCAAGATATCTCAAAAACTATTGGAGCTAGAGCCTTGAAAGTTGGTGAATAGATTGGTGGTGATGAGTAGATGAACTGATTAACTTTTGACAAAATTCCGAAAAATACTTTGTGAGTTATGGCCCTTTGTCATTTTGGTAATTTGTGCCCATTGTAATGTATGCTAAAAGTGATGCATAGCATAACTTTAGAACCGTGTATTCTAGGGTTTTGAAATTTCATATATGGATTCCTCATGGAAAATTAGCTGACCCGTATTTTTTTTCTCGTCCGCATTATGCCCCTTTTAAGAGTTATTGCCCTTTGAAATTTTTTTAATAAAATCTTGTCAGCAAGATATCTCAAAAACTATTGGAGCTAGAGCCTAGAAAGTTGGTGAATAGATTGGTGGTGATGAGTAGATGAACTGATTAACTTATGACAAAATTCCGAAAAATACTTTGTGAGTTATGGCCCTTTGTCATTTTGGTAATTTGTGAAAAACTTTGTCATCGTTCTAGCACGTACATTTCTTCACCAATTTCAATATAACTTCACACAAATGTTCCTTATAAAAAAATCTCGAGCGAGTTCGACTTTCAAGGTCATGAACTGAAGGTCAAGGTCACTGTGGCTATTTTTAGGAAAAACTTTGTCATCACTCTATCGCCTACATTTCTTCACCAATTTCAATATAACTTGACACAAATGTTCCTTATAAAAAAATCTCGAGCGAGTTCGACTTCAAGGTCATGACCTCAAGGTCAAGGTCACTGTGGCTATTTTTAGAAAAACTTTGTCATCGCTCTAGCGCCTACATTTCTTCACCAATTTCAATATAACTTCACACAAATGTTTCTCATGACAATATCTCAGTGAGTTCGACTTTCAAGGTCATGACCTCAAGGTCAAGGTCACTGTGGCTATTTTAAGAAAAACTTTGTCATCACTCTAGCGCCTACATTTCTTCAATGATTTCAATATAACTTCACACAAATGTGCCTTATGACAATATCTTGAGCGAGGTCGAGTTTCAAGGTCATGACCTCAAGGTCAAGGTCACTGTGGCTATTTTTAGAAAAACTTTGTCATTGCTCTAGCGCCTACATTTCTTCACTGATTTCAATATATCTTCACACAAATGTTCCTTATGACAATATCTCGAGTGTGTTCGACTTTCAGGGTCATGACCTCAAGGTCAAGGTCACTGTGGTTATTTTAAGAAAAACTTTGTCATCGCTCTAGCGCCTACATTTCTTCACCAATTTCAATATAACTTCACACAAATGTTTCTTATGACAATATCTCAGCGAGGTCGACTTTCAAGGTCACTGTGGCTATTTTTAGAAAAAATTTTGTCATCGCTCTAGCGCCTACATTTCTTCACCGATTTCAATATAACTTCACACAAATGTTCCTTATGACAATATCTCTAGTGAGTTCCACTTTCAAGGTCAAGGTCACTGTGGCTATTTTTAGAAAAACTTTGTCAATGCTCTAGCACTTACATTTCTTCACCGATTTCAATATAACTTCACACAAATGTTCCTTATGACAATATCTCAAGCCATTTCAACTTTCAAGGTCAAGGTCACAATGGCTATTTTTAGAAAAACTTTGTCATCGCTCCAGCGCCTACATTTCTTCACCGATTTTAATATAACTTCACACAAATGATCCTTATGACAATACCTCGAAAGAGTTCGACTTTCAAGGTCAAGGTCAGAGTGGCTATTTTTAGAAAAACTTTTTCATTGCTCTAGTGCTTACATTTTTTCACCAATTTCAAAATCGATTCACACAAATGTTCCTTATGACAATATCTGTAGCGAGTTCCACTTTCAAGGTCAAGGTCACTGTGTCTATTTTTAGAAAAACTTTGTCAATGCTCTAGTGCTTACATTTCTTCACCAATTTCAATATAACTTCACACAAATGTTCCTTAAGACAATATCTCGAGCGATTTCGACTTTCAAGGTCAAGGTCACTGTGGCTATTTTTAGAAAAGCTTTGTCATCGCCCTAGCGACTACATTTCTTCACTGATTTCAATATAACTTCACACGAATGTTCCTTATGACAAGACCTCGAGTGAGTTTGACTTTCAAGGTCAAGGTCACTGTGGCTATTTTTAGAAAAACTTTGACATGGCTCTAGCGCTTACATTTCTTCACCGATTTCAGTATAACTTCACACAAATGTTCCTTATGACAATATCTTGAACTATTTCGACTTTCAATGTCAAGGTCACTGGCTATTTTTAGAAAATCTTTGTCATCGCTCTAGTGCCTACATTTATTGATGGCTGTTAATAGAACTTCACACAAATGTTTCTTATGGTAATATCTCGAGTTGCTTTGACTTTCAAGGTCATGACCTCAAGGTCAAGGTCACTATGGCTATTTTTAGAAAAACTTTGTCATTGCTCTACTGCCTACATTTATGATTTTAATCTAACTTCACACAAAAGATGCTTATGATAATATCTTGAGCAAGATCTACTTCGCGGCCATGGCCTCAAGTCAAGGTCCCTATGACTATTTTTAGAGAAATATTGTCATCACTCTAGAACCTACATTTATGGATGGATTTTTAAACAAACTTTACACAAATGTTGCATATGATAATATCTCAAGCAAGTTGGACTTTTGCCATTTCAGTGTTTTCCACATACGAAGTTGTCTTGTGCGAGGGGATTTGTATCGCATGCGATGCCTTGTTTTTTTTTTAATAAAATCTTGTCAGCAAGTCCATATCTTGAGAACTATTAGAGCTTCATTAATCATTCTTGGTACAAACTTGCATCCAGGCATTGCAACTTCAACGCAAGCATCCATATCTGACCTTGACCTATATTTCATGGTTCACTGACTTCTTGAATTATTGCGACCACCCTGACTTTCACCATTTCTCGAAAACTATTCAAGCTTTTTAAATTATAATTGGTACAAACTTGCATCTAGGAATTGCAACTGCAATGCAAGCATCCATATTTGACTTTTACCCATATTTCATGGTTCACTGACTTTGTGAATTATTGCGACCACCCTGACTTTCTATCTAATGTAAGAGTCCATTTCTCAAGATCTATTAGAGCTTCATTAATTGTATTTGGTACAAGCTTGCATTTAGGAATTGAAATTTCAATGCAAGTATCCATTTCTGACCTTGACCTACATTTTATGGTTCACTGACTTTGTAAAATAGTGTGACAACCCTAACTTTCACCCTGATGTAAGAGTCTGTTTTTAAGAGTTTCATTGATGATACTTGTTACATGCTTGCAACTAGGAGTGAAATTTTTATGCAGGCATCCATGTTTGACCTTGACCTAGATTTCATGGTTTGGTGACTTTGCGCCCCCACAGGCGCGACATAGCCTTCGGGGGAATTCTTGTTGTATGTTTTTGAGTCTTTAACAATATTTGTTGAATATTTTGCCATCTAAGGACAAGCAAAGGTTGGGGGCATTGTGTTTTACAAACACCATTTCTAGTTTCCAGTTCTGTTGTGTATTCCTTGCTTCCAAAGGATAACCCTTTCTAGAACATATTTAAGGGTTTAATATACATAACAGTTTAAGTCTTCAGTCCAGGACTACTTGCCCAGCCTACACACAGTCACCAGTACTCTTAATGCTTTGATTTTAAATTTCAGGTTCAATTCTGTTAGAGTCGAAGATACAACCAGACACTGCCTATCAGAAACAACAGGTAAAAAGATTAAAGATGTACTCCTTTTCCTCAAAATAACGAGTCTTTTTGTGATTACTGTAATGATCCTAAGTTATGGGACAGATAGGCTTAAGCAAACAGAGCAGACCCAGACTGATCAGGGTCTACACTTTTTGTCATTTTGTCTGCACATTATGGACTCCTTGCTGGATCACGAAACAAAATTACTAGAATTTTAGGAGAATTAAAGTAAGTGCTCAAGGTGTCTCAGTTTTTAGGATTTTTACGGTAAAAGCAAGAGATGTTTAGGGCTGCAATGGTGTGAGCAGTGCCTTCATGATACAATATTTGGGTCATGATATGATACAAATTGTGATACACTTTCTGGCAGGAGGACATTTTTTTTAGATTAAGGAGATTAAGCTACATCTGAAGATGTCTGCTTATGTCTCCTGATTTTCTTTTGCAAACTTTTAAAAAATATTTTTGCACACAGGCAAACAGTGTGGGTCTAGTTCAGACTGCTCCTGCTCCTACAGGAGCAGTTTGACAGCATTTTGATCTGGGTCCACTCTGTTTGCAAAATAAAATACTTTTAAGGTAGCCGGCAGATGGCAAAGCAGATGACAATTGCCTGATTGGCATTTTATGGGTTGAGAAGATCCTCAGAATCAGCAGTAGGCATTTGGTATTCAGTAGTAATAAACTGTTATATAGGCTTGACAAATGTACATGTATTAATTCTGTATGACACAAATTTATACATTGAAGCTAGCAGGCAGAAGTTTACAATTCATCTCTTTATCTTATTCATCGTTATTGTGAAGCTACTTCATAGAATAATGTATCTGCAGTAGGTTGAGCAACCCATTTCACTCAGCTGGGGCACTGACTAAAATGACAAGAGAAACCAGTCTGTAAAGTAGAAGTTAAACAAAGATCAGGAATCGATACAATTAACTTACTCCACCCATCAAAAACCTGATTCATTTAGGAAAGGCACTGACTAAAATCGATCATACAGACAGAAAATGTAGTGACTGACTGCACAGTGTGTATCATGTACCACAAGGAGAAGCCGAGAAGGTAATCTAGTTGTTTCCCTTTAGTGCTCTTCATTGCCTGAAAGATCCGGAATGGCCTGATATTGAGAAAGGGAAAAATGATGAAAACTTACGTCTGAATGATGTGAGCAATAAATGTTGCTTATAATCGAGATACTATAGTTTATCAACGACCTTTGAGAGTTCAACGTTCAAGCGTGCTTAAACTATTCCATGTTTTAGGGGAAGCAGGTTTCGGATTTCTTTTTTCACAGGATTTTAAAATTATAAATAAGTGTTTTGATAATGCCATTATGTAGAATTCGTGGCCAAGTGGTTAGTATGATGCAGTGCGATCCTCAGTAAAACTATATCACTATAAAATCCCAACTGAAGACGATTTACCAAAAACGCGGACTAGTCCAAAATTAAAAGTGCATTCACGTCTCACTGCGTTTTGAAAGACTATTAGCAAGTGTAAGCAATATTTTGGTATGTCATTCGCTGTGCTAAAACAACAGGAGACCTAAGAACAACTTTTAAAATATGCACTTTATCTCTTCTCTGTTGGATATGACAGCACACTGATGGAAATCTAGTTTTTATACAGCAAATAAGGTAAATGTGTATGTATACTTCTTTTTTTTCCAGGAAACATTGATTGTATGGTCAGAAGCTGACAATTACGACCTGGCACTCAGCTTCCAGGAAAAGGCTGGTTGTGATGAAATTTGGGAGAAAATCTGTAATGTAAGTTTTAAAAACCCTTTTTGTACCAAATGGAATCTTCCTCCTATCAGGAGTCCATTAAAAAATTTAGGGTTGTCAGGTTGTGTTTTCTTCAAAATTATCAGAAAATAACAACTTTTTGCAATAGTGTAGGTCCTGACCAGACACCACTTTTTGCAGGGTCTGATCTGGGCCTATACTGTTTGTTAGGGTAACCGTTTTGGGGTTTCGTGTACAAAATGGGTTAAACCAAACATAATAATATCATGTTGACATGTTCATGCGCATCATATGTAACGCTGAAATCAACCAAACTTTGAGTACTGGTAAACTGCTTAGAAAAGGTGCGAGCTGGACCATCTTTTAAACATTAAGGACTGTTTGAGCAGTAGGGCTTGTAATGTCATTTGAAATTTCATCTCAAATCTCGGGTAAAGGTCCCACAAAATCGAGAGCAACATCTCCAAAATGACCTAGATAGAGTTGACAGGGATATAAAACTTCAACACAAACAAACATGATTTTTGGATGAATTGTTTATCAGTCAATCCATAGTTACTTTATGGACCTGGGTTGCATTGTTTATGTCCAAGTGGCTATCACTTACCACACAGCATTTGTTTGGAATCCAGGTAACAGTTACACCTAATTGCAAATTTCTGGCCCCAAATCACATTTTCAAACTCAAAGCGGTGACCTTCAGAAGCCCGCCAGTACGATTTCCGTCACAACAGTTAGATGATGTCAAGAGTACACTTCAAAGAAACAAAACACATCACAGCTGTCAAGATGTTCCAAAAATAGCGTCATCGCTACCTCTCATCTACATGAAAGAACCGCCGCCTAGCAAACCATTTCGCCACAGTTTGACTGACACGACAAAGAACCGCCTACAAAAACTAACCACGTGAGTGGATAAGAAAATGTGAAATCGCATTTACTTTTGCGTTAGCAATTTTCTACAGTAAAAGAAAGAAAAACTAAAAGGTAGATCCAACTTGGGACATGTGTAACGGGACATGTGTAACATGAACCACACCAATTGATGATAATTTCATCAAAGTGATATTGCGACCAGCAAAGTCTCCGATAAGCCTGCCAACCTACTAAGTCTCATCAAAGATTCACTTTGTCTGTTATGCCTGCTCAGGGTGAATGTTGTCTAGAATAATTTCCCTCTGAAGCGCCTATCAAACTTTTTAAGATGATCGATTGCTTTGATGATCGATTGCCTATATTGTACCTAAATTAATATGTTTTTTTTTGTTTTTGTTTTTTTTTTTGTAGAAAGAAAATAACTTATTTTTTCTGACATTAGTATTATTAAAAATAAAACTAAATCACTTGTTCAATTGACTTTATTTGACGATTTTATCATTTATGATTCAAAGACCTATTGAAAGTGCACGCTTGTCGTTTCAGGCTATAAGATCGCAGCGGGATCCAACAAACTAACTAAACTTAAAAGGCCGCGAGGCTAAAACGTTTTTTTTTTTTTTTTTGTGCCCATCTCACCTGATGTTTAAAAATGTTGGGAAATAAATCAAACGCTTATGACCACTTGCACACCCGGTTTTGATTCTGATCCGTGTTATCATTTCTTTTGTCATTTTACTGCTCCCTATTGTAATATCTTTGATATGAGCCATTGATCAAAGGTGCGCAAGTTGTCATTACTGTTTGTTTGATTTGCGGTTTAACGTCCCCGTCAACACTGTAAAGGTCATTTTGGAGACGTTGCTTCCAATTTTGTGGGACATTTACCCGACATTGAGATGAAATGACTTCTCAAGCCCTGTCGCCCAATGAAAATGTAGCAGGTCGACCGTGTGGCTCGGTAGCTCAGTCGGTAGAGTGTTCGCACGGTATGCGAAAGGCCCTGGGTTCGAGTCCCGGTCGAGCCATGTTCTTTTTCCAACCCTGTGACATTTGGTGGCCAGTGTGGGGGTCCAGCACCGCGTCTGAGAGCATGAAATAGTATGAAAATAAGTCTCGCATCCGGACTGGATAGGACTTAGAGATTCGGGACGAATTTCATGAGAAGAGATTCGGGACGAATCTAATTAAGCAGGGGGAAAATGTAGCAGGTCGACCGTGTGGCTCGGTAGCTCAGTCGGTAGAGTGTTCGCACGGTATGCGAAAGGCCCTGGGTTCGAGTCCCGGTCGAGCCATGTTCTTTTTCCAACCCTGTGACAAAACCAATAGGGTTTTAATATTAGCATGGACGGCCCGCCTTGCACCCCGGTTCCTGGACAGGCTTAGATCCTCTAAGCGGTTTACCAGTACTAGTGTGCGGGCCGGATTCAGCTCTGCGTGGTAGCATCATGCAGCCCATATATTTCTCCAAGCCCCTATTGGCGGGGGCCGGTTGCCATTACTGTTTCAGGTCTTTGAATTTCAACTCGACTTATCAGGATATTTTTACACAGGCTAGATTATGTCACCATTTCAAATTTCATGCTCGGATAAGCAGGGGGTGGAATAGGTTGGCCCGAAATACCCCAGCCGAGTGACGTACTTTTACCATTTGCTGAGGAGTACCCGACGCACACACCACATTAACACCACCCCCGGCAAACCCCACTTTATATTGGGAAAAAGTGGAGTTAACACGGGTATACATTACTTTTCTTATCATTAGGATAACTTGCCTTTATGAGATAAGGTCAAGAAAATGGCATGTATCAAGTGATAATTGGTAATAGTTTTCTTATTTCTGCCCAAAACATAAATTGTGGGTACTCGTTATAACCACCTCATTGTCCGCCCAAAACATAGATTGTGGATACGCCTTTATAACTGCGATATTGACGAGTATCCACAATCTCTGTTTTGGGGCAGAGATAAGACAACGATGTATACTTCTGTAAACCCCACTTTTCCCTATATTAAGTGGGGTTAACCAGAGTATAGATTTCATTGACTTGTTAACATAATGTTTCTACTCCGATGTGGGTGCTCGTTAGAACCGCCACATACTCACTGAGGCGGTTCTAACGGAGGTCCTAACGAGCACCTATGTGTGGAGGATAATTAAGAACTTTGTCATCCGATAAATGCCATTGCTAGAGCCATGGAACGAAGCAGTGTATTGCTTAGGTACGTTATCCTAATGGAACACGCCATATTCTTTCTTACCCCTAGTGAAAACTAATGATTGAACTGGATGACGGGTCAAGTCAATACTGTAAATGTAATTTTGGAGACGTTGCTTCCAATTTTGTGGGACTTTTACCCGACATTGAGATGAAATGACATCTCAAGCCCTGTCGCCCAATGAAACCAATAGGGTTTATAAGAATGGACGGCCCGATACACATCGATTTGCCTGGGCAGGCTTAGATCCTCTAAGTAGTTTACCAGTACTCGTGTGTGGGTCGGATTCAGCTCTGCGTTAAAGCACCATGCAGCCCATATATTTCTCCAAGCCCCGATGGGCGGGGGCCGGCAGATGTATTGGTGCATTGTCATGAAAACGTTTTAGTCGGGGACACTGATACGTTCTCCGACTAAAAAAGAACATAAAGGAATACTGTGAAATGAGACTCTAAAATGCGTCACGTTAACATTCGGAACAAGACGGAACAGTAGTTCCAGAAAAGCATACCCTTTTTGGATGCCCATGACGAGTAACTCGGTTTGCACCAAACAAAGACTCTGGAATGATTATAATGTCCACCAAGTTCACCATCAAGTGACTCAATGATCTGAGGGCTCATATAAGTACAAAAGCAAACAAAGTTTACGCAACAAAGCATGGCATATGACCAGAGTTGCCACGATGTTAACGAAATACATGAATTAATTATAATATAATAATAATAAATTAATAATAATAATGATAATAATAATAATACCTATAATTGTTTTCAAAGAAAGCAGTTGTCCCCAATCAGCCAGCCTGAATGTTTTAAGACATGACCTTTAAATGAGATCAAGGTCATCCAGACTTATTCAATGCATTGGCCTGTAGCAATGATAGATCTATGCAAGTTTGATGAGAATCCCCCTAAGATACTTTGCAAACAAGCCTACCGTGACTGAAATTTGACAAGTTTAGTCCCAAACTGACCTTGAAAAGGTCATGGTCTCCAAATCTGAATCAACTCTTTATCTATTCCAGTGCTATGCCTTTCTGATGGGAATCTATCCAACGTTTCCTGCGATAACGCGCACTCATGTAGGATTTGACTGAAATTTAATGATTTTAATCCTTTGCTGACCTTACAAATAAGGTCAAGATCAAAAAACCTATTCAACTATTTGACTTGTCACAGTGATGTATACAAACAAGTCTGGAAAGAATCTTCCAAAAGGTTCCTGATATAAAATACACACACACACTTAATTTGGCTTAAATTTGCCCTGTGGTGACCTTGAAAATGAGATTAATGTCACTAAACTCTAATCAGCTCTTAAGCATATTTCAATGAAGTGTCACTGCAAGTTTAATGAAAATCCTTCAACAGATACATACAAGATTAATTAGGCTGAAGTTTGCCCATTTTAATCCCATGGTGACCTTGAAAAAAAAAAGTCAATGTAAACAAAATTTGATCACCTCCTACGCTAATTCCAATGATATATTCCTGCAAGTTTGATGAAAATCCGCTAACCCGTTCAAGAGTTAATGTGCGCACAAGAAATTGTCACGTCCACGCTAACGCCAACGAGATACACACCGACAACAGTATGTCCCTCTTCATCGCTGGTGGGGGCACATAATATAAAATAGACACCTCTTTCCTAAAATTGGAAATAGACTTGTCCAAACTGTGAGGGAACGGGCCTCCGTGGCCTAGTGGTTAAGAGCGCTGACTCTTGATCATTAGGTCTCTCACCGCTGTGGTTCGAGCCTCGCTCGGGTCACATGTGAGACGCCAAGTTCTGCAACGGAAGGTCAGGTGGTTTTTCTCCGGGTACTCCGGTTTTCGCCCACCTCTGATTAACGATCGGCTCGATATGAGTGAAATAATCTTGAAAGGGTCTTAAAACCAAAACAAAAAAAAAACTGTGAGGGGATATCAAACCGACCAGGTTTGGAGAATCTTTAATATGCGCCGAATAAAGGAAGCGGCTGAATGAATCCGTATGTAGGGGAGACCGGGGCTAGTCCGGCCCCGGGGCATGTTCGGCATATGGCTACATTTAGCATGTCAATCAGGTTATTGAGCTGGGAATCATAAAGTGAAGCCATTTATGACGATTTTATCTACTTCAGTACATAATGACCGCCTTGAAGAATATAGCATAGATTTTGGTACCGAAATCTCGTTTTCGTGCATGCTGAGAAAAATTTCTTTAGTAATTATAGTTTTTATTTTTCTTAAGAAGTGTTATGATTCCGATTTAATTTCTATACATTTAATACGGTACGATAATGCGCTTTAATGTAATACATTATTTATTCCTTTTCCGGCACCCTAAAAGGGTTATTTCACGTGTTGTTTCTGCAAAGTCTGTCAGGGGCAAGTTCGGCCTTTTCAGTTGGGGCAAGTTCGGCCACCATCACCCGATCGCTACGACTAAAAATAGCCTTAATCGGAAAGAGACATAAGAAGGCGTATACCGGCCTTACTTACATATACAGTTTTCGAAGACCCAGCTGTATTATAGTCATTCCAAAAGTGATCGTTTTCTATAATGGGGCCGAACTAGCCCCGGTCTCCCCTACTTTTCTCACGCTCAGGTATTTAAACTATTTTAAACTTTCAGAAAAGTTTATGTTTTGATTACAGAATTGAAACTACATGATAAATGCGTTATATATTTACATTGGTTTTCTGCCTATAAGTTAGTTCTGCGAAATATATTAATAGTTCAGGAGAGTTACTGTGAGACGATCTTGTCCCGTTGGGTGGCCGAACTTGCCCCTTAGCGGGGCAAGTTCGGCCATCATGACCCGGTCTCTTTGACTAAAAAATACCCTCTATCAGACAGAAACATAAGAAAGCATATACCCGGGCTAGTACGGCTTCATTGTACCTTACTTACATATATAGTTTTCTGAGACCTAGCTGTAAGAGTCACTGAAAAAATGAACGTTTTCTAAAAAGGGGCCGTACTAGCCCCGGTCTCCCCTACACAGAAAAAAATTGTTTGGCATACAGTGTTTCCGATTATGAGCCGGGGCAGAGCATTTCCTATAAGATCGCCTGTACGTCCAGCGAAGCAGGCGGACAGCGAAGTCTCTGACCAGACTGTGTGTATGCACAGGCTGATCAGTCTTCTCTGGGCGCACATACAATATTATAGGAAATGCTGTGCCCCGGCTCATATCGCTCTTGCAGGTCATGCAACCAAACTGTGTTCCAGTCATGTAAAAATTCTTGTTTTTCCCGAGATCTACATTGGGATGGACGCGTGAGGGTGGAAATGAATGTGTCGTCATGAACTTATCGGCAACACTTTGTCATGCAGAACGGGTCATTAGCGTATTTGCGATCAGCGAAGACTCAGATGATCCTGCGCACCCATACTGTCTCGTCAGTGTTCAAAGTTCCCACACCAGAAAGAGCAACAGCGCTGCCCTCATAAGAGGCTGTGCCTTCACCTTTATGTTTTGACTTTACGGAGATACGCTGAAGACATTTTTGCGTGACGCCGCTTGGATTATTAAAATTCAATTTAGAATTTTATGACATAAACTTCAGTTCGTAATCTCTAAGTGTCCGCCAGATGTAAACTCAAAATGTCAGTAAATATTCTGATTCAAGAAAAGGAGGTGATCGCTCGATTGATTTTCGTTTCATTCCATTTTTATTTATTTATTTATTTTTATTTTTTTTAGTCATGCGGTCATCTTGAACGCCAAGTAAGCCTGTCAGTTGAAGTGATGAATGTCACGTACACGTGATGGGCGGTGCTAAGACTTGCTGTAATCAGATTGGCTGAGTCGAACCGCTTGCGTACAACGATTCGTGTTACTAGGTGCAGCATGAAAGGATGCCGTTTTGTTTGAGATATTGTTTTCGAAGGTCACCGCTTTGAGTTTGAAAATGCGATTTGGGGCTAGAAATTTGCAATTAGGTGTATTATAGCCACACTGTTTTTGTCTCTGTGACTTAGACTCATGAACTGGGGCATTAGCAAACAGTGTAGACCCAAATCAGATGTAAGTTTGTTTGATTTGAGGTTTAACTTCCCGTCAACACTGTATAGGCCATTTTGGAGACGTTGCTTCCAATTTTGTGGGACTTCTACCCGACATTGAGATGAAATGACATCTCAAGCCATGTCGCCCAATGAAACCAATAGGGCTTATAAGTATGACTTGCACCGCTTTGCCTGGGCAGGCTTAGATCCTCTAAGCTGTTTACCAGTACTCGTGTGCGGTCAGATTTCAGCTCTGCGTGGAAGCATCATGCAGTCCATTTTATTTCTTCAAGCCCCGATGGGCGGGGGCTGACCAGTGCTGTCCGTACTTTGATTGTAATTCCAAATGAGTCTCTGTCTGAGCTGTGTTCATCTCAAGGTCGGGTAAAAGTCCCACAAAATTGGAGGCAATGTCTCCAAAATGACCTATACAGTGTTGTCGGAGACGTTAAACCTCAAACAAACCAAAAAAAAAAAAAAAACATAGTTTCTCCCACCTCTGATTAACAATTCAGCTCAATATCAGTGAAATAATCTGAAAATGGCCGTCCGACACAAATAAAAAAAATCAGTGTCCGCTAGGTGGATTTCTTGGCGATTGATCACGAAATATTTTCTCTGCCACTGATTCAAGAATATAAGAATCTGTTATTGGGTTCTGTTGCTGATGGGCGTTTCCAATCTGAGGGATGACCTTGCTGAGCAGAACTGAGGCTATGCAGAGGTTCCGCGTGACAGGGTCATCTCTTGGATTGGAAACACATCTACAGCATAACAACATATTAGATTCTTTTTCTTGCCCAACGCGACAGAAAATTTTTGTTTTACTTTGACGCATTATACTTATGTAGTTTGTCTGGGTAAAGATGTAGTTTGTCTGGGTAAAGATGTAGTTTGTCTGGGTAAAGATGTAGTTTGTCTGGGTAAAGATGTAGTTTGTCTGGGTAAAGAAAATCAGACTAAGAAGATAAGTTCTATCACAGGCTAAAACTGTGGATTTCCTCATTTGGTGTGCAAGAAGGGCAGTTTTCAGTTGTTGAAGAAATGTACACTGTCTTGTTAATATCTTGAGTATAAGCTGATCCAAGAAGTTTGGTGAGGTAAATTTACTGGCTTGATAGTGTTGATTTTGCCAATTGGCCACATCATCAATTATAAGCGAGAAATAAAAAAAATGGTTATACTGCAAGGAAATTTGTAGGCTTTTGATTGGACAGAGCAAGGGTACAAAATATGTATACCCCATGAGAAGAATAGTATAACCCTCTCGCCATCACTGAATTGGAATGTCCACCATCTTGGATTTACTGCACAGATGAAGAGAAATAAAAGCAATATAATACAGTCAAGCTTTACAATATATTCCAGTTTGTAAATGAATAAAAAATTTGATTAATTTTCTTCATTCGGTACCTTATTTCATTGTTTTCTGTTACAAAACTCTCATTATAATGTAGTTGTTTTTTCCCGCTGAGCACTATGATCATGGTAGTGGGTGCAGAAGGGCGCGATTGATGACGTCACATGCAAACATGTTTTCTCACAACCTCTGCTACAAAAAGATTCTTTGGAAAACATTTTAACAATGTAAAAATGTTGTGAAGAGCTTTGCAAATAAATTATTTTCAAAATTTGATTCTTGACGGAGAATATGGGATCACGCTTTCTGCCTGAAAGTGATATTTCCCTTGCCTAATGACTCGGGCAAATATCAGTCTCAGACAGGCAATGTTCCCGGTCAAGAGTCCTAATAACAACAGTTACTCACAAATGTTCCAAAAATTTTCTTATCTATAGAGAGGGTCAGTAATTGAGTGCCTATAACCTACAGGTTCCTCATTCCTTTTATATGCTCAAGATAAAGAATGTTGGGTTCTAGATTCTACTGCCAGGCTGCGGAACACTTGCTCCTGAGTTATGAAATTTTAGATGCCCAACTCAGTAGACTATTAAAGCATGAAGTTTAGCCTGATGAATATTATTTTGAATAATTGTACAGTAAAATTCCACTATTAAGACCAATTCTGCAGCTTATTTAGTAGGCTGCAGTTATTGTTTCTTTGCGTATTCTCTGCGTAGAGACCACCTTTGGGACTGTTCAAAAGTGGTCTTAAAGACCACTTTTGAACAGTCCCACAGGTGGTCTTAATATAGGAATTTTACTGTATTGCGTATTTATTATTCCATTTTAGGTGCAGGGTAAAGATCCTTCAGTTGAAATTACCCAGGATATAATAGAAGAGTCCGAGGATGAACGGTTTGATGAAATGCCGGAGGTTGCCCACCCCATAGACTTACCGCCATGTGAACTTAGCAAGCTCGAGGAGATATCAGAACTCTTCTGTAGTGCTCTGACTGTACCTATACGCAAGGAAAAATTAGCAGTGGCAATTGAACAAGAAGGATATATTAAAAAGTTATTGGATGTATTCCACATGTGTGAAGATCTAGAAAACATGGAAGGTCTACATCATTTATATGAAATTTTCAAAAGTATATTTTTGTTGAACAAAACCTCACTGTTTGAAATCCTGTTTCAAGACGACACCATATTTGACATTGTTGGCGTGCTGGAATACGATCCCACGCTGCCTAAACCGGCAAAACATCGGGACTACCTACAAGCCACTGCCAAGTTTAAGGAAGTTATACCATTCACAAACCAGGAGTTAGTGCATAAAATTCATCAGACTTATAGGGTGCAGTATATACAAGATGTGATTTTACCCACCCCGTCTGTGTTTGAGGAGAACATGCTTTCAACATTGACTTCATTTATTTTCTTCAACAAAGTGGAAATAGTTGGAATGGTGCAGGTTAGTTTTGTAACTGTGATTTGAGCCGGACCACAGCAAAAATGATCTAGCACACATCAAAACCAATGCTTTAATCCTGTGCATCCTAATCAGGGCCTGACAAATCCGAGATTTAATCACATGTTCAGGAATCTTCAACACCATAACCCATAAAATGCCAATCACAACAATTGTCATCTGCTGGTTACTTTAAAAGTAAGTTTTGCAAACAGTGTGGACCCAGATCAGACTGCTCGTCTAGGAGCAGACTGATCTGGGTCCACAGTTTGCCTGTATGCAAAATAAGTTTGCAAGAAGTCCAGCATGTTAAAGCATTAAATCGCTACATATTGACCACAATTGGTTTAATGGTTACCCTGATCAAAGTAAACTAACATAAACTCATGACGTCGTTACTAAGACAATCATGACGTCACAGTACAGACAGTAACAGTAACTCATGTGCAGAGTACAGAGTAACTTCCCCTGGATAAAGAGCATGCAATTAACATTGATTATATTTTTTTTTTTTTTATAGTCAAAACACTCTTCATGGCCAAAGAATACTAAAACTATAAAAAGATATGCAGAAAGTAATGAAACTGAATTTTGACGAATATCTATCCAGAGGAATAAATTTGAAAGTTCCTTTTAAGTTTTAATAATGTCTATAGTAAGATAGTGGTTAATAATTTCCTGATTGTAAATCTGATGTTCCATGTTTGTCATCACAGTTGCTAAAATTAATGTTCTAAGTCATCAGAGATCGATGAAAAGTGCTTATAATTGTGCATGATCTTTCGAAATTGCTTTCCCTTCTCTGAGGGAACTTCTTGAGTGTCACGAGAGTTTGTTACTGGCTTGTTGTTATTGTTCTCAAGTCTGATGTGACGCAGTTCACTGTTTGGCACATCTTTCACGTAGATCCATCTCACTTTGAACTGTCCCTTAAACTTATCTTTATCCCAAACACCCGCACTGTGTTCAAAGTCAACAAAGGACATCATCTGGGCCATACCACAGAAATGTCTGGAGCCATTCACACTGAACAACAAATAGATTGGACCCTTTCCTTCTTGTTCCTGGAAAGCAGCATCCAATCTCCTGTTTCCATTTTTTGTCGAGCACCAGATGTTATTCTTTATCGAACTACGAATAGCGTCCTCCGAATAACTCTTGATGATGAAATAGCGACTCCCTTCTTGGTTGAAATCAAATTTCTTGGGATTGTTCTTTTGTTTGGACTTCAGCTTATCCTGGATTGGGTTTTTAGGAGACTCACTTTGACTGACTGTTTTATGCAGAATATACCTTGCCTTCTGGGACTGTGTCTGTGGAGGCTGTCTCGCAATGGCAGCCCATGACATTTTAGAATCCTCTGAGCCTCCACTTCTAAACAAATCACCCTGTTGTGTTATTTGGTTTATTCCTAAATTCTGTCCTTTATCCCTTATTGTTTTGTCTATATCACCAACCTCTACTGGTATCAGTTCAGGTCTACCTATTTGTATATAATAATGCCCTGTGGAGGTCAGATTCAGAGCAATCATCTTCCCAAAAATCATAGCAGTATCCCATTTCAGATCTATTTTCACTTCTGCTGTTTTCATGGCTTTCCTAGACAACAGCAAAGGAATGTCAGATTTTACCACGTCAGTTCTGATGGTGACCTCTTTTCCTGCAATTACTGCTGGAATACTGTATTCTCCTTTAGATTTCAGACATTCTCCGCCGCCAAACTTAAATGTCCTCTGACCAACAGCCTGTTGAATTTTCTTTTTGTCTGTCTCATTCAATGAATTGAGATAATGTTCTAGCCAGTTTTCCCCACACACCGTACTACTACACGCACTATCTAATACAGCACAGTTCCGTGCATCATTGCTTAGCTGGGAAATGTCACCTTTATGATAGCCCGTAACAAGCACAACTTGTTCATCTTCTGAAATATTAATTTCAGCCTGTTCATGTTGATTATATGTATTTGCTGTGTTTTCCCAGCTATGTTGGCATTTTGCTACAAGGTGTCTAAAGGAGCCACAACATCTACATGTAAGAGGCTTACCATCTTGTCCAAGTGGGTTCACCTGTCTATCCTGTTGTGCATGGTTACCATGACCATATCTGCTTCTTCCTGGTTTCCCTCTGTACTGCTTCACATAGCCTGCTGCTAACAGTGCCTCTTCATTATCAGTGAGAAAAGTTGGATCTAGCTTGATTGCCACACCGCTGCCTCCACTTCCACTATCCCCTTTGAACTTTTTCAGTGATTTCTTAGCTTCCTCATAAAGTGTTTTCTTGTTCTCATAGTTCATACCCGTCAATACCAACAATTTTTCCTCTTTTGAGATACTAGCTTTTCTAAGAAGTTTAAAAGCTAAAATTTCTGGTGGTAAAGTCATGTTTTTCTTTTCAATTTTTCTGTATTTTGCATCAAACTCTGCAACATATTCATGGATAGACTGCCCCTCATTTCTATAAAAGTCATCAAAATCCTCAAATTTTTCTAAGCTATCAGTTAGATCATCTTTAGCTAAATGTTTGTCAAGAAAATTCAGAAGAACTGTAAACCCATCATCACTTTTTAAGTCATCAATCGGAATTTGATCAAACACTTTTTCTCTTATCCGACTTTCATCTTCTTCTGGAAGAGTTAATGCTATGGCAATACCTTGTTTATTCTTAGATAAGTCTGTTATCTCCCTCCATGCCATCAATTCTTGCCTGTATCTTTCATAATTTTTGGACTTGAGAAATGTTGGTGGATTTATTCTGGTTGTCATTTTGGATCCTTCCTTCTATATACAAATCATTGTTCAAAACACTTAGTCTAAATGTCCACACTGTTCAAGTATCTTCTCTTACTTGAGGATAGTTCCCTTCGCTCTGCTACCATTTGTTAAAGCATTAAATCGCTACATATTGACCACAATTGGTTTAATGGTTACCCTGATCAAAGTAAACTAACATAAACTCATGACGTCGTTACTAAGACAATCATGACGTCACAGTACAGACAGTAACAGTAACTCATGTGCAGAGTACAGAGTAACTTCCCCTGGATAAAGAGCATGCAATTAACACAGCAGACAACATTTTCGGATGTAAGGGGACTGAATAAGCCTGTTGTATTAAGGGAGACCACATCTGTTATTTCTTGTTTTCATTCCCTCTGGAAAAGGGTTAGTGAGGCGCTTCTCAGTGGGGCTCTTCTAAAGAGTACCAACAACATTTTTTTTTTTCGAACAGAAAAAAGAAAAGTGTCTGTACTTTTCAGATGAAAAAGTGCCTTATCTTGACCTTGGCGTTGGTAGAATTCAGCCTGTCTACACACTTAGAAGCCAGCCTTTGTGGCTTGTCTGATGTACGCCTGACTAGTGATCAGATGGTTGGTTCGATACCTGCCATTTCGGCAACTTTCTGAGGTCATTGTCTCCCATCTGCTGATTCAAGAAGGGCAGTTGTCCGTTTCTGGCAAAAGAATGTGCACTGTACTAATTAACCGCTTTATAAGCCCTCTGTGCTCAGGAAAAGTTTGGTTATGTGAACTGATCCAGCTAGAGACAACCTAAATAAACCCACTTGGAATACACTCTGTATGAAGAACCAGATCAGACTGCACATGTGAGAGAACAGTTCACATGTTACTTTCATAGCAACAGATAAGGTGGGTATTTGGTGGTAGCTAAAGGAGAATTTACCTAATTTCTCCATATGAACCTATATTGTGAGTACACATTTGAACTCCCTCATCAAGGTGATGTGGAGAATCAATAAATATCCTTTAATTATCACCAGTTACCAACCGTATCCACTAATTACTTTACAGATTGGCTACTTTTAAGGGGAATGGGGACACCTTACAGATTTTTCCACCATTTTTCAAAGAGAGACAACTTTCAGGACTTCCTGTTCGCTTTTTCTATAAGCTCTGTCCCACAGAAAAGGGGTCAACTCTTATCAGGAGCAAATTCTTTCCTTAAAAAGTTGACCCCTATTGACATGGGAGACAAAAATACTTTTGCAGGAGTTGCTTCACATGAACGTGTACCCATTCCCCAGTTTTCCCCTTAATCTTGTAGATAACTGGTCATATTGTCAAATGTATGTTAAATGTTGTTCTTGTTTGTTTCAGGATGATGAACATTTTTTACAGCAGCTGTTTTCACAAATACAAGATGATAAAGTGGACGATACTCATAGACGAGACCTTGTCTTCTTTCTCAAAGAATTCTGTACATTCTCACAAACACTTCAACCACAAGGTCGAGAAACATTTTTTAAGGTAAGAAAGCCGACGGTCGTTTTGATCTGTAGAAATGAGACATTAGTGGTGTGTCCAACTATGCGGGGGTTCACCTAGTGCTCACCTGTTAGCCTCCTGAACGCAAGCGCTCTTAGCCTGTAACACCCGAAGACTGATGATACAATCCGAGAGGTGTATCATTGGGCGCTGAATCCTTTTCGCATGCGCGAAGGGAATGGAGATTCGGTCTCTGCTGTATTGGCAAAGAAAATAGTTTGTTTATAGCCGTCTAATCAGGTATTAACTACTGTACCTTCCACAGAACTGTTTGCCTATTTAACTCATTGAGGTAATTTTAACAAGTACCCACAACATGATTGTATTGTGTCTAACAAGAATAAAGAAAAATTATCCCTTTTATAACCCCTTAACTACCCTTATCTGGTGGCCCCCGCCCATTGGGGCTTGGAGAAATAGATTGGGCTTCGTGCAGAGCGGAAACCAACTGCACAACAGCTAAGAGGGCCTAAGCCTGTCCAGGCAAAGTGGTGCGAGTCTGGGCCTTAGATCTCATTTAAATTTCAATGCCGAGTAAAAGTCCCACTAAATTTGAAGCAAGGTCTCCAAAATGACCTAAATAGTGTTGACTCAGCCCCTATTTTTTCTTTCCTTGCAGATATTATTAGGACAGTGTCATTGTAAGGTGGCAGGAGGCTGAATTGCCTTCTAATCTTCAGCCAGAACATGACATACTGTTTTCTCTCTCTTTGCAGACATTATCAGGGTTACATGTTTTAGAGGCTGTTGAGTATATTCTGAGCCTGGATGATAACACAATGAAGCCGGCAGCCATTGACATTTTCTCTCATATAGTAGAGTTTAGTCCGTCCATGGTCAGAGAGTTCATTCTTAAAGAGGGACAGAAAAATGATGATGTAAGTATGATGTCACTTGTGTGTCTCGTATGATGTACCATGAACTGTGAACCTTTACATAAATATAAAATATAATGATTCTAAGTATTGGGACAGACAGGTGTAAGCAAACAGTGGAGATCCAGATCAGACTGCTCCTGATCAGTGTCTCTACTGTTTGCCATTTGATCCGCACTTTTTGAAACCCTTAATGGATTGTGAAACAAATTTGTTAAAATTTTTGGAGAATTAAAGCAAGTCGTTAAGCTGTCAGAATTATTAGGATTTTTACGGTATATATCAACTCAGTTTTCATCTCTTTGTTTTCTGACAGTTTGTCGTGAACTTATCAAATTGACATGTACATACAGCCTCTTTATGGCACCAGAAGCTCCGTGGTGTAGTGGTTACGTTATTCGCCTTGTAAACCAGGGGTCACAGGATCGATCTCGGGCTTCTCCAGACTTTCGTATGAGTCTTTAAATCGAGGTCCCGTCTCCGTATGACCTTAGCTGTTGGTGGGACGTAAAACTCAAACACTCACTGTTTATGGCACTGTTGTTGGGGTCCAAGGCAGAATCAGTGGTTTCTTTAACAACTATGTCATATCCAAACAAGATGTAGTTTATGCAGAAAAATGACCATTTATGGTCATTTTTCTACATAATCGACAACTTCAGGACCCATCTTTAAACTGAGCTATATCCAAAACAGTGTTATAGAGAGGTTGCAGGGTACTTTTCTTTGAAATGAGCTTTGTCATTTTATGTTGTGCCTGCTTTAACCCTGGAACAATGTAGGCGTCCACTTCCATCTCTCTCTGTTCATGCCTTTATAAATCCTTCAACAGTTTTGTCAAGCCAAATGTTTGTCCATTTTCCAAGAACTTTGTTTGATTTGAGTTTTAACGTCCCCGTCAACACTGTAAAGATCATTTTGGAGACCTTGCTTCCAATTTTGTGCGACTTTTACCTGACATTGAGATGCAATGACTTCTCAAGCCCTGCTGCCCAGTGAAACCAATAGGGTTTATAAGCATGGAAGGTCTGACTCGCACCACTTTGCCTGGGCAGGCTTAGACTCTCTAAGCGGTTTTTGCAGGTCAGTTTCAGCTCTGCGTGGAAGCATCATGCAGCCCATCTATTTCTTCAAGCCCTGATGGGCGGGCTACAAACACAGGTATGGCATGGCCTCGTGTGGAGTAAGGGCTGGGACAACAACCCCTTTGGCTTGTTCAAGAGAGATAGTTGTCAGTTACTGACAAAAGAATGTGCTTTGTGCTGCTTGACAGATAAAAATGACAGACAACACAGACATGGTGCTTTAACCCTTATCCCGTTGAACACAACAACAGTTGCTTTTGCAAACAATGTAGATCCAGATCAAATACCTTCTCTGATCAGGATCTGCACTGTTTGACATTCAGTTCGTGACTTTGTATGAAATGGAATAAATAACTTCAAGTAATCTGATTGGGTCAAAGTCAGAAATGGGTGTGGCTAAATTAATTATTTAACAGGATAAGAGTTAAATGTTAAAACATTGTCATAAGCTATAGCCACATCATGAGGAAACCATTTGTTTTGTCATATATGAACAGCAAAGATGCAGATTAGACTGGGCATTTGGGCAGTTTGATCTTTTAAAATCCGGTCCCAAAATCTGGAGCTTTGGGCTGCTGGGTCGCTGTTAGGGATGTAACGATAGTCAGAAAATGACTATTGCGATACTATTGACATTGCAGGAAGAACCATTGCGATACTATTACTATTGCTGACTACTATTGCAATACTATTGCGATACTATTGCCTGAAACATATTTTCTCGTTTTAGAAGGAAATAAAAACTATTCAAACCTTAAAACTGTTTTTCTGTATGTATTATCTGCATTAAATAATCAAACGAGAATTTACACAGAGGAACAACTGTTGTAAACTCCTGTTTTCTTTTCTGTCTGCCCCTACAAGAGGAAACAGCTCCCGAGCAACATCTCTTTTTCCATTAAGTTTAAATCATCCTGGAAGTGCGGAGAGACCCATTTTAAAAGAAGCTGCCAAGACTCAGACATGTTAAGGCTCCCGAAAATCACGGGAGACTCCGAAAAAATAACTTTCCTCTGGTCTCACGAAATTCAGGATAAAACTCCCGCAAAAATGAAAACACTGTTTTAGGGCAAATTTTTGAAAAGCTGCGCTTGTATTTTCGTGTGTCAAATCCAGCGGAAAAATCCGAGTTAATCCATGAGTAAAACTGATAATAATTAATGCACTGTCCAGTATTATTAGGAATTTAACAACACGGTTCCAAACCTGCAGATTGGCATTAACAAATGAAAACAGTCGTTTCTTGAAGTGTTTGCAAAAATGATAGTAAACCATAACGTTAATTTCCTTCAACCAACGGACAGTATAATTTAACCGAATCGTGTTATAAACGCCGACCGTATCTGTTATGGATCAGTCTACTCTACTATTACACTGTAAACTCAAGCCTCCGGTGCTCTCGATAAGCCTACAATGACAAGGTGTGAAAATAAGATTAAGTTATGTCTCTAATTTGCATTTATCCTCCAATCATAAAATCTAATCCACAGTCAATGTGAAAATGATGTAATCGCTCCTAAGACGTTTAGCTCCATCTAATGTATGCATAATAAAAACGGACTATTCTACTGTCTCGCGCGTGGTTATGTTTTGGCGCCAAAATAGCAGACTCTTATCGGGAATAGCCAAATGCTTTAATGTGAGTAAACACATATGTATGCTGTTGTTGGTGATTGACACAGAGCTTCCAGGGATAAGTCGGGAATTGTGAAAGGCGCCGTTCTCTGTCCAGCTCTATCCACAACCGTTTAGCTATCGAGAAAATATTTTTTTACCGGTTGCAAACATTTTTTATGAAAGAAATACGCCCCATTAAAATAAAATAAAACAATAACATTAAACACATGCGGGGTAGCTGGGGTCGGATGACGTCATTTATCGATCGGGTGCAGAAAAACGTTAGCGGCGGTTTGTGGACGGTGGATTTCGTGGCGATTTCAGTGGCCTTGAACTTGCTTGATGAGCGATGTGAAAGTTTTGGATGGAGGGGTCCTCTTCTTGTGGCTGGATCATTAAATTATAAACTAATCTGCATTCTTTAGTCTCTTATCTCGCTAAGCTGACAATTTTGTTCTTTTGAGTATATCGGCTGCAGCTCGTGTTAATCATGCGTGTCAAGTTTATATAACTGTCAGTATCTTGAATTGCTAATTAGACAAGCTGTTATAACATGTCTGCAATAAACTTGAACTTGAAAAATTACCGTTATTGACCGTGACAACTACAGTATTATCTACCTATTTCCGCACTTAAAAGTCGGAGGAGAATAAAGTTGTTGTGCTTGAAACTTGATAGAAACATTGGATCACATTTATAAATGTTAGATGGGGAAAATTTTTGATCCAAAGCAAACACGTGCTGTATCTGTATTCGTGCTGTAACGAATCGTGCTATAACAAGGTCCGGGTGTATCTGTCTATCTGTCTGGGCATATATGGTAAGATATTCTCTTGTGCTGTTGCATTATACAGCTGGGGTGTGTGTTTGGTATGGCCAGGTATTAGTTTGAAGGCAACTTCCCAAGGAAATGATTTTAAAAATATTTATTAGTTATTTATCCATGAACAGAAGTGTAAGGAATGAACAAAATATGTTCAAAAAGCTCTCAGAATGCACGATTTTCTAGCCTATCATGGGAGCTTGTCCCACAAGGCTTTGAGCCCGCCAACCCTCCTGAACGCGCTGTCTCCCCCATTTTTATTATGCCCCCAACTTCGAAGAAGTTGTGGGGGCATATTGGTTTTGCCCTGTTCGTCCGTCCGTCCTTCCGTCCTTACGTCCGTCCCACTTTTTACTGCATAGCATAACTTTAGAACCATGGGTGCTAGGTTTTTGAAATTTCATATATGGATTCCTCATGAAAAAATAATTGACCCGTGTTTTTTTTCTCGTCAGGATTATGCCCCTTTTTTGAGTTATGCCCCTTTGCAAAAAATACTATGAAATCTTGTAAGCAAGATATCTCAAAAACTGTTTGAGCTATTGCCCTGAAACTTTACATGCTGGTTGGGGATGATGAGTAGATGAACTGATTAACTTTTGAAAAAAATCCGAAATTTTTTTCTTGAGTTATGGCCCTTTGAAATTTTTCGCGTTTTAAGTTTGTAAGCAAGATATCTAAAAAAACTATTTGAGGTTTTTCCCCGAAACTTCACAGACTTGTCGGGGATGATGAGTAGATGAACTGATCAACTTTTGAAAAAAATCCGATTTTTTTTTCTTGAGTTATGGCCCTTAGATTTTTTTCGTGTTTTCAGCTTGTAAGCAAGATATCTCAATAATTGTTTGAGCGATTGCCCTGCAACTTTACAAGCTGGTTTGGGATGATGTGTAGATGAACTGATTAACTGTTGAAAAAAAATCCTATATTTTTTTCTTGAGTTATGGCCCTTTGAAATTTTTCGCGTTTTAAGTTTGTAAGCAAGATATCTCAAAAACTATATGAGGTTTTTCCCCAAAACTTCACAGACTGGTTGGGTATGATGAGTAGATGAACTGATTAACTTTTGAAAAAAATTCAATTTTTTTTTCTTGAGTTATGGCCCTTTGATTTTTTTCGTGTTTTCAGCTTGTAAGCAAGATATCTCAAAAATTGTTTGAGCTATTGCCCTGAAACTTTACAGGCTGGTTGGGGATGATGAGTAGATGAACTGATTAACTTTTGAAAAAAATCCGAAATTTTTTTCTTGAGTTATGGCCCTTTGAAATTTTTCGCGTTTTGGCGTCCTTCCGTCCTTACGTCCGTCCCACTTTTTACTGCATAGCATAACTTTAGAACCATGGGTGCTAGGTTTTTGAAATTTCATATATGGATTCCTCATGAAAAAATAATTGACCCGTGTTTTTTTTTCTCGTCAGGATTATGCCCCTTTTTTGAGTTATGCCCCTTTGCAAAAAATACTATGAAATCTTGTAAGCAAGATATCTCAAAAACTGTTTGAGCTATTGCCCTGAAACTTTACATGCTGGTTGGGGATGATGAGTAGATGAACTGATTAACTTTTGAAAAAAATCCGAAATTTTTAGCTCACCAGAGCCGAAGGCTCCGGGGGAGCTTATAGGATAGGCAGTTGTCCGGCGTCGTCGTCGTCGTCGTTGTCGTTGTCGTCGTCGTCTGACGTCAACACTTTCAAACATCTTCTTCTCTGAAGCCACTGGACCGATTCAGCCCAAATTTTATCTGTAGCATCCTTGGGCTGGGGGATTGAAAGTTTGTGTTTTTTATGAAAATCGGCCCATTAGTTTGGTTGCTATGGCAACTTAGAGTTTCCATAGACTTATAATGGGGAAAATTGAAAAATGGCATTTACTGCCAAGTCATTGCAGATATTTGGACAAAACTTTTATAGAAATGTTTCTTGAGTAAAATTCTTTCAGCCATATGCTTTTATGCCAACCTGAGGGTCCCCCAGGTTGTGCCGGGGCCATGCCCCACCCCCTCCACTTCATAAAAGGCCATATATCTCAGAAACCATTCAGATCCCGACCCCTAAACCATATATATTCTTGTTCCTATTGATAAGACGCATTTAGTAACACCAACCTTGGGGTCCTCAGGGATGCGCCGAGGTCATGCCCCACCCCCTCCACTTAATAAAAGGCTCAATATTTCGGAAACCATTCAGATCCCCACCCCTAAACCATATATATTCTTGTTCCTTATGATAAGACCCATTCAGTGACATCAACCTGGGAGTCCCCTGGATGCGCCGGGGCCATGCCCCACCCCCTCCATTTCATAAAAGGCCCAATATCTCGTAAACCTTACAGATCCCCGCCCCTAAACCATATATATGCGTGCTTCTTATGATAAGACACATTCATTGACACCAACCTGGGGGTCCTCAAAGATGCGCTGGGGCCTTGCCCCACCCCTCCACTTCACAAAAGGCCATATATCTCAGAAACTGTTCAGATCCCCACCCCTAAACCATATATATTCTTGTTCCTATTGATAAGACCCATTCAGTAACACCAACTTGGTCGTCAGGGATGCGCACAGGTCAGGCCCCACCCCCTCAACTTTATAAAAGGCCCAATATCTCGGAAACCATTCAGATTCCCACCCCTAAACCATATATATTCTTGTTCCTTTTGATAAGACCCATTCAGTGACATCAACCTGGGAGTCCCCTGGATGCACCGGGGCCATGCCCCACCCCCTCCATTTGATAAAAGGCCCAATATCTCGGAAACCTTACAGATCCCTGCCCATAAACCATATATATGCTTGGTCCTTATGATAAGACACATTCATTGACACCAACCTGGGGGTCCTCAGAGACGCGCTGGGGCCTTGCCCCACCCCTCCACTTCAAAAAAGGCCATATATTTCAGAAACTGTTCAGATCCCCACCCCTAAACCATATATATTCTTGTTCATTATGATAAGACGCATTCAGTAACACCAACCTGGCGGTTCCCAGGGATATGCTGGGGCCATGCCCCACCCCCTCCATTTCATAATATCACAATATCTCGGAAACCCTACAGATGGCCACCCCTTAACCATATATAGTCTTGTTCCTTATGATAAGACACATTCATTGACACCAACCTGGGAGTCTCCCTGGGCCTTGCCCCACCCCTCCACTTCACATAAGGCCTTATATCTCAGAGAATGTTCTTAGCCCCACCCTAAACCATATATATTCATCTTTCTTATGATAAGACGCATTCAGTGACACCAGCTTGGGAGTCCCCGGGGCACGCCCAGGCCATGCCACACCGCTTTACTTCATTAAAAGCCATATATATCAGAAATAGTTCAGATCCCCACCCCTAAACCATATACTTGTTCCTTATGATAAGACTTGTTCAATCACACCAACCTGGAGGTCTCTTTGTGCTGAGGCAATGTGCCCCGCCCTTCCATTTCATAAAAGGCTTTATATTTCAGAAACCATTCAAATCCCCACCCCATAATCATATATGTTCTTGTTCCTTATTATTAGCACACCTACTGTAGCGGGGTTTGCAGGGGCCATTCCTATTTCATAAAAGGGCCTCAAATCTCTGAAACCGGTCAGATTCCCAGCGCTGAACCATATATATACTTGGTCCTTATGATAAGACACATTTAGGGACAACAGTTTGGGCTTTCCTGGGATCAACAGGGCATGCCCCAACCCCTCAACTGTTAAAGAGGCCTTACAGATCCCCACTGCTAAACCATATATATTTTTGTTTCTTATGATAAGACGCATTTAGTGATACCAACCAGGGCTCCATTGGGTCCATGCCCCACCCCCTCTACTTCATAAAAGGCCTAACTTTTCAGATGCTGAGTCCACATGGGTGCTCATTTGGACATGGGGGTTCATTTGGTGGATTAAAATGATATCATGTTAAAATACATGGCTGCCATTGGGCATGGGCAGTGCCCACCTGAGCTCTGGTGAGCATAGTGGCCCATGGGCCTCTTGTTTTCTTGAGTTATGGCCCTTTGAAATTTTTCGCGTTTTAAGTTTGTAAGCAAGATATCTAAAAAAACTATTTGAGGTTTTTCCCCGAAACTTCACAGACTTGTCGGGGATGATGAGTAGATGAACTGATCAACTTTTGAAAAAAATCCGATTTTTTTTTCTTGAGTTATGGCCTTTAGATTTTTTTCGTGTTTTCAGCTTGTAAGCAAGATATCTCAATAATTGTTTGAGCGATTGCCCTGCAACTTTACAAGCTGGTTTGGGATGATGTGTAGATGAACTGATTAACTGTTGAAAAAAAATCCTATATTTTTTTCTTGAGTTATGGCCCTTTGAAATTTTTCGCGTTTTAAGTTTGTAAGCAAGATATCTCAAAAACTATATGAGGTTTTTCCCCAAAACTTCACAGACTGGTTGGGTATGATGAGTAGATGAACTGATTAACTTTTGAAAAAAATCCAATTTTTTTTTCTTGAGTTATGGCCCTTTGATTTTTTTCGTGTTTTCAGCTTGTAAGCAAGATATCTCAAAAATTGTTTGAGCTATTGCCCTGAAACTTTACAGGCTGGTTGGGGATGATGAGTAGATGAACTGATTAACTTTTGAAAAAAATCCGAAATGCTTGCTTAAGACAGGTTGCTCGCTTAATAAAGGTGGCCACTAAGACAAGTTTGACTGTATCTCTAAAACTGTATGAGCTATTATCCTGTAACTTAAAAAACTAGTAGGGGGTGATAAATAAACGACCTGATTAACTACAGCTTTTCTTGTGTAATTTCAGCATTACAGCCACATAAAAACAAGATATCTCAATTACTGTTAGGGACAAGCAGTGTTAGGGTCAAGCAGTTGGGGGCATTGTGTTTCATAAACACTGGCTCTAGTTTTTAAAAACTTTGCATGTCTGTGACGGAAAATCTAAGAAATTTCGGTACACAATCGGTGCGTATGCGTTTGTTAAACGGAACACGATAGAGATCAGGGCTAAAGACATTTTCAAATCCAAATAGGCCCCGGCCGACCGATGTCGTCATCAGAAACGTGCCGAACATGCCTTACAATGTCATCCCCGAAATTCTTGCATGTGCCAATTTATCTAAATTCCCATCATTTTCTTGTTTAATAATTTTCAAAAAAAACGTTTGTTTCATTTGTTGTTTAGTAATTGTTTCAATATAATTTAGAATTACAAATAAACGGAAAATCGTACCACGTTTTTATTTTCTTTAATTGTTTTCTAGTGAGGTACTTCCCTGTGCATATACTGAATACATGGTGTCCAAGCTTTTAATTAAAATAGTTCCTAGGCTGTATAAACATGTCTGGATGCCAAAATTATAAACGTTCTGTCATATCCTTTGATGTCTGCCATTGACAGAATAAATCCTCTAAAACATCAACCAGAACATTTTTTTGCACCTGACACATGCGAATTTTCCATGCTTCATGTGCTAATGTTGCGGCACCCTTTGATAATAAATATTGCTGTGTAAACACACAATAATTACCGCTTTTACTGATAGCTTGCAGATTAGCGTGATCAAAATATGCGTGGTCGTCCATGTCAATTATTTCGAAATGAATTAACATCAAAGTGTTTGCTTCAGAAAGCTGTCAATTTGCCAGTTCAGTGAAGGAATTTTCAGACCTTGGGTGTAAAGTGGATAATGCATTACAAAAAGGAATCCGCTTCTACATAAACACCTTGTACCTGTAGGTCATCGCCAAATCACGATTTGACTGTAATTTTATTGCTTTTATCTCACAACAAGCAAACCTTATGTCCATGCGTTGACTCCCGCTGACACAGGGGATTGTTGGATTATAATTAGGACAATATACAGTTGTGCGCTTGAGTGACCAGGTGCAAGACGCATTTTGTAATAAAGAATAGAGTTAAGAATGAAAATAACTTTGGGAATTATCTGAAAAACTTGTGATATAGAAATTTTTAAAAACTATCGAAACTATCGATAGTTCAAAACACTATCGGCGATAGTCATCGATGTTTAACTTTACCATCGATGCAGTACTATCGGCCCAGTGCCTATCGCAATGCATCGATGGTCCGATGCATCGTTACATCCCTAGTCGCTGTTAGAGTTTTCCCCTGTATAGCGGTGTGTTACAGTGTCTGGCTGTCTTTTAACATAAAGAGTTGCACACGTTTCAAGGATGGAATTTTTTTTTTACTTTTCAGGATGACCTCCTTATCAACCTAGTCATAGAACAAATGATCAATGATTCTGATCCAGGTGAGTAGCAGTACATCTTAACTATGGTGTTTAAGGTGGGGTGGGATTAGGTGTAGGAACCATAGATATTCCTCTTTTTGTTTCACACCTGCTTTTAGCCTGGTTTGATATCAGGGATTTTCCTACTCTTCAAAATCAGGGTCCATGGGCCGCTGGGTTCGGGAAAAACAGCTCGCCAATATTTATAGTTAGGAATTCAAATCAGCTGTAACTTTGTCAATTTTGGTTCAATTTTCATGAAAATTTTATCCAAATGTAGCACAACATCAGAAATTGGGAAATTTGTTATAAAATTTGGGAATATCTGTCTCTAAATTGGGAAAAATAGGGGCCGATTACCGGCCCCAAAGTTGCACTAGGAAAATCCCTGGATATAGAGTCAGATTTTCCATCCAGTATCTTTTTATTCATCTGTTTGTCAGTCCATCAGTTTTTGTATCCACATTGGCATAAACCCAGAACCTTAAGTCAATACAAGCACCACATAGCTCTTGTTGGAATCCTTGTTTTATGCTAGCAAACGGGGTACCGATTTGGGGTTGTGGGAGCCCCTCAAAAGTATTCAGCCACAAGTGAATATGCCCGTTTTAACATGTACACACTGCAAAGATTTAAATAAATCGGCCTGTACATGTGCACAGTATGATCCCGGGACTTTGATCTGTACTCATGTGGAGCTACTATGAGGGTGACAGTGAATGGCTTTAATTCTGGACCTTAGGGCTTAACTATTTATGAGAGAAGTGGAAATGTTTTGTTAGGAATGAGCGCTTGGAAAAAACACTAACCAATAAGATGCCGATCACAACAATTGTCGTCTGCTGATAACTTTAAAAGCCATTATTGCAAACATTGTGGCCCCAGATCAGACTGCTCCTTGATGTGTTTGAAAAGTTTACAAGAAGATGCAGCAGACGGCATAAACAGACATTTTCAGACCCACTTTCCCTTGGCATCTTAAGGGCTAATATCAGTCTGTGAATCCACTCGGGCATATTGTAAACTAAGAAGCTTTGTGTCAAGGCGTATCCATTTAGCTCACAGTGACAGTCGCATATGTGACATATCTTTTGCGCAAAATTTTATTTCGGTCCGCATCAAGTGAACTTTGTAAATTGGAAACGAACTTTGAAAAAATAAAACAACAACAACAAAAAAAGAACATGTCTCACTCCAAAAGAAATTCAGATTGAAATGTGCAAAACTGATATTTAAGACTTGCCCAAGTTGTATCGCTAGTTTTCCGGAGATTTGTATATATTAAATAAAGTGTCATTGATGAGAGTGATTTCATATTGAATCAGTTACAGGTCCTCGGCCAGTTGTAATGACCTGAGGTCAAATCAGCTACCTTAGACCAATAACCGGGCCTGTAAGAAATCACTTGATTACCCACATGATAACATTGATTAACCCATTTAGTACCAGAAACCCCAAAACAGGTACAAGGGCAAACAGTGCAGGCCCAGATCAGATTAGTGTTTCCCGCAGACTGAAATTAGGGCAGGGTGCTACTCCAAAAAAGGACTTTTTTTTTGTAACGCGGCACTGCATATCAAAAGGGCAAACCTTACACAGACTCTTGACAAAGAGGGCAATGCAGGGTCTTGCACCCCTTTTAGGGAATGGGGATGGGGCCTTTATAATTGGGAAAATTATCAACATTTTGACTGAAATCTGGAAAATGTACTACAAACACTGAAAGATTTTCTTTAATGGCATTTTTATTTGAAGAGCAGGCCTATGACGGACAGCAGACTGTGGAATAAACAACGGGGATAAACCTTAACCAGCCCAAGGGCCCAAACTCTCAAATGTTTGAGATCCGGACCAATATTCAAGGGCCCGTAAATGGTTAGGTATTATGATAATTATACTTGATAGACACTTCCTGACAGTGACTGCAGTAAGATTTTTATCCAAAAGATTTAAACTAGGGTAATTCTACTATGAATACAAAACATGTGATAACTATGAATATCATTCTTCATGTGGAGCATGATAGCTCAGTGGTCAGTGCACTTGCCTCTGATGCTAGAGGTCCCGGGTTCAATCCCCGGCAGCGGTGATAAAATTTCGGTGTCCATACACACGCTCCATTGACATCATTTGCAGGGAAGAATGTCATAAAGTGCACTGTCTTTCGTATCGGGACGTTAACTGGAGGCCCCCTTTGCAGGGAGACCCATCCCTGTGCAGGTTAAAGAACCCTACCGTAATTACATGATTACTATGTAGCCTTTCATCCTGCAAAACTGAAGTGCATGTACATAACATGCCCCTTCTGTGTCCCCTTCTAGGGTTAAAGTGAAATCAGAAGATACAGATAGATAGAAGTACCTGGGCCTCCTTACATTCATTCAAGGTCATACAAGACAAAAAACACAGGACAAAAAAGATTATTACAAAGAATGATTTTAGTTTTATTTATTTTTTTTGTCAATTCTCCCTTCAGCTACCTTAATAAAAACGTAGTGACGGACCTGAAGGAGGACACACATTTCAGTGCATCTGGCGACTTTGTTCTGAAGCAAAACTTTAATATTTGCCCTTCAAATTGTCAAAAAATCATCATTTATTTTATTTGTAACAAAGTATCTTGCTAAAAAAAAAAACTAGAGTGAGCATATTTGGGCCCTAAAAATCCGTAATGTAGTGGGTGGGGTACATACGTAAAAACTACATCGTAGAATGAAGGACAAGAATAATTTGGTAAAACTTAATAGCATTACTAAAACTGCACACCATGCATTTATTCAGAAAGTTTTGGAAGAACTGCAACATTTCTTGGACAAAGTGTGCTTGGCCAGATTGGAAATTCGTCTTCCAGAAATTGGATACTTTTAGGGATTTGGAATGAGGCCTAATTTCGTCCCTAAATTTGGGTTATTGAGACCTCTTGTCAACAAATGCGGTCATTAATAAATTTCCCGGTTATCGCCATTTGTATACGCGAATAAAACGGGAACCATACTATACGCTTGACTGAACACAACACAGGTATTGTACAGTGTGTGTATTTATTGCGGTAATTGCGCATGACTGTCCCGTGATTATTGGATAAACTGTGAAAAGATTAGGTCTATTGCAGGGCACTAAATATTTAATTGGCGTAAAGGGCAATGCGGGGCGTAAAAGGGGCCAAAATTTCAAATTTTAGGGCAAGAGGGCGGGAATTTAGGGCACCGAGGCGCTGCGCCCCGCTGTTCCGCTTTAGGGCAATCACCACAGATGCTGCAGAACGCGGCGTCTGATCAGGGCCTCCACTGTTTGCAAAAAGTTAAGCCATTTTCCAATCAAATTTTGGAGAAAACACAACCTGACACTGCTAAATTTTGAAATGAACTCAATCTAAATATAAGGAGGAAGATTCCATTTGGTACAAAAAGGGTTAAAAGTAAGATCTTCATAGGTTATTGATTATTTTCAGAATTAGGTGGTGCTGTACAGTTAATGGGGATCATGAAGTTATTAATAGACCCAGAGAATATGTTGGCTACAGCATTGGTAAGTTTCTAAGAGTATAAATTATAGAACTGACACATTTTCAGTTGTTATTTTTTCTATTTTGATGCATTTTTTGATCGAGGCTATTAAATATAGACTCAAAGAGTTCTCCAGTTTTCACCCACCTCTGATTGACGATCGGCTCAAATGAGTGAAAGTCCACTTCTGCAATGAGGCCAAAAAGTACTTAAGTTTAGATTGTATCTTTGAAAGATACTCCACTTTGAATGTTCAAGACTTGGGGCGTGCAGAAATATATGGGCTGCATGATGCTTCCACGCAGAGCTGAAACCAACCCGCACACGAGTACTGGTAACCCGCTTAGAGGATCTAAGCCTGCCCAGGCAAAGCGGTGCGAGTTGCCCGTCCATGCTTATAAACCCTATTGATTTCATTGGGCGACAGGGCTTGAGATGTCAGTTCATCTCAATGTCGGGTAAAAGTCACACAAAATTGGAAGCAATGTCTCCAAAATGACCTTTACAGTGTTGACGGGGACGTTAAACCTCAAATCAAACAAAATCAAGACTTAGAACTGTAAATTCATAAGAATTTTTGTTTTCTCTATCATAAACTTGACCATCACTGAATATAAACAAATAGAGATTTTACTTAATTTACATATCTTCCAAAATATCATATCTTTCAAAATACTCACAAAATGAAGAATGAGCAAAATTAATATAATTACAGTAATCATTTATGAGCTTCAAAAAAGCCCAGTTTGGGTGTAAATCTGTGTCGGAGTAGTCGGTTGCCTTAGAGAAAAATAAAAGCTTAAAAAAATGCAACCTATGGGAGTTGAAGTAACCGCAATATAATTAAACCACTGACAACAGCGATGGGTCAATTGTCTTCGAGTGTAGGCTGAAATATGGTCCTCAACGGGGAGTAGGCTGTTTCGTTAAGCTCTCAAATTCCTGTTATTCAAGTAAACAGACTTTGATCAGACGCCCATTTAAACCCTTACAATAATGAAGATGTATCAATTTCCTACATTTTTACAACCATCCTGTCCTTTCCACCATGAAGGTTGTCAGAATGTGCAATGTACTAGTTAACTGTTTATTTATAAACCTGCCCGGGCAAAGTGTTGTTAGGTAAACTGGCAAATCATGACCTGAATAGCATTGACTAGGCCATTAGACTACCAGATCTAACCCTTATCCTGCTGCATGAATTAATTTAGCCATACCCATTTCTGACTTTGAACCAACCAGATTATTTGATATAATTTATTCCTTCGAATTCACAAATTGAATGTCAGACAGTGTAGATCCTGATCAGATGGCTCTGATCTGGATCTGCACTGTTTGCAAAGTTAGGAGTTATTGTGAACAGCAGGATAAGGGCTAAGCTTAACCCTTCTCTTGCTGAATATTCATTTAAGCCACAGTGCTCCTCGCTTGGCACTCAGATTTACGGGGTAGAGCTAGGACTGGTCGATCCAGTGTCAGGATAATGTGACTGGGTGTGGTATCATGTAATGTGTCTGGGACATGATACTTCAGTGAGGCAGCACTATAAACGTGAGCATTGAGCTCCCTGTCGCAACCAGACACCGTCGTGATATGACTGAAAAATTGTTGAAAGCGACGTTAAACCCAAATTCACACACACACATTTAAGCCACACCCATCTCTGACTTTGAACCAATCAGATTACTTGATGTAATTTATTCCTACAAATTCATAAACTGAATGTCAAACAGTGTAGATCCTGATCAGATGGCTTCTTCAGAAGCCATCTGATCTGGATCTGCACTGTTTCCAAAGATATGGGTTGTCGTGAACAGCAAGATAAGAGTTATAATCAAGTCTCGACTGACATTTCTGTTTTAGAAAACGGAGAAGACTGAGTTCCTGAGTTTTTTCTACAAACACAGTATGCATGTGCTAACGGCTCCATTATTTGCTGTCACAGCAGAGAAGAAAATTAGTAAAGGTGAGAATTTAAGGAAATGCATAGTTCATTATAGACATGAATAAGACATTTGTAGTAGTTACTGACATGCAACAATTTCACCCCCTCCTATTTAGAAGCTTCCGTGATGTAGTGGTTATGCTACTCACTTCATAAAGCAGGGATGGTGGGTTTGATCCCCGGCTCCTCAAGACTTTGGGATGAGTCTTTTTACTGAGTTCCCATCTCCCTATGACCTTAGCTGTTGGTGGGATGTAAAACTCAAACACACACCCTCTTAATTGGGGCTGTGTCGTTCATTCTTGTAACTAGGGGATTTAGTAAATAATCATTGAAATAATAACAAAAGTGTAGATCCTGATGAAATGGTTCCTGATGTTTATTATTGAGTCATCTCATCTGGATCTACACTGTTTACTTTCATGTATGTACAGTAGAACTTCAATGGCTCGAACCCAGATAGCTCCATTACCATGGATGAGTCGATCCCGGACAAATTTTCATCGTCCCAAAGGGGTTCGAAGGTTCGACTGTATCTGTCCTGTTCTTTAGGGTTGAAAGGGATAACAGTCTGTCATGTTGCCAAATGCACCCGCTACTTCTAGCTTGCCGGTCTGAATGTACATAAAAAGCATCTTGGAAAAGTTAAGCATCTGTCAATCAGAGAGTTGCAGTTCTGTATGTTCTGTCTTATCTGACATGTCGGTCAGATGGTTTAAAGGCAGGGCAACAACACAAGCTAGCCCATCTAGCAACATGTCAAATTAATAACAACTCTTGTCCTGCTAGATTTATTTTGCCACACCCTTTTCTGACTTTCAGCCAATCAGATTTCTTGATGCAGGTCTTTCACGAAGTGAATTAGTGAATGTCAAACAATGTAGATCCTGATCAGAAGCCATCTGATAGGGATCTATATCATTTGCAAAGGTAGTGGATTAGGTTGTCATGTTCAGCAGGACAGGGGTTAAATTTTGTTTTCATTTGACTTGCAGATGATTTCCAGACAGCCCAGCTACTAAGTATAATTTTAGATCTATTGACATTCTGTGTAGAACATCATTCATACCACATCAAGAACTACATCATTAGTAAAGATGTCATGAGTCGAGTTCTCGTACTTCTCAGGTCTAGACATGCATTTCTCATCTTGTGTAAGTATAGCAGAGCTCTAATAAACACAATATTTAGGATGTTTGAGGGACAAGGATCACCCCTTGTGGGGTGGGGTGTGAATTAGGGAGGAAAAGCCTTCCTACTTTCTCCAACATGGTGGATAACCATGTTCAAAAGCATCATCCGGCTAGGTAAATTGGCAGTTTTCTGGTCGGAATTTTTTGTTTTACGCGAAGCACTGCTGTAAAACTAATTATGTGACTGTAAAACCGTCCATTTATTCCCATTCTTATGCAAGTACATGTGTCTAGATTTAAAAAGTACACTTATTCCTGAAATAAAGCAAGCGGTCATGGGTTGGTTGGTTTGAGGTTTAACGTCCCCGTCAACATTATATAGGTCATTTTGGAGACTTTGCTTCCAATTTTGTGGGAATTTTACCCGACATTGAGGTGAAATGACATCTCAATCCCTGCCGCACAATAAAACCAATAGGGTTTATGAACATGGATGGGCCGACTCGCAGCAGTTTTCCTGGGCAGGCTTAGACCTTCTAAGCAGATTACCAGTACTAATGTGTGGCACGTATCAGCTCTGCGTGGAAGCATCATGCAGCCCATCTATTTCTCCAAGCCCCGATGGGCGGGGGCGACAAGCGGTCTTGGGATATTATTTATTATTTCGCTTGCTTAAGATGGGGTACTTGCATAATACAGGTGGGTATGGAACTGGAATTTATGGGTCCTCATGAGTTAACACTTCCATGTTTCTTGATAGACATAATAACAAGAATCTAAGACATTGACAGGGACACTTACATATTATACTGAAAAAAAAATGTGTGAAAGAAAACTGCCTATGGTCATTGTTGTAAGGGACACAGATTTGTAGGGATTCAGTGGAAGGTGGTGGTTGAGGGGTGGGGATGGTGAAGGTGTCAAAAGCTTGACAGTTGTCTGGTTAATGACAGTTTCAGCACTGCCCCCTAATGATTTTCCCTCTTTCAACCACGTTTTCTCAACTTTTTATTGCCAGTGCTAATTAGGCACACCTGTCTAATTGTGAAGCCATAATGATAAAGATCAATCAGATTGACTGGTTTTCTGCTTTCTGTTCTGAAAATGCGGTGTCTCTTTTAAACCGGGAAACAGTTGTTTATACATTGACTGATATTCTATATTTATCTATTTCTGCTGTTATGTTTGATCAGCGTAATACAGTACTTTTGGCCATTTTGGTTTGGTGTGGTGCGGTTAACGGTTCGAGGGTATGCCGAAAATTGAACCAAACACATTTATCCGGTTCAAAGAAAACGATACACAGAAACCAATCAATCTGGCTGCACCTGTATCTGATCCATTTGGGACGGAAAAATGTGACCACTGGTGGCGTTTCACAGGTGCACACTTAATAGAGATTCATTTACATGGAAAATCCATCCGGAGGAATGCCAACTGGCCACATAAGACAGGTGCACGCTTAATAGAGGTTGCTGTAAGTACAGGTTAAACTGTATCTCCATTAGCCCCTCCCCCCTTGGCCTAAGGATTCGTTTTATTGAAATCGTCGTTGTAACGAGTTTTGTGGTTACTTAAAATGTCAGTATAAAGAGGGTTATCTTTACCACTTTCAGGTGCCTTAAGGTTGATGCGTAAAATCATTGGTATGAAAGAGGAGTTCTACAATCGCTATATCATCAAACAGAATCTGTTTAAACACATTGTATCAGCATTTACAGCAAACGGAAACAAATATAATCTCTTGAACTCAGCCATGATTGAATTGTTTGAATTCATCCGACTTGTAAGTAAATTTTGTTTACTAATACTCTACAGCTGGTATATTATTAGGCAGAATCTATCTTAAGAAGTCAGTCACAATGATTATCGTCTGCTTTGTTTTCTGCTGGTCACTGTTGCAAACAGTGTGGATCGAGATCAGACTGCTCCCAGAGGAGCAGTCTGATCAGGGTCCACACGGTTTGCCTGTATGAAAAAAAGTTGCAAAAATATGCAGCACATGTCATTTATATAAAACAGACATTTTCGGCTTCAGATTTCTTGCCCTCTAAAGGGTTAAACACATGGAATGATCAGTATTTATAGGAAACAGAAACAATAACAAACTGATATAACATGTTGGATAAGTCCAATGCTCCAACCACTTAGCCAAAGAGTGGACTCTTTAGCATCACCAACAGTGCTTTTTGCCTCAAACCACTCTTTCTCTATCTGCAACAGGCAGTTTAGAGCTTAGTTTGGTCTGATTCGCCATCTTGCAACACACAAACAGTAGCTCATCATGCATTTGATAAAGATTGGTCATTGTCAGTACATGTAATGACAGACAAACACTCCATTTCTTAACAGCAATGCCAGTTGCGACATAGCCATTCTTGTCTAATAATGTCTAGAGAATTTGTTAGGAGGACTGAAGTGCATGAAGGGAAGAGAACTTAGCCTGCCAATAACAGTGATGTCCACAAAATTTTGAAGTTTGTTGCTTTATATGATTCAGTTTTCAAGAAGTCACTTTTTCCAAGCCCCAAGAACAGTTAAGTTTATACTGTCATACATGATTGTATTTATTTATAGATAGTCCAAAGTTTTATTCGTTAATACCAGAGGTCCTGAACTTGAGATTAAGTCTGGGCTTAAAAATTTTACATTACGTAAAAGGGGCAAACAGGCAAACTTGTTTGATTTGAGGTTTTGGCCCCTGCCCATAGGGGCTTGAAGAAATATATGGGCTGCATGATGCTTCCACGCAGAGCTGAAACCGACCCGCACACAAGTACTGGTAAACCGCTTAGAGGATCTATGCCTGCCCAGGCAAAGCGGTGCGACTCGGGGCCCATCCATGCTTATAAACCGTATTGGTTTTATTTAGCGGCAGGGCTTGAGATGTCATTTCATCTCAATGTCAGGTAAAAGTCCCACAAAATTGGAAACAATGTCTCAAAAATGACCTTTACAGTGTTGATGGAGACGTTAAACCTCGAATCAAACAAACAAGGGAGAGAAGCGAGGAGAATGAAAAGATAATTATTCTTGTTTCTTCATGAAAACCTGTGTTATGGACATAGCTGGAGATAAGGTGCTTTCTTCATCCCAAAGGTTCTGATATTTTTCTTATCTCACTGAGGTGCTTCTAATAAGTACCCACAACATGTTTTCGTGCAAAAATATGAAAAATAATATGTGAATACCCCCTCTTATCTGGGGCTATGGGGTACTTTTCAGACTTGCCTCAATGAGGCAATTCTAACAATTACACCACAACCTCATTAAAACACTGCATATTATAACATGGTTTTGGATTTTGGATATAACACTATTTCAGGAGGGATCCCAAAAATGTATAGATTATATAGAAAAATGACCATAAATGGTCACAAAATGTAAAGATTATATAGAAAAATGACCATAAATGGTCATTTTCCTATATAATCTATACATTTTTGTTTTATGCAACCCATAACACGGTTGTTCAGCTAACAAAGTTTGTGCTTAGGACCCCATTAGTAGTGTTATAAAGAGGTTTTGGTATGCTCACAACATAGGTTTCTGAAGAGGATTCAGGAAAATTATCCTCATCTGTAGCCATATCTTATCTTACAGGAGGATATAAAATCTTTATGTAACCATATAGTAGAAGAACATATCAAAGAATTGGAGTGTGTGGATTACGTGAACACTTTCAAAACCCTCAAGTTACAGTATGAACAGTTTCAGGATAAACTTAAAACAAAGCCAGGTTTAGAAAGGTATGTTCGACTTTAGAGAAGGACCCTGTTATGTGTATGTGTTTGAGCTTTACATCCCACCAACAGCTAAGGTCCTATTGAAACGGGATCTGAGTTTTATTGACTCATTGGAAAGTCTGGAGAAGCCGAGAAGAAGTACTTTAATGCTTGTTGAGAGTAGGGTTGGCAAGGTTGGGTGGCAGATTCCACCCCCGGTATTTAGCAGTGGCATATACCGGACTGGAAAATACTCATCAAGTGGCAAATACTGGGGTGGGGATGATATTGGTTTAATGCTTGAAAGGCATTTATTAGAATTGCCTGGGGATGTTCAGTAGAAAGCACTGTTTGCAAAAAGTAGTGCACATTCTGGCTCAGAAGAACAGTGGTCAGAATGCTGAAGATGGGCTTTGGAAAGAGTTGAACAAGGTTATTTCTAAAATGCTTGATAACTTCAGTTATTGAGCCGAAGCGACAGGCCTAGTGGATTAGAGCGCTAACTCTTAATCATTAGGTATCACACCGCTGTGGTTTGAGCCTGGCTCAAGTCACATGAGATGCCAAGTTCTGTAGCGGAAGGTCAGGTGGTTTTACTGTGGGTACTCTGATTAACGATCGGCTCGATATAAATGAAATAATCTTGAAAGGTCTGTAAACCTAAAACCAAAAGAAAAAAAAAATAAAAATACAAATACAATGTAATTCGGACACTTTTGGGACTTAGTTTTAGTTTATACTAATTTATTTTAGTTCGATTGCGATGAAAGCTTTAAGCTTATTGAATCGCTCTCGAACACTCATTCCGGGTGTTTTCACGCGCGCGCGAGAGAGAGGCCGTGGCTTTTACACCACTGCTACCCATTTACACCTGGGTGGAGTGGGGCAGTGTCATTACGTGTCTTGCCCAAGGACACACCTCGATACCGGTGGCGGATTCGAACGCACAACCTTTCGATCATGAGTCGAACGCGCTAACCACTGCGCTATCGAGGCTTTTGGGACTTAATGTAGTTCTCCTAAAATTTTACCAGATTTGTTGCATGATCCAGCAAGGAGTTCAAAAATGTTTAGACAGACTGGCAAAAATTGCGGACCCTGATCAGACTGCTCCTTCAGGAGCAGTCTGATCTGGTTCTGCACTTTTCTTAGGCCTATCTGTCCGAATACTAAGGCCGAATACTAAGGCTCAGCACGGTATTCTGATTAGTCTACTCTGTTTGCACAAGCTTTTTATAGCATCGAAGTTATCCAAAGAGCAAGAAGTGAAGACATGCCACAGACTGGAGCCAGCTTCAGTAGCTTCAGTAGCTCAGTAGGATACGTGCCTGACTGGTGAAGAGGGAGTTGCAGGTTGGACACCTGCTAGCCGGTTGCCCCTGGAGTCTGCAACATTATTTTGGTAGAGATGAAATCTTTTCTCTTGTCATTTTCTCCCTTCTGCTGATTAAAGAAGGGCAGCTGTCAGTTTCTGGTGAAACTTGTGCACTGTACTGATTTTGATTTAAACATATTTTATTGCTTATAACATAAGATACAAGCAAATGGGGTGGGCTTCACTGTACTGCTCACATGGCCCCCGCCCATCGGGGCTTGAAGAAATAGATTGGCTGCATGATGCTTCCATGCAGAGCTGAAACCGACCCGCACACGAGTACTGGTAAACTGTTTAGAGGATCTAAGCTTGCCCAGGCAAAGCGGTGCGAGTCTGCCAGTCCATGCTTATAAACCCTGTTGGTTTCATTGAGCGGTAGGGCTGAGATGTCATTTCATCTCAATGTCGGGTAAAAGTCGCACAAAATTGGAAACAACGTCTCCAAAATGACCTTTACTGTGTCAAGGGGGACGTTAAACCTCAAATCAAACAAGCAAAATATACTGCTCACTTATGTATTAGCTTTTCCAGGAAGTGTGGTTAGGTAAACTGACCAGCTCAATATAACCGAAATAGTGTTGACTGAGCTGTTAAATTCTAAAATAGCAAATACACAGACTTATTTGAGTCTTGCACAGGTCTCCTTAATTGGTAATGACTATTATCTGTCTTATAGCAACACTGCCTCATTATTACGCAACAATCGGTTTCGACGTGACCAGCGAACACTGGAGGAAGAAGAGGAGATGTGGTTTGCCAACGACGACGAGGTTGATGATGGTGAAAGCATCGTGCCAATGTCAGATGTTCTCAAGAACAAGCTGGACGCTGACTTTGATCAAATAAACAGATTATTAGAAAATAGAAGAGGTAAGAAAGGTTTAACTCATTGTATGCCAGTGGACTCTTCCATTGCTACAAGCTGGACAAGTCCATTTGTTATATAAGGGGTGGCAGGCCTATTTTTTCGTTTTCACTCTTTTTTTTTTTTGACAGAAAAACAGAAAATTCTGTTAGCAAATAGTTCAGGCCCTGATCAGATGCTGCATTCTGTGCCGTCTGATCAGGGCCTGCACTGTTTGCCAAGTTACCCCGTTAGGGGTTTCCCTCATGCATTGGGTTAGAATACAGAACCCTAATTGTGGAAAATTTGCTGTCTTGGTAAGCCAGGCACATGAGGTGTTGGGTGAGGCCAAGGTGTCCCCTATCTTATGTCACTGGGGTGCCCAACCGATCTTGGCTTACAGTTGGACAAGTCACTATATTGTCTTGCAGCAGGTTATGGTAGAGGGGGCATGTTATTTCTTTAATTGGTTTGATTGTATGCTGACGTATGACACATTTTCGCTGTGAGAAAGGTCACAGTTTGCAACAAAAGATCATGCACTGATAGCTGTTGAGTCAAGTCTTAACGATAACCATGTCAGTAGTAATAGTGCACAGGTAAAGATGGGTATTGGGAAGGGGTATTGTTTGGGCAAAGAGTAAACAATACTCAACTGAAAATCTTTTTATTGAACATTCAATCAAGGTGCAAGTTGTTAGTTGCCGTCTTTTCAATGACCTAAGTAATTACCGATAACATAACACAAGCCTTTCAGCAGGTTATACAGTAAAATTCCTATATTAAGACCACCTTTGCAACTGTTCAAAAGTGGTCTTTAAGACCACTTTTGAACAGTCCCAAAGGTGGGCCCTGACCAGATGACATTGTGTGCTGAAAACATGAAGAAAGAATAACTGCAACTTCTAAACAAGCTTTTAAAGCAGAATTAGTCCTAATTTTAGGTGGTCTTAATTGCGGAATTTCACTGTACATGTATTACTGGGAAGCAGTATCGTTGGACCATTGAAGATTATTGCTGCTATTTTGGGAGAATATTTCGCTAATTTTAATTTTCACGGATCAAGACCCACCGCGAAATTCCGCGAACATTGGGCGATGTGGAAATTTTCCAGAATATGGTATTTTACGATATATATGAATGTTTTTTCACAGAGTGGCTCAAGAACTGTTTATGTTTATACGAAATTGGCCCGTTATTTATAAATTTCTTGTACATTTGTTTACAGCCAGTAAAGAACAGGCAGACATGAAAGACTCGCCGGTTCGATTCCCTGGTAAAAACGCTACAGCAATAAACATCACATTAAAGTCCAGTCCGCTGATGACAAGTCCCGTGAATTCTCCGGAGCGTCCGGGCAGTCCGGTTAGTCCAGGATCACCGGGCAGAATTGGCACGCCTTGTCCTACTCCAAATACTTCACCAGTATCCCCAATGATTAGCAAAGATGATAAAAGTGCTTCATTACCACCAAAAAGGGTAAGTATTTCTGAACGAATCTACTCCAGAAGGATAGTTGTAGTAAAATATAGTACAGGAAAATTCCTATATTAGACCAAAAGTGGTCTCTAAAACCACTTTTGAACAGTCACAAAGGTGGTGTATGACCAGAGGACACCAAATACAGAAAACACAAAGAAAGAACAACTGTAGGCTACAAAATAAGCTTTTAAAAACAGAATTAGTATTAATTCTAGGTGGTCTTTATAGCGGAATTTTACTGTCTTGTGTTATTACCATAGCTACGGATAAAAGGCATAATTACAGGACAGCCTTGATAATTGTATTCAAATTTGACATTTGGAGAGGTAAATGGGCAGTTTTATGGTTGGAAATTTCTTTTTATGACATCGTACAAGTGGAGCCTTAACCCTTGTCCTACTGAGCTCTGATATGTCTTGTCTTCCAAACAATGAAGATCCAGAAGAAGCCATCTGATTAGGATCATTGTTTGTCATTCAACTCATGAATTTGTTGCAATAATTTGCATCAACTAATATGATCAGTTGATAATCAGTAGTGGGTGTGGCATATATACTACTCAAAGTTTGATAGGGATCACTTTTTATATATAAAATTTTGCACTGAAAATTTAAAATTTCTTGACAGAATTTGTACTAGGTATATTGATAAATACTCGTGTGCAGTTCAGTACTCATAAAAGTGCACACTTCCCACACTTCGCAAATGAATTCATGTACCCCCAAAATCTTGCATAGCACAGCTTTCCAACAGACCAATCAAACTTGTCAGTGTTCCTTTACCAAGCGTAAAAAGGACTTCATTTGATTTGTGAAACACTAAAAAGCCCAGGGGACAATTAAGAAACCGTCTGAGCCCCGAAGAAATGAATCGTGGCGTCGGAATGTTGGAATCTGGTGTCTCTCAACGTCGTGTTGCTGGGATTCTGAATGTGTCCCAAAGCGTGGTTTCCGGAATGTGGAGTCGGCATCTTACCCACGGAAATCCTTCACACAGACACGGCGGGGTCGAGAAAGGGCTTCAACTCAACGTTAGGGCCGTTTCCTGTTGATTCAGTCTCGACGTCAACGGTTCCTGAACGCTACGCGTTTGCATAACGAGCTTAGGAACGGAACTGGAGTACGAATTTCTACACAAACTGTCAGAAACGGGCTCCACGAGTTCGGACTGAGGCCTGCTGTACGTGTTCCATTGACGAGACAGCACGTGCTAGACAGGTTGGACTTTGCCAGAACTCACGTCAGGTGGACGATTCGTGACTTGACGCCAGTACTGTTTACTGAGGAGTCCAGATTCTGTCTAGACTTCACTTATAAACGTCAATTAGTGCGGCGAATGTCTAAAGATCGATTCGACGACTTGAATGTGGCAGAGCATGATCGCTATGGAAAGGGGTCAGTCATGGTTTGGGCTGGGATAAGCGTGAACGGTAAAATAGACTAGTACGTCGTTGAAAACGGAACGTTATTGGCAGTGAGGTACTGTAATGATATTCTCGATGTGTTTGTAAGACCATTTGCAGATGCTATCGGCCCGGACTTTATTCTGCTTGACGATAATGCCCGTCCCAACCGTGCCAACGTCACTGACTCCTATCTGGAACGTGAGACAATCGTTCGTATGGACTTGCCTGCTCGGTCGCCGGACTTAAATCCGATTGAGCATGCGCGAAACATGCTACAGGGTGCTGTTTCAGCCCGACCTGTGCATCCGAGGACTTTACAGGAGCTCAAAGATGCATTGGTTGCTGAATGAAAGCTGATTCCTCAAAACCGGATACAGACTCGGATTACGAGCATGCGCAGGCGATGTCGTACTGTAATTGACGCCCGTGGACGCCATACACGTTATTAGGCACGTTTGTCTAAACAAATATGGAAATTTGTGAAAAATCAGTTGTCCAAATCCCTTCATGTTACGGCAAATTTTGGGGGTGCCAAAATGGTTGCTGTTGTCACGCTTGAATGCAGTACCAGTTGACCAAATTAATCACTAGGTTTTGTGAAGGATACGTTTTCTATCATTATGTATCGAATTTGTATGTATGGAATTTTGCGACCGTAAAACTGACGATTTACCCCAAATGACAATTTTCAATACAATTATCCCTAGTCTAATGCACTTAGTTCTTTTATTAGAAATTGTACAATTTTGCTCGGTGAGCTGCGTAAATCCAAATGCTACCTAGAAAAAAGTGACGTTACATAATGACGTTGGATGTCCGACAGTAAATCTTAGGATTAACTGATGCAAATTTAAAAAAAAAATCCAGTGAGGTGTACATTACAATACAAATGCAATAGAATTATTGTTTGAATATTTTTGTTGTGGGTACTTGTTAGAATATTGCCTCATTGTGGGCATTCTAACAAGTATCCACAACATGTTTTTTTATGGAGAAATATATAAAAAAATAATCTAAAATTATCCTTGTTATGCCTCCTTATCTGGAGCTATGATTGACGTCTGCCAAGGAAATTTACATCTGCCAAGGAAATTTACATCTGCCAAGGAATGTGCAATGCCTGGATAAAACAATTTACATCTGCCAACGAAATTTACGTCTGCCAAGGAAATTTACGTCTGCCAAGGAATGTGCAATTCCTGGATGAAACAATTTACGTCTGCCAAGGAAATTTACACTGGCCAAGGAAACTTACGACTGCGAAGGCTTGTGCAATGCCCGGCTTAAACATTTAAGTCTAAGCCTATCCAGGAAGTGTGGTAAGCTAAACTGAGGAGCTTGATATGACAAAAAAAATAGTGTTGACCTGGTGCCAGTTCCTCAAAACTAATGATGTAAGTTAACGATATTGTTAAAACTTTTTGATTTGGCTGTCTTGCTAATATTTTTGCTGCAAAATGAAAGCAGCAGCTCTCATTTTTTCAGCAAAAATACTACTGAATTAAGAATTGGACTTGCTAGAACAGTTAAGTTTCACCATTAACGAGCTTGTTAAGCTAATGATACTTTGAACAACGGGTCCCTGGCATTTAAAATTCAAACCAATTAACAGTTAATCCCTATAGTAAGGGAAACCTAGTGTACCCAGTAAGAGTGTGGTTAGGTAAACTGACTGGCTGGATATGACAAAATAGTATTGACCGGGCTGTTAACCTCTAAACTAGTCAGTTAGTCTCAGCCAGTCAGGAAGAAAGAAAACCAATGTCAGTTGAAATATATGTTTTTCTCGACAGACAAGTGTGAACTATACTCCGAAGTTTAACAGCAAAAAAGTGATTTTCCACGCTTTCTGCTATGGCTGCCAGAACTATTTTTGATAATTACAAAGTGAATATTATTTTTTGATTACTCCTGCTCTAAGCATGGAACAACATAGGAGTATCCATTTTTACGTCAAGTTTTTGACAATTCACCAACATATGTGTCAACCCAATTTCAAGTCCTTTCCTCAAGAACTTCAGTTGCATGTGCAACGTAACCTTTGATGGAATACTTGTCATATTAGTGAGCAACAGATGAATGCATAGAAAGATAAATGAACAAAACTTTATGCCTAATAGGAACTTTTGAAAGGTCCAAAAGAGTGTTTGACCATGAATACACCACAACCTCTTTACAGCACTGTTAATGGGTTCCAAAACAGAACCTGTGTTAGTTAAACAACTGTGTTATATCCAAACAAAAATGTATAGATTATTATAGATTATATGGAAAAATGACCATTTATGGCCATTTTTCTGCATACTTTATACATTTTTGGAATCCATCTTGAAACCGTGTTACATCCAGAACCGTGTTAAAATGAGGTTGTTGTGTATCTGGAAATATGGCAAGGCCCAGATCAGGTGCCACATTGTGAGGGCATCTAATCAGGGTGTACATTTTTGGCAGTACTACTTTCTTGGTATGCTTAACACAGAAAATTTTTTGCATTTTTACAGTAACATGCAGTTATCAAATAAGATGTCATCAACCCATTTGGCTGACACCTGCCCATCGGGGCTTGGCTTCAGGATGCTTTTACGCAGAGCTGAAACCAACCTGCACACGAGTACTGGTAAACCGCTTAGAAGATCTAAGCCTGCCCAGGCAAAGATCGTAAGATTGCTTAGAAACCCAATTGGTTTAATTGGGTGGCAGGGCTTGAGATGTCATTTCATCTCAATGTCGGTTAAAGTCCCACAAAATTGAAACAAAATTGGAAGCATTGTCCCAAATGACATTTACATTGTTCACAGGGACATTAAACCTCAAATCAAACAAATGCACAATAACAAAAACAACCCATTCGGTACAGGAAACCCAAAAAATATATAAGTTGCAAACAGTGCTGGCCCAGATTAGACACCGCAAAATGGGGCATCTGATCAGGGCCTACACTGTTTGCAAAAAGTAATGGCATCTTCCAAACAAATTTTGAAGAAAACACAACCTGACACCCCTAAATTTTGAAATGGACTCCTGATTCCATTTGGTACAAAAAGGGTTAAGTGTAATACTTTTCGTTCTTTCAGCCTAGTGGTTTAGTTGGTCTAGTAGATTATCCAGATGAAGATTCCGATGAAGAAGATGAGGAGAACGAGGCTCCATCACCAAAACGACAGCGGCTCGTCACTTAGTTCCACACTTACAGGGTCCAGCTAGTTTGGACTTGTGCTACCCACCTAAAAAGATGAGCTGGCCGAGTTATAGGAAACATCGGAAGTGCTGTATTGAATTTTAACCAGTATCCATTTCAACTTTTGCCATTATCAGTATCTGTGGCAACCGTTGCCATAAGTTAACCTGTATCTGTGGCAATATTTGCTAAATGGTATTGCTAAATGGTATAGTAGTCGCAGATAAGATTGACTAGGCTGAGCTATTCAGCTGTTGTCAATATATGTCAAATTCGCCGAGTCCACCAGAAGATTCGGTAGAGTGCCTTTCGCATGCGGATGAAATGGTCATATACCCCACATTTATGCTTGTATTACAGTTGAATTCACACAATCGGGTGACTTGGTTTACCTTTTTGTTAATGGAATATTCCTAAGGCAGGTACAAACAATAGCTCAGCCTAGTCAATCTTATCTGCGACTACTATAATACTGGACAAATGAATCAGTAGGCATGCGGTTCAGGGAACTTCTAAAAAGAAGCATGGGTGCATAGTTTTTAACGGATAGGTATGGTTTGTCTTCGAGGGTGATTGTAAGATAGCTTTCTCTGGTTTTCATTAAGAGTCCCACAGAAAAACAATCTTGGAATTAGCTTCAAATACACATCTTAACCACAGTGAACTTGGCACTATAAAGTCATACCCTAGGGGTACTCTTTAGAATCCCCTTATCTGTCCAACTATGGTAACTGCCAGGCCACCATGGTGAGTGAGGTTTAACTTGCGTAGAAACAGTTAAAATGGGTATTTGGTGATGTTTAAGAGGAATGGGAACACCTGGCACATTTTTCTGGCATTTTACAAAGGGAGACAACTTTCGGGACTTCCTGTTCACTTTTCTATAGGCTCAGTCCCACCCAAAAAGGGGTCTACTCTTAAAGGAAAGAATTTGCTCCTCAGGAGCAAATTCTTTCCTTTAAGAGTTGACCCCTATTGACATGGGAGCCAAAAATACTTTTGCAGGAATTTCCTCCCCTGAATGTGTACCTATTCCCCTTAAAGCATAATATTTGTCACCTGTGTTGGGGGCGTTCATGCTGCCGAGACATCAAATGAATACCAACAACATAGTCTATATGGAGAAATAAGGGAAGTTTTCCTTCATTTATCACCAAATATCCACCTTGCCTGTTGCTATGAACAAGTTCGCACTGCATATATTTTTATAGAGAAATAAGAAATTATCCCCCAAAATCATTACGGTTACTGCTTGATACCTGGAGCTGAGAATTTCCTTGAAGGAGTTAACCCATTGTATACTGGTGGACTCTTCCATTGCTATATGTTGGACAAGTCCATTTGTCATATAAGGGGTGTCAGGCCTATTTTTTCGTTTTTATTCAATTTTTGACGGAAAATTCGGTTAGCAAATAGAGCAGGCCCTGATCAGACGCCGCGTTCTGCTCAGACGCCGCATTCTGCGGCGTCTGATCTGGGCTCGCACTGTTTGCCATGGTACCCCTTACCCTTTAGGGGTTTCCCGCATGCATTGGGTTAATACACATATGCTTTGTGGATATTATGAAGTAACCGGATAGGGGAGCTCTAGAAAAGGTTACATCATAATGATCCCTAAGTATTGGGACAGATAAGTCTGAGCAAACATTGCAGACCCAGATAAGACTGCTCCTGTAGGAGCAGTCTGATCAGGTTCTACACTGTTTGCCATTCACTCTGCTGCACCTTCAGGACTCCTTGCTGGATCTTGAAACAAATTTGTCAAAATTTTAGGAGAACTACAGCAAGTCATAAAGGCGTCCAATTTTTTTATTTTTTTTTTATTTTTACAGTAGCTTGGAGTGAAAACTGACAGTGAATAGGTTAAACATATGGGCCTGTTGTTCAAAGCAATGTTAGGTTAACAAACGCGTTAATGATCACAATGTTTCCTAGCAAATACCCTAATACAGTGAATTTTTTGCTGAAAATTATTTTTTTCCAGCAAAAATGTTCAGTTTTTGCCATACTGAATGATTGGTTTTAATGAAAGAATTTTGCTGTGAACAACTGGACCCAGATGTAAATTTCTTATTGAGGGTGAGTTTACCCGGATGTAAATTTCTTATTGAGGGCAAGCAAACTCACCCTCAAGAAGAAATTTACATCTGGGCACGGGGCAGTAACTACGCTTGGGGATAATTGGCACCGCAGCCATTGTAAGACATAAATTTCTTGAGCACTTCAGCGATAGTAAGACTTACATTTGTCAGACTGAAAATGTGCTTAAGGAAGGAATAAGCCAGTGACGAGATGATGGGAATAGACAGAGGAACAGGTGAGGGAGTGTGCGTTGATTGTCTCTGAGATACGATTTCTTGCTTCTCTTGTTTGTTAGTATTAGGGTTCAACGGCCCATTCAACACTATTTAGGCCATTTTTGATCCGGTCGGTTTACCTATCCACACTTTTCCTGGGCAGGCATATACGTAAACATTTAACCAGTACAGTGCACATTCTTTACCCAGAAACTGACAACTGCCCTTCTTGAATCAGCGGAAGGGAGAGAATGACCATAGAAAAGTTTTTTTGATCAAACTCCACGAAAAAAAAATGCCGACCCCATCAGGTATCGAACCCGTGTCCTCCTGATCACCAGTCAGACGTGGATCCGACTGAGCTGCCGAGGCCGGCTCTTACTTCTCTATCAATATATTACATTTTGTACTTTAATCATTGTTTTTGCTGAAAAATTGTGAGTGGATTGCAAACGCTTACACATTTTTTCAGCAGAAATACCACTTTTATATATCCTACTTTCCAGAAAACAAAATTCTGACCACTAATAAGCTCATTCGATGGAGAATCTGGCCAGAATTAACCTAAAAACATTCATCAGCCACTTTCCTCAACTGTTCCTCAGGGAATAGGATAATAATTATCTGTGATGAATCATACTGGTTACCGCTTTATATTTAAATAATGTGTCATATGATGTTTTGTTTAATGGGCTTGACAAGGGAAAAAGGCTCTTTGAGCATGTTCTCAGTGGCGACTCTAATCAGTCTATGTACTTTGGCTTGACCAATTAATCTTAGCTGCTTAAATAGCAACTGATAAGTAGTTTGTGATAATTGAAGGATAGTTTTTGTCAATTCTCCATAAAAACCAATGTTCTGGGTATTCATTAGAACTGCCTTGCTGAGGCAGTTCTAATGAGTATCCACAACAAATGTTTATATGGAGAAATGAGAAAAACTATCCTTCATTTATCACAAAATACTTACCTTATATGTTCTTATGTTAATCAATATTTAAATTTGATATGATGAATATTGTTACTGATCTTCTCATAATTACTTTCTGACACCCCAACTTCTTACCATACTTGTAAAATTTGAACAAGTACAATTTAGTACCCAATGTTTTGTTTAAAAATATTTGGATGTGGCAAACATCATAGACCTTGTTGAGCCACCGCCATCTGTAGTGCCATCTCATCTTGGTCAGCACTGTTTTCTCAGGTCTATCTGTTTGAATACGGTAAAGTTTAACATGTGGTAAGAGTCCTGCTCAAACAGTAAGCCAGAAAGGTAAATTTATGACCAAATCTTCACGCATCGCCATAAAACGACATTCCCAACAGTAAGACCGCCAAATTAACTCCCCTAATGACACTTTTGAATACAGTTTATCCCCTAATTCAAACTAATAAGTCTATATGAAGAAATTTTGGGTCAAGGGCCGTCCATGTGCACAGCAAAGATGCTGGCTGATCAGAGTCTTCACTTGTGGGGTTGGGGGGGGGGGGGGGGGTGGGCCTGCTTGAAGACCCCTTTTCAGCTTGGTGAAGCCCGAATGATGAGGACAGTCAAATTTTTAACTGTTTTGTTCTGAGAGGAATTATGAATATGAAATCAGCGACAGGGAAATGTTGTGTTTTTGTTATATTTGAAGTAGCACTACAACAGTTGTTTTTAATTTTCAAATTCAGGTACAATATTTGTAGCTTGAGATAAGGAACAGTGAAGTGTGAAGTTACATGTACTTCTGGCATATTTTTTTCTCATTTTGCAATAAAATATGTTGTGAGTGCTTGTTAGAATTGCCTCGATGATTTTAGCAAAGAAATAAGGAAAATTATCCATGGAAATGGAAAATTATCCGTGGAAGTGGAAAATTATCTATACTTATCAGCCTTCATTTCTTTATTTGGAGCTTTGAATTTTACAAGAGGGTGCAGAATGTAAAACATACATATTCAAAACTTTTCTGCGTAGCCAAATGTTCAGGCAGTCATGTTGTGTTGTCCTTTACTGCATAGAGAGATTTGAAAAACAGAAAATGCTGAAAGAAATTGCAGACAATTTTAAGCTTGGTTTTAAAAAACCATTATAAGTTGTGTTCTTGGCCCATGTAAAAATGGGTATGTTGAGCATTGGTATATTTTCTTTCTTCTTTTTTTTTCCATCTTGCCAGAACCTTCAGTGGGGGAGCCTACTAGTTAACAGCATTGTCTATTTAACATTAGGTCTCCCACTGCTGTAGGTTCAAGCCTTGCTCAGGTTACATGTGAAATGATTCTGGTGGTTTTTCTCCGGGGTACTCCAGTTTTTGCCCTCCTGTGATAAATCTTCGGTTCAGTAAAGGCGAATTAATCCTGAAATGGCCATAAAAAGCAAACTGAAAATTGATCTGTTGTGCAGGTAAGCCAACAAATTGTCTCAGAAGTTTGCCTCATGAAAATTGGCTGAAAACTCTGGATGGTGCATTATTCCTTCATCTTAACTCTCACAATAATGAATTTTTCAATATGCCACACTCCTACACGATTTTCCACCATTTGAGTTGCATGATTTCAATTTTTACCATGAATTCAGAAGCAGAATGGAAAACACTGAAGATCCTGATCTGCCATCCTCGTGAAGCTGGCAGATCTTTAAAAAAAAGAAAAAAAGATCTATTGGTGTTCAGCGTGGCGAGTTTTTGGCCGTTGGATCACACTGTATGAAGGCTCCTTTTGCTTGTGAGTTGGTTCCTTGTTTGCAATGTTAAGATGTATGTAAACATATTAAAAAATCAGGGATAAACAGATTTTTATTATATCAAAGCAATGTTATTGAAATTTAGGGGAATGGATACACCTTCAGGGGAGGCAACTCCTGCAAAAGTATTTGTGTCTCCCATGCCAATAGGGGTCAACTCTTAAAGGAATTTACCAATGTGTGTCCAATCTTAAATGAAAGAATTTGTTCCTGAATTCTCTCCTTTAAGAGTAGACCCCATATTAAAAGAGTCTTAAACTTATTGGAAAGCCAACAGGAAGTCATGAAAGTTGTCCCTGTCATAAAAAAATGGCAGAATTTGAAAATATGTTGGCTGTATTCATCCCCCTAAATCAGCTGTATCCAGTCACCTTAAGAATTTTTTCTAGTGTTTTTCAGTTACGCAGTACCGGTGATGACTGGTCAGATTTTGAAATAATATGTCCATATCTCCAGATACTGAGGTGTAGTTGGTATAATTAAGGGCTTTTTTTTTCCCTGCTTCGCCAATAACCATGGGCTGTGTATACTTGTTAGATTCTAACAAGTACCAATGATATACGTTTTGCAAATTAATAATACAGTAAAATTCTGCCATTAGGACCACCTAAAAATAAGACTAAATTAGGGGATAACTGTACTGAAAATTATCATTTGGGGAGGTAAATCAGAGGTTTTATGGTCGGAAATTTCTTTTTACGGCGACGCGTTATCGGAGCCTTAAAACGTAATTTGCGACAGTAAAACTGATGATTTACCTCCCCCATTGATAATTTTCAATACAGTTATCCCCATTCTAATGCACTTATTCGGTTGTATGTTGAAAAAATGTACTATTTTTGCACAAGTCGGCAAGCGCGGTGAGCTTCGTGAAACCGAATGCCACCCAATGAAAAGCGACGTTATGTGATGACGTCGGGTTTCCGACAGTATATCGCAGAATATACTGTCGCAATTTTTTGACGTTATCCAATCAGACGTCGCGTTACATATGCAAGTGCATTAGAATCTGCTTTTAAAAGCTTATTGAGATGGTTTCAGTTATTCTTCCTTTGCCTTTCCTCACTCGGTGTCTCCTTATCAGAGACCGCCTTTAGGACTGTTCAAAGACCACTTTTGAACAATCCTAAAGGTCGTCTTAATATAGGAATTTTACTGTATAATGTAATTAAGGGACATTTTTTCTTCTCTGTGAACGGGCCTCTGTGGCCAAGTGGATAAGTGGGCTGACTCTTAATCATTCTCTCACCGCTGTGGGTTTGAGCCTGGCTCGGGTCACTAGAGATGCCAACTTCTGCCACGGAAGGTCATGTGGTTTTTCTCCGGGTACTCTGATTTTCGCCCACCTCTGATTAAGGATTGGCTCAATATGAGTGAAATAATCCTGAAAGGGCCATAAAACCCAAAACCAAATTCTCTGTGAAAACGTATGCTATGGAAACATGTTAGAATCTCCTCAATGAGGCGATTCTAACAAGTACCAAAAACATATGTTTCTGACAAGATATAATGGAAGTTATCCCTGAATTATGTGTCGTCTGGTGCGATTTAGAACTAATAGAAGCAAAAGATCACGTGATAGAAGACATAAAACTACCTGACAAACGATCTGCTGAAGATTAAAGAATGAAAGAAAATCGAACATGCTGAAAAATGGAAATGGGAAAATTAAAGGAAGCTCTCCCAAAAAGAGGAAATAGTAATGGCTGCCCCCATGAACATAAAAATCTGTCTCAACTTGGACAGAAGTACAACAGCTATTCAATATTATCTCACTTAATTAGATAAAATTGAATAACTGTTATATATCTGGCCACATCTAGACAGATTTTTATATGCAGAACGATGGAATGCAGCGTTCATGGGGGCAGCAATTTCTTTTTCCTCCAATTCAATTGTGAGAGCTTCACAGAGGATAACATTTATTTGAATCTGGCCTGCCAATTTTGTCAGGGCGATAGATCACGTGACTGTCTATCTTCCAGCTTCTGCTAAAAAATCGGAAGATGCGAGAAGAGCTTCTGAAACCTGAAGTGAGCTGTTCAATTTGACGGAAACGGAAAAAAAAAATTCAACTTCTGTTTTCAGAGCTGTAAATTGAACAGAAAATACAAGCTTATGCTTCTAGAAGGCATCGTCTGTCTTAACCTTTATCCTACTGAATAATTTAGTTGCCACACCCTTTTCTTACTTTGAACCAATCAGATAACTTCGTGTAATTTATTCCTACAAATTCACAAACTGAATGCCAAATAGTGTAGATCTTGATCAGATGGCTTCTGAAGAAGCCATCTGATCTAGATCTACACTGTTTGCATAGGTGAGGGTAGTCATGAACAGCAAGATCAGGGTTAAATTGCGCTCAGCAATATTTAACAAGAAATTCATCCCTTAATTATCCCCATTATTCCGTAACTGGAGATATGCTGATGAAGTTTTAGAATTGTACATTACAGTTGGTCACAATTATTTTTTTAAGCTTCAGCCATGGACCTGACGTAGTGTTCAGGTTTGTCCATCTGTGTGTGTGTCCGCACGTCATGGTTCGTTCATTATCATGCTAGAGGCAGGTTACAGTTTAATACTGTTACAGGCAATTTTCCTGCCGAGAAGCATTTGGTAGGGAAATTCATGTACTTTTGACATCGTTTCTTACAAATCGAGTGAGTGTTTGAGTTTTATGTCCCACCAACAGCTAAGGTCATATGGAGACAGGACCTTGGTTTAAAGACTCATCCGAAAGTCTGGAGAAGCCTGGGGTCGATCCTGCGACCCCTGGTTTACAAGGCATGTAGCTTAACCACTGCATCATGGAGGCTTCTACACTTTCAAATCGAGCTTGATATGTGGTCATGTATTTTTTTTGTGGAAAAAAAAAAGCTTTGTGATAGAAAAAGCATTTGATAGTATGTTTAAAAAAATGGTCAAGAATTTCGTGTGCATGTGCTTAAAGCTTGTTCGGTTATTAGCTCACCTGTCATGTAGTGACAAGGTGAGCTTTTGTGATCACATTTTGTCCGTCGTCCGTGCGTGCGTGCGTGCGTCCGTGCGTCCGTAAACAATTTGTTGTCCGCACGATAGCATCTTCATTTATGATTTGATTTTAACCAGACTTGCACACAACTTGTACCCCCATGAGATCTAGGTTCCTTTCTTGAACTAGCCATATCCCATCATGTGTTACTGAGTTATGGCCCCTGAAAGGGCAAAAATTGCCTATTTTGGTCTTGTCCGCAGGATAGCATCTTCATTTATGATTTGATTTTAACCAGACTTGCACACAACTTGTACCACCATGAGATCTGGGTTCCTTACTTGAACCAGCCATATCCCATCATGTGCTACAGAGTTACGGCCCCTGAAAGGGCAAAAATTGCCTATTTTGGTCTTGTCCGCAGGATAGCATCTTCATTTATGATTTGATTTTAACCTGACTTGCACACAACTTGTACCCCCATGAGATCTAGGTTCCTTTCTTGAACCAGCCATATCCCATCATGTGTTACTGAGTTACGGCCCCTGAAAGGGCAAAAATTGCCTATTTTGGTCTTGTCCGCACTAAAGCATCTTCATTTATGATTTGATTTTTACCAGACTTGCACACAACTTGTACCCCCATGAGATCTGGGTTCCTTTCTTGAATCAGCCATATCCCATCATGTGTTACTGAGTTACGGCCCCTGAAAGGGCAAAAATTGCCTATTTTGGTCTTGTCCGCTCGATAGCATCTTCATTTATGATTTGATTTTAACCAGACTTGCAGACAACTTGTACCCCCATGAGATCTGGGTTCCTTTCTTGAATCAGCCATATCCCATCATGTGCTTCGGAGTTACGGCCCCTGAAAGGGCAAAAATTGCCTATTTTGGTCTTGTCCGCACGATAGCATCTTCATTAATGATTAGATTTTAACCAGACTTGCACACAACTTGTACCACCATGGGATCTGGGTTCCTATCTTGAATCAGCCATATCCCATCATGTGCTTTGGAGTTACGGCCCCTGAAAGGGCAAAAATTGCCTATTTTGGTCTTGTCCGCACGATAGCATCTTCATTTATGATTTGATTTTAGCCAGACTTGCACACAACTTGTACCATCATGGGATCTGGGTTCCTTTCTTGAACCAGCCATACCCCATTATGTGTTACGGAGTTACGGCCCCTGAAAGGGCAAAAATTGTCTATTTTGGTCTTGTCTGCATGATAGCTGTTTCATTTATGATTTGATTTTAACTTCACTTGCACACATTTTGTACCACCACAAAATATCTCGGTCAAGATTGAATATTGGTCATGTTGGGTCAAAAAGTAGGTCAGTAGGTCAAATCAGGAAAAAAACCTTGTGAAGACACTAGAGGCCACAGTTTTGGTCTGATCATCATCAAACTAGCCCAGAATGATCATCTTGACAATATCTCAGTCAAGTTCGAATATAGGTGTTGTCGGGTCAAAAAGTAGGTCATTAGGTCAAATCATAGAAAACCCTTCTGAACACACTAGAGGCCACAATTTATGTCCAATCATCATCAAACTTGCTCAGAATGATCATCTTGATAATAACATAGTCACGTTCGAATATGAGTCATGTTGGTTCAAAAAGTAGGTCAGTAGGTCAGATCATAGAAAAACCTTGTGAACACACTAGAGGCCACAGTTTTGGTCCAATCATCATCAAACTTGCTCAGAATGATCATCTTGATAATATTTTGGTCACCTTTGAATATGGGTCATGGCAGGTCAAAAAAGTAGGTCAGTAGGTCAAATAAGAGAAAAACCTTGTGAACACACTAGAGGCCACATTTTTGGTCCAATCATCATCAAACTTGCTCGGAATGATAGTCTTGACAATATCTCGGTCAAGTTCGAATATGGGTCATTTCAGGTCAAGAAGTAGGTCAGTAGGTCAAATCATAGAAAAACCTTGTGAACACACTAGAGGCCGCAGATGAGGTCCGATCATCATCAAACATGCCCAGAATGATCATCTTGACAATATCTGAGTCATGTTCAAATATTGGTCATGTCGGTCCAAAAAGTAGGTCAGTAGATAAAATCATAGAAAAACCGTCTGAACACACTAGAGGCCACAGTTTTGGTCTGATCATCATCAAACTTGCTAAAAATGATCATTTGACAATATCTCAGTTAATTTTGAATGTGGGTCATATCTGGCCAGTAAGTAGGTCAGTAGGTCAGATTGCTGAAAAACCTTGTGTACACACTAGAGACCCCAGTTTTGGTCGGATCATCATCAAACTTGCTCAGAATGATCATCTTGACGATATCTGGGTCTAGTTTGAATATGGGTCATGTCGGGTCAAAAGTAGGTCAGCAGGTCAAATCATAGAAAAAGTTTTGAACACTCTTAGAGGCCACAGTTTTAATCAAATCATCATAAAACTTGCTCAGAATGATCATCTGGACAATATCTCAGTTCAGTTCGAATATGGGTCATGTCAAATCAAAAAGTAGATCAGTAGGTTATTTTGTCATAACTTTTGAACTGTTTGAGATAGAGCCTTCATATTTGGCATGTAGGTTCCTTGTGACAAGGGCTTCCCACTCATATAAAGATTTGACCTGTGACTTTGACCTGTGACCTACTTTATCATAACTTTTGAACCATATGAGATAGAGCCTTCATATTTGGCATGTATGTTCCCTGTGACAAAGTTTTCCCAATCATTCAAATTTTTTTAGCCATGACCTTGACCTTTGACCTACTTTGTCATAACTTTTGGAGCATTTAAGATACAGCCTTCATATTTGGCATAAAGGTTCCTTCACAGGAGTGAGTGTTTGAGTTGAAGTCTCACCGAAAGCTAAGGTCATACAGTGATGGGACCTCTGTTTAAAAACCAATCTGAAAGTCTGGAAAAGCTTGGGATCAATACTGCTACCCCTGGTTTACAAGGCAAGTAACATGACCACAGTACCATGAAGGCTTCTAAACTTCATTGGAATGTTGTGTAGATGACCCTCTTGGAAAATAGCATAACGATTAACAAATGGTCACAAGAGCTAAAAATAGAAAAAACATTATGAATTTGCTTCAAATGTGAACTCCTTCTAAACCTTTGCGCCAATTGGATTTTAAACTTCACAGGAATGTTGCCTAGGTGACTCCCTACCAAAATAGTTAAACCTTATTCCACTCCAATGAACAAGATGGCTGCCAGAGCTAAAAATAAAAAAAAATCTTCAAATGACAATTCCTACTGTACTCTTGGGCCAAGTTCATTCAAACTTTGAAGTAATGTTGCTTAGATGACCCTCTACCAAAAAGGCTAAAATAATCCCGCTCTGATGAAAAAAATGGCCACAGGAGCTAAAAATAGAAAAATATTGTAAATCTGATTCAAACGTGAACCCCTCCTAAACCCTAAGGCCAATTTGATTCAAACTTCACAGGAATGTTACCTAGGTTATTCCCTACCAAATAAGCTAAAATCACTGCTGATGGCCACCATAGCTAAAAATGGAATGTACTCGAGACAGTGACAGAAAGGTGAGCGAACCAGGGCCCTGTGGGCCCTCTTGTGTTAGATAATGTCTGCTTTTGCGGTAGGAAGGGAGAGACAGGGAAAATGATCTCAGCTTTTGGTAATCTCCATTGTTTCCGTTTCTGGTTTGTTAATTGTCAGCATACACAACCGTCGAAGTCAGCCAGGTGCGCATCTGATATAGCTGTTTTTGTAGCATGAAAAGCATGTGTAAAAAATTAAAAATGTGTTGTCATGTTTTCATCGTTTCATGGAGACCTAAATGCTTCCGAGAATAGATGTAGTATTTTTAATAATGCGGAACATTTTAAAGTCTGATTAAAATGATTTCTGATGATCTCTCAATGCAGAATTAATGTTGGTCATAGAAGGTGCGTTATTTTTTTTCTCTACATTTTGTAGGATTATCGGCTTAGTACATGCCAAGTGCAGCATGCCCCATTTGCTTACAGACAAAAAAAAATAAATATATAGGAACAGAATTATAGTGTGGCTTTTGATTAGAATGGTTAGAATGGCCTCATTGAGGCAGTTCTAGCAAGAGCCGATATTTGTTGTTGTGAAGAGATAAGGAGAATTATCTCTGTTACTCCTTATTTTGACCTATGGACTTAACCCTTCTCTTGCTGAATATTCATTTAAGTCACACCCATTTCTGTCTATCAACCAATCAAATTACTTGACGTAATTTATTGCTACAAATTCGTAAACTGAATGCCAAACAGTGTAGATCCTGATCTACACCAGGATCTACACTGTTTGCAAAGATAGGGGTTGTCTTGAACAGCAAGATAAGTGTTAAAATAGTTTGTGTCTTTATTGGTACTCTTTCATTCCACCAACCCATGCAAGGCCTTGATCTAAAAAAAAGCCTGAAAGAGTTTAAACTCCATAACCACCTCAGCTAAGTTTATAAGTTGATACAATTGCTTTTGTTTATTTTGTTTAGTTCTTTACTAAATACCCGTGTCCAGTTGTTCAAAGCATCATTAGATTAATGAGCTCGTTAGTGGTCAAATTGTTAACCATTCTAGCAAGTACAATATCCAAAGTTCTGCCATTAGCTACTCACAGTTTTTCAGCAAAAAATATTAGCATCCATGTTTTTGCCATATTAAGTGATCACAGTTTTAATGGTTAGTTAACTTCCGATGTCGTTAGTTTTGAACAACTGGCCCCCAGGTGTTTCATGTAGCAGCCGTCGGTGATATGAGGAGAGCAGAGGCTACCATCAGTATCAGATGTGGGTAAATGAGGGTGGGATGCTGTAGAATGTGAAGATTCAAGAATTTTGATAAAACTTGCAACAAATAAAAGAAACCAAACCTCTTATATAATGGGCCTGTCCAAAGATATTGAGTCACAGCATTTCCTACAATTTACATGTGCACCCAGCAAAGACTCTGATCAGTCTGTGCATCCATGCAGTTTGATCAGTCTGTTGTGCACTCTAAGGATAGCTAAGGGTGCAATGCTCCTTCATGTAGCAAGAGATGTCTGGTCAGACTATATGGATGTGCAGGCTGAACTGATTCTTCGCTGCACGCACATTTAAATTGTAGGAAATGCTGTGCCCCGGCTCATATCTGGAATGACCTATTACTGTTTAGTGTCAAATAATAGAAACCTTGGCAAAATATGATTGCCAGAGGGTATAAAAAATAGGCATGAACTAATTGAGCATGAACATTGTAATGCTTATAAAAAAAAAAACTTCTTTCTACCTTTTCGTCTTAACCTCAACAGGGGACACAGACGGTGTACATTTTATACACTCCAAACGAAAAGCCACAAATAACCACAAGATGTTTTTTTCTGACAAAAAGTAAAGAAAAAATATCCTTGTTACTCATCTGTAGCTATAGGTTTTCATTGAAAATACAAAAATTGTTAGCCTTTTATGAAAACATGCCCATTCAGATATATTGGCATGTTTACCAACAAAAATTTGAAAATTTTCGGATAAAAATCATGGTATTTTTCACATATATGCTCAAAGCATAGAGTGTGGGTACTCATTAGAACCGCCTCGCTCGGTGAGGCAGTTCTATTGAGTACCCACTATCTTCAAATGAGTACCCACAATCTATGATTTTGAGCAGAAATAAGAAAAATAATGTATTCTCCTGTAAACCCCAGTTTTGATACTTAAAAGGGGGTTAATGTGGGCATGTTTGCGTAATGTTATGCAGGCCTATGTAGGTTTTCGTTCAAAATACAAAAATTTCAACTTAATGCTGGTGGATGTAGCAGATGTCACTGGTTGCATATACAATGTATTAAGTTTCATTTCCTAGGAACTAAAATTTTGCGTGGTATACTGTATGATGTCAGGGTTCACGGCATTAATTTGTTGATATGTCTCGTGCTCAGAAATTAATGTGAAGTGTCGGCTTTGGTCAGTTATGTGTATAATATTGAATCAAAAAGTATATATATTGTACAAAGCAAGTTTTATGTTATTTATTTTACGTTATTTTAGAGGAGTTCACACTTCAGATTTATTTTCTGTTACTATAATTAGCAAGCGAAGAATCGTGGAGAAAAAATCATTTTGCCATCGGTCCATTGTCATTTTCAATGCAATTGTTTCACAAAACAATTTATTATTTCATGGTCATTGCAGAAAACCATTATTATGTGAGCCATAAAGTGGCAGAAAGAGCAGAATCATATTAGAACAGCAGTTATCTATCTGTCTTTCATGTCCATAGTTGCAAATTTTCTCGGAACGGCAAGAACCTCTTCTTGAGGGCAAAATTTTCACCAGCCATAGAGCCTGCCTTTTTATTTACCAGGGGAGACAGTTTTTGTGACTTCCTGTTCACATATTTTTGAACTGAATTTTCGTCTCCCATGTCAATAGGGGTCAACTCTTAAAGGAAAGAATTTGCTCTCAAGGAGCAAATTCTTTCCTTTGAGAGTAGACCCCATTTCAGTGGGTGAGGGCTTATAGAAAAGTGAACAGGTTGTCCCAAAAGTTGTCTCCCTTTCGAAAATGGCGGGAAAGTCTGCCAGGTGTAAAGCTGAATTCTGGGGTCAGTTGTTCACAGCATCGTTAGCTTAACCTTCTAGCTAATGGTGAAATTGTTAACTTTTGTAGCAAGTACAATACCTAATAAAGTGTTACTTTTGCTGAAAAACTGAGACAGCTTTTGCATTTGCAAAAGCTGCTCACATTTTTACAGCAAAGATATTAGCATATTTTCCATATTAAATAAAGTTTTAACAATACTTTAACTATACGTCAATAGTTCTGAACAACTGGCAACTGGTGTATACTTACTTTCTCTCCATTCAGAGTCTCAGTGAGTGACTATTACAAACCAATTTTAGCTACAAATGAGTCTCAGTTTTATCATATGAAGTATGGAAAACGCAATAGTGTCTTGAGTATCCTCTACGTTAACCCATTCAGTACCGGAAACCCTAAAGGGATACCTTGGCAAACAGTGCAGGCCCAGATACGCCGCAGAATGCGGAGTCTGATCAGGGCCTCCACTATTTGCTAAAAGTTCAGCCATTTTCCAAATAAATTTTGATGAAAACACAACCTGGCACCCCTAAATTTTGGAATGAACTCTTGCTATATATAAGGAGAAAGATTCCATTTGGTACAAAAAGGGTTAAATTACAAAACAGAGCTGTTCATTGTATGGGAAAAGGTATGAGTATACATCAGAATCCACTCCTTAGTTGTTCTTGTGATGTGAGCAGCCTTATCCTGCTTTACAGGCTGGTGAGTGTCTTTGTTGTTATCATGTGACATTCTGTGATTTTTGCATTGCCATGGCTCATTTGGAAAGATATGTAATCATGCAATATTTTCCTGTCTAATAAAGTAGGTATCAGAATTTTATGCTTGTTTTGGTTTGATATTATTCCTTTCTACAAAGCATGGGGAATGGAAATCCTTTCAGATTAGATAACTGGTTCAAAATATTTTTGTCTCCCTTTTTAATAGGGGTCTATTTTAAAAGGAAAGAAATTGCTCCAAATGTTTGGAGCAAACATTTCCCTTTATTATTAGATTCCTTGTTTTTTTAGGGGCAAAGTGCACACAAAAAAGCAAACGGGAAGTTACAGTTGTCTCCCTTGCAAGAAATGGCGGGTATGTCCATTCCTCTTGAACTGCATTCTGCAGATGGCTGAGATGGGTAAAATCCAGTACCTGTTCATAATTGCTGGTACTGTATAACATTTTAATCCTGAAGATGCTGTGAAAAACTGCATCTGAAAATGTCTGTGTCGTCTGCTGCGTCTTCTTACAATCTTTCTTAACATATTTTTGCATACAAAGTGTGGACTCTGATCAGACAGCAGTCTGATTTGAGTTCACACCGTTTGCAGACAACAAAGCAGACAAGTGAAATATGAAAGCCCTGTCACCAATCAAAAGATGTGGCCAATAGTAAAGTTTTTAAAATGTAGGTCAAACATCAAGGTCAAAAGGTCAAAAATTATGGTGTCACTGGAAAGGTCTTGTGACATGGAATGCACATATGAAATATGAAAGCCCTATAACAAACCAATCACACGTGAAATACGAAAGTGCAGCCACTAGCCAAAGGTTACGACAAATGTCAAGGTCACAATGTCAAAAATTATGGTACCACTGGAAAGATCTTGTGACAGAATGCACATATGAAATTCACACACACACACACACACAATAGAAAGTTATGGCCAATGTTAAAGTTTTTTTAAAAGTAGGTCAAAAGTCAAGGTCACAAGGTCAAAAATTATGGTTTCACTGGAACAGTCTTGTGACAAGGAATACACGTGAGAAATATGAAAGCCCTATCAGTCCCCATTAAAAAGTTATGCCCAATGTTAAGGTTTTTGCGGACACAAACAGACGGACAGGTAGGCACACCAAAAAGTTTATGCCCCCGAATCTTTGATTCCGGGGGCGTAAAAAGGGTTAATCTGCAAACCACTTTTAGAGGCGTGTTCTGCTTTCACTGACCGACCATCTGCCATTCATGCTTCGGATACTAATGGGCCCCAATGGCTCAGACTCAACATTCAGTCGCATTGCTGGTGGTTGAAGCTGCCCTCAGGGCACACGAGACCAGTGATTTTTCTCCTGGTACTTTGTTTTCAGCCACCTCTGAGACGTTTGTGTTAATGTAAGAGAAGTAATTTTGAAAGTGCAATAAAACCCATATCAAATCCTAAATCTTCAATATTTAAGAAATAAATCCACTCTAACTGTGATTTGTTGACTAATAAATCACAGTTTGGAGGTCCGTTGTAAAGTAGACAAATCAGGAGCGCGTAGCACGCATGATTTGCCTATTTACAACTGACCGACAAACTGATTTATAAATCGACAAATTACAAACTAGAGCTGATCTATTTCGATTCTAACAGGTTGGAAATCGGCAATAATGCTGTTGTTTCCTTCAAAATGTCACAACTTTTCGCCATTGTTAGAAGAAATCCCGCTAAAATTATTGACTGAAACACATGCATTTATTTAGGATGCTCACTTGTACAACAAGTACTCACTTGTACAACAAAACATACAGAGAGATAAAATAAAATTATTTATTCACATTTTCTGATGCAAAATATAGTTTAATAAAATATTATTTCAATAAAGCTGTCTTGTTAACTTGTCTTACACAGTCTTGTTTCTGTCTGGCAGTATTTGGACACCGAGTAGATTCAGATCGAAGAGGGGGGACGCAGTGACAATGTATGACCCAGCTTGCACGCACGAGGACTGAATTATTAAAATAGTCGCACTCAAAATATTGTGCATTCCAATTTTGTCATTTTGAGTATTCCAAAAATGTGCACACTCCAAATGTGTGCTCCAAAATTTTGTAAAATTCCAGAAATTGCGCACCTTTTATAGTACGCTCCAAATTTTTTTAAAAACAGAGTATTCCAAATATTGCGTACATCTTGTTTGTACGCTCCACAATTTTTTTAGCATTCTAAATATTGCGCACATCCTATTTGTACGCTCCAAATTTTGTAACACTCCAGAAATTGCGCACCTCCTATAGTACGCTCCAAATTTTTAAAAACAGAGTATTCCAAATATTGCGTACATCCTGTTTGTACGCTCCACAATTTTTAGCATTCTAAATATTGCGCACATCCTGTTTGTACGCTCCAAATTTTGTAATACTCCAAATACTGCGCACATCCTATTTGTACGCACCACTGTATCCCAAACATTATGCACAGACTATTGTGCACTCCAACTAATCCTGACATTGTGCACTTCGTATAAAATGTGCACACCAAAATGCACTCCATGACACGCATTCCACATCACCTTCCGCATTGTGCAAAGCATATCATGTAATCCATCCCATATTATATATCCAAACAGCCCCGGCTGCGCGTGCAAACCTGACCTGTGACTTGCAATTTAGAAATATTTTAGTATGACCCAGGTGGAAACATACCCTCAGGCTATGGCTAACCATTTCCATGAGGGAGAAGCCACCCAGTTCAAATAGAAAAGTTATTTAGAAATATTTTAGTATGACCCAGGTGGAAACATACCCTCAGGCTATGGCTAACCATTTCCATGAGGGAGAAGCCACCCAGTTCAAATAGAAAAGTTCTGAAATGAACAAACTTCAGCTTTGCTCCCAGCAACCAGTATTTGGAATCTAGGCTCAAGGCGTAAAGTTTCATTAGAATCTAACAGCTATCTAAGCAAAACGTCCCCCCCATCGAATGCTGAATTCCGCCACAGCAAATTTATGATGCCCGACATAAATTTGTCCCCTATGCTTAACTAACGTCGATCCGAGAATATGACATTACACCGTCTAACGTCAAGGAAATCGACTAGTGACGTCATAAAATCGCAGTTTTTAATGACGTTGACAGTGATGCTCTCCCTTGCGCCGTGATGGTGTTGTAGAATAAAACACAGTTATTTTCCATTGCCTATATAGGCGCACTGTGTTAGAATTTCAAATAGATTTCAATGAAAACATTATACCTGCGACAAAGTACAGGTTTGATTGAAAAATGTAGGGGTAAGACTAACTACATGTATAGTTCGAACAAAATTGACCTGAGACTGGTGAACTCTATGAACATAATTTCACACCCGACTGAATGCATGTATTTATCTTCGCCGTCTCCCGAAAATGACGATATTGTTATTCAATACATAGATGTCGTTAAATGGGTCACAATTCACGTGATGCCGAAAATTCACGATGAAGGTTACGAAAGCCGACGTATTAGGCGATAACACTGACAAATTTATTCCATGCATATAGGTTAGTCTCTGGTCAATTTGTTCGGACTATACCTGTTGTGTAGCAGAACATGACAAAACCAAAAGTTTTAACTCTGGAAGTTGGTATATTGAGGGCCCAGTTGTTCAAAGCATCGTTGGCTTAACAAGCTCTTTAGAGGTCAAATTGTTAACTATTCTAGCAAGAACAATACCTGATGCAGTGGTATTTTTACTGAATAAGATGAGCAGCTTCATAGTTTCTGCAAAAATATTAGTATTTCTGCCATATTAAATGATATTGCAATTTAGAATAAATGTGGTTTATACACAATATTAATATCTATCTTTGGAACCATTAAGTTTTCTCTTGACCTGGCCAGTACCTGTGGTCAGATCAATGAGTGCCAGTACCTGTCAAATAACTGAGGATTAAGAGCCAGTGTGTATATTGACTCATCTTGTTTGATGATGCTACTGAAAGAAGTTCTCAGTTGGAATTAAGTAATTATAAGATTACAGGGTGCAGCTGACCTAGTGAATAAGCAGATATACTGAATGATTATTGGCGAAAGTCCAAAGTAAACTGACCAATGAGATAAATTTAAGGAGGAGAAGGCAAATCATCTAGATACTAGGGACAGTTGTGACTTTGCAGTGATTAAAGACACATTTTTTTCCTTATATAAAAGGGGTGGCCTGTCTAATGATCTCCAATTAACATTTCCTTCGGACCATATTGCACATCAAAGGCTTATCTTATCTAAGTGATTATGAGGTGATTATGAGCTGATTTCTTGTTTAATAGGGGGCTCAATAAGGGTACTTGAGTGATAGTATAATTTACTGAGATTGTTTCCTAGGTAATTTATTACCCTCTCTTGGTCCCCTACCTGTATGACAGCCTGAATACCCCAAGTGTATTTTATCTTAATGCTGGATTCTTTGATAAACAGTCATTAGGATGTTATGTAACCGAAAAATGTGTCTTTAAGATAAGAGTTCCTTGCTTTTGCTTAACCCGCCTTCCTCCCCTAGGTCTAAGAGGGAACTAAGGAACTTCACATTATATGCTGGATCATTGGTGATCAACAGCAAGAAGACATGCAGTACTCTGGAAAATGTTTATATGTAAATTTTGAACTCTTGTCATCAATGGGACTGTGTTTCTCTATAACTGGCAAATGACTTACCAAACAACTATATATTATAAAGCTTATAGCATGAACCATATTTCACCTGTTCCAGGTGACCCTCATTTTTCCACCTGTTCCATATGCACATTTTGTTGTCTGTTCTGCCTAGTTCCTAGGCTTGTTTAATAAACATTAATCTTTCAGCTGTTCCAGGGAAACCTCACTTTCCACCTGTACAATGTGGTTATTTGTTGCCTGTCCTGTCTAGTTCATAGGCTTGCCTAAAATTTCATTCTTTCAAAATTTTCAGGTGAACCTCATTTTCCACCTGTTCCAGGTGGACATTTTGATGTCTGTTCGGCCTAGTTCCTAGGTTTGCATAAAACTTAATTTTTCACCTGTTCCAGGCGAACCTCATTTTCCGCCTGTTCCAGGTGGAGATTTGATGTCTGTTCTGCCTAGTTCCTAGGCTTGCATAAAAACTCAATACTCTCACCTGTTCCAGGTGAACCTCATTTTCTGCCTGTTCCAGGTGGACATTTGATGTCTGTTCTGCCTAGTTCCTAGGCTTGCATAAAAACTTAATACTCTCACCTGTTCCAGGTGAACCTCATTTTCCGCCTGTTCCAGGTGGACATTTGATGTCTGTTCTGCCTAGTTCCTAGGCTTGCATAAAAACATAATACTCTCACCTGTTCCAGGTGAACCTCATTTTCCGCCTGTTCCAGGTGGAGTTAACCAACAACATCGTTAGTTTTGAACAACTGGTCCCAGCTCTACGTATTCAACACCAAACAATCAACATATTGCTTTTTCAGTATTTGGGTAATTTGGAAATGCAGGTGCTGCATGGCTGGGAAGATTAAGCCTTGTCCTGCTGAGCCCGGATATGCCTTACCTTTCAAACAATGTAGATCCAGATCAGAAGCCATCTGATCAGGATCTACATTGTTTGCCATTCAGTTTATGAATTTGTTGCAATAATTTGCATCAAGTAATCCGATTGGTTGATATTCAGTAGTGGGTGTGGCATATTTAAATACTCAGCAGGTCAAGGGTTAATGTGAACTATTACCTTGTCAGTACATTTACAGAATTAAAAAGTTAGTTAGCGACATGCATTCATATATACCTCAGTGCCCACCCCATCCGGACTTAGAGAAATAGATTGGGCTGCATGCATGCATGGTGCTTCTGTGCAGAGCTGAAACTGACAGAACTTGAGTACTGGTAAACTGCTGAGAATGTCCAAGCCAGTCTAGGAAAAGTGGTGAGAGTCTGACCACTCCTTAAACCCAAGCTTTTTCTTTGGGTGGAAGGGTCTAAGGTGTCATTTTATCTCAATGTCGGGTAAATATCCCTTGCCCCTCTGAATGGCTGGGCATGCGCAGTTAAAATTTGTCATGACGGAATGCTTGAAGACACAAATTTGCTTGGCGGGGCTCCTATGATGATGATGTTAGGATGTCAACAATGCTCTTCCAATGTTAACAGGAAAGCTGTGTGCAATTGTTTCCTTGTTTTAACCAGACTTTTTTGTTCAATAATGGATGAAAAAGAATGCAAATACATGTATATATAAGCATTTAAGTAAAGGTGATTTATTTAACATTCATTGAGAGTATGAACAACATCGGGGCACGATCAAAGTTTAAGTGAACCTTGCTTGTGACCCGATGTTGTTCATACTTAAATAATTCCAGTTCTCCACCATTATATACATTTCAATCAATTTGATTGGTTGGAATAAAAGTTTTATACTTCGATAAATTCCATGGGCAAGAATCTCAGAACTATTTCACACAGCGAAAATTGCACAGCTCGTCACAAATCTGTGACAAGCGCACAATCCTCTGATGAAAGCCTACTATTAGGCAGAAACTAGTCGGGAATTATTCGCTATGAGTCACAATGAGCAAGACCACGGCGCGACCAATCTGAGTCGTCAGCCACACACCTCCAGCTTTAATGCACCCCTCCTCCGCTCGGAGACGGATGCGCCCGGGTCAGCTTTCCATGGGAGAAGTCCAACATAGACCACCAGCGACACTCAAGCCTGAGCAATCTGACCCCAACGTCTGCGTCAGCCAGTTCGTCGGGAATTACGGTTGTTCCCCAAGAGAAGAGTTCCAAGAAGAGGACCAGGGAGAACACTTCGGAAGAGGAGCCGTCTAAGAAGAGGAAGACGCTAGAGTTACCGGCACAGATCCAGCTGGCCTATAAAGAAGCCAGAAGAATCCTATCTAAGCTTAGGGAAATAAAGGTTCGAATGACGGAACACCAGTGCGACACCCGAAAAAAAGGGATACATCGGTGGCAAACCATTTCAACCTACCAGACCATGCCCTCGAACACATGAGATTTCAAATTATTGAAATCTTATCATCAGACCCTGATGACCATAGGAGTACAAAGCCCCGAAAAATCAAGGAATTGTACTGGATCTATCAGCTACACACTCTCCGACCGGTCTGGATTAATGTTCAGGGATAGAGACAGGAACTTTTCAGCCATGCACCTTTCACAATCATGAAGCAGTTTTATTTTTAGCTCACCTGTCACGTAGTGTCAAGGTTACCTTTTGGGATCACTTTTTGTCTGTCGTCTGCCGTGCATAAACATTTTCTTCAAACCACATCTCCTCCTAAACCACTGATCGGATTTTGACCAAACTTCACAGGAATGATCCTTAGGTCGTCCCCTCTCAAAGTTGTTCAAATGGTTACGGTCAATTGCACATCTAGATCACAGGAGCTAAAAATAGATTTTTTTACTGAAAACCTAAAAAAAATTTCTAGCAGTCTTAAGTCCCTGATCAGGACCATCTCACAGACAATCAACCCTCCAGGACTGTCAGTGCGTTGATCTTATGGTATAAGCTGGCTTACAAAGCAAAACAGGTTGAACTTTCTAGACAATTACATCCTAGTTTGTTTCAGCTCAACAGGTCATATTCGTGCACGATCATTGATGTCAGCGATGCTCAACTTTTGGCCGGGGGTATATGATGCCTATAGGATAAAAACAAAGAAGCAAGACATAATTAGGTCTGGCAGTAATAGTTTTATTTACTGGGATATCACAGACAGGCATACTCACTGATACAGAGAGATCTACATACTAGACCAAAGTCTAAAAGAGGGAAAACTGTGCACAGAAGCTTTAAGTTTTAACCCACAAACACCTCAAAATGTATGAACGTCAACTTTTGAAAGTTCTGTGTTCTGCCTCTTTGGTGTAGTAGATGAGCTACTCCCCTTGCAAACCAGGGGTCTTGGGATAGATTCTGGGCTTCTCCAGACTTTCAGATGAGTCTTTAAACCCAGGTCCCATCTCCATATGATCTTAGTTGTTGGTGAGACATAAAAATCAAACATACACACCGGTTTCAAAGAGAGGCCATTCTTAAGGGGAATGAACATACCTGATATATTTTCTGCCATTTTCACAATGGATGTAACTTTTGGAACTTTCTGTTTGCTTTTCTGTAGTCTTAGCCCCTCTGGAAAAGGGGTCTTCTCTTAGAGGAAAGAATTTGCTCCTATTGATAGGGGAGCCAGTTACATTTGTGTATTTGTGGTTGAGTTGCCTCCCCTGAATGTCTATCAATTCCCCTGTATGGAAAATTATTTCTGGTACATGTATTTGGATGGCTTCCCAATTGAGTGGTTTCAGAAAGCAGAATTATCTCCCCTGTATGATTTGTGATTGAAATTCCAGGACTCAAAAGCCCAGAAGCCCAGAAGTGATTTACAGATCATGTATTTAATTCCCCTGGGTTATCTTGCTTCCCACTCTTTGGGGGATAAACAGGGACAAGTGGGTTGATAAAGAAGTAATTTAAATGCTGTTAACTCCAACAGGTTTTGCGGGAGATAAACAGGAATAAGTGGGTTGGTACAAAAGTGATTTAAATGCTGTTGACTACGACAGGTTCTGCCATTCTGAAATGGGCCACTTTATACCAAGTGATTCAGAAGTGATATAAACACTGTTGACACCCATTTGAAATGATTGTAGGCTTAACTGTTATCCTGCTGAGCCCAGATATGTCTTATCTTTCAAACAATGTAGATCCAGATCAGATGGCTTCTTCATCTGATCAGGATCTGCATTGTTTGTCATTCATTTTAAGAATTTTTTGCAATAATTTGCATCAAGTAATCTGATTGGTTGATAATCAGTAGTGGGTGTGCATATATAAATATTCAGCAGGACAAGGGTAAAACTTCAAGCTTTTGTGCACCGAGCCACCAGACGAACAAAGAACAAGTATTGTCACCAGAACGGAGTCTTTTTTCTGAAAATAACTAGAACTGTTACAGCATAGCTCCCTTTTTTCTGGTTCAACTACCAGAAAGTTAATTCTTAAAGTGCCAAATATATTTGCAAAGCAAATGATATTTCAATTCAATTTTGGTAGAAACTAGGCTTGACATTTCAGTAAGATGATTCATACGAACTGCCACGCCTGATTTTCTCTGAAAAAAAAAAAAAATAAAATGAAAAGAATTTCACCTGCTTTGCATTGAAGTTTTGAATGAAGCTCTTCTGTGATCTGTCTCGAACACTTTCCAAGACAGATATTCATTTTTGCCATAATAAGCACATTTGACCTTAACCCATAAAATGCCAATCACGACAACTGTCGTCTGCTTTGTCATCTGCCGGTAACTTTAAAAGTCATTTTTGCAAACAGTTTGGACTCAGATCAGACTGTTCCTCTATCTGGGTCCACAATGTTTGCCTGTATGAAAAAATATTTATAAAAAGTTTGTAAGAGAATAAGCAGACAACATTTTCAGATATAGTTTTTCTCGGCATCTTATTTGATGTGATGTTTAACATCCCCATAAACAATGTATAGGTCCTTTTGGAGACTTTGCTTCCAATTTTGTGGGACTTTTACCTGATATTGAGATGAAATGACATCTCAAGCCCTGTCGCCCAATTATACCAAAAGGGTTTATAAGCTCGCACTGCTTTGCCTGGGCAGGCTTAGATCCTCTAAGCGGTTTACCAGTTCTCGTGTGCGGTCGGTTTCAGCTCTGCCTGGAAGCATCATGCAGCCCATCTATTTCTTCAAGACCCGATGGGCAGAGGCCGCTCGGCATCTTAAGGGTTAATAAGAGAAGACCCATACTTTTTCAAGAAGTATAGACGACACCAATTTAGAGCACTTAAGGTAATCTTTTGTTTTGGGTAATAACCATATATTGCCATGCAGAATGATAAAAAGACATTAGTTCATGTTCTACTTAAAACATGACATCACAGGAATCATGATTGTGTATATATATCAAAAAATAAAAATACGTCCCTGAAAAAAGCCTAGTGTAGATATGTTATATTGGTAACATCTAGCATATTAGAATGACACTAGTCCTACTACCGTAAATATCCTAAAAATTTGGACACCTTGAGGACATGCTATAATTTTCCTAAATTTTTAACAAATTTGTTTCACAATCCAGCAAGGAGTCCAAAAGGTGCAGACAGAATGGCAAACAGTGTAGACCCTGATCAGACTGCTCCTGAAAATGGCAAACAGTGTAGATCCTGATCAGACTGCTCCTTCTGAAGCAATCTGATCAGGGTCTACACTGTTTGCTTAGAACTGTTTGCTTAGACCTATCTGTCCCAATACTTAGGATCATTACTGTATCTAATATGAAAACATGTATGATAAACAAGCTAGGAAGGTACCACTTTACAGTCAACCCTCTTTATACCATCATTTGACATAACAACAAAACTTGTTATAATAACAATTTCCATGCAAAAAATCCTATGCTGACAGTAAAGAATATTGTATTTAATACTTCAAGAAACAAATGTTGTGGATATTTGTTAGAACTACCTGGCAGAGGCTATGAATTGCCTCGGTGAGGCGATTCTAACAAATATCCACAACGTTTGTTTCTTGCCGTAATTAAGGGCAGAATGCCCTTTATTTCCTGTTAAAATTACTCCTTTATCACATGAACAAAGACCCCCCTAAACCCCACTTTATGCATAGAAAACTGGGGTTTACGGGGAAAAGCATCTGCTCCAAGACATAGGTTGTGGGTACTAACCCAAAACCTATGTTTGGAGTATAAATAAGAAAAGAGTCACAAATTTTCTTTAAAAAAAAAGCCCTTTTTTGAGGTTTGAAAAATGCACAATATCGCATTGGATGTGTTATCGTAATGATTGCGATTCAATATTCCAGAAAATTCTTTTTACCGGCAAAATGTTAGGGAACAAATACTTATAACGTGGGTTGTAAAAATGATGTAAAATTGTTTATAAATAAACCTATAAAAAGGAATCTGGCCAATGAAGGTCAGATTTTAAAAAATAAATATGGAGACATTTGTCTATAAAGAAGAGAAATCTCAGGTATTGAGAATGAGTCTATCATATCTAGAGGTTGCAGATGACTTCATACACCTACAGTTATCTTTTTTGCTGGAGACACCCAGGCTCATTTCCAACAGAATTTTAATGTACTTTCCTTGTAAATAACTTTCTTGTCCTTCGGAAAATTATAACTAAACACTGATCATGTTATTCTTATGACCTTTACAAACTAGAGCTGCCGCCTAACGGGCGCCAATTATACCCCCGCATGCGTTGTCAGTACTAGTAGCAAGGTGTGTGGTGTGTGAATATTAAAGAAATCGGTCAAAGAATGAGGAAGTTATGTGCAATGTTAAAGTTTTTTTGCACCGACAAATTTTTACAAGTATTTGACCTTGAGGAAGGTCAACGTAAAGGTCAAGGTCAGGTTTGTGTATATCAATCTTAAGTACTAGTGGCAAGGTGTGTGGTGTGTGAATATTAAAGAAATCGGTCAAAGAATAAGGAAGTTATGAGCAATGTTAAAGTTTATTGTAACGGACCGACGACAAATTTTTACAAGTATTTGACCTTGAGGAAGGTCAACGTAAAGGTCAAGGTCAGGTTTGTGTATATCAATCTTAAGTACTAGTGGCAAGGTGTGTGGTGTATGAATATTAAAGAAATCGGTCAAAGAATAAGGAAGTTATGAGCAATGTTAAAGTTTTTTGTAACGGACCGTCGACAAATTTTTACAAGTATTTGACCTTGAGGAAGGTCAACGTAAAGGTCAAGGTCAGGTTTGTGTATATCAATCTTAAGTACTAGTGGCAAGGTGTGTGGTGTGTGAATATTAAAGAAATCGGTCAAAGAATAAGGAAGTTATGAGCAATGTTAAAGTTTTTTGTAACGGACCGACGACAGACGACAAGCTGACTCCTATATACCCCCTTCAAACTTCGTTTGCGGGGGTATAACAATCATAGTCACATATTAACCCCTTCAGTGTTTTTGTCACAATGGGATAAGTGGCCTAAAATGAATGAATTTGTACACAAAAACCTGTCTGGTGTCTCCAATATGGCGGATCAAGGGAGAATAGTCTTACAAAAATGTTGTCTACAACCTCTCAATTAATAGGAATTACAGAATATAGAACTATCTCAAAATTTATAAGAGACAGGATTACAAATCCCATCAAAAACATGCTGTGCATTACAGATAAAAAGAGTAATTATAACCTGCAAGATGAGCCTGATTTAATGTCATAAAAGGCACTCATTTTGAGCACAAACTATATAAAGAGTATCTTCAAATTAACTGCTTAGTTTTAACCCTTAAGATGATCTGCATTGTTGTATGCTGATAACTTTTAAAGTCATTGTTGCAAACAGTGTGGACCCTGATCAGACTGCTCCTCTAGGAGCAGTCTGATCAGGGTCCACACTGCTTGTTTGAAGAAATATGTTTGAAAAATTTGCAAAAAGATGCTGCAGACAACATAAACAGATGACATTTTCAGCTGCACTTTTTCTTGGCAATCTAAATGATTAAAGTGGAAAGATACATTTACAAGGGCAATAACTCATGGAAATATTTATTTTTCATGGAAAGCTACTCTTAAAGGGAAGAATTCACTCCCTCTGGGAGCAAATTCTTTCCTTTGAGGGGAGCAGTCCCTCTTAACAATTATCCTGCTGAATAAATTCATTTAGCCACACGCATTGGTGAATATCAACCAATCAAATTACTTGATATACTCTATCCATTCAGTTCACAAACTGCATGACAAACAGTGTAGATCCTGATCAGATGGCTTCTTTAGAAGCCATCTGATCTGGATCTACACTGTTTGCAAAGGTAGGGTTGTCATGAACAGCAGAATAAGGGTGAAAGGAAAGAACAAGTGGGCCTTCTTAAAGATAACATTCAAATTCAGGAAATACTATGAAAACAGTTTCCTTTCAGTAAAAGTTGTCTACTCTTGAATAAATGCTGATAGTCTTTAGATGTATCCATCTGCCTTAAGATTTGAGCTTGGAGAAGCTGAACATTTCATGCATAATTCATTTTATTCATATACAGTAAATTTCCTACATTAAGACCACCTTTGGGATTGTCCAAAAGTGGTCTTTTAAGACCATTTTTGAACAGTCCCAAAGGGGGTCCATGACCAGAGGACACTGTGGGCAGAAATCACAAAGGAAAATTAAGTGAAGCCTTCAAACTAAGCTGTTTCAAGCAGAATTATTCTTATTAATTTTAGGTGGTCTTTATGGCGGAATTTTACCGTATCTTGCGTATTTTATCTACTTTTTGCCACACCTGCTTTAAGCATGGCCCAATATAGCAGTCAGAATTTCCATCTGAGTTCATTTTTTTGTCCATCTATTTGTCGACCCATCAACATTTGCATCAATTTAAGTGTCAACCAAAAAGTCTAACCAATTGAAGGCAGGAAACCACTAAAGGGGGTACATTGGCAAACAGTGCAGGCCCAGATCAGACACCGCAGATTGCGGCATCTGATCAGAGGGCCTGCACTATTTGCTAACAGAATTTTCTGTCAAAAACGGAATAAGAACGACAAAATATGCCTACAATCCCTTGAAGAGTCCCGAGTATACAATGGGTTACCGTATTGTGCTTAAAAATTGGGACAGAAAAAAATAATTACTTTTTGAGCTGTCCCAATATTTAGGTCGATGAAAAATAATTATATTTTTAGGTGTCCCAAAACTTTGGTTTGGGGTCGAAGGGGTAGTCGCAATGCGCCGCAAAAGCCAAAAAGTATTGGCGCATATCGACAAGAGAAAACATCTAACTGATCTGAGCTTTGGACCTTATCAAGTTATGACGCCAAAAAAAATCGTCAACAACTGTCAGTCTTTTTGAGTAAAACTAGATCAGTAAGTAAATCGCAATAACTACTGCACTGTCAATTCAGAAACAAACCATCTGTGTATCTATTATGGTTCAAGTATGACACTATTGTTAATCCCTGTCATATAATTGCCACCCTGCGGTGCGTGTCGATAAGGTGTGAAAATATGGTCAAGTTATGTCTCTAATTGGCATTTATCCTCCAATCATAAAATTTAATCCACAATTAATGTGAAAATGATTTAATTGCTCCTCAGACAATTAGCTACATCTAAAGGAAGATATTTTCATAATAAAAACGGACTTTTCTGCGATCTCATGAATGGTTATGTTTTGGCGCCAAATAGCAGACGATGGGCGGGAAAAGTCGAACGCTATTGTTGGTTATTGACACGGAGCTTCTGGGGATAATTCGGGGGGCTGTGCAAAGCGCTGGTTTTCTATCCACCTCTATTCACAACCGTTTAGCTATCGAGAAAAGATTTTTTACCGGTTCCAAACATTTTATTTTATGAAAGAGATACACACAATGACATTAAACACGTGTGGGAGTGCTGGCGTCGGATGACGTCATTTACCAATCGCGTGCAGAAAAATGGTAGCGGTGGTTTGTAGGCGGCGATTTATATCAATTCAAAAATCACCGATCGGCTTTTTCGTATGTATGGTCTTCGCGGGACATTGCCGGAAAAAAGCCTGCAGTCCATGACCTCGCAGAAAACAACAAACAATCTATCAAACAATAAGCAAGCATGCAAAATGGAAAATTTTGAAATGAAGATAAAAAAAGTTTCATGATTTTTCCGGTTCGTCAGAAGAAAATAGGATTGAGAAGTGCACCTTGCATTAGCCCTGAAGTTATCGGCCGAGGACGTAGTTTTATATATTAATTGTTCTGCGTTTTTGTTTTTTTATTATTATTATCCTCTTTTCTTTTAAAAAATATTATTTATGGCGAAAAAAAGACACGCAGAACAAAAAATATAATAAAAATATGCAAATTTGCATGTGACTGCCACATGTCTGGTCACGTGGCGGTCACATGATATGGATTTAAAAAATGGCGGCCATGGATCGGTAAAATCGTTGCCAGATTTATGTTCAGACACAAATAAATTGATTAGGTGATCAGAAATGCTAATGCTTGTAATTCTTTAATTTCAATTCGGTGTATATTGATGAATAATTCTTTTACTGGATAAAATCGGCTCTGAATATCTTCATTTCATCACGGTAAGATTTGGCTAGCAAAGGACAAGCTGAAAAATAATCGTCATGTGCGGCATTTTTCTTCTTACGTTTTCGTAAAAATAAACCTGTCCCAATTCTTTGGAAAGAAAAATTACATAATTTTCTTGTGTTTTTTAGTATGTCCCAAATCTTTGGACTGTCAAAAATAATTATTTTCAAGATTTTCAACCGTGTCCCAAAACTTTGGGTGTCCCAATCTTTAAGCACAATACGGTAAGTCCATTTGTCAGGAACTTCAAACCCAGGCACAACAAAGCCTTCAGAGGAATTCATTTGGCCCCTGCCCATCGGGGCTTGAAGAAACAGATGGGCTGCATGATGCTTCCATGCAGAGCTGAAACCAACCGCACAGGAGTACTGGAAAACCACTTAGAGGATCTAAGCCTGCGAAGGCAAAGTGGTGTGAGTTGGACTGCCCATGCTTATAAACCCTATTGGCTTCATTGGGGGACAGGGCTTGAGATGTCATCTCTTCTCAATGTCAGGTAAAAGTCCCACAATCTCCAAAATGACCTTTACAGTGTTGATGGGGATGTTAAACCTCAAATCAAACAAATCAGCAGAATTCATGTTAATTGAGTCCACCATGAAATCATGTGACCAGGAAATGACACCTAAATCAGACCAACCGAAATAGCTTATCAGGTGACGGTTAATTATGTGGCTTAGACAAACAGACATACCAGTGTACTTTTAACAGAAAAATGCAATTTTCATTCACAAATAACTGTAGTTTGTCTAAAAGTTTAAGCATAGGCGTGGTTATAGTCTTTTAATGATAGCATTTTTCTAAATGATAATTTTATAGACTAAATGAGCAAACTAAAACAATCACAGTTTCAGAAAATATCAAATCGTCTCTAAAAAATCAGAAATAGAGTACATGTACATTCAATACAGAAATGAAAGCCCCTGCCCATAGGGGCTTGAAGAAATATATGGGCTGCATGATGCTTCCACGCAGAGCTGAATCCAGCCCGCACACTAGTACTGGTAACCGCTTAGAGGATCTAAGCCTGTCCATGAACCGCGGTGCGAGGCGGATCGTCCATGCTAATAAACCCTAAATTGATTTCATTGGGCGACAGGGCTTGAGAAGTCATTTCATCTCAATATCGGGTAAAAGTCCCACAAAATTGGAAGCAACGTCTCCAAAATGACCTTTACAGTGTTGACGGGGACGTTAAACCTCAAATCAAACAAATTAATACAGAAATGACATTTTTGGAGGTATAGGACTTAAAATAATTTGTAATAAAATTGTTAAGGAGAAAAGATACAATATGTCAGAATGATTTTGCTGTCAGCTTACCAAGGGAGAAAACTTTTGCTGGTAGGCCTTTGAAGTATCAGAAAATTTTTAGAGGGGGCTACTATTAAAGGAAAGAATTTGCTCCAACAGGGTGCAAATTCTTTCCTTTCCGAGTAGCCCCCAAAAGTCAAAAGAGAGGCAATTAAGTCCAGATCAGTGTCCTCTCCCTTGATGGAATATCCATTTTCCTTAAGATTTATTAAATTCAGATCTCAAGGATTCTCTTATTTTCCTTGTTCCACAAACATTCTTGTTCGCATCCAAGAAAATATGGACATTATCACAAAGAACTAAGTACATGTATACACAATAGTAGCACATTTGTAAAAAGTACATACCACTGAACTTTAAGAACTTTTCAGTCTCAAGACGAAGACGAGACACAGACGAAAAAATGTAAGACATATACTGTACAATATAATGAATGGCAACTACTGTCTCTAACAGACAAAATATAAATAATAAATACCAGGTGTCTAACTATACATGAAAAGATTTATCAAAAGGATGAAAACTAGTATTTAAGTATTCTTGTGCCAAAAACACTGTATGATAGATTTTACTTTGCTGCAAAAACGAATTACCAAACAAATCCTAAAAATTGGGACACCTAGAGAACTTGATATAATTCTCCTAAAATTTTAACAAATAGCAAGGTGTCCCAAAAGTGTAGACAGAATTGCAAATAGTGTAGACCTGATCAGACTGCTCCTTCAGGAGCAGTCTGATCTGGGTCTGCACTGTTTGCTTTGGCATGCCTGTCCCAATACTTATGATCATTGCGATAGCATTCATACCGCTGGATGCCATATGCAAATCAAGGAAGTATGTTTCTTTCAATCCAATTAAACAGTTCAGATTTTCAATTAAATCTTAGTAGTTATCTTTTTCTCTGTGTTGAAAGTGTTGTGGGTGCAAAAACTTAAGTTGCAACATTTTCTGCACATGTTAAACTAACTAGAGCTATCACTAAAGGTGATGAATACCCCCACAAAAACTGCCTTGATAGTACAACAGCGGCATTTTGCAGTTTTTTCACTTGAAAGGGGCCATAACTATGTCGAAAATTGACGAATTGTAGTGGAAATCGAACTTGACCTGTATTTTATGATGTTACATCAGTGTACCAAAAGTTATAAAAATCGGTGAAGCGCTTTTTGAGTTACCGTCTGGAAACCAAGTCAACAGACCGACCGACCGACAAGCTCACTCCTATATACCCCCCCCCCCCCCCCCCCCAAAATTTCATTTGTCGGGGTATAATTACTTATAAGATTCAACTAAAACTAGAGGATATGCTTATCGATGGTCACACCTTTCCTTTATCCTGCTGAATAAATTAATTCAGCCAGCCCATTCCTGACTACCTAGTATCAAACAATCAAAATAACTCAACATAATGAATTTTTTCAATTCACAAACAGAATGACAAACAGTCTAGATCCTGATCAGATGGCTTCTTCACATACATGGGTGTAGTCACCATAGGAAATTAACCGTTTTCTTTCAGAATTCCTGATCAGATGGCTTCTTCTCGCACATGGGTGTAGCCACCATAGGAAATTACCGGTAACCATTTTCTTTCAGCACTATAATATGAAATTTGAACTACCTAAACAAAAACAGAAAATGTGAGTCAAATTATTTACAAGTGTAAACTATCATTTGCTGGCCTCGGGAGCTGTCGGATACACGTCTGACTGGTAATCAGGAGGACGCAAGTTCGATACCTGCTGGGATCGGCAACATTCTTTCATGGAGATTGATCATGAAATCTTTCCTGCGGTCATTCTCTCCCTTCTGCTGATTCAAAAAGGGCAGTTGTCAGTTTCATGGCTAAAGAATGTGCACTGTACTGTATAAGCCTGCCCAGGAACTGTGTGGATAGGTAAACTGGCCGGCTCAAAAATGACCTAAACTGTGTTGGCTGGGCTGTTAAACTCCAATACAAACAAACAAACAAACTATCATTTTACTTTATCAAACCCAACGCTTACTCATTGCTGATGAGTGGGAGAGGCTATAAAACATTTTTCATGCTTAAATTAAGGGGACAGATTTTTCCGCCAGTTTTCAAAAAGAGACAACTTTCGGGACTTCCTGTACACTTTTCTGTAAGCCCTGTCCCAATGAAAAACGGGTCTACTCTTAAAGGAAAGAATTCTCAGGAGCAAATTCTTTCCTTTAAGAGTTGACCCCTTTTGGCATTGGAGACAAAAATAATTTTGCAGGAGTTCCCTCCTCTGAAGGTGTTCCCATTCCCCTTAATTGAACATGAAATTTGTAATGCCCATAAATATTAAAATACAAATCAATGAGGCTATTTTCCTGTTCATCTCAGCAGATCATGTTATCTGGCCTGCTCATAAATTTTAAAATGCCAACAGTTGTTGGCATTTTAAAATTTCTGAACAGGACAAATATCATGCTGAAATGAGATGAGCATTAAAAATGTTTTACAACCTCGGGAACAGGCTTCTGTAGTTAAACGGCTTGAAAAATTCAAACAGGAAATGCGAGACCTCAGGCCCTTGGAGACATGGCATTAGCACCCCACTAATATTGTGATTAAGTGATTATGGCATGAACATTTTAGCCAATTCACAAGCAAAAGAATCATAACAATAAGTGACCCTTCCAATGGGCTCACACAGTCACCACTTAACACCACTCTTTTACCCTTTGGTTTAAGTCTGGTCCAAAATGCATGTTAAACGGTCCTAAATGGATTTTAACATATCGCAAGCCATATGCGAAAGTCTGATCGAATTTCATACTCCTGTGGTCAAAAGCTTGTACAAATAAAAATCAAAAATGAGTTCCTTTAAGAGCAATGAAAACATTCATAAGAAAGAAGATGGGTCATACTACGTAGTTTCGGCTAATAAAGCCTCATCAGTGACCCTATAATGATCCGGCAAAGAAAGCCAGAGGAAACAAACTGCAATTTTGCGAATTTCGAATAGGCAGTCGATTCAAAGACTGATATAAATCAAAATAGGGTCCAAATAATTAAAAACCTGTCTAGAATATGAGTCTAAACCAAAAATTTATTACTGATTTCTCAGAATATTCACGCTAATCTCAAAGGACCAAAAGTAAAATATAAACTGCACTATGGTTGATACAAAGCCCATATAACATGAGTGATAACAGTTGAGATTTTGTTGTAATGTACATATATATAACCAGCTCATCAGAACTTTGGCTTTCCACTATTGTGCTAAGTCCATTTTCAAATGGACCAGATAACATATTGCCAAAAACCCTTCTGAAAATTTCAGACGCTTTTTGCACCCTTTGCTTGCTTTCCATTATTTCCCGTTAATGCCTCCGGCTATCGCACATATACAGCATATTCGCCCAACGTAACTGACCGACGCTCTTTCAAAAGTTAAACTTGTTATTAAAACTATAACTGTGACGTCACTACTTGTATAAAACACAAGCGACACATCAGCTGATTCATATTTTCGACAGCGTGGCTGAAAGGTAAACGTGTTATTTGACGCTCAATTTCTTTACTTTTTGTGAAATTCTCTGATATTTTCTTGTGATATTCTTATATTTCTTTGTCTTTGCCTGCTACGGACGAAGTCCTAGCGTGTGACATTTATTTATTATGGCAAACGAGAAGGACGAAGTCCTCTTGAGTGATCCGAATGATTCGGAGTTTTCCGGTTTCGGTCAAGATGATTTAAAGGAGCCGCAAAGCGGTTCTGTGACTGTTCAACCTAAAAAAGACAACAAAAGAGGAAAACAACCGGCAAAAGCTAGTCAGTCGGTGACAGCTAAAACTAGCAAAACTTGTAAAAATAACAAGTCAAAAACGCTGACGATGTCGGCGGAACAGCCGTCCACCAGTGGTCAACAGTCAGGTCGTTCATTTACAGAACTCATTGAGAGTTTGTCCGAGGGAGAAATTATTAAACTCAGAACTGCTTTGGGCATTGGTTCTTTTGATTATGCTGATGATGAGGACATTGAGAATGTTTTTGGGGATAGTTTGAGTAATCTCCCAAACCTGCATGTTGAGGTTACTGAGTCTGATGAGGAGCAAATTCCTGTTTCCAAATCTGATAAATCTGGCAAAAAACCCAAAAGAGCTCCATTGCAGCCAGCTGAACTGACTAAAAATTATATTGATGCTATGTTTGAGTCTTCCAGTGAGGCGGACTCGGGTCCTGAAAAACTTGATAATGACTCCTGGGACTTGCCTAAAGTTAAAGGTCCAGTTAAAGGGCCTGCAATTTCATCGTCCTTAGCCGAGTTCATAAACATTACCTGTACTTCACAGTGTGTGACAGATGACATAATAAATAAATATAAAATTCCTGAAAATTGTGACAAGTTGCGTGGTCCAACTGTCAATAATGAAATTTGGAAAATTATGAACAAAAGAGCTCAGAGTTATGATAAATGCTTTGCTGACATTCAGAACTTAGTAGCAACGGGTGTTGTTCCAATTATCAAGCTTTTCGAGCTACTTAAATCTCACATTGCCGGTAATTCTGAGATAAAAACTCTCTTTTCTGATACTATTACTATGATGGGACAGGTACAGTATAATTTGTCCCTTAGAAGACGGTACATGATTAAGCCTCATCTGAAAAAGAAGTACCAAAATTTGTGCCATGTTAGCATGCCCATTTCTACTAAGTTGTTTGGTGATGATGTGGCTAAAGATGTCAAAAACTGTGACACTGGGGTTTCTTTAGCTAAAAATAGTTATCCTAGCTTTTATGGGTATAGTAAGTCATTTAGAGCTAGGGGAGGTTTCCCTAGAGGTGTTTTTGCTCCAGGTACTAGAGGCGGTTTCAGATATCAGCATTACCCACAGAATATGCATTATGGTGGACTGTATGGCATGGTTCCTAGAGGTTACCCTCGTCAGAGATTTGGACAGGTTAGGGGCAAAAGACAAGCTACAGCTATGGTTACTTCTAGTGCCCCAAACGAAACAGCTTAATTTTAGAGGAGGTGAGTCCCATAGGCAAGTTACAACATTGTCGTCATGTTTGGGAAAAATTTACTGATGATCAGTGGATTTTGCAAACCATTTCTGGTTATTGTATTGAATTTGTAGCCGAACCTTTTCAAGATAGAATTCCTAAGGAAATTAGTTTTTCTGATGAAGAACAGAAATGTGTAGATTTTGAAATAAAAGATTTATTGTCAAAAGGCGCAGTTGTGATGTCTGAATGGGAAGATAACCAGTTTGTTTCCAACATCTTTGTGGTTCCAAAGCCTAACGGGAGATTTAGGCCGATTATTAATTTGAAGTACCTCAATCTTTTTGTTTATTATGAACATTTTAAACAAGAGACTTTCAAGGTGGTTTTGGAACTGATTCAAGAAAAAGATTATTTTACGAGTATTGATTTGCAAGAAGCTTACTTTTCGGTATCCATTAACCCTTTATTTAGACGTTTTCTCAAGTTTATTTGGGACGGACAACTCTATCATTTTGTTTGTCTCCCATTTGGGCTCTCTGCAGCTCCTAGGCTGTTTACCAAGATCCTGAAGCCCATTTTTGCATGGTTTAGACAACAAGGTATAAGATGCTCATATTACATTGACGATTCACTCAGTATGAACAAAGATAGAGAAATTTGTGCTGAAAATACTAAGACCATTGCCAAAACTTTACAGTCTTTGGGTTTCACTATAAATAGCAAGAAGTGTTTGAACCATCACAGAGAATCATTTTCTTTGGTTTTCTGATTGATTCAGTTCTATTCCGTGTTTTCTTGACCGATGAGAAAATTACAAAAATTTTCAATTTAGCGAAAGTTTTGTTAGAAAGGGAAGTCATAGTCGTTAGACATTTAGCATCATTTATTGGTCTTATTATTAATGCATTTTTTGCTATTCATGATGCACCTTTACATTATAGATGTCTGGAGCGAGATAAACTGAGAGGATTGGGAGATTCTGAGTGCCCTGACGCTTTTGATAATATTATGATTTTGTCAGCAGATAGTAAAAATGAGTTGCAGTGGTGGATGGATAACGTTCGTCAGAGAAATGGAAAAAGGATTCGTCCTAAGAAAGTTGATATTATTTGTGGGTCAGATGCTTTTTTTTAGGCTGGGGAGCTTTTGAAGTGCACTCTAATAGGTATGCTAATGGTAGATGGAATGTTGAAGAGTTAGAACACTCCATCAATTATCTAGAACTTTTAACTATTTTTTATGCACTTCAATCTTTTTATGCCCATTCTGTTAACATACATTTGCAATTTCAGAGTGACAATGTGTCTGCAGTCTCGTACATTAATAATATGGGCGGTATGAACTCTGTTGATATGGATAAACTAGCAGGTAATATTTGGAAGTTTTGTTTGGACAGAAATATTTATATTTCAGCTTCTCATCTCAGTGGATCAGAAAATTTTACAGCGGATTGCTTGTCGAGATCTTTTTCAGATTCCACAGAGTGGCAGTTAAAACATGAAATCTTTGTAAGAGTATGTAAGCAGTTTTTATTCCAGATATTGACCTGTTTTCATCGCGTTTGAATAAACAACTGGACAAGTTTGTTTCTTGGTTCCCAGAGCCTGGTGCCTATAAGACAGATGCTTTTTCTTTTTCATGGCACTGCTTTACTCCTTATATTTTTGCGCCTTTTAATTTAGTAGGACGTGTTATAAATAAGTTGGTTGCAGACGAGGTGGATAAAGCTATATTTATTATTCCACTTTGGAAGTCACAATCGTGGTTTCCTTTGTTAATGTCTTATATGATATCTTTCCCTGTTAGACTGCCTCGTCACAGAGATTTGTTGACTCTACCCCACAACGGACAACCTCATCCATTAGCCAGACGTCTAACTATGGTCGCTGTGATGTTATCAGGAAGAGGTTGGAGAGTCAAGGAATTCCAAGAACTGCAGCTTGCCTCATTGTCAATTCCTGGCGGGAAGGAACACGGAAACAGTATGGTTTGGCCTGGAACAAATGGTATTTTTGGTGTTTTTCTAGACAAACAAATCCCTTTATTGCATCTGAAGCAACTGTGATTTCTTATCTTTATTTCCTTGTGAATGAAGGAAAATCTTATTTTGTGGTTAACACACATAAGTCTATGTTACTTCAGACATTGGTCTTTTTTGATAATGTCTGGTGTAACAATCCAGCATTTATTTCCAGATTCATGAAGGGTTTGTATTATAAGCGATTGCCTACTCCGAAGTATACTTTTATATGGGATGTCTCTGTGGTGCTCCGATATTTGAGTTCTCTTTTTCCCCTGGAGAAGCTATCTTTGAAATTATTGACTTTAAAAGTTACAGCTTTGATAGCTTTGACTACAGCTCCGAGGGCTCAAACATTGGTCTCACTAAATTTAGATTGTATGAACATTATAGAAAACAAAGTAGTGTTCTATTTTAAGAATCTGTTGAAAACCTCTAAACAGGGTAAACATTTTGTTATTGAATTGCATCATTATGAAGATGAGAAAATATGTGTTATGCATTCTTTAATGCATTATATTGACAGGACTAAAAGTGTTAGAAAGTCACAACAACTGCTAGTTTCTTACTGTTCATTTAATTCTGTGACTTCATGTACTACTGCTAGATGGCTAAAAACGGTTTTATTTAATGCCGGTATAGACATACATCAGTTTAAGGCACATTCATACCGTTCAGCTGCAGTTTCTGCAGCTTTCTCAAAAGGATGTTCTTTGGATGTGATTTTGAAGACAGCTGATTGGTCATCAACTTTAGGAAATTTTATTTACGAGAAGTTGAACCAAGAAATCTAGGTTTTGCTAGGGCAGTTGTGTCCTGATAGTTTAAACTGGACTGGTATAAACTGGACTAGTAATGTCTAGATGTTTTAGTTTTTGAAGTACATAGAGATCCTATATTTATGTGATAACAGTTGTCTTCTCTGGTCTTGAGTTTGATTAAATGGAGTTTTGGTATATCAAGTTTGTTTTTTAAATAGATTTCATGTGTTTTGTTGCCTCATTTAAAGTTGCTGTATATGTGCGATAGCTGGAGGCATTAACGGGAAATAATGACCCCTCATCCAAGCGTCCGTGATGGATGAGGGGCATTATTGGAGTTAAAGCCGGAGGCTTGAGCACATATACATCCCTCCCTTTTTTGGGGAGAGTATGCTTTCTTTCTAGATTCCCACCCAATTTTGGGGTTTTGGGGCAACAAAACACAATTTGTTAAAATTATGAATCAGCTGATGTGTCGCTTGTGTTTTATACAAGTAGTGACGTCACAGTTATAGTTTTAATAACAAGTTTAACTTTTGAAAGAGCGTCGGTCAGTTACGTTGGGCGAATATGCTGTATATGTGCTCAAGCCTCCGGCTTTAACTCCAATAATGCCCCTCATCCATCACGGACGCTTAGATGAGGGGTCATTTTGTGGAACATCTTCTGCAGAGACTGCCTCGCATATCAGTTCCATCTGGTCTATTTGATTATATTTTTCTTCTACACTACATATGACTTTTCTAAGACAATCACTGACTTACGTACTTGTCACTATCAATGACTTTTTCAACCATCATCTCACTTTCACTACACTATAAGTTAGTGCTAATTCCTAAAGCACTGGACACAACTTGAGCAGACGTCATTTTTGAACTTTTTTGTCTCATTTTTCGGGCCCTCAATTTCATGTGAATCGTGCTCGGCAGACGATTCACAAGAAATGTGAAGACTGATTTTCGCTGAAAAAAATTACAATGTCATCTGTTCTAAATTGTGCTTGATGCTTTAAGGGTTAAGTTAATTTGAAAAGAACTATTCTGCTATAGGAACAGTATGATTAGTCTATATTTCTTCTCTGTTCACCGGGGAATCATTGCTATCAATAAACTTTCGGCGTTATTCTTCTTATCGGTGACATTGAACGAGCTCTTGCTTTTGCTGCTTTTCGCTTCACTCTCTCCCTTGATCTTCTGATATTCAGCGGCTCTGATGATCCCATGGTATTTCTGTGTTCCTCAAGCCCGTTAATAAATCCCTTCTCCATGTCTCTGAGAGCATCGTCCAGGCTCATTGTTGTAAATGCGTGGGTGTGGTGAGCATTGATTAGTTTTTCCAGCCGTGAGATGATTTCAAAGTCAGGCACAGCCAGTGTGTTGATGTCTAGGCCAAGCATTCTAGCAACCACCAAGCGGAAGTCAATCAGCTGAAACAAACAGATATAATTAGGTATTACCTTTGAAAAATCAGTCATTTCTCTTGATAAGGAGGACAACTAAGTGATAATTTTCCTTTTTTTGTAGTTAGAAACATATGCTAGAAACATACACTATGGGTCTGGTACTTATTAGCTAAAATTCCCAAACTTAACCCCTTTACACTTCTTATCTGAAGCAAAAATTTCACAAATTATCCCCATAACACTTATGTGGAACTAAAATTCTGCCAAATTATCCCTGTTACTCCTCTGATGTGGTGGAAAAATTCCCCAAATTATCCCTGTTACTCCTCTGATGTGGTGGAAAAATTCCCCAAATTATCCCTGTTACTCCTCTGATGTGGTGGAAAAATTCCCCAAATTATCCCTGTTACTCCTCTGATGTGGAGGAAAAATTCCCCAAATTATCCCTGTTACTCCTCTGATGTGGAGGAAAAATTCCCCAAATTATCCCTGTTACTCCTCTGATGTGGAGGAAAAATTCCCCAAATTATCCCTGTTACTCCTCTGATGTGGTGGAAAAATTCCCCAAATTATCCTCATTACTCCTCTTAGGTGGCACTTAAATTCCCAAAATCATCACCATTACTTCTCCTTTTCTGGAATTAAAATCATACCTGTGATACCTCCCTCATCAGGAGGGAGACTCCCTCAATTTGGTGCTAATTTTTGCCCAATTTATGCTAAATTTTAGTAAAATGTTGGAGTCTCCCTCATTTGAACTGAGAATTTCCCTATATATTCTTTACATCTCTCTCATCACAATGGCAAATCTCCCTCATACAGTTCAAAAACTTATCACAGGTATGAAAATTCCCCAAATTATTTATGTAGAGCTGAAATTCCCCAAATTATTCCTATTAAACCTCTTTTGTGGAGCTAAAATTCCAAAACATATCTCCATCACACAACTTATGTGGAGCTGAAATATAAAAATTAACCCCATTACTCCTTATCTGGAGCTAAAATTCCCAAAATTATCCCCATAACTCTTCTATGTGGAGCTAAAATTCCCCAAAAACAAAACTTGCCAAGTTGGCATTACATGTGAATCATCTGTCCAGCAGATGATTCACATGAAATGTCAACCCTATTTTTTTCAGAAGACTGAGTCTGATTGAACATGTACAAACTGATAAATCAACCCATATCTTGCTGAATGAATTTATTTAACCACACCCACCTCTGACAATGCACCAATCAAACAACATGTACTTGACAAACAGTGGGATCATCTTATCTGGATTTACACTGTTTGCAGTCAGCTTTTCAGCAGGATAAATTAAGGGTAAGAGCAATACAGTGTATATCTTAGGAAAACAACACCCCCCCCCCCCCCCAAAAAGCAATATGACTAATATAGGTCTGCCATCATCATCATCATAGCACCTCTGGGGCCTAGTGGATAAGAGCGCTGACTCAGGTCTCTCACCACTGTGGGTTCGAGCCTGGCTCCCGTCACATATGAGAGGCCAAGTTCTGAAATGGAAGGTCAGGTGTTTTTTCTTCCGATACTCTGGTTCATGCCCACCTCTGATCAACGATTGGCTCTATATAAGTGAAATAATCTTGAAAGGGCCGTAAAACCAAAACCACACCCCCAACCAAAAATCATCATATTTTTTTTTCTAATTGTATTTAATAGCCCTTTCAAGATTATTTCACTTATATTGAGTTGTTCTTTAATCACAGGTGGACAAAACACATAGTACCTTGGAGAAAAACCACCTGCCCTGTCACTGCAGAATTTAACAACTTACAATTAAGTGACCAAAGTTAGGAAAGGGGGCACTCTTAACCACTCATCATGAAAGCAAGCCTACCGTATTGCGTAATTATCCTAAACACTGAGACAGATAGGCTTAAGCAAATAGTGCAGACCCAGGATAAAGGAGCAGTCTGATCAGGGCCTACAGTGTTTGCAATTCTGTCTGCACCTTTTGGACTCCTTGCTGCATCATGAAACAAATAGGAAAAATTACACCAAATCCTCAAAATATCCCAATTTTTACAGTATATAATTTTGATCCCCTTACAGGCGCGTAGCCAGGTGGAAGCCCGGAAGCCCAGGCTTCAACAATATTTTGCCAAGTATGCCTTTACATAAGAATTCACAAAACAAACTAGAACTGTCAGAGGATCTGACTATAGCCCCGCTATAGCCCTGTCAGAGGAGAAAGACTCATGAATTAAAGGGAAAGACTTGTGAGAGGGTTAAATCCCTAACAAGGTACCTACGCCTTGTCTAAGTTAAAAAATAAGTTTTGGATAATGAAAAAAGCACATGCACATCTTCAGACCTATATGAAAACACCTGTTAAGTTTCAAAAGGATTGACCTAGAACTGTAAGTGGAGTTGCGATCACAAGGTAGCTACTCCCTATACATTTTAACATAAGTAGATCTCAAAAATTGTCTAAGTTAAAAAAGGTGAAATAAGTGAAAAAAATTATTTAAGGATAATGAAAAAAGAATATGCACATCTTCAGACCTATATGAAAACACCTATAAAGTTTCAAAAGGATTGACCTAGAACTGTAAGAGGAGTTGCGGTAACAAGGTAGCTACTCCCTATACATTTTAACATTAGCAGATCTCAAAAATTGTCTAAGTTAAAAAAGGTGAAATAAGTGAAAAAATTATTAAGGATAATGAAAAAAGAATATGCACATCTTCAGACCTATATGAAAACACCTGTAAAGTTTCAAAAGGATTGACCTAGAACTGTAAGAGGAGTTGCGGTAACAAGGTAGCTACTCCCTATACATTTTAACATTAGTAGATCTCAAAAATTGTCTAAGTTAAAAAAGGTGAAATAAGTGAAAAAAATTATTTAAGGATAATGAAAAAAGAATATGCAAATCTTCAGACCTATATGAAAACACCTGTAAAGTTTCAAAAGGATTGACCTAGAGCTGTAAGAGGAGTTGCGGTAACAAGGTACCCACTATCAAATATTACAGACAGACGGAATTCCGGACAAGCCAAAATATTACAGACAGACAGACAGACGGAATTCCGGACAAGCCAAATCCAATATAGCCCCCACTTTTTCAAAGCGGGGCTATAATTATGTCACATTTTCAGAGGCACCTGCGACTACATCATGAAACCTGAATAAACTCCAGTATATAATCAAAAATGGCTATCGTCAGAGACGATTCTAAGGTGTTTCGAGTTTGCAGTTTATCTTGAAGTGTCGGGAATCTTTAGTGTACAATATTTGTCTGCACTGCATGATTACAGCACCATTTAAATGAAATGGCCTTTAGAATAACCACATGAAATAAATTCCTCAAAGTGTATTTTTTGTGATTAGCCCTCAGTCCAGCAGGTCCTTAGTTGCTTTATATACAGTCCATTTATATCATGAACATGCTCATTGTGTCATTGCGTCTCAACGAGCATGTTAATGAAATAAATGCGCTTCATGTTACAGTTAAAATTATTTATTTGCAAAGCGTGCAAAGCCTCGAGTGGAAAACTCAAACAGTCTGTCAATGATAATAAGAAAGTCCAAGAAACAGCCACAGTCAAAGAACACAGCTTTTCTTATGTATCAGGAGGACGAATGAACACGAAATTAATTAACACTTAAAATTAAAAAATGAAGATACGCAGGACATGCCACAATCATGGTCACAAACCATCCAAGCCAACAACGGGATGGGAGAACACACATTGGAAGGGTGAGCAACAAAATCGTTTGAGGGCTGCCTTAAAAGATCTTAGTACCTGACCCTCGTTGTGATTCTGATGAAGCTCATCTAACCAGCAAATGTTCGGTCCGTATCGTGGCGCCCTTCTTCATAAATGAACCACCAAAACCCCCAAAACGTAACAGCAAACAACCAACTCATTCCCCGTAACAGGAGATCATACCCCCGGACCCCCACCAATGAGAGGGGGGTTACCCCCTCTCGTGCTCTCCCCCACTCGTGCCTTCGGCTCTCAACCCACATCTTCGGTTTGGGCTTCAACTTCAGAATTTGCCTGGCTACGCCCCTGCCTTATACCCCACTTTCGTATGGTAAAACTGGGTTTACAGGGGTTTTAATTATTTTTCTTATTTCTGCTTAAAAACCTAGATCGTGGGTACTCCTCAGAACTGCACTGCTAAGGCGATTCTAACAAGTACCCAAAATCTATGTTTTGAGAAGAAATATGACCAATATCACATTTTTTATCTGATTTTTTTTTTTTTCATTTTTTGACTGTAAAGTTTTTAATATATTTGAAAAGGCGTATTTTCTTAACGAACCAGTTGGTCAAGTAGGACTGCCCACCCATACACAAATAATTTAAACTGAAGTCTTGAGAGAACAGAAATTGTAATGCATTGAAAAAAGCAAAAAAGAAAAAACAAGAGGGCCATGATGGCCCTGGATCGCTCACCTGATCCATAGAGTAATAAGTGGGCCCCGGGGAGGACCATTATTGACACGAGGGCTATAATGTCCATAATGTTGAGGGAGGTCTAAAAAGGTGACGGTTAGTACCAAATATCAACAAAGGCTATAATTTGAATAATCTTGGCAAAGGTCCAATAGATGAAGCTACACACCAAATATCGAAGACCTGGGCCTTGTGGTTTCAGAGAATAAGATTTTTTTAAAGATATTCCCTACATAAGCCTATTTAAAACCAAATGGCCCCAGGGCGGGGTATTTTTGGCCTCACAGCTATAATTTAAACAATCTTGATAGAGGTCCACTAGATGAAGCTTCACACCAAATATCCAAGACCTGGGCCTTGCTGTTTCAGAGAAGAAGATTTTTCAAAGATTATCTCTATATAAGTCTATGTAAAACCAAAGGGTCCCGGGGTAGGGGCATTTGTGGCCCGAGGGCTATAATCTGAACAATATTGGTAGAGGTCCACTAGATGAAGCTCCATACCAAAATATCAAAGACATGGGCCTTGTAGTTTCAGAGAAGAAGATTTTTAAATATTTCCCTATATAAGTCTATGTAAAACCAAAGGGTCTTGAGGCGGGGGCATTTTTGGTCCCAGGGCTATAATTTTAACAATTTTGGTAGAGGTCCACAAGATGAAGCATCATACCAAATAGCAAAGATCTGGGCCTTGTGGTTTAACCCTTTCCCACTCAGATACATGTTTTTACGTGTCTGCACCCCCGCCCCCCCCATTTTTAAGCCCCAGAAGCACCTTAAATCTGCATTTCTACCCCTGGGTAGTTATGTTTGCTTTAGGATTTGGTGGGCAAAAAAGTGACTTGTTTTTTTGCGCGCCTCCCCACTAAAAATATTCTGTGGGGGGATTGAAGGGGGGCAACGCCCCCCTCACATCCCGAAAAATTTGGGGTGTATGGCCCAACCGGCCGCTAAAATTTATATCTGAGGGTGTCTGGGGTCAAAAATGCCTGAAAATTGATGCTGATAAAACATACTGCAAACAGTGAAAATGGCCAGTGCCAAACACCTTAATTGTTGCCTTGACAGCTGTGTGAAGATTAAATTGTGGTCAAAAATTCATGTGAAAACACACTTTTTTGCCAACTTTGAGATGCCCCCTCTTTACCATGACAACAATGATCAAGTCATGAAAGGTTGCATTTGAAAGGCTACTGCCCAATGAACATTCATACCGAGTTCGGTGTAAAACAGGCCATCCATTATGAAACAATGGCTAGTTGAAGTTGCTGTCAGGTGAAACCCTGTGAAAATCAGCCAAATTCACAAAATCCCCGAGTGGTAAAGGGTTAAGAGGAGAAGATTTTTAAAGATTTTCCCTATATACCATGTCAAACCAAAGGGACCCGGGGCGGGGGCAGTTTTGGCCCCAGCACTATAATTTGAACAATCTTGGTAGGGGTCCACTAGGTGAAGCTTAATACCAAATAGCAAAGACCTGGGCCTTGCGGTTTCAGAGAAGAAGATTTTTAAAGATTTTCCCTATATAAGCCCCTGTAAAACCAAATGGCCCCTGGGCGGGGGCATTTTTTGCCCCGGCACTATAATTTGAACAATCTTGGTAGGGGTCCACGAGATGAAGCTTCATATCAAAAATCAAAGACCTGGGCTATGCAGTTTCAGAGATGAAGATTTTTAAAGATTTTCCCTATATAAGCCAATGTAAAACCAAAGGGCCCCGGGGCGGGGCATTTTTGGCCCCAACACTATAATATGAACAATCTTGGTAGGGGTCCACTAGATGAAGCTTCATACCAAATATAAAAGACCTGGGCCTTGCGGTTTCAGAGAAGAAGATTTTTAAAGATTTTCCCTACATAAGCCTATGTAAAACCAAAGGGCCCCGAAGCGGGGGTATTTTTGGCCCAAGGGCTATAATTTGAACAAACTTGGTAGAGGTCTACAAGATGAAGCTTCATACCAAATATCAAAGACCTGGGCCTTGCAGTTTCAGAGAAGAAGATTTTTAAACATTTTAAAGATTTTCCCTTCATAAGCCTATGTAAAACAAAAGGCCCTCGGGGCGGGGGCATTTTTGGTCCCAGCACTATAATTTGAACAATCTTGGTAGGGGTCCACTAGATGAAGCTTCATACCAAATAGCAAAGACCTGGGCATTGCAGTTTCAGAGAAGAAGATTTTTAAACATTTTCCATATACAAGCCCATGTAAAAGCAAAGGGCCCTGGGGCGGGGGCATTTTTGGCCCCAGCACTATAATTTGAACAATCTTGTTAGGGGTCCACTAGATGAAGCTTCATATCAAATATCAAAGACCTGGGCCTTGCGGTTTCAGAGAAGAAGATTTTTACAGATTTTCCCTATATAAGCCCATGTAAAACCAAAGGGCCCTGGGGCAGGGCCTTTTTTGGCCCAAGGGCTATTATTTGAACAACCTTGATAGAGGTCCACTAGATGAAGCTGCACACCAAATATCAAAGACTTAGGCCTTGCGGTTTCAGAGAAGAAGATTTTTAAAGATTTTCTCTATATAAGCCTATGTAAAACCAAAGGCCCCAGGGGCAGGGGCATTTTTGGCCCCAGGGCTATAATTTGAACAATCTTGGTAGAGGTCCACTAGATGAAGCTTCATACCAAATATCAAAGACCTGGGCCTTGTGGTTTCAGAGAAGAAGATTTTTTTAATTTTTCGGTGAAAAAATCTATTTTTGGCTCCTGTGACCTATATGTGCAACGGAATGCAACCATTTGAACAACTTTGAAAGGGGACCACCTAAGGATCATTCCTGTGAAGTTTGGTCAAAATCTGATCCGCGGTTTAGGAGGAGATGTCGTTTGAAGAAATTGTTTACGCACGGATGACAGACAAAAAGTGATCTTAATATAAAACACAAGAGGGCCATGATGGCCCTGGATCGCTCACCTGATCCATAGTGTAACAAGTGTGCCCCAGAGAGGGCCATTATTGGCCCCAGGGCTTTAATGTGCATAATGTTGAGGGAGGTCTTAAAGGTGAAGCTTCATACCAAACATCAACAAAGGCTATAATTTGAACAATCTTGGCAAAGGTCCACTAGATGAAGCTACACATCAAATATCAAAGACCTGGGCCTAACGATTTCAGAGAAGAAGATTTTTAAGATTTTGCCTATATAAGCCTATGTAAAACCAAAGGGCCCCGGGACGGGGGCATTTTTTGCCCCAGCACTATAATTTGAACAATCTTGGTAGGGGTCCACTAGATGAAGCTTCATACCAAATATCAAAGACCTGGGCCTTGTGGTTTCAGGGAAGAAGATTTTTAAAGATTTTCCCTATATAAGCCAATGTAAAACCAAAGGGCCCCGTGGCGGGGGCATTTTTTGTCCCAGCACTATAATTTGAAGGGGTCCACTAGATGAAGCTTCATACCAAATATCAAAGTCCTGGGCCTTGTGGTTTCAGAGAAGAAGATTTTTAAAGAATTTCCCTATATAAGCATATGTAAAACCAAAGGGCCCCGGGGCGGGGGCATTTTTGGCCCCAGCACTATAATTTGAACAATCTTGGTAGGGGTCCACTAGATGAAGCTTCATACCAAATATCAAAGACCTGGGCCTTGTGGTTTCAGAGAAGAAGATTTTTAAAGATTTTCCCTATATAAGCCAATGTAAAACCAAAGGGCCCTGTGGCGGGGGCATTTTTTGTCCCAGCACTATAATTTGAACAATCTTGGTAGGGGTCCACTAGATGAAGCTTCATACCAAATATCAAAGACCTGGGCCTTGTGGTTTCAGAGAAGAAGATTTTAAAAGATTTTCCCTATATAAGCCTATGTAAAACCAAAGGGCCCCGGGGCGGGGGCATTTTTGGCCCCAGCATTATAATTTGAACAATCTTGGTAGGGGTCCACTAGATGAAGCTTCATACCAAATATAAAAGACCTGGGCCTTGTGGTTTCAGAGAAGAAGATTTTTAAAGATTTTCCCTATATAAGCCAATGTAAAACCAAAGGGCCCCGGGGCGGGGGCATTTTTTGTCCCAGCACTAAAATTTGAACAATCTTGGTAGAGGTCTACTAGATGAAGCTTCATACCAAATATCAAAGTCCTGGGCCTTGTGGTTTCAGAGAAGAAGATTTTTAAAGAATTTCCCTATATAAGCCTATGTAAAACCAAAGGGCCCCGGGGCGGGGGCATTTTTGGCCCCAGCACTACAATTTGAACAATCTTGGTAGGGGTCCACTAGATGAAGCTTCATACCAAATATCAAAGATTCGGGCCTTGTGGTTTCAGAGAAGAAGATTTTTAAAGATTTTCCCTATATAAGCCTATGTAAAACCAAAGGGCCCCATGGCGGGGGCATTTTTTGTCCCAGCACTATAATTTGAACAATCTTGGTAGGGGTCCACTAGATGAAGCCTCATACCAAATATCAAAGTCCTGGGACTTGTGGTTTCAGAGAAGAAGATTTTTAAAGATTTTCCCTATATAAGCCTATGTAAAACCAAAGGCCCCGGGGCGGGGGCATTTTTGGCCCCAGCACTATAATTTGAACAATCTTGGTAGGGGTCCACTAGATGAAGCTTCATACCAAATATGAAAGAACTCAGCCTTGTGGTTTCAGAGAAGAAGATTTTTAAAGATTTTCCCTATATAAGCCTATGTAAAACCAAAGGGCCCCAGGGCGGGGGCATTTTTGGCCCCAGCACTATTATTTGAACAATCTTGGTAGGGGTCTACTAGATGATGCTTCATACCAAATATCAAAGACCTGGGCCTTGTGGTTTCAGAGAAGAAGATTTTTTAAGTTTTTGGTGAAAAAAATCTATTTTTGGCTCCTGTGACCTAGATGTGCAACGGACCGGAACCATTTGAACAACTTTGAAAGGGGACCACCTAAGGATCATTCCTGTGAAGTTTGGTCAAAATCCGATCAGTGGTTTAGGAGGAGATGTCGTTTAAAGAAATTGTTTACGCACGGACGGACGGACGCACGCACGCACGCACGCACGCACGACGGACGACGGACAAAAAGTGATCCCAAAAGCTCACCTCGTCACTACGTGACGGTGAGCTAAAAATGGGGCTAGTGCTGTCCCAGCCATGTCACTACACCAGTCACAACAACTGTCATCTGCTTTGTTGTCTGCTGGATACTTTAAAATTCATTCTTGCAAACAGTGTGGACCCAGATCAGACTGCTCATCTAGGAGCAGTCTGATCAGGGTCCACACTGTTTGCCTGTATACAAAAATAGGTTTTGAAGTGTGGAATGGTATGATGACATAGTCATACGACATTTTCAGATACAGATTTTCTTAGTGTCTTAAAGGTTAAACCTTAAAGCACCATGGAATTTTTTAGAGCACACTGTTTTTTTTTTTTGCATTATCTTTCAAAGAAAATATGGTCAGACATAACATGTCAATCATCTGCCCAGCAAACTTTATTTTCCCTGAAAAATAAGAAAATTTTTTTTTTAAAAAATTACTTCGGCAGTTCAAGGATTAAATGGTGCTGTATGCTAGTTGGGTTACCAATGATAGACTCAAAATAAAAAAGAAATCAATGAAGGGATGCAAAAAAGTGTTATTGCAAGCTACAAATGAAAAAGAAAAGACATTTCAAGTTCTGTACTGTACAACAAATACAGAGACATTTTTTTCATGATAATTTTATGGTTTGGAAGCTAGAAGATAAAAGCAGTTAATTCAAAAACAATAGTTTAACATTAGGATATGGTACAAGTATGTCAGGAGTATCATGCTATTTCTCATGGTTTCAGACATACATTATGGCCGAGTTTGAGCATTAACCATGCAGTCAGACTATAGCTGCTGTGAACCAGCCTACCATAGTCCAACTGGAATAATAGGATGGTCAGACTATGATTGACTAGTTCCCAGTTTTCCCTGAAAGACAGCAGAACACTAGAACCAGTAATTTTGTTACAATGGCATTGATTGGCTCTTTCTTTTACAAGGGAGTAAATTCTAATAAAAGTAACAGCAACTATAGCCGGACTAGTTAATGCTTGAATTCATTAAATAAATTTAACCTTTATTCTTCTGAATAAATTAATTTAGCCACACCCATTGCTTAGACTATCAACCAATCAAATCACTTGATTTAAAGTATTTGTTCAATTCATAAACTGCATAACAGACATTGTAGATCCTGATCAGATGGCTTCTGGATCTACACTGTTTGCAAAGGTAGGGATTGTCCTGTTCTGCACATATATGATAAGGGGTTAACCCACTGAGTACCAGAAACCCAAAAATGGGTAATTGGCAAACAGTGCAGGCCCAGATCAGACGCCGCAGAACGCGACGTCTGATCAGGGCCTACACTGTTTGCAAAAAGTTAAGCCATTTTCCTAATCAATTTTGAAGAAAACACAACCTGACACCACTAAATTTTGAAATGGACTTGTGCTATATATAAGGAGGAAGATTCCATTTGGTACAAAAAGGGTTAAGGTAAAAATCTGTGGTAAAAAGTATTTTTGAGTTGATTGTTTATCAATCAACTCAAAGTAGCTATATGAATCTGAGTTATATCGTTAATGTATATGTGGCTATCACTGACCACACAAATACATGTAGCATTAGTACGAAATCCAGGTAGCGGTTATTTATAGCCCCAGTGTTTTTTTCCCCTGTGATGACAGAGTTCTACGTTCTTCTGCTTTTGCCGATGTACTGGTATGCCCTCACCTTTGAGGATTATCACCAGTGGAGTGCGAGAAGGGAATAGTTAGAAGAATCTAGAAAGATGAGTTGGAGCAATAAGGAATTGGAAAAAGAGAAGAAAGTAAAGAGGAGAAGGACAAAGAGAGAGAAGAAATGTTTTAGACTAATTGAGTCTAAAGTGCTCAATCTTCGCGACCTGGGTCTTGAAGATATGGGGAGACTCTGCCACGCAGATTTGACTTGGAAGCTGGTGCCACTATATTAGTTTATACTAATTTATTTTAGTTCGATTGCTATGAAAGCTCCAAGCTTATTGAATCGTTCTTGAACACTCATTCTGGATGTAAGCACGTGCACGCAAAGCGGGGAGAGAGACAGTGACTTTTATACCTCTGCTACCCATTTACACCTGGGTCGAGTGGGGCATTGTCATAAAATGTCTTGCCCAAGGACACACCTCGCCTCCGATAGCCGGCTTTTGATCATAAGTCGAACACGCAAACCACTGAGCTATTGAGGCTGACTCTATTAATGTCCTGGGAAAGAAGAATTTTCAGCTCTCAACTGGCAATACTGGTGTTCTTGTGTGTAAGAAGGGTTGATATGGTATTCTGTTAAATCTGGACTAGACGTGGACAAACAGAGTAGACCTAGATCAGAGGCCACAGAGTGGCCTCTGATCAGGGTCTAAACTGTTGGCTCAAAATACAGAGGACCCTCGTTATAACGACAGTATTGGTGCCATTATAAGGATTCACCCGTTATAAGAACCCCAGTAAGAAGTAAAAAGGACTTAGAATCGCGTCGGTCAACAAATGTTGTGGACATTTGTAAGAATCCCCTCATCGACCACAACTCTAGATTGTTTGTACTCATTTGAATTAGAAGGCTATCTGATGAGCGAATACAATCCTTTTCCAGAGTATAAAATTTAATAAGAAACATCAAAATTTCTCATTTAATCAAAGCACTGGTTTGTCGACTGTCTCTGACCGTAAAGACTGGAGAAATCATCGTAAAAGGGGACTTAGACCGTTTCATTTAACCCTTTAATCCCTCTGTGTGTGTGTGTATGTGTGTGTGAATTCGGGTTTAACGTCCCTTTCAACAATTTTTAAGTCATATCACGACGGTGTCTGGTTGCGACAGGGAGCTCAATGCTCACTTTTATAGTGCTGCCTCACTGAAGTATCATGTCCCAGACACATTACATGATACCACACCCAGTCACATTATCCTGACACTGGGTCGACTAGTCCTAGCTCTACCCCGTAAATCTGAGTGCCAAGGGAGGAGCAGCTAGTACCATTCTTAACCACTTTGGTATGTCGGGGCCCGGGATCGAACCGTGACCTCCTGTTCCCCAGAGCGGAAACTCTACCAACTGAGCTATCAGCGCCGGTGACTTTAATTCCTGTACTTTAAGCAAACAGTGTAGACACTGATCAGACGACACATTCTGCGTATACCAACCATGACCTGGATTTCCTACAAATAAGATTGTCACTGAGGAGCTTCCGTTTTTACGTAGTAACTTTGGGCCAATTGACAAAACATCGACCCAAAAACTGCCATGGATTACATGTACATTGTATATATGTATGTGTTATGTCAAATATTTGCATTCTAAGTATGAGGGCTGATTGATATGTTGTGAGCCTCGTATTGAAGGAGGTAGGCAGGGATGTTCTTGTGAGCCTCGTATTGAAGGAGGTATGCAGGGATGTTCTTTTAAAGTCCTTCTATTCTCTGACTATACAGGGCCATGTACCCAAGGACTGGTCTCATTTGGTCAGTTTATATCAATGAGGTAGCTCTCTAAAGTAAAGAAGACAAGCAGCTTTTGTAAAATGAACAAAATCGGTGAAAGAGTAGTGATCCAATACAGTTGATCAGAAGCACACCAGATGCACATTATTGCGTGCTAATCTTAACCCTTTTGAGGAAGAGCCTGCCAGCTTCCTTCAGAGATTGGTCGCTATGGATGAAAGATTGGTCCATTATTTTACCCCAGAGTCCAAACAACGATGGAAGCTCCCTGGCTCACCCATTCCAAAGAAGGCACCATCAGCTGGGAAGGTTATGGCCTCGGTTTTCTGGGATGCAGATGGTATTCTGCTGATAGATTATCTCCAAAAGGGACAAACAATCAATGGCACATACTATGCTTCACTTCTGATGCAGTTATGGGAAAATATTAAACTTAAGTACCGGGGAAAGCTCACTAAAGGTGTGTTGTTCCATCAGAACAATGCTCTTGTTCACAAGTCTGTCATTGCTATGGCTGCCATTCACGATTTAAATTATTGAGCATCCACCTAATATTCACCTGATGTCTCTCAATTAGACTTTCATTTATTACCAAAACTGAAAACGGCTATTTCAGGCACCCACATTAAGTCTGATGATGACATCATATATGCATTGGATGACTTCTGAACAGCCAAGAAAAGGAGTCCTATAAAAGTGGCATTGAGGCCCTTAAACACCACTGGCAAAAGTGTATAGATACTGAAGGGGATTGAATGTTGAAAAATAATACAATATAATATGTTTGACAAAATTCAAATCCTTCAATATGAGGCTCACAACATACGAGGGTACTCAGGGTAGGCTGAAAAGTTCTGAGCCTGACCAAGATCCAATGGTTTGTCCATACTGAAAGTGCCTTATTTTTCAACATAGTCTCCCTTCCTGTCCACACACTTCCTCCAGCGATGCTGGAGTCCTTGGATCCCAGTGGTATAGAAGGTCTCATCTTGGTCCCTGGAAAACTCCTCCACAGCAGCTATCACCTCCTCGTCTGACCGATAATGCTGCCCAGCCAAGTGCTTTTTCATGTTTGGAAACAGGAAATAATCTGATGGCGCTAGATCAGGTGAATACAGAGGGTGATCGACAAGTGTGAAGCCACAGTCATGCACAGCAGCCATTGCGACAACCGATTTATGAGCAGGCGCATTGTCCTGATGGAACAAGACCCCTTTTGTCAATTTTCCAGGTCGTTTAGCCTGAATTGCTTTTCGCAATTGTTTTAGCAGATCTGCATAATACTCCCCATTAATTGTTCTGCCCTTTTGAAGGTAATCTATGAATAATATACCCTTGGCATCCCAGAACACTGATGCCATCACCTTCCCTGCAGAGGAGACGACCTTTGCCTTCTTTGGAGGGGGTGAGCCATGGTGCTTCCATTGCATGGATTGTCTTTTGGTCTCTGGCTCAAAGTGATGAACCCAACACTCATCCTGAGTGACAAAATGGTCAAGAAAACCATCTTGGTCTGCTTCAAAAATAGCCAAGTTGACTTGTGACAGGTTCAGTCTGGTCAACTTTTGGTCAGGCGTCAAAAACCGTGGCACCCATCTGGCGTAAACTTCAACATTCCTAATTCACTGTGTAGAATGTTCTCTACTTGTTCACGGGAGATGCCAACAGTGTTAGCTAACTGATTCACAGTTAAACGCCTGTCATCCATCACGGCCCTGTGCACTTGGCTGATGGTTTCATCAGTTGTTGCCATTGTGGGTCGTCCACACCGGTCATCATCTTCTTGCCCATCTTAAAATTTACTGCCCACCTTTTCACGGTTGCATACGAAGGAGCATTCATCCCCTAATGTAGCAACCATATCGGCATGAATGTCCTTAGGAGCTAACCCCTTTTTATGGAGGTACTTGATGACACCACGATGACAGATTTTGTCCATTTTCTCAAAAACGTGTTAGTATCAATTTTCAAAGTCTAGAATTTCTACTTTATTGCAGGTAAACTTGAATTCATTTGAGTCAAATCAAGTAATAAAGGTTTGGATTTAATGAATACAAAATTTCATCGCTGTTCGATGCCTGCTTCTTGGTCAGGCTCAGAACTTTTCAGCCTACCCTCGTATCAATAAGCCCTCATATCTTGAACAGAAAGCTGAGTAATCATGCATGCATATGGTTTATAGCAGTTTTATAAATTTGAGGCCAAGTTTGCATGAAGAAGTTTTGGATTACCCGGCATCCATATTGCGCACAGCAAAGACTCCAGTCTTTACTGGTGCACACATGCTCAATGATGCTGCTCCCTTGGCCAGGCCCATATCATTACGAAAACACGCCTATACAAATTCATTGTAAACTTTACTGCCGAAAAAACAAGAATTTTAAGATAAAAATTGTAATATTTTTCTTATTTCAACTAAAAAAATAGATTGTGGTACTCGTTAGAACCGCCTCATCGAGGCGGTTCTAATAAGTACCCACAATCTATATTTTAGAGCAGAAATAAGAAAAAAAAGGTTATCCATGTAAACCCCAGTTTACTATAAAAAAGTGGGGTTCAAGGGGTTCAAAATTTTATGGGCGTGGTTTGTGATGTGACGTATGACTTTTAACATGAAATTTGTAAATTACCTGAATACCAGACAGTACATGTGTATCTTCTTGCTTCACGAAAGTTATATTCTAGCAAGACTTTAAACAGAAATGCCTGAGTGTTTGAAGGAAAAGAGATCATATGAAATCATTCATTTTTGGGTTGATTGTTTATCAATCTACCCAAAGTTATTAAATGATCCAGAAACTTCCCTGATATTGTCCATGTGATCAATAAATTTTGCATCACGAAAACAGATCTATTTTATTCTGACCCCCTTGAACCCCACTTTTATATAGTAAAACTGGGGTTTACAGGGGTAAACCTTATTTGTTTTTATTTCTGCTCTAAAATGTAGATTGTGGGTACTCGTTAGAACCGCCTCAATGAGGCGGTTCTAACGAGTACCCACAATCTATTTTTTGAGCAGAAATAAGAAAAATATCACAATTTTTCTTCTGAAAATTGTCGTTTTTTTCGGTCGTAAAATTTACAATGTATTTGTATAGGCATGTTTTCGTAATGAATGAAATCGAGTTAACAGTTATTTTTAGCCATGCTATTCTTGTTGTCATCACGATAACAAGTCCGTGAAAAGAAGACCCCCCCTAAATCCCACTTTATATAGAGAAAAGTGGGGTTTACGGGGGTAAAAATTATCTGCCTTATTTTTGCTCAAAAATATAGATTGTGGGTACTCGTTAGAACCGCCTCATTGAGGCTGTTCTAACGAGCACCCACAATCTATGTTGAAAGCAGTATTAATAAAGATGTTATAATTTTTACCTGATATTTATCATTTTCTGGCACCATGTCGGACGCCATTATTTCTTACGGACATGTTTTCCTGATGTTTGAGCTTTTAAGTGGTTTTGGATAAAATAAAAGAAGTTTATCTGTAAAACCTGGTCTTGACTCGTATGCTGGGACATAGGCAAACAGTAGATGCAGATCAGAGAATGCAGAATGCAGCATCTGATCCAGGTCTACACTGCCTGCTTAAAATACAGGAAATTGAAGATTTAAAATTAAACAGTCTAAGTCTCTGTTCACCATAGCAACAGATAAGGAAATATTTTGTGATAATTGAAGGACAGTTTTCCTTATTTCTCCAGGTTGTGGGTATTCATTAGAAGTGCCTCGGCAAGGCGGTTCTAATGAATACCCACAACATAGGTTTTTATGAGAATTGACAAAAGCTATACTTCACTTATCAAAAAAATGCTTACCTTATCTATTGCTACCGTTCAGAACCATTTTCACAGCCTACACTCAAGAGATAATCGGCCCACCAATGCTGTCAGTGCTTTGAATAATTTATTTCAGCATTTTTATAATAATTTTTGTTTGTTTGTTTGATTTGAGGTTTAACATCCCTGTCAACACTGTCAAGGTCATTTTGGAAACGTCGCTTCCAATTTTGTGGGATTTTTACCCAACATTGAGATGAAATGACATCTCAAGCCCTGCTGCCCAATGAAACCAATAGGGTTTATAAGCATGGATGGTCCAACTTGCACCGCTTTGCCCGGGCAGGCTTAGATCCTCTAAGCCGTTTACCAGCACTCGTGTGCATTTTTTGGATCCATCTTGAAACTGTGTTATATCCATTTTGTTTGTTTGTTTGATTTGATGTTTAACCTCCCTGTCAAAACTATATACGAGGACTGTTCAAATATGAATGCAACTAAGCACATAAAAATGATTCCGTGATAGACGATCATGTGGTGCATCTTCTGTTGAGCCTAGCCCACAGCTAAATTTCTTACACCAACGAAAAACTGTCAGAAAAGACATTTCATTATGCCCATAAACCGAACATATTTCATCAAAAATGTCTTTGCACCGTATACCAAGAATACAACGATTCTTAATATAGGACCATATTTCAACGGCGTACTCTGACCTTCTTCCAACCATGTTTTGTATTGGTATACAAGAGTAGACAGTGTTTATCGAACGATATACATGGCTAAAGTCAACGGATTTTAACAGGTTTGGTATCAATGTATAGGTAAAATGTTTTTCTATGCTGTGATATTTATTTCCAGGTGATTTTCGCATTAGTGCATGAGAAAACGTTCTACTTGCGTTCATAGGTCGTAGGTCATTTTGGAGACGTTGTTCCAATTTTGTAGGACTTTTACCCAACATTGAGATGAAATGACATCTTAAGCCCCGTCGCCCAATGAAACCAATAGGGTTTATAAGCATGGACGGTCCAACTTGCACCGCTTTGCCCGGGCAGGCTTAGATCCTCTAAGCTGTTTACCAGTACTCGTGTGTTGGTTGGTTTCAGCTCTGCATGGAAGCATCATTCAACCCATCTATTTCTTCAAGCCCCGATGGACGGGGGCCAATGAATTTTTATATATGTCACTCTAGATAGAACCTGTGCCACACACAACTGTTGAAAAACACATACATGCACCTGTGAAATAATTGTTATGATCAGCAGAATGATGATCTCTTAAATTTTCTTATGAAGATTCATGCATTTCCATTCAGTATTGCAGTCAAAAATGAGTTTAATTTTCAGGAATTTACTGGTGTCTATTTTTTTTTACATAAATTCCATATTAAAAGTCATAGTCAGTATTTTAATCCGTTTTGTACTATATGGAATGTTCTTCCCCCCTTATATACAGCCGGAGTTCATTTTGAAATTTACTGGCGTCTGCCACAGTTATTTTTAGAAATTTATTTAGAAAATGGTTGAACTTTCTGCAAACAGTGAAGGCCCTGATCAGACATCGCCTTCTGCCGACTCTGAATCTGGGACTGCAGTGTTTGGCAATGACATATTTCATTTTTTTCTGTACAAAATGGGTTAAAATATGAAAGTTAATTCCATTTATATAAAATTTACAAGCATAAGACAGAACTTCTAATCTACAAAGGAATATAAACATTATTAGATATTTATAGACACTTGGTATTTGCAAGCTTGAAAATAATTTCCCACTTTTAGCAAGGAATATTTTGATAATCATTACGCAAACACGCCTATACAAATACATTGCCATCTTTATCGCCGAAAATATGAAAATTTTATGTTGAAAAATTGTGATATTTTTTCTTATTTCTGCTCAAAATATAGATTGTGGGCACTTACGAGTACCCACAATCTATATTTTAGAGCCGAAATAAAAAAATAAGGTATGACCCCGGAAACCCCAGTTTTACTATATAAAAGTGGGGTTCAAAATTATATAGGCGTGTTTTCGTTATGTATTTCTGTTAACTCTTCAAGTTCTTTGGAAAAGTCAAGAACAGTCAGCAATTTGATTTTTTTCTCTTATTTTTAGAGAAAATAAGGCTTGATATTTCATGTGAATCATCTGCAGATTCACATGTAATGTCAAGCCTTATTTTCTCTGAAAAATAAGAAAATAATACTTTGAAAATGCCTTATGATTATTTGAAGGGTTAATACTTTGGTCCCTCGACTGTATATAGGTGCAATGTATACCTGCTTCAGTTGCATTCCAGTTGTTGCATTCTAAAACAGTGTTATATAATAGACTAAAATATAGTGACCCATTATACACTAAAATCTTGATCCAGTTGTTCAAAACTAACGATGTCGTTAGTAAACCTATTATAAAAACTTTAATAATATAACATGGCAAATAAAAAATTATGCTAATGTTTTTGCTGAAAAACCGGGAGTAGCTTTTGATCATTCAATTAATATGGAAACTATGCTTCTCACTAAGATAACACGCCCGTGTGACATAGTGCATTTTTTCACATCTACAAAATGGCTACTTTTCTGATGAAAATCCGTGATATTTTTCTTATAAATACTGCAAACATAGTTGTGGGAGCTCGTTAGAACAGCCTCATTGAGGCGATTCTAACGAGTACCCAGAACCTATGTCTTGGAGCAAAAATAAGAAAAATAATGTATATCCCTGTACACCCCAGTTTTCGCTATACAAAATGGGGTATGGGGGGGGGGGGGGGTATTCATTTCACAGACTTGTTCACGTCATGTTTTTTTGCTGAAAATTTGCAAAAGCTACTTACATTTTTTCAGCAAAAATACAAGAGTATTTATTAAGTATCAACTATCTAGAACAATTAACAATTTGACCAATAACAACCACGTTAAGCTTACAATGTTTTGAACAACTGCGCTTTGAACTAGGACTCAAACAAATTTACAATGTCTGATTCAACTTATTCATCAGTCCTTGAAACTGTCTTCCCACTGCTCCAAGCAACAAATATTTTTGGATATTTTTCTTATTTTTTTCATATGACATCGAGTTTGAGAATGTAGTAATGCCATGTATTAAATTCTGTAATCCACTAGTGGATTAAATATGCAAATTAGTTAGATACGCCCCGTAACGTTAAAAGTATGTTGTCCTTAACGATGTCCCGTTTACTGTAATGGTGGAATATTGACATTTTTGAAAATAAAATAAAATCATGAATAAAATGCATTTTAAATATCATGTAATAATAGGGATTATCAACTAAATGATAATCACATTTATTTGGTGCGAACAAATTGAATGGACTGTCATTAATGTGTCATGATTGCAGCTTCAGGGTGGCTTGACCTCTCATTATTTAGGTTTAAACAATGTCTGATCGCAATTTCGATCTCGTCATCCACCATGACAGTTGGTCCAGGTTACTGGACGCTTGCACCGTGTTTGTTATTCAGCAGTCAAGCGTCTTAAGGGCCAAACTATGGTTTGGCGTCTTGCGCATGCTCAGGGAAACCTTCCTTTTCCGTTTTCAAATCCAGCAAAAGAAAGTTGTATTTTTTAAGAGGAATCTAAAACTAAAAATCCAGCAAGAGAAAGTTGTCGGGACTCGGTTGAGATATGTTTCATAATAAAAGAAGAAGAGGGTGTCCTTTAGCTATAATATAAGAATTTCCATTGGTTGACCTCGAACAACAATAATATAGGAGGTTTTAGGAATTCCGTTTATGACGTCATTCTTGCGCATGCGCAAAGTACTGGCCGTCAATTGAAATGGCCATCGCTATTCAAATGTATTGGCGGAACTTAAAATGCTAACAATATTCAGACATTTTGAGAGAAAATATAACCGTTTTCATTGAAATAATGCCTCGAGAAGGAAAGAATGATATTTTACTTTCATTACCGAAATTCATTTATCCTAAATCTGTTTTTAATTGACGAAAATCTTTTCGTGAATGACCCATGTCAATGGCTTGAGATACCGTTATTCACAAAATAAGTTTTTACATAACTTTCGTTTTATTCCCTATCTATCGATCGATCGATCTATCTATCTATCTATCTGACAGTCGAAATAAACTGAGTGGACTGACGGAGGGGCGTTGAGTCAAAGTTGGTTCGACGTCATGCCGTCGACACCCACTCCAACTCACATCATTGTGACATGACCGTTGGCATGAGAGAGAGAGAGACAGAGAGAGAGGGGGTTGACTGACAAACTGACAGTAGACAGACAGACGACACACAGACCGACTGACTGAATGACAGACTAACAGACGAACGGACGGACTGTTAGACAGACAAATAAACATACTGACAGTCGAAAAAAACAACAACAACCAATGAGTGGACTTACAGACGGGCGTCGAGTCAACGTTGGCTCGACGTCATGCCGTCGACAACCACTCCAACTCACTTAACTGGCACGTGACAGTTGAGATGGTTTGACTGACCCCTGTATCCAAGAAGCCCATAACCCTTTTTTACCAAATGGAATCTTCCTCCTTATATATAGCAGGAGTCATTTTCAAACTTTAGGGGTGTCAGGTTGTGTTTTCTTCAAAATTTATTTGGAAAATGGCCGAACTTTTTGCAAACAGTGTAGGCCCTGATCAGACGCCACGTTCTGCGGCGTCTGATCTGGGCCTGCACTGTTTGTCACTTACCCCTTTTGGGGTTTCCGGTACCAAATGGGTTAATGTAGACCTAAGGGCTGGGAAGGTTGAACAAATCTACCAGATTTTACTGTAAAATGTTGCACTTGCGAAGGAGTGTTTAACATTCTTATGCTCTGAAAGGGTGTTCTACATTTGTTTTGAATTTAATGTTCCAATCCCACTGAGTCTTGATGGGTCCGAGCACTTGGCAAATGACATTTTATTAAGCAAAAGTCAAAAGTTTAAAAGAATTCCGCTGTTTTACGCTGTAATTAACATTTTAACTGTCCCACTGCCTTTGAAGCAATACGGCAGATGACGGCCAGGGCTTTTCCCGTTCTATTTTTAGAACCGGAAGTACGTCACGAAAAAAGCTCATATTATCGGTACCTTTAGATTGGTTCCCCTTCGTTATTACCTCCCCTTCGGTTTGCACATAACGATAGGTAGCGAGTAAATTGATTTGAGGTAGAGAATCCTACTCTAACCACTGCGCATGCCTACAAGAGCGCGTCTGTTAATTTAAAATACTGCAGAAGTGGGCTCTCAGATGAAGACTGGCAAAGCACCTGGTCCCTCTGGCATAGTGGTGGAGATGATAAGAGCTGCAGGTGATGCGGGTGCCTCGATGATCCGTGACCTTGCAGCTGCAATCATCCGTGATGGGAAGGTACCCTCTGACTGGGAACAGAGTTTCATTGTCTGTCTCTACAAGGGCAAGGGCGATGCATTGGAACGGGGCAACTACCGTGGTCTCAAGCTGACAGAACAGGTCATGAAAGTCCTGGAGAGGATTGTGGATGGCCTCATTAGGCAGTTGGTGTCCATCGACGATTCCCAGTTTGGCTTCGTCCCAGGAAGAGGCACAACAGATGCAATTTTTGTTGTCCGACAGCTGCAAGAGAAGTATTTGGCGGCCAACAAGCGACTCTACATGGCTTTTGTAGACCTGGAGAAGGCATTTGATCGAGTGCCTCGGAAAGTCATCTGGTGGGCACTAAGAAAACTTGGAGTGGACGAGTGGATTGTGAAACTGGTCCAAGGGATGTACGCAAATGCTCGGAGCCGTGTCCGCGTTGGTGATGGTTACAGTGAAGAATTCGAGGTGAAGGTGGGTGTTCATCAAGGCTCTGTTCTCAGCCCACTGCTTTTCATCATTGTGCTTGAAGCCTTGTCATGCGAGTTCCGCTCTGGAGTCCCCTGGGAGGACCTGTATGCTGATGACCTTGTCATCATAGCTGAATCCCTTGAGGAATGTGTCAGGAGGCTCTTAACTTGGAAAGAGGCAATGGAGGCGAAAGGGCTGAGAGTGAATGCAGGAAAGACAAAGATCATGATCTGTGGTACAGGTCTGGACCTCTTGCAGAGTACAGGCCAGTTCCCATGCGCTGTATGTCGCACTGGAGTTGGCAGCAACAGTATCTTTTGTAATGGCTGCAAGTTCTGGGTGCACAAGAAATGCAGTGGGCTCAAACGCTTGATAGAGGACCCTGAGTACAGGTGTACACGGTGCCAAGGAACTGCACGCCCCTTAGATGGCAGACCACAGAGGGAAGTTCAAGTCGGATCAGACAAGCTGGAGGTTGTAGCTTCCTTCTGCTACCTAGGTGATATGCTCTCTGCAGGGGGTGGTTGCGACCTTTCAACTACATCACGTGTGAAAACAGCCTGGAAGAAATTCAAGGAGTTGCTACCAGTTCTCTCTTCCCGCCACCTCTCGTTCAAGACACGTGGCCGTGTGTATAGCTCTTGTGTGCGGAGCGCAATGCTCCATGCCAGTGAGACATGGCCATTGACAAAGCCAAACCTCCAACGTCTACAGCGAAATGACAGGGCAATGATCAGACAGATCTGCAATGTCAAGCCACAGGACACTGTCACCATCAGGTCCAGTGAGTTACTGGAGCGTCTTGGCATTGAGGACCTGGACCTCATCCTGAAAGAGAGAAGACTTCGCTGGTATGGACATGTGGAACGCTCCAACGGTGCAATCAAGACTGCCTGTGACATACAGGTAAGTGGAAAGCGGGGGCCAGGAAGGCCCAAGATGACCTGGAAGCAGCTAACAGAAAGAGATTGCAGAGAATGGAAGCTCTCTGCTATCGATCCTCATGATAGACAAGCCTGGAGATCTGGTGTAAGATCTGCCATGCGTGCAGCAAGCCAGCTACCTGGAAGGGGGCCCACTTATGTGGACGTTGCCCCTGTACCTGCACGTTAATCAAAAATCCGTTGATGATGATGATGATGGGCCAGCTGGCTGTGTATTACTCATTTTAAATTGTATCTGCGAGTGTTAAAAAGATACATATTTCAAGATAATGATAAGAATGTCACTAGTCTATGTAAAATAAATTATTATAAATTATTTCAGTATACTAAGTATCGATCATTTTGTTTCATCAGGTATGACTGACTCAGCAGTTAACCTTGTTGAACTCGGGTATTTCCAATACCACGTCAGTGCTTATGCTATAAATACACGTAATGGCTTCTGCTAGCTACCAATCGTTATGTTGTAGCCACCTAGCGGAGACATTTACGACAAGGGAACCAATCTACGGTACCTTCGTTTTGCAACCGGAAATGATAAAATGCGTTAGTGACGAGGTACAACTAAATAGGGAAAAAGTGACAACTAAGACAGTTCACCGTTACGAAAATATTAGGAAAAGTGACACTACGGCGGCATAAAAATCGCCATTTTAATTGCAAAATATACATGGGTGACAATGGTGGCCCTGCGAGTTTTGGGTACCTTATAAAGCTTGGGGAAAATGTTATTATGGAAGATAAATAGTATGCAGCGAAGAAATTAAAGGGCTAAATATGATTTCTGATATAAGGACGGTCGGCCGGGAACTCTTCAGTAAAAAGAAACAAAGAATGGATATCTTTCCCGCCAGTTTCTCATTTGGTGGAGGTGAAAGCTTCGGTTTTTATTGCTAAAATTTGATCATTTTTGAACAGTTAAAAGCAAAATCTTTGCCAGAGGTGTGGGACTGATTGAAAATATTTCTTGTGTACATTTGGTAAGGTCATATTGCAGAATACCTTTGTTTGCACCTCCGAAAACGGCGGACCTCAGTGGAAGTGACTTCACGCCGATCGTCCTTATATATTTTGTACCACAGGGACGCCCGGTATCTGTTTATTTTGAGTGCAAATCTTGGGAATTTATCTGTAGATAGATTGTAGACAAGATGATGGCCGATATTTACAAACTGACCGGGGAATTTCCACAGGGGTCATGACCTTTGGCACTCATTGTGTAACGCTAAATTAACTTAAAATACCATATTTTAAGTAAATACGCTTTTAGAATTTTCTTTATATTTTTGAAGGGATTATGCCTCGACTTTCGGGTATAATAGCGTCAGTTTGGGTTGTCAGAGTTAAACAGCGCAGGCATTGTGGGATAGCTTGACGGCTCGGCTGACCAGCTATGTTATTTTTAAATATGCAAATGACCATGTGTGTTTGTCGAATGTTAGTTTATTTATGAACACCCGACCTACTTTTGAGCCGGACATAGCCGCTTGAATCACAGGTGTGATATACCGGTATTATCGATAGTAACCTGTCAATTAAACATATATTGGGAATTCAATGACCACAAACAATATATTTTCTAAAGGTAATTTTATTGACTTTCAAAACATATTTGAAGCCACAAACCTCATCTGATTCGATATGACAGAGTGGCTGGACCTTTTGACTCTTGTCCGCTATGAACTCTGCACATATCACCATTAGGTCTTGTATATTATATTGTGCAAATGGTACAAGCTTAAGGCTGTGGTTGCCTTTTGGTAAATGCCGATATAAAAGGAAAATTTGGGCTATTACTCGTCTCTCCTTTAGACTCTGATCAGCTCAGATTCAAGCTTGACGGGAAGTTTTATTTTGTTTAAGCAATGCCATTTGGTCGCAGCATAGCACGCCAGACTTTCGAGACTGTCGCTACTTTTTTGGAATTCTGGGTAGCTAGACATGTTTCTGAGGGACGATTCATATGTTATCTTGACAGTTTCCTGCTTGGTACTAGGGAGTCCATTTTGTGGGCAATTTATAAATGTTACATGTGGTTTATCAAAGATACACTGTCACCTTCGCATCACAGCAGATATGAAGGAATTTGAACTTTGGGTACAATTTTTCAAAAAAAAAAAAAATATGGTATTTCCGTTTCTCATGACCGGTTCTGGATGTCAAATGAGGACTTACAGCACTGCACCATTCGTGCAAGGGGTTTGAACTCGGTTTTGGTGCCTACTTTGTAGGTAATGAGATAAGACCAGTGGTCCAGTGGATAATTTTTCCATCTTTGGAGCATCTTCTGTTATTTATTTTTGATTTATAAAAAAAAAAAAAAAAAAAACAGTAGTGTACTGGGAACTGCACCCTGCAGTACACCACATTCTATTCAAAATTACAGACCAACCTTACCAAGTCACGGAAGGCAATGTTAATCGAGATATTTCCATGACATATTAAAAATGTAGAGTGCCGAGCACTGAACTTTGCAGTACACAACATTCTTTTCAAATCTACGGATCAACCTTACCACTCACGGAGGGTAATATTTAATGAGATATTTCCATTTATGTATTTATTTATTTATTTATTTTAATTTATGCATTTATTAAAATGTAGAGTACTGAGCACTGCACCTTGCAGTACACCACATTCTAATCACACATACCCACTCACGCAGGGTAATGTTGGATGAGATAGTTCTAATCAGATAAATAAACTAGATAAATATTTAATTCATCTTTAGAATTAGTTGAGACATAACTGCCCTCCAACAATATCGTGCATCCCACTTGCAATCAATGCATCTATATGTTGCCTTGGTTGTCAAACAATATATGATGTGGAAGCCTGATGGTAGTCTAGACTTCTTTTGCCTCCGGAATGGCCATTCATTAAAGCACTGTCAGCTCAGTGGCATTCTTGTGACAGCTGTAGAAAATAAATTAGGACTTCCAAAGCAACTTTATGCTGCACATTCCTTTAGAATTGGAAGGGCTATTAATTTGGCAGCTAAGGGTATTCTAGTGTAGCCATAAAAGAACTTGGTTGATGGAAAACTGGGGCGGTAACATAGTACATACTTTTTTAAATTGTCTGTTACAGATATATTGATTATCGGTGATTCCCTGGTTTCACACCTTGCTGACAGTGTATCAGCTCTCAGACCTCCAGCTAATGCAGTGATTGTTAGCTAAAATTTTTATTAGGGTTCAGCGGTGCACTGGGATCACTACGACACCGAGCTCCAATGGTTGCTGCAGTTTCATTCAACCCTTGTGATGATAATTATTCACCTCGGGGGCAACAACCTTGTTGAGTGGTCCCAAAGCAAACTTCTTAAAGACTTTTAAAAGCTAATTTGCATACATGGCTTCTATCTATCCCGAAGCCCAAACGGTATGATCAGACATCCTCCCTAATTGTCAGTCGTGGCTGGGGGCGGACAACACTCATGAAGGGCTTAAAAAGCTGGATCAAAGGAGGCGTATAAACCAATCGGGTAGACAGCCTGCTTTAATTTTAGTGACCGAACAATCAAGCATGTGCTCGATTTCAATACAACAGGGCTATTTAAGACGGATAGGGTTCATCTCACTGCTGTGGGCAATATCATATTTCTAAATACATTTGAGGAAGTAGTCAATCAATTTGTTACAGACCCTTCTTCCCAAATGTAAAATCCTAATATGTAGTTAGAATAACAGGACAAGGATAAAAAGGCTATATTTATAAAAATGTTGACTTGCTGAATTGGGGGACAAATTTATGTGGGGCATCATAAATTTGCTGTGGCGGAATTCAGCATTCGATAGGGGGGACGCTTTGCTTAGACAGCTGTTTGGTTGTAATGAAACTTTACGCCTTGAGCCTAGATTCCAAATACTGGTTGCTGGGAGCAAGGCTGAAGTTTGTTTCTTTCAGGACTTCTACTTGGACTGGGTGGCATCTCCTTCATGGAAGTGGTCCGCCATAACCTGAAGATTTGTTCTTGAGCCTAGATTCCGGGTACTGGTTGCTGGGAGCAGAGCTGAGGCTTGTTTCTTTCAGAACTTCTTGAACTGGGTGGCGTCTCCTTCAGGGAAATGGTTCGCCATAGCCTGAGGATGTGTTCCCCCCAGGGTCATACTAAAAATTTCTAAATTGCAAGTCATAAGTAAGGTTCGCACGTGCAGCCGGGGCTATTTGAATATATGTAATATGGGATGGATTACATGGTATGCATTGCATAATGCAGAAGATGGTATGGAATGCATGTCATGGAATGCATTTTGGAGTGCACATTACGGAGTGCTCACTGTCAAGATTAGTTGGAGTGCATAAATTGGAGTGCACAAGAGTTGGGATAGAATGGAGCGTACAAATAGGATGTGCGCAATATCTGGATTTTTACATAATTTGGAGCGTACAGTCAGGATGTGCGCAATATTTAGAATGCTAAAAAATTGTAAAGCATACAAACAAGATGTATGCAATATTTGGAATACTTGGAGCGTACAAATAGGATGTGCGCAATATTTGGATTGTTACAAAATTTGGAGCGTACAAACAGGATGTGCGCAATATTTGGAATGTTAAAAAATTGTGGAGCGTACAAACAGGATGTACGCAATATTTGGAATACTCTGTTACAAAATTTGGAGCGTACTATAGGAAGTGCGCAATTTTTGGAATGTTACAAAATCTTGGAGCACACATTTGGAGTGTGCGCATATTTTGGAATACTCAAAATTCAAAATTGGACTGCACAATATTTTGAGTGCAAACAAATTAATAATTTGGTGCCCGTTTTCGTGCGAGCAAGGTTATATGCTGTCACTGCGTCCCCCCTTCGACCTGAATCTACTCGGTGTCCATATACTGCCAATAATGTTTTATTAACTATGTGAAAAAGGAGATAAATAAAAGTAGTTGTATCTATATATATTTTGTTGTATGAGTGAGCATCCTTAATAATAGGGATTATCAACTAAATGATAATCCCATTTATTTGGTGCGAACAAATTGAATGGACTGTCATTAATGTGTCATGATTGCAGCTTCAGGGTGGCTTGACCTCTCATTATTTAGGTTTAAACAATGTCTGATCGCAATTTCGATCTCGTCATCCACCATGACAGTTGGTCCAGGTTACTGGACGCTTGCACCGTGTTTGTTATTCAGCAGTCAAGCGTCTTAAGGGCCAAACTATGGTTTGGCGTCTTGCGCATGCTCAGGGAAACCTTCCTTTTCCGTTTTCAAATCCAGCAAAAGAAAGTTGTATTTTTTAAGAGGAATCTAAAACCCACCCACCCGCCGCTGTCGTTGTGATCTTATTGGCAATCCAGGAAGTTTAATACCTGATACTGTCTTAAGTTCTTTTCATTTCAGGCTTGTTTGGTGCCTCCTGGTGCTGAGGCTGGCATGTCCTAATTAAAGATGCTGTACATACGACAGTTTACTTGTATAAATATAGCAACAATACTTAGTTCTATAAGTCAATATATAATTAACAAATAAGTAAATACGTGTTAAATTGGATATATATATTATTCTCCCGACGCTGGATATTATTCTCCCGTTGCTGTAGAGAGACTGTTGGATGTGACAACGCTGCCTATCGACGTATATCTTCGACTGGCCCACAAAATGGATTGATGTGTTAACACTATATATATGTATACTGGCTACTTAGTGACTTTTAATGCCCATGGTTTTAACTACATATACGCATGTGACATTGAACATAAACTAAAAGCCCAAAATTCAGCGACAGCTGTTGCAAAATATGGAGTGTGCATGTTTTCTGGGCCAGAATAGCTAGTTTCGGCCAATTAGGCCTCATCAGTGACCCTCAGATATTTTCAAATTTCCATAATGGAATCAATGATCCCAAAGGACAAGAAAATATAATCTACACTATGATGTAGACTCCGGATCGGTTGTTTATGGCCACTTAATTTCTTCACCGAGAGATTCTGCTGACTTTTGATCAGCTGAGCTTCGAGGTGCAATGCGGAATTCAGCATTCGATAGGGGGGACGCTTTGCTTAGACAGCTGTTTGGTTGTAATGAAACTTTACGCCTTGAGCCTAGATTCCAAATACTGGTTGCTGGGAGCAAGGCTGAAGTTTGTTTCTTTCAGGACTTCTACTTGGACTGGGTGGCATCTCCTTCATGGAAGTGGTCCGCCATAACCTGAAGATTTGTTCTTGAGCCTAGATTCCGGGTACTGGTTGCTGGGAGCAGAGCTGAGGCTTGTTTCTTTCAGAACTTCTTGAACTGCGTGGCGTCTCCTTCAGGGAAATGGTTCGCCATAGCCTGAGGATGTGTTCCCCCCAGGGTCATACTAAAAATTTCTAAATTGCAAGTCATAAGTAAGGTTCGCACGTGCAGCCGGGGCTATTTGAATACAGTAGAATCTCGGTGATTCGAACGCCGATTTTTCGAAACTACCGATTTTTCGAAGACGACTGGTGGTCCCGACATTTTTCTCTATAAGTTATTGCAAAAATATTACGGATTTTTCGAATTTCGATTTTTCGAAAAATTCGATTTTTCGAACAGTTTCGTCGGTCCCAATCAAAGAAATTCTTATTAAAATCCCCTGTTTAATTCGAAATATTACTTGGCTATTCAAGGTCACACATCGCAATTTTGCGGCGAGTTCGATTGTTACACTTCACACCCGACTGACTTCAAGAATTAGTAGATACAGGTAATTAACACCGGATTAACGGCCACACTACAGGTGATGATCCTTTATTGAGTAATTGGTGTCTTTAATTGATTTCGTCCGCAATGAATATTTTATTTGATGTTTTGGGTGTTACGGGGTGATTTGGGTGTTTCAACGGACCAGTGGTTACAGCGAAAATTACAATTCTGATAAAACTGAAAGTAGACGAATTTCCTTAACACTTATGAACTTTTTTGAGAGTGAATATAGGGGCAAAAAGCGAAACAAAATTGACTAGAAACCTGAAGTTAGGCCTTTTCGATTTGTATCAGCCAGTTTATTACAGACTGATACAAATCTTAGCTAGCTGTCAGTGTTTGTCAGTTATGTTGTTCTTTTTGCGGGGTTAAATATTTCGTCAGTAAAATGGTTTAGTAATTTGCATTCAACCTTCATTTTTGTTATTGTTGATGGCTGTAAATAAAAATGTAAGTTCAAGTTTTATTATTATTTCCTGCTTTCGTAGCCCTGTCAAGCATAAAAGACGATGTGATTAACCTTCACATACCTCATTTTCTTTAATGCTTTGGCAGTTATTACCGTTTCTTTATCATAGCGCCGAAATGAAGTTCGAATTATAGTCATTTGAATTGCATTGAATAAAAAAATCCGAACATATCCGAAAATTGCCGATTTCGATAATTCGAACACTCGATAATTCGAAGGAATTCCTGCGGTCCCTTGCACTTCGAATTATCGAGGTTTGACTGTATATGTAATATGGGATGGATTACATGGTATGCATTGCATAATGCAGAAGATGGTATGGAATGCGTGTCATGGAATGCATTTTGGAGTGCACATTGCGGAGTGCTCACTGTCGAGATTAGTTGGAGTGCATAAATTGGAGTGCACAAGAGTTGGGATAGAATGGAGCGTACAAATAGGATGTGCGCAATATCTGGATTTTTACATAATTTGGAGCGTACAGTGAGGATGTGCGCAATATTTAGAATGCTAAAAAATTGTAAAGCATACAAACAAGATGTATGCAATATTTGGAATACTTGGAGCGTACAAATAGGATGTGCACAATATTTGGATTGTTACAAAATTTGGAGCGTACAAACAGGATGTGCGCAATATTTGGAATGTTAAAAAATTGTGGAGCGTACAAACAGGATGTACGCAATATTTGGAATACTCTGTTACAAAATTTGGAGCGTACTATAGGAAGTGCGCAATTTTTGGAATGTTACAAAATCTTGGAGCACACATTTGGAGTGTGCGCATATTTTGGAATACTCAAAATTCAAAATTGGACTGCACAATATTTTGAGTGCAAACAAATTAATAATTTGGTGCCCGTTTTCGTGCGAGCAAGGTTATATGCTGTCACTGCGTCCCCCCTTCGACCTGAATCTACTCGGTGTCCATATACTGCCAATAATGTTTTATTAACTATGTGAAAAAGGAGATAAATAAAAGTAGTTGTATCTATATATATTTTGTTGTATGAGTGAGCATCCTTAATAAATAGAATCTTATATTTGTGCTCCTGTATTATTCAATTTATTTATCTCTTTGAGGAAAAGGCATAAAAAGCCTCACATTTTATCCTTTTCCACAACTCGTTTAATAAATTCAATAATACATGAACACACATGAACACTCATGTAAGATCCTCTATTTATCTTGCACATGTATGTTGTGTGTACTCAATAGAATCACCTCAACATTACGTATACGTTTATTAACAGTTAGTTTGTTTGTTGTTGTTTTTTTAGTTTAACAGACCAACCAACACTGTTTTGGTCATATCACACCAGTCAGTTTACCTCACCAAACTTTTCCTGGGCATGTTTATACATAAGCAGTTGACCAGCCAGTAGAGTGCACATTCTTTGCCAGCGACTAACAATTGCCCTTCTTGAAGCAATGGAAGGGAAAGGATGACCAAAGAAACAATTTCACAATCTATCTCCACAAAAGGATGTTGCTGACCCGACGGGTATCAAACTAACGACCTCTTGATTACTAGTCAAAAATACAACAGACTGAGCTACTGGGGCTGGCATTTTTTTTTTATTTAAGATCGAAAAGATATCCCAAAAAATTTATCCTCAGTTTGCCTCCTTAAGTGTAGCTTAGGTTGATCTTCAGTGGTTGGAACTTCCAGTACGGTACTGTCTAGAACAAACTCTCATGGTCCCGAAGATGTTTGAGTCCCTAAAATTTGACTGTGTATGACTTAACCCTTCTCTTGCTGAATATTCAGTTTAGCCACACCCATTTCTGACTTTGAATCAATCAGATTACTTGATGTAATTTATTCCTACAAATTCATAAAGTGAATGTCAAACAGTGTAGCTCCTGATCAGATGGCTTCTTCAGAAGCCATCTGATCTGGAGTTACACTGTTTGCAAAGAAAAGGGTTGTTGTGAACAGCAGGATAAGAGTTAAAATTTGTGATATGGCAAGAAGTAACCAATGTGCTAGCAGCAGACCCTGGCCAGACTGCCATAGTCTGATGTATGTTAACATAAATAGGTCCAGCACAATAAATTACATGTAATATGTCAAAATCAATATACATGTGCCAAAACTGTTTTGTAACACTGTTTGCTACAATATGGTTTTTGATATAACACAGTTTAAAGCTGAATCGAAACAAAAATGTATAGATTATACAGAAAAATTACCACAGAGGTCATTTTTTATATAGTCAACGTTTTTGTTTGGATATAACATGGTTGTGTAATCCTTTTTGTACCAAATGGAATCTTCCTCCTTATATATAGCATGAGTTCATTTCAAAATTAGGTGCCAGGTTGTGTTTTCTTCAAAATTGATCAGGGAAATCGCTTAGCTTTTTGCAAACAGTGCCAACCCTGATCAGACGCCACATTCTGTGGTGTCTATCTGGGTCTGCACTGTTTGCCAAATACCCGTTTTGGGGTTTCTGGTACTAAATGGGTTAATTTTCACAGTTTCTGTTTTGGACCCAAGCTATAGTATTATGAAGAGGTTGGGGTGTGTGCTACAGTGTTCTCAATACATAGAGGATATTTACTTTTTTGAGATGAATACCAAAGATATTTCGAGTGTGTTGAAAATTCTGATGTTTTCAACATACGAGGTGAAATATTTTTGATATTTATCGAAAAAAGTAAATTTTCTTTTTATTTGATAATATTTTAGGACACTTACTGTAACTGATCAATCGTATTTACGTCACAATTTTTGACTTGGCTATGACGTCACAACTGTCAGTTGCAAACCATAAACAGATCGCCATTTTTAATACAGCACTTTTACAGTTCCAAGAATGCTTTTCAAGGTATTTTACAGAATTATTTTAAAGATAACATATGAATTTTGGCAAGAAAAGTAGTCCGGGCTGCTACTGTGAAAATAACATGGTTATGTTATTTTTCACAATGTGAAAATATAATTTATATTTTTACAGTGTGAAAATATCACTTTCATTTGTTTCAGATGTGCATTGATTTCACTGCTATGTATAAAATAAAAACTATTTTTTGACATTTCATCATGTTAACCAGTCTGTGAAATGAGCACCACTCTAAACCCCACTTTACATTGAGAAAACTGGGGTTATAGGTTACATTGTTTTTCTTATTTCTGCTCAAAGACATAGGGTGTGGGTACTTGTTAGAACGGCGAGGCCGTTCTAACTAGCACCCACAACCTATGTTTGCAGTATAAATTTGAAAAATAACACAGATTTTCATCAGAAAAGTAGTCATTTTGGAGACGTGAAAAAATGCACTATGTCGCATTGGTGTGTTATGGAAATGAAACATATTCCTACATACTTGCATTTATTTTATTGTATTCAATCACTCTTGTTTCTATGCTTCAATTTTTGGATGCATCCATTCTTGCAATTAGGTGTTTAAAATGTGTGACTCTAAAACAGGAAGGCAAAGAGTGTACATCCTGATAAGACGTCTCATCTGGATCTACACAGTTTGCAAAGGTATCTGTACCGGGCTACATGGTAGAAAGGGTGGGACAAGAAAAGCTGTTCTTTACACCCTATTACGTGACCTGGCACCCAGTGATTACATTTTGTTTTCGAACTTAAGAAAGAATTGCGTGCACGTCACTTCCGGTCAGATGAAGAGGTTAAGGCAGCGGCTGGAGGGTGGATTGACTCTAAAGACCCTGATTTCTACAAAAATGGACTTTCAGCCTTGGAACATCAATGGAGGAAGTGCTTATTGCTGTGGGCTGATAATGTGGAAAAAGAAGAAGTCAAGTGAGACTCTAAGTAGGTAAGGCCAGCTACTTATTGAACGACCTCTTTTTTCAAAAAAAAAATAAGGGTTGACATTTCATGTGACTCATTTGCACAGCAGATGATCCACATGTAATGTTAAGCCTTTATTTTTGCTGAAAAATAAAAAAATAATGCTTTGAACTGCAAAATGTGCTTAGTGCTTAAAGGTTTGATACAGGTGACTGCCTAATAAAAGTGACCTCCAAGACAGGTTATGCAGTAAACGACTATTCTCTCACTGTGAAGTAAGTATATTGAATGCTTATTTAGTTTGAAATGAAACATACAGTCAAACTTCAATGGCTCGAACACCTTTGGGACCACGAAAATCTGTTTGAGACAGGGGTAGTTTGAGCCGCTGAGGGCTACTGCCAGGAGGCATAACGATATAATTTAGGACATATTTTTGTTGTTCTATGATGAAAAATGTATGCTGTGTGTACTCATTAGAATTGCCTCATCGAGGTGGTTCTAATGAGTACACACAGTATCCATTTGCAAGATAAAAGACGAAAATATCCAACATTTTACCCTCCCTTTTTCTTATATAGAGAAAATTCCATAGGGACTCAGAACAGGTCCGACTCAGCCATGGTAAACGAGCCATCTGTGTTCGAGCCATCGAAGTTCTATATGGAGCTATGATTTGTATGAAAAATATGCTTGAAATGCAGAAATTTGGGTAAGGTCGAGTTCAGACTGTGCTTAAACAATAAATAACAAAATATACATACTGCTTTCTCTCTGTTTTGCATTGCCTGTAGAGCTGCTTTTGTTGTTCGCAGTTCACTGCTGAGTGCCTGAACGGCATTGTCGGCCACCACACGGTTCTCTTCAGAAGAGTGCTGGGTCGTGTCCATCTCGGATCTCAGCTCATGTATCTTCCGTGCCTGTTTCTTGCGAAGTTGTTCAAGTTCCGCTACCTGGACACTGAGTTCCTCGATTTCTTTGCGCTGTTCTAATGTTCTCACCTGAAAAAAGTTAAAAATACATTTAACTGATTTTGATTATTTTAAACGCAGAGCTCAAAGAACTTACCAATGCATTCTCGAAGGTGTGGATGCTGGCATATTTTAGTCATATGTGGTGGAGGACCCTGATTGCCTGGAGAATACCACCAATCTTGCATGGGCCATTACTACCCTGCCTCATGCTGATGCCCGGGATTGAATCAGGTCACAGTGGTGACATGTGCAGGTGTCAACCTACTTGTTTTTCTTGTATTGCTGTACGAAAAAATCAAGAAATTTGGTCCATATGGCGGTATAGTGATTCTAATATGGATAAAACTAATCAATAAGGACAAATAAAACTTTGAAGTGCAAAAGAAAAACAGTAACGAGTTATGGTGTTTCGTTTTGATGCAGTTTGGTGAACCAGAACTGGTATTTCCACCAATATGGTCGACAGTGACAGTTCTTCTAAGCCATCCACAGTAAAAAATGGTTGTTAAGGGCTTGGCAGATACCTCAAGACATGGAAAATCTAACCTTTGAAAATGTATGCTTCGCTGGTTTGAAAAGGTGATCGGGGAGATTTTTATGTTGACAATAAGGGCAGTTGTCAGTTTCTAATGAAAAATGTGCACTGTCTGTACTGGTTAACCGCTTATGACTAAGTATGGCCAGGCAAAGAGTGGCTAAGTAAACTGACCATCTCAGTATGACCTAAATAGTGTTAACTGGGGCATTAAATGCCAAACAAACAAACAAGGAAAATGTGTCTTGACAATAAGGAAAATTTTGAAAACATCTAAAATGGGTTGAAACCTATGGACATGTAAGGGAAATACCCTTTTGCTATCGGGTCCCTCATCTGAAGAATTCATTAGGTCTGAAAACTAAATATTATCTCTATCCTGCTGTTCATGACAACCCATTTCTTTGCAAACAGTGTAGATCCAGATCAGATGGCTTCCGAAGAAGCCATCTGATTAGGATCTACACTGTTTGACATTCAATTTATGAATTTGTAGGAATAAGTTACATCAATTAATCTGATTGGTTCAAAGTCAGAAATGGGTGTGGCTAAACAGAATATTCAGCAAGAGAAGGGTTATTAGTGTCTGGATAAAAATTTGCGGGATCTACAATGCAAGAATCATACAAATGTGTAAATTCAGATGAACATACCTTAATTTCACTGGACCCCAGTAACTGTGCTTTTAGATTAGTTATTTCCTGTCTAGCATCCTCCAGTTTCATCTTGTACTTCTCAATCAATTTCTCCACCTTTCGGATCCTCAGGGTCTCGTTATCTCTTTCTCGTTCTATTGCTGTTTTCCCAAGTAACTTTTCTTCTAGACTTGTGATCTTCTTTCGTAACAAGTCTATATGCAGATCCTTACTTTCCAGCTGTTCTTTGTGTGACTTCACCTTGCGCTGAAGATTGTAGACCTGTGTGCTGCGGTCAGCCAGTGCGTCTCTTTCCAGCTTTACGAGCTGTTCTGCTCGGGCAATGAGGGCATCAACAGTCATGTCAATGCCAATGTCGCAAGAGATCCTGTCCATTTTCATAGCCTCACCAAGTCTTTGCAAGCATCTCATGTACTGGAAAAGCAAGAATCCATCATGTTAACAAGTCTATGAAAGGAGCACCTTGTAGATCCCACTTTATATAGCAAAGTGATATTTTTCATATGCCACAGTTAAATGTCATGTTTAACCCATTTAGTACCAGAAACCCCAAACCAGGTACCCTGGCAAACAGTGCAGGCCCAGATCAGACACCGCAGAATGTGGCATCTAGTCAGGGCCTACACCTCTTGCGTATGCAAAAAAAAAAATCAGCCATTTTCCAAATAAATTTTGAAGAAAACACAACCTGAAACCCCTAAATTATGAAGTGGACTCCTGCTATGTATAATTAGGAAGATTCCATTTGGTACTAAAAGGGTTAAAAATGATAAGATCACACATGTTATAAAACATGGTTTCTGATGCATAAAATCATGACTCTATTCGTGACAAACCTATGCTTTCTACTGAAATTATTTTGACCTTCTTTAGCAATAAAATCTGATTTAAGGGGAATGGATACACCTTCAGGGAAGGCAACTTCTGCAAAAGTATTTTTGTCTCTCATGTCAATAGGGGTCAACTCTTAAAGAAAAGAATTTGCTCCTTAGGAGCAAATTCTTTCCTCTAAGTGTAGACCCCTTTTTCAGTGGGACAGGGCTAATGGAAAAGTGAACAGGAAGTCCCAAAAGTTTTCTCCCTTTGAAAAATGGTGGAAAAATCTGCCAGGTGTTCCCATTCCCCTTAAAATCATTATATGATAAAAAGAATCTTACATTCATGGTCATTTTATATGCAATTTATGAAACTCGCAGGAGACAATTAATAACTTTCACATGAAATAACCATTTATGTAATATCTTCTATTTATAAAGTTAATTAGGGTAAATCTAACTTGTTTTCCTAATTTTTGCTAAAATCCATAAGTTGTGGGCACTCATAAGAACTGCCTCTTTGAGATGGTTCTAAAGAGCACCAACAATCTATGTTTCAAGTAATAATAAGAAAAAAGGCAGATATTTAACCCAAAATAGGCCACTTTTACAGACATGTAAGAAAACACTATCTCACATGGGTGTAATATACAAATGAAATTTACAATTTAAATATTGAAATACAATCAATGGAGGCAATTTTCTTTCTCAGGACTGTACAGACTGTTATTTGTCCTGCTAATCAATTTGAAAATGCCAATATTTGTTGGCATTTTAAAATTTATGAGCAGGACAAATCCTGAGTTGAGCATGAAAAAGTTTTATAACCTCGGGGCCAGATTGCTTCTGGGAAGCCATCTGATCTGAAGCCATCTGATCAGTATCTAACTGTGTCAATTTTTGGACATATTATCCAGTCATATATTGGTGGAAAGTCTGAAATGGGTGTGGCTAAATTACTTCGTTCAGCAGAACAAAATTTAAGTCACAGAAACTAGAAGCTGCTCATAAGAAAAGCATAAATCACAAAAAGACCAGTAAATCACTGATTAATCAAGGTAATGAAGATTTTCCATATATCAAAGGAAACTAAACTAAACACTCACAAGCTCTTTGTCAGATTTGAATCCATCTCTGAGAACATCACCAGCTACCAGTTCACCTTCAGCTGCATTTAACCTCTCTTTGTACTCATGTGCATCAGTTTCGGCCTTTCTTGCCCTCTGTGCAGCATTCTTGTGTAGTTCGTACTGAGCCTCTAGTTGCTCTGTCAAAGTTCTTACCCTGTCTTCAAGAGCTTCATGTTTCTGTGGAAGTAAAAGTTCTAAGTATAGAAAATTTGCCAAGTTCTAAATATAAAAAATATTGGCATGCACTTAATATTAGAGAGTGTGTGCTAATCAGCACACACTCTCTAATAAGTGCACACCAATATCTTTTCAAGAAGAAATTTAGAGTGCAACATTTTGCAGTCTGCAGAAGTTGTAACAATGTTTCTAACATATCAATTATTATGCTTTTGTGATATAGTGGGACAAACTGCTGACTTGTGTTTATTAAGAAACTTTATATATTGTGTTTTAATAGAAAAGCTCCTTATGCCAGCTTTGGGCATGACCTTCACCCTTCAAGCCTTGCAGAAGTTTTAGAGCAGACGGCAAACTGATTTTTCTCATTATTTTCAGCAAAAAATAAGGCTTGAAAATATGTATCATATCTACTGGTCAGACAATTCATATGTAATGCTAAGCCTTATCTTTTCTAATAACATGCCGATCATGACAACTGTCATCTGCCACGGACTGCTGATCTGGGCCCGCCCTGTTTGCCTGTATGCAAAAATATTTTTTTAAAAATGTTTGCTAGAAGATTCTGCAGACAACATAAGCAGACAACATTTTCAGATGTTGTTTTTCTCGGCAGCTTAAGGGTTATGAAAACAGTTCTTTGAAAATGTCGTCTGCCATTTGTGATCAGCATTTGAAATGTTAACCCTGAAGCTGCCGGGAAAAAACAACATCTGAAAATGTTGTATGATGATGTCGTCGGCTGAATCTTCTTGTATACTTTTTAAAAATATTTTTTGCATTCTGGCAAACAGTGTGGGCCAAGATCAGTTCTTTGAAAATGCTGTCTGCCAGTTGTGATTAGCATTTTAAGTGTTAACCCTTAAGTTGCCGAGAAAAAACAACATCTGAAAATGTTGTCTGCTGATGTTGTCTGCTGAATCTTCTTAACTATTTAAAAATATTTTTTTTGCATTCTGGCAAACAGTGTGGGCCCAGATCAGACTGCTCCTATAGGAGCAGTCTGATCTGGGTTCACGCTGTTTGCGAATGATGACTTTTAAGGAAACTGGCAGACGGCAAAACAGATGACAATTGTCGTGACTGGCATTTTATGGATTAAATCATTGCACTTACATCTCTAAAGTCTCTGTTCATGTATACAAGTGTTTCAATCCTGCGTCTGATTTCTTCCTCTGAGGCATATAAACTGCCATCTCTATCACTAAGAAGGCCAGCAAGTTGCTCTAAGAATGTGGTGAACCTCGTGCTGTGCGTATGTACAGTTTGTGAACGAGTTCTCAGTTCTCTGTCTAGGTCAGATAGTCTTGAGTCACGGAGGTTGAGCTCTGATCTCGTAGCATCCAAGGCCCGCTGTGAACCATCAAGTCGTTCTTTGACGACTTCTATTTCTCTCTCAAGTTCATGTCTGGCTGACCTTTCAACATCTCTCTCCTACAGCAGAACAACACTTCATATAAAACCTTTCACCCATTGTTGTGTAAGTACATTGTACCAAACATATACCATATGAGCCGGGGCACAGCAGTTCCTACAATTTACATGTGTGCCCAGTGAAGACTCAGATCAGCCTGTGCATCTGCATAGGCTGATCAGAGTTTTCCTGGGGGGCTCTAAGGATAGCTATGGGCCCAATGCTCCTTCATGCAGCAAGAAAAGTCTCTGGTCAGACTATTTGGGTGAGCCGGCTGATCTTATTCTTTGCTGGGCACACATGGAAATTGTAGGAAATGCTGTGCCCCGGCTCATATCCCTCAAGGCAGCTGACATGAAAACATGAGCTGTGAGAAAAATTGAGGATCTTACACAAGCAGTCATCATATAATATGAAATTTATGAAACAAGCCTCCGGCCAGCTTCATAGATTTCTCATGAAATGACCGCAAGTGTAAGATTATGTTTATCATATTACAATTTTTAAGTCGGATTTTATGGCCAAAGAAGTTTAAAAGAATTTCGTTTGAAAACAGGGTAGAACATATTGTCACAGATGGCATCATGACATAATATTATGAGCTAGTAGCTATGTGTTATTACACATGTGGTCATAGGTGTTTATTGTCACAGATGGCATCATTACAAGATATTATGGGCTAGTAGCTATGTGTTATTACACATGTGGTCATAGGTTTTTATTGTCATAGATGGCATCATGACATAATATTATGGGCTAGTAGCTATGTGTTATTACACATGTGGTCATATCGTTTTTATTGTCACAGATGGCATCATGACAGAATGTTATGGGCTAGTAACTATGTGTTATTACACATATGGATATATCGTTTTTATTGTCACAGATGGCATCATGACATAATATTATGGGCTAGTAGCTCTGTTTTATTACACATGTGGTTATATCGTTTTTTTGTCACAGATGGCATCATGACATAATATTATGGGCTAGTAGATATTTTTCTTATTTCTGCTCAAAATATAAATTGTGGGTACTCGTTAGAACCGCCTCATCGAGGCGGTTCTAACGAGTACCCACAATCTATATTTTAGAGAAGAAATAAGAAAAATAAGGTGTACCCCTGTAAACCCCAGTTTTACTTTATAAAAGTGGGGTTCAAGGGAGTCAAAATTATTATTACACATGTGGTCATATCGTTTTTTTTTGTCACAGATGGCATCATGACATAAAATTATGGGCTAGTAGCTATGTGTTATTACACATATGGTCATATCGTTTTTATAACTAGATGCTATCCACTTAATATGAGTATAATTATGATGTTATAAGCTGGGCAGCCAGCACAGGTTCAGATCAGTGTGTGAATTCTGATCCGAGCCTTCACTGTCCAAATGTAGCTTCTACAAAGGCAAGGTTTGCCATTAAGGGTGGGGGTATTGCTGAATAAATTTGTTTGTTTGTATTGGAGTTTAATGGCCCAGTCAACACTTCTTTAGGTCATTTTACCTATACACACTTTTCCTGGACAGACTTATACGTAAGTGTTTAACCAGTACAGTGCACATACTTTCACCAGAAACTGACAACTGCCCTTCTTGAATCAGCGGAAGGGAGAGAATGACTGCAGAAAAGATTTCATGATCAATCTTCACGAAAGAATGTTGCTGATCCCGGCAGGTATCGAACCTGTATCCTCCTGATCACCAGTCAGACGCACACCTGAGCTACCGAGGCTGGCTATTGCTGATTTATGCCCTCTTTCCCCACTCCCGTATTATCCTTGCATTACCCCCTCAACCACCCATACAGAGTTTTTACTAGCCTGCTCACAAAGTCACTTGTGTTAGATTATTTGATCTGTATGACTATTAGCATGCATCAATGCAGATAGCACATAGAGTCAGAAGTGAAGAGCTGTGTGTTCCAACTCTCTCCAAATACAAATTCATTCTGTGTATTTATTATTGTAATTTATTATTATTGCAGGTTAGTACTGTTAAATTATGTTTTAATGTCTTCTGTAGGCATTCATGTGGGAATATAATGTGTTCCATAAGCATATGCAAAGAAATTTAACCCATATATCCTGCTGTTCATGACAACCCCTAGCTTTGCAAACAGTGTCTGAAGAAGCCATCTGATCAGGACCTACACTGTTTGTCCTTCAGTTTGTGAATTTGAGTGAAAACATTATATCATGTAGTCTGATTGGCAGGAATGGGTGAGGCTAATTAAATTATTCAGCAGGATAAGGGTTAACATTATTCTCTGAAAATTAGCTTTGATAAAGTGCATTAGTAAATATATAGCTGTTTTAGGTCCCTTAAACGCATGTAAGATCCTTTTTCTCGCATACCTTTCATTTCTGAGATTGTATTTTTAAATAATGCAGTGACTTGGATTGTCCATGACCATCATATTTCGGTGATAATTAATCATCATCAATGGATCATCAACGGATTTTTGATTAAAGTGCAGGTACAGGGGCAGCGTCCACATAAGTGGGCCCCCTTCCAGGTAGCTGGCTTGCTGCACGCATGGCAGATCTTACACCAGATCTCCAGGCTTGTCTATCATGTGGATCGATAGCAGAGAGCTTCCATTCTCTGCAATCTCTTTCTGTTAGCTGCTTCCAGGTAATTAAATGCAGTGTTTTTGACATCAATGTACTTGCAGTGACTTCAAACTTAACGATAACGTATGTGATGTCCCATCAACCAGTGCACATCAAACACATGAAAACTCTTGATTTTTATATTATCCCTGGGTGGGTAGGATAAGAATATCTATCCCAGGGTTAAGTCCTAGGGTTTCCCAGAATGCACCATGTTACACAGATGTGTGACCCAAATATAAGAGTCAGTTTTCAACCACCAGGCTATAGAAACTTGATCAGATTTTTGAGAAAGTTTTAAAATATACATAATATACACATATATATATGTACATGATAAAGGAAGAGAGTGGGTAGCTTGCTAAACCTACCCTAGATAAACTACGGCTACGGAAGTGTGGTGATAGACTACGTTCCCTATAACGTGAAGGTGAGGGGCTGCGTTCTCTGTAGCCTGATGGTGATTTCAGTGCTGATCGTGAATATCTGCTCTCCGTGCGTTCTCTGCTCCTCTTTAGTGAAATACACAATAACAAAAATGTTTACATTTGCCAGTAGTTATGCTAAGATTTGGGACAGTTATGCGTGAACAGACAGTGTAGGGCCAGATCAGAATAATTTGCTCCAGCAGTAGGGCACTAATTTTGAGGCTGAATAAACAGTGTAGGCCCTGATCAGCAGCATGATCAGGGTTTGCCCTATTTGACTTTCTGCAAGAAATAGCCTTGGCACATCACAATACACTACACCCTCATTATAACACTACAGTGTAGATTCAGCTGAGATGGTACTGGCCTCAGTAGCTCATGTCGGATGTGTGTCTGACTGGTGATCAGGAGGATGCGGGTTCGATACCTGCCAGAGTCGGCAACATTCTTTCGTGGAGATTGATCATGAAATCTTTTCTACAGCCATTCTCTCCCTTCCCCTGATTCAAGAAGGGCAGTTGTCAGTTTCTGGCGAAAGAATGTGCACTGTACTGGTTAACCGCTTAAGTATAAGCTTGCCCAGGAAAAGTGTGGATAGGTAAACTGACTGGCTCAAAAATGACCTAAAACAGTGTTGACTGGGCTGTTTAACCCTAATACAAACAAACAAATCAGATGAGATGATTCATTATACACCATCTCATCTGGGTCTACACTATCTGCAAAGGTAGGGTTAAAAGAGTTATATAAACCACCTCGACCTGGTTGTTCAAAACTAAGATGTTGTTGGATAATCCGCTGTATGCTAGTGGACTCTTGCATTGCTGTATGTTGGACAGGGAAAATTCTGTTAGCAAACAGTGAAGGCCCTGATCAGATGCCCCATTTTGGGGCATCTGATCTGGGCCTGTACTGTTTGCCAAGGTACCCCTTTAGGGGTTTCCAGCATACAATGGGTAAAGAAACTATTAAAACTTTGATGATATTTTTGTGGCAAATATATGCTAACATTTTGCTGAAAAAAACACCAGAGAATTAAACACTGTACTTGCTGGAACAGTAATTAACATTTTGACCACTATGGAGCTCGTTAAGCAAAAATACTTAGAACAACTGGGCCCAGGTGTTATTAAAGTTAGTCAAGGATACACACAAATAAATACATATATATTAGAGTGAGTGTTTGAGTTGTACGTCTCACCAACAGCTAAGGTCATACGGAGACCGGACCTCGGTTGAAAGACTCATCCGAAAGTCTGGCGAAGCCTGGGATCGACCCTGCGACCCCTGATTTACAAGGCGAGTAGCATTACCACTACACCCAGTGGCTTCTACATATTTATTAGAAGTATTTTAGAGATAAACCATACAATGCACTTCACTTTTTTACTTTAAAATGTGAAAACTGAAAACAAAATTGTCACACACATACAGCTAGAATAATAATTTTAACCCATTTCAGATTGGACACTGGTCGCAGTCCCAGATCCAACACCACAGAACACAGCAAATGATCAGGGCCTTCACTGGTTGAAAAAAAAAGGGTTCAATCTATGGACATCTATCACAATCTAGCTAATGCTAGCAGTGATTGGTCATTTTGTGGATGGAGATGATCTAATTAATATAACAGCAACTATAGTCAATAGCTCATTAAATACTGCCAATAAATAACATGTTTTTATTGCAGTTTAGATTCAAATCAGAATTAAGTCACAAAGAATGAAGTTAAAGGAAGATGCTATTGAATCCAATGAAAAATAAAGAAAATAGCCATCGGAAGAGATGGCAAATCCCCCGACCAAAAGCCAATATGGCCTTCAGAAGATTGTCCACCAATAGAAAGTGCACCAGAATAAACCAGCAATATATCACAAAAGTATTGCAGTTATGGCCATCACAAGATTATACTGTCAGGGGAGATAACTTAAAAACCAGGGCACTCCAAATTGTGGTTCTTGCGCATGACATGCCTGCTTAAGCTCATGGATTTCTGTACAAAGTACCATCAATATGTCTCAAAGGGTATTGGAGATATGGTGATCACAAGCAGGTCATACTGTTATATTGGAAGGGGAGATAACTCAAATACCACAGCACCAACAGTTGTGGTTCTTGCACATGACACCCCTTCTGTACCTTGTATACAATTGTGCCAAGTTCCTTCAATATATCTCAAAGGGTGTTGGAGTTATGGCCATCACAAGGTTATATTGTCAGGGAAGATAATTAAAAAAACAGGGCACCAAGAGTTGTGGTTCTTGCACGTGACACACCTGCATAACCTCATGTACAACTGTACCAAGTACCATCAATATATCTCAATGAGTATCGGAGATGTGGCCATTACAAGGTAGTAATTCTATATTATTGGAAGGGGAGATAATTCAATAATCAGGGCACCCAGAGTTGTGGTTCTTGCATGTGACACACCTGCTTAACCTCATGTACAACTGTACCAAGTACCATCAATATATCTCAAAGAGTATTGGAGATGTGGCCATCACAAGGAAGTCATTCTATATTATGGTAAGGGGAGATAACTCAAAAATCATGGCACCCAGAGTTGTGGTTCTTGTGCATGACACACAGTCTCAGCCTTGTGAACAACTGTGCCAGGTATCATCAATATGTCTTAAAGGGTATTGGAGTTATGGACATCACAAGGTAGTCACTCTATTTTATTGGAAGGGGAAATAACTCAGAAACCATGGCAACCAGAGTTGTGGTTCTTGTGCATGACACGCTGTCTCAGCCTTGTGAACAACTGTGCCAGGTACCATCAATATATCTCAAAGGGAATTGGAGTTATGGCCATCACAAAGTAGTCATTCTATTTTATTAAATGGGGAGATAACTAAAAAAGTATGGCATCCAGAGTTCTGGTTCTTGCGCATGACACGTCGTCTCAGCCTTGTGAACAATTGTGCCAAGGACCATCAATGAATCTGAAACGGTATAGGAGTTAAGGCCATCACAAGGTTGCGTCTACGGACGGACAGACGGACGGACGCCAGGCTGATCGCTATATCCCCCGAACCTATTCGGTCGGGGGATAAAAATGAACACATAATCAAGGGAGTTTACTTATGCCTACAAAACCTTAATTTTCTTTTATGTGTAATAATGGCTAGTTTTATAGCAAAATATTTACTTCCAAAGGGAAGAAATTCTTTTCTATAAAATTTTGGAATTTCAAATGTCAATGACAGGCAAGATGGATAACCTAACAACGCTTTCTTATACAGGTTCATCCTTTCTAAGTGGCTAACCAATAAATTCAAGTCACATCCTTTCATTATGAAAACACACCTTGAAAATTTTACCACCAAAAAATGAACATTTTCAGATAAAAAATTCTGATATATTTCATATTTCTGCTAAAACAAAAATAGATTGTGGGTACTTATTAGAACTGCCTCGATGAGTGAGGTAGTTCTAACAAGTACCCACACTATGTTTTTAGGTAGAAATAAAAAAAAAAAATGTACATGTATACAACTGTAAACTAGTTTTACGATATAAAAGTGGGGTTTAAGGGGGTAGAATGTATAAAGGCATTTTTTTCTTGATGTCACCAGTAACTGACAACAATCAATCTTGAATCAGCCGAAGATAGAGAATGACAACAAAAAATATTTCATGATCAATCTCCATGACAGAATGTTGTCAGAACTAACATGGATCAAACCTGTGGCCTCCTGGGTCACCAGTCAGATATGCATCCAAGTGAGACACTAGGTCCTCTTATAAAAATACCCCTCAGTTAGAAAGCCATTCAGCAAAGAGACAACTCACTTCCTTGTTTCTAGAATTAGTCTCCCTTTAAAGTGTATTCATTCACTTCAAGTGGAAAAATATCACAGAATCAGGATATAAAGAAACATGAAACAGAACATGCAAAGGATCAAACAGGACATATTAAGAATTGAACAGGACATATTAAGAATCAAGCAGGACATATTAAGAATCAAACAGGACATAATATTAAGAATCAAACAGGAAATGCAAAGAATCAAACTTTACACATAAAGAATCAAACATAACACACAAAAAATGAAATAGGACATGTTAAGAATATAACTGTACATATATAGAGTAAAATTGTACATGCAACAAATCCAACAGAACAGATAAATAAGATTCAAACAGGACATGCAAAGAATCAAACAGGACACATTGTGAATGAAACAGGAATATCAAGAATCAAACAGGAATATTAAGAATCAAACAGGACATATAAAGAACCAAATTGAGTTTCTATAATAAAGAACACTAGTCATATGTCTAAAACATCTATCAATGATTTCCCCCAGAAAAGGTACCTGCTGACAGCCTCAGGGAATTACCGTAAAATCTCTATTAGAAGCCCATGCTCTAATAAATGCCCACCCCCCGATTTTGATGTTAAAAATGGCGATTTTTGGGGCAATTCTCAGAAAAATACCAGCCTCTAATAAACGCCCACTGGAAAAAAATCAGGAAAAAACGATCTTACCGTATGCTGAAAATTTCCGAATTTGCTGCTTGATCACCGAATGCACAAGTTTTTTTTTCTCTTGTGGTCCAAATAATGATAAACACAGGAAATTTCTCAGGGTTCGCACTAGCGGTGGCCAAAGTCGCCAATGCGAAAGGAAAATAAATCTGGCGCAAATCTGTGTCATTTGGCGAAAACTAGTGGCGAAAAAAAAAACTATAAAAAAGAAAGTCCCATCCTGGTCATTGCCGACTTAAGCCGTTTACTGACACGAATATTTCACACCTTTTCTTCCACTCACTCGACAATTAACACCGTTGACTATTGATCATATTAGCAAAATTGGAGGTTGTTTTATTATCGACACGTGCCAACATTTAGCTCCGCCTCCTTATTATAAAAAGGTGCGGCTAGGTCGAATATCAACCAGTGGGTGAAGAATATCATTTCTGTTCCGCATGAAGTAATTGAATACCCGGTGTTAAATCTAGTCACCCGATTGACTTTGCGGTCAAGGTTGATCAATGAAGAAATAGGCGACAAAGACGGATGATGTAAAATGTAGTTCTAAGTTAATTGCTGCTCAATAAGTGTAACGGTAATTATCACCAACGCTTGGGCAGGTGTCCTTAATTGTTTTTTCAGTACAAATCAGCTCTTGTTTGACCTCAAGTTAAGTTCTTTTGTTATGCCTGCATTATATAAATTTGGGCTTGAATATTCAGAAATATGAGCGGGCTAATTCAAAATGTAAAAATAAATGTTGTCCTTTTCTTTCTATCTATCTATTGTTGCTGCGATCGGTCATTCCTTATTCTGTTTGTTTAAAAATGGCTTGAAATAATTAGTTTGGTAGCCTTTTTTCTCTACCATTCCATCTCTAAGTTTACTTTTATTGCGATAAAAACTTAATTGTTTTATGAAATCCCAAATGTTGGAAAGTCTTTGCTTTCCGTTGATTTTTCAAATGGCTAATCGAACACGCTCTTTATGCCTGTTTAGGTTGTTTCCCTTTGAATATAATGTGATCATGTGATCAACCAAAATGGCAGCCTCCATGACCTAACAGCACTTATTTGTTGGAGTAAAAACAAAAGCATTTAAGCAAGGTTTTGTTGCATTTTAGGGAGAGAAGGTAATGCTGCTGGAAGTCGGAAAACTCAAGCTATGTAAATGATTTTGGTCTATGGTCTATCTGTCGGCAAGACAGCATAGATGACTGGTTTGAAATGTGACTGTGTTGGTTTGGTAGAAAAACCTGGGGTCTTTAGACGCATCTACTCTTGGATAATGCACCATTACACACATCCATAAAGGCCACAAAAGGACAGTCTGTGCATTTAAGCCTGATAAGCAGATGACAATCTTTTTTTATCATGTTCTGCATTTTGCGAAGAAGTTTCTACAACTGGCTCAGGTTTTAAGATTTTGGCACAAAAAAAATTAGATTGGCGAAAGTGATGGCGAAAGAAAAAAAAAACCTAGCGCGAACCCTGTTTCTGGTCCTCCGCCTTGAATAAAAGTCCCTTCTGCAGCGGATTGTGGGCCTCCGGTAATTTCAGCTGTGATCTGAACGATACTGCCGTCCTTGTACAAAAATGTCAAAAGCTGACATAATCCTTCCGGAATATGTCTGACAGTAGTATCACTTTTCTTCACAATGATTGCACTGTCACTTTGCTGATTGTCAGGCTCTAAGAAACAATCCAAATTTGTCCCACAAGAATAAGAAATCCTGTAAACGTGGTGACCTTTAAATTTAATAACACATTTGACCGACACGATCTTGCCGACAGCCATCATGTGTTTGACGCATGTTTACCTCACATCAAAGGCGGCACCGCAGGATTTTTCCCGCGGAAATTTTAGAGCCAGCATCTATCAACAGGTGGCTGATTAGAGCTGATCAATAAATAATGAGCCTCAATAGCAGAACAGACGAAATGACGTTAGTGAAGAGGAAGACAGCTACCCGACAGACAGAGAGGAAAGCCTTACCTTCGATGTTGATTCATAGGAACTTTTTTGTGACACTGCCTTGTAATGATGGGAACAAACTTTTTAATGTGTTTCTGCCATTTTTGACACGAAAGAGAAAAATGTTATATGATACTTGCTATATTGATGATAGAGGACAAGAGTTGTGCCTTTTTTTTTTATTTGAGGTTTTAACGTCCGTGTCAACACTGTAAAGGTCATTTTGAAGACGTTGCTTCCAATTTTGTGGGACTGTTACATGATGTACCCAACGAGTCATGCCTGAAGAAGTCTATTGTATCACCGGCACGGCTATTGTATCAACAGTCATTTTTTGAGAAACAAGAGGGCGGCCATATGATCGTTTTGGACCGTCATATGTGACTTGCCGGTTTCTATAGCCTCTAATAAACGCCCACCCCACTCTTCATGAAAGGTAATGATTCCAATAAATGCCTGGGCGTCTATTAGAAATTTTAAGGTATCCAACCAGTGGGAATCAGACAAAACTTTTAGCCTCTGGGGTGAGATTTTTGATAATTTTATTGGAAAATGTTCAAGAAATCTGTATTCCAAGGCCCATCATGTAGAATTTTGACTCAGAATTTTGATTCTTGGGTGTGGGTTTAGACCCAAAATTTTGAAATTGGATCTAACTGTCCTTCTGCGGGGAGGGGATAACAGTGACAAGTGCACAAGCAGATAAAACAAAACCATATCTCCAAACAACAAAGTGTAACGAGGATAATTAACCCTTGAGATGCCAATCACAACAACTGTCATCTGTTTTGTTGTCTGCTGATTATCTAAAATAAGTAATTGTTGCAAACAGTGTGAATCCAGATCAGACTGATCGGGGTCCACACTGTATGCCTGTATGCAAAAAATATGTTCGAAAAGTTTGCAAGAAGCTGCAGCAGATGACATAAACAGACGCCTTTTTCAGATGCAGTTTTTTCTTGGCATCTTAACCCTTATGGTGCTAAACACAACAAACACTACCTTTGCAAACAGTGTAGATCCAGATCAGTTGGCTTCTGAAGAAGCCATCTGATCAGGATCTACACTGTTTGACATTCAGTTTGTAAATTTGTAAGAATAAATAATATCAAGAAATCTGATTGGTTCAAAGTCAGAAATGGGTGTGGCTAAATTAATTATTCAGCAAAATCAGGGTTAAGGGTTAAAGGATAAGGTTTCTTATTTCTTGATAGAAACATGAGTTGTGGGTACAAGTTAGACTCACCCCAATGAGGTGATTCTAACAAATACCCACATGTTTTAATGGAGACATAAGAAAAATTATCCCTGCATAAATTATCCTCTGAGTACTCCCCAGTCTCAGGAGTTATGTAAAACCTACCGATCTGAAAGCATCCATTTCCTTCTGCATCCTCTCAAAATCTCTCTGTTCTTTGCCAACCTCTGACACAAGTCTCATTATGGTCTCTCTGCTTGCTTTTGTCTCCAGTTCTGTGTTATTGAGGGTTTCATTGAGGGTGAGGAGTTTACCTTTTAACATTGCATTTTCTTGTGATATCTCTGTAAGCTAATGAAATAAGCAAAAATCAATTAACCATCATGTGAACAATTTATTTTGTTTGATTTGAGGTTTAGCATCCCCGTCAACACTGTGTAGGTCATTTTGGAGACGTTGCTTCCAATTTTGTGGGACTATTACCCGACATTGAGATGAAATGACATCTCAAGCCCTGCCGCCCATTGAAACCAATAGGGTTTATAAGCATGGATGACTCCTACCGCTTTGCCTGGACAGACTTAGATCCTCTAAGCGGTTCAACAGTACTCGTGTGCGTTCGCTTTCAGCTCTGCTTTGCCATCTATTTCTTCAAGCCCCAATGATCATGTGAACAAATCTGTGAAATGTACACCCCTAAACCCCACTTCATATAGAGAAATATGGGGTTTACAGGGTGTACATTAGTTTTTCTTATTTCTGTTCCAAGACATAGGTTGAGGCGGTTCTAACGAGCACCTACACTCTATCTTTGAAGTATAAATAAGAAAAATATCAGGGGTTTTCATCAGAAAAGCAGCCATTTTGGAGATGTGAAAAAATGCACTATGTCGCAATGGTGTGTCATTGTAATGCACATTAGACACACCATTTCAACTGCTTGGTGAACTTTTCTAAATTACAGTAAGGACAGTCCATTTTCTAGCTAAATCGCAGTGTATGATTCTAGTTTTCATATTGTCTTTCAGACACTTTTGTATTTAACGATTCCATTAAGGCATTCTCTGTGCATATCATTTATATGTACACTGTTTCCAATATATATTGTATATTAATTATTATATTATTACCATGTTAATATAAAGTAACATACTGCAAACTTAGAGAATCATGATGTGACCTTTCATCTTTTAAATTGATGGACAGAATGGATGTTTTAAAAGATTATGTAATACATCAATGTATCGAGATTTTTGGCAGCTGTAAAAAGTCTCCCAGCCCTCCATCAAAGTGTAGAATATATTTTCAAGTCCTTGGGATCGTGATCCCCATTGTGGAATTTTGAAAATATCTGACAGTCACTGATGAGGCCTAACTGGTCAAAATTAGCTAGTATAGCCCAGAAAAACTTGTTCACTCTACAATTTCCAGTTCTGTTGTGTATTCCATGCTTCCAAGGATTATTGTTTTAGAACATATTAAACTTCACTACAGCTGGTGTCAAGGGATATGTGGTGGCTGTAAAAAGTCTCCCTCCCTTTCATTGTAATGTAGATTATATTTTCTGGTCCTTTGGGATCAATGATTCTATTGTGGAATTTTGAATATACCTGTCAGTCACTGATGAGGCCTTACTGGTCAAAACTAGCTAGTATTCCCAAGAAAAACATGTACACTCTACAATTTTCAGTTCTGTTGTGTATTCCATGCTTCCAAGGATTACCTATTAAGAATATAGTGTACAAGCATATTTTTTATCTCAAGAAATCTCTTACAAAGCTCTTACCCTCAAAGTTATTTCTTCTACAGTAGGTATCCCTACTCCAGACAGAGTCTCGATATGCAGCATGGAACTGATCTGAACGAGAATATCTTTATGTTTTCTGTCTAGACTCTCCAGTCTTGCTTGTGCTTCATCTTTTTCTTCAAGTTGTTTCCTGAAATACACATGCACTACAACATGTACATACATGTATATAGCTTCAGATAAGGCAGATACTACATTACGAAAAAATGCCTATCTAAATGTTTTGAAAATTTTACCTAAAAAAAATGAAAATTTTCTGATGAAAAAATTGAGATTTTTTTCTTATTTCTGCTCCAAATATAGATTGTGGGCACTCGTTTGAACTGCCTCGCCTAGGCGGTTCTAACAAGTACCCACAATCTATGTCTTAGAGCGGGAATAAGGAAAAAAATGTTTACCCCTGCAAACCCCAGTTTTACTATATAAAAGTGGGGTATAAGGGAGTCAAAATTATATAGGCGTCTTTTTCTGATGAACACAAGGCAGCTGTTCAGACAGTGGAATGGACCTACCATGAAAATCTTAAAAATCCACACACCATTATGCCTTGTTGTAATTCTCCTAAAATTTTAACAAATTTGTTTCAAGATCCACTGAGGAGTCCAAAAGGTGCAGACAGAATTGCAAAGGAGCAGTCTGATCTGGGTCTGCACTGTTTGCTTGGGCCTATCTGTACCAATACATAGGATCATTATGGTATGATTTATTCTGCAAAATTCACAATGCAAAAGAGCGTGACAAGTGACATCATAAAAAGCCTACATTTTATGATGTCACTTGTACATTCTTTGACATTTGACTGTGTTACGTCATTTTCACAAATCAAAAATGTTACAAAAAATTAAATGCATGCACATGTATTAAAGTAAATAGTGTTGTCAGGATTTCTTCTAACAATGGCAAAAAGTTGGGAGAATTCGAAGGAAACAACATAATTATTGTCAATTTTTAGTGTGTAAGAATCAAAATAGACCAACTCTTGTTTGTGAAATTTAGAGAAATAAATCACTGTTTGTCCATCAGTTGAAAGTAGACAAATCATTCACACTAAGCTCTCATCATTTGGTCTACTTTATAATTGACCTCCAAACAGTGATTTATTACACAAATCACTGATAGAGCCAATCTATTTCTTAAGTAATATGGATAATCAATGGACAATTTTCTTTCTTTATTGTTGGAAAAATAATCATATTGTGGGTACTTGTTAACGATGGATCTTAATGTATAGATTTTATGGAAAAATAATTCTTCAAAATTCAACAAGGTTCTGCTTTGGACTCTGACAAAAGTGTTATAAAGAGGTAGTGGCGTGCAATTCAATTCAGTTAAATTCTTTTGGCTAAACACAGAGTTTGCTCTGGTTCCCATATTTTGTGTTATAGAGAAGTTATGATTAGCAACAAGCCAGGTGCTGAATATCTGGGACCAGTTGATCAAAGCATTGTTAGCTTAACAAGCTCGTTAAAGATCAAATTGTTTACTCTTCTAGCAAGAACAATCTCTAAAATTTTGTTATTTTTTGCTGAAAAAATGTGAGCAGCTTTTGCTAATCACATTTTTTCAGCAAAAATATTTGTATATCTACCATAATAAATGATCAAAGTTCTAACAAGTCGTTAACTAACAACATTGATAGTTTTGAACAACTGGCCCCTTGACTATTACCCCATTTTATAAGGGAAACTCTAAAACAGGTTACTGGCCAACAGTGCAGGCCCAGATCAGACAATGCAGTGTCTGATCAGGGTCTTCAATGTTTGTAAAAAGTTTAGCCTTTTTAAAATCAATTTCTAAAATTAACTCAACCTGGAACCCCAAAATTTTTACATGAATTCCTGCTATATATAAGGCAGAAGATTCCGTTCACCACAAAATGGGTTAAAAATAATGTGATATAATTTGATCCAATTATTTTCTGTCTATTGTGTGGAACCATAAAAATCGACATTTTTGAAACATCCCCCGAAACTTTTGTCTTTTAATGTACAACTTCTGGGAGCTCTGGGGTGCACTCTCTTGCCTGAGCTTCTGGCACTCACATGTACACAAACAATCCTCCACAAGTCACGCAATCAACATATGGATAACAAGTCTTTGCCATGTTATACAACATTTAAGGGGAATGGGAACACATTTAGGGGAGAAAACTCCTGCAAAAGTATTTTTGTCTCCCATGTCAATAGGGGTCAACTCCTGAAGAGTAAATTCTTTCCTTTAAGAGTATACCCCTTTTCAGTGGGACAGGGCTTAAAGAAAAGCGAACAGGAAGTCCCAAAAGTTGTCTCCCTTTGAAAAATGGCAGAAAAAACTGCCAGGTGTGCCCATTCCCCTTAATGGACCTAGGAAAGACATTTATTAGACAATTAAATCTGTAGAATTTTTCTTACTTCTGCTCTAAATATAGTGAGTGTGGGTTCTTGCTAGAACCACCTCTTTGAAGTGTTTCTAATAACTTAACCCTTGTCCTGCTGAGCCCAGATATGCCTTATTTTCCAAACAATGAAGATCTAGATCAGATGGCTTCTGACGAAGCCATCTGATCAGGATCTACATTGATTGCCATTCAGATTGTGAATTTGTTGCAATAATTTGCATCAAACAATATGTTTGGTTGATAATCAGTAGAGGGTGTGGCAGATTAAAATATTCAGCAGGACAAGGGTTAATTGCCACAAAGAATGTTTTGTAATAGGAGTAAGAGAGAAAAGGTATTCAACCAAAGTGCCACCATTAAAAGTGGAGTCAACAGTGGTGTTAATTTTATAACACAGTATGTATATAATATGCAACCAGACACCGTTGTGATATGACTGAAAAATTGTTGAAAGCGACGTTAAACCCGAATTCATACACACATGTATATAATATACTCAACAATTTTAAAAACGCATAGGTGACAAAAAGTTAAATGTCACCTATAAAAATATTTCTGCCACTTACTGAAATCAAAGATTTTAAATTTTCATCATTCGTTGCGTGTCAATTGATGCGCGAATGGACACACCCAAATTTTAAAAGTCACAACTACAAAAACTGCATTGAAAGCAAATCTCAGAATAACACTGTAAAATGTGCCAAATTAACAATTTGTAGAAATTACACGTTCGCATAAATTTGGAATAACGAATACTAATGTCTTCCAGGAAATCATGGTTACAGACTACCCTGAGTGAAAATTGCGACCCGAAAGTCAGCCGTTTTAGCTGTTTTTCGAGGTTTTAAGCGCACTTGAAAATTCTGACATCCAAAGCATGTTTGGATTGGTACCAGATTATCTAAAAAAATTACAGAAAGTGTCTTTTGACATGATTCTCTGAATGTTACAATTGCATTCCACAGAATTGCACATGTTAGCGTCACATCGACGTCAAGTGCCTTTGGTGACGTTGACATCATTGATGCTGTAAATGCAATTTTGAAAATGTTTTTCAAGTTTTTGAATGACTGAAGACAAGCGAGTGTGCCAATGTGCTTTTGATCAGTGGAGCACCAGTATTTTACAAGCATGATAACATTTTAAGAAAAACATGAACGTCAAACTTACGTCAGTATCTATGCGTATTTTGTTTCGTTATACACGTTAGCTCAAAGAGGTCTGTCTTATGACATTCAATATGAGAGTTTCGGGTTAGTTAATATTTATCGCAGAAATATGCAAATTAAAAAAACTATGCGTAATTAAAGTCGTTAAGTATATCTTAAGAAAAATATGTAAGATTTGTGTCATCTCATCATTGTTCAAGATAAGGAAGATCGAGCGATAATTTAGTTTATCTGTTGTAAGAAACTGTTTATCCCAAAGTTGCTAGAAACATGTGTTGTGGGTGCTAGTAAGAATTTTCTAATTGAGGCAATTCCAACAAATATCAACAACATATAGTTTAATGAAGAAATAAAAAAAATATCCCACAACATAACGAAAACACGCCTATATAATTCTGACCCCCTTGAACCCCACTTTTATATAGTAAAACTGGGGTATACAGGGGTAAACCATATTTTTCTTATTTCTGCTCTAAAATATAGACTGTGGGTACTCGTTAGAACCGCCTCATCGAACGAGAACCAACAATCTATATTTTGAGCAGAAATAAGAAAAACATCGCAATTTTTCGTCTCAAAATTTCATTGTTAATGACGAAAAAATTTGCAATGTATTTGTATAGGCATGTTTTCGTTATGAAATCATCCTGGTTTGAGCTGAGAGTAACCTATATATACCTTAATCTTGCCTCAAGTTCCACAACCCTCTCACTGGCAGCCTTGTTCTCCTTTTGAAGAGCAGATACCGTAAACTCACTCCTCCCAGCCACTGTTTCAAAGGCACTAGATCGGCCCTCTAGATCTGTGACCTGATTCCTCAGCGACTCAACAAGACCTTGAAGTCTTGCTTCATTCTCATGACTTGTTTCTGTCATCATAGCCATCTCTTTTATCCTTACCTCTTTTATCTCCAGCTCATTTTCGAGCTCCCTGATCTATAATAATACAAAATACATGTATATTTTGTTAGGGGTCGTCGTGAACAGCAGGATAACAGTTAACCCTTATCCTGCTGAAAACGCCAACCCCTTCCTCTGTAAACAAAGTAGATCCAGATAAGATCAGGATCTACACTGTTTGTCATGCAGATTCTGAAACAAACAAATACACTATAAATCATAAATTAAGTCAAGTAATTTGATTGGCTGATAGTCAGACATGGGTAGGTAATTTGATTTATTCAGCAGGATAAGGGTTAAGCTGAACAGCATCTTCCTCTCTATACATAACAGTAGATAATTCCGAAATTAAGGTGTGGGGAGGGTTATGTTGATTTTGTTTTATAGAAGTTTATTTAGAAAATGATCTAACATTTTTGCATCACACTAACTCATCCGTCAGACATAGTGCTTTATTTCATATCTAAAAACAAATGGATATTTTTCAATGAAATTTTGTGATATTTTGCTGATTTATATGCCAAACATAGATTGTAGGTGTCCGTTAGAACTGCCTCATTGAGGTGCTTCTAACAAGTACCCACAACCTTGAAGCAGAATAAAAAAAAAAATAATTATACCCCTGTAAACTCCAATTTTCTCTTAACAAAGTAGGGTTTAGAGGGATGTTGATTTTATCGACTTATTACAAGATGCCAAAAAATGATCAGATACCACACGAATCAAATGATTAAGTATACTATGAATAAAACTAGAAATGTGTCCAAAGACCACGGATGTCCCCACCCGGTAGCACAATTAAAACCAGAGGACCAATGGTCCTGAAGACGCTCACCTGACAGCAAGCATTGATTATTTTTAGCATTTGGCTGTATGACCAAGTGGTCCTTAATCACATTCCTGACTCTTGAAGATCAGTTGGAAAATTTTGAGTTTGAATTTTCAGTTATATTTAGCCAAGATAAAGCCTTAGATGAGCTAAAAGGTCAGGAGAAAATATATGGTTAATGGGTGGAATGCTTAACCATTTCTAAAGGGGGTGAGGCCCTCAATTTAACCTACGGTGTCCAAAGATCTATGTAACTAAATGCCCCTTATCACAAGAAAATATATGGTTTATGGGAGAGGATCTGAACAGTTTCTGATATTTGATGCATTTTATGTAATGCAGGGGTGGGGCATGCCCGCAAGGTCTCAAGATGCAAGTCACTTAAAGCCCCTTATCATAAGCAATAAGAATATATATTGTTTATGGGTGGGGATCTGAACAGTTTTCAACAAATTGGTCACTTTTTGAAAAAACAAAAAAAGGGGGAGGGTTACTTGAGGTGTTACTTCCAATTCTAAAGGGGGTGGCGGCAGGTCGAAGACTCGTACAATAAAATTCTGTATTTTACAAAACACTGTAGAATAAGCTATTAATATTTAACCAAATCGATGAAATACATGTAATTGTTAAAGGGGTAATGTTATTTCTTTTAAAAAGTTGCTTACTGTAAACCCCAGTACACCTGAATGTAAAGGTTGATAGAAGTCAATGCATGTTTTGGTGGGTGGTTCTGAAGAAGAAACTTTTGAAGAGGTTTAGACTTCTTCAACGGGGGGGGGGGGGGGGGGGGTCATGCCCCTCCTCCCCCGGGGTTCCACAGGTCCATGTCACTGAATGCGCTTTATCATAAGGAACAATAATATATATGGTTTATGGGTGGGGATCTTAACCGTTTCCAAGATATTAAGCATTTTTTGCAATAAAGGGGGTGGGGCATGCCACCCCGGGGACCCTCCGATACCCTGATGTCCAAAGGTCTGTGTCACTGAATGCGCCTTATCATAAGGAACAAGAATATATATGGTTTATGGGTGGGGATCTTAACCGTTTCCGAGATATTAAGCATTTTGTGCAAAGAAGGGGGTGGGGCATGCCCCCCCGGGGGGCCCCAGGGTCCCAAAATCCATGTCACTTAATGCGCCTCATCATAAGGAATAAGAATATATATGGTTTAGTGGCATTATTTGTAACAGTTTGCAAGATATCAGACATTTCTACTTTTTCCCATACAAATGCCCATGTTACCAAATTTAACCTTGGCGTAAAATAGGTCAAGGTCATCCCAGGGACACCATTTATGCAATTTATGATGGGCCCATGTCCCAGGTGCTACATGCCAAGTTTCATGCAAATCGGCCCAGTGGTTCCGGAGGAGAAGATTTTCGAAGGGTTTTTACCATATATGGGCATGGTGGCCATCTTGGTCATGTGACCTAGACCAAAAATGCAAACTTTCGTTCCCCCACCCCATGGAGCTTCCACATGAAATTTGACTACAATCGGCCCAGCGGTTCCGGAGGAGAAGACGTTTGAAAATGTGAACACACACACACACACACAGAATTTTTGCCTGGCCATACTATCAGCTCACCAATGAGCCTTCGGCTCAGGTGAGCTAAAAAACTTAAATGCAAATTGCTAATGCCATCTCAGACATGGATGCAGATGCACAGGGATAACAATATGCCCTTTCCACCATTCTTCAAATCGGGGCAGCATGAAAAGGAAGCAAATTTCTTTCTTTATGAGTGGTCCTTACATGAGGAAAAAAAATTTAAATGTTCATAAAATCTGTTTTGTAAAAATGTTCATCGTTATAACACTATTGTAGGAGTTCAAAGAAACTCAGCAACTTGTTAATTAAACAACCATGTTATAGCCAAACAAAAAATACAAATTTAATGGAAAAATGATCACATCACGAAAACACGCCTATATAATTTTGTCCCCCTTGAACCCCACTTTTATATAGTAAAACTGGAGTTTGCAGGGGTAAAACCTTATTTTTCTTATTTCTGCTCTAAAATGTAGATTGTGGGTACTCGTTAGAACCGCCTCGATGAGGCGGTTCTAACGAGTGCCATAAATCTATAATTGGAGTAGAAATAAGAAAAATATCACAATTTTCTAAATTTACATTTTTTCGGCGATAAAGGTGGCAATGTATTTGTATAGGCGTGTTTTCGTATTAATTTTTTCAATATAATCTTAACATTTATTGGATCCATCTTTAAATCTTGTCATCAAGTTAACAAGTCCATGAAATTAACACCCCAGGAAACCCCACTTTATATAGAGAGAAGAGGGTTTTAATTTGTGGATGTATTAATTATTTTCCTTATTTGTGGTCAAAAATACAGATTGTTGGTACTCGTTAGAACCGCCTCATTGAGGTGGTTCTAATGAACACCCAAAATCTATATTTGGACTAGAAATAAGGAAAGTATCAAACATTTTCATCTGAAAACTGCTAGTTTCACAGATAAGAAAAATGCCACTTAACCCACAGTATACTAGTGGACTCTTCGATTGCTATATGTAAGACAAGTCCATTTGTCATATAAGAGGAATCAGGCCTATTGTTTCGTTTTTTATACTATTTCTGACTGAAAATTCTGTTAGCAAATAATGCAGGCCCTGATCAGATGCTGTGTTCTGTGGCGTCTGATCTGGGCTTGCACTGTTTCCCAAGAGAGTGTGACATCTGATCTTGGCTTGCACTGTTTGCCAAGGCATCCCTCTAGGGGTTTCCCATATGCAATGGGTTAAGCAAATGTGTGCTTTATTGTAATGTTATGTCCAAAATGATGTTATAATAAACAGTATTTAATGAAGACATTTGTGTGTACTTTCTTTATGCACATGTGTTATGCTGTTCATAAGATCACTAACATCTCGCTTACCTTGTTTTGTTGCTTTTCGTTCTTCACTTGTACAGCTGCCAATTCACTCCTGGCAGCTTCCAGACTCTGTCGGTCACCCATATTATATAAATGCTCCAGCTGCAATGTAAGATTATCATATAATGTCACTTCTATTTAGTGGATAATGTCATGGATAAATATCATATGTCCAGAGCTCTCACTAGGATTTTGAAAACAGGATTCCAGGAATCCTTCCGTGTGAAAAGTTGGATTCACAGGTAAAAAGTTGGATTCCCACATTAAAAGGTTGAGTTCTGATCTTGATCGCCCATAGAAGATTATGTCCATCATATAATAACACATGGTTACTGGCACATAACGACATGACCCCATCCGTGACAGCTCTATGTTTTCTTTTGAAATTCTTCAGCGAATAAATCTGATTTCAAAATGTAGAATGATAAACAGAATCTTACACGATTGGTCATTTCATGTGAAATTTATGAAACCCGCACTATTCAGATCCCCATCCCTAATGTATGTATATTTGTGTTCCTTATGAAAAGACTTGTTTCATGAATTTCGTATGAAATGACCACTTGTGTAAGATCTATTTTCATCACATTTACTAACAAATTTGTGTAATTTGTGTAAAGTAAAGTGGGTTGCCAAGGGTGTACATTGTATTCTTATATTTGCTTAACAATCAACATTTGAAGCCCTGCAGATAATATGGAACATATTATTCACAGTCAAACTTTTATGGCTCGAACACATAAGAGACCATGAAAATTGGTTTGAGTCAGGGGTACTTTTCCGATCTTCTATAAAAATATATGTATGTTTTGTGCACTCTTTAGAATTGCCTCATCAGAGGAGATTCTAATGAGGACACATAACATACCTTTTCAAGACAAAATGAAAAAAAAACAAAAAAAAAAAACAAGATGTGTTTGTGAAACACAAGCATATGTCCCCGGGCAAAGTCAATTTTGTCTTCAAAGCTGGTCACAGATCAAGGTCAAGATTTTTTTGTTTGAGTGGGAAGCCCTTGTCGCAAGGAACCTACAGGCCAAATATGAAGGCTCTATCTCAAATGCTTCAAAAGCTTTGACCAATGTTAAAGTTGTCCAACAAACAGACAGGCCAAAAACAATATGTCCCCGCTATCACTACCAGGGACATAAAAAAAACTTTTTGAATCAACGCTTAAATTTTTTTTCTAGAGTTATGTGAAAGTATATAGAGACTCAAGAATGAGTTCGACTCTGCCCTGGTAAACAAGCCATTGGTGTTTAAGCCATTGAAATCCTCCTGTTTGCAACAGAAAAAATCATTTCTGAGCCATGAAAAAAAGTATTATCTCACATGGGGTATCTCACATGGCTCTATGTTCTTGAGCAAAAATCAACCTATCAGTTTTTGTTTCAATATAGAAATGACAAAAATTAAGTCATGCAGCAGCATAAAAACTGCATATACTGCAGACTGCTATCAATTTTATGGATCCATGACAATTCGTCTAAACCAATTTCGTCTAAAGGATATTTGGTATACCGGTAATAGACATTTCGTCGAATATGAAATTTCGTCTAAAGTTCGTCGAAAAGTGTCTAAATTCGTCGAAAAATGTCTAAATTCTTTTCGTCTAAATTTTTTTTTCCTGTCAAAGTTTTGTTTACACATAATGGTAAGGAAAGACAAGTGATCTACGAGGCTGATCTTTACACTGTATTTGCTAAATTTCTATGGTTTCAAAGTTAATAGTTTAGGTTGTATCCTTGTTACAAAGGCTTCCCACTCCATCATGAAAACACGCCTACATAATTTTGACCCCCTGGAACCCCACTTTTATATAGTAAAACTGGTGTTTACAGGGGAAACATCCTATTTTTCCTATTTCTGTTCAAAATGTAGATTGTGGGTACTTGTTAGAACTGCCTCGATGATTATATTTTGAGCAGAAATAAGACAAATATCACATTTGTTCATCTGTATTAGTTTAGACAATAGGCAGATCGTCTAAAAATCGAAAAGAAAAAAAAAAAAAAACAAAGGTGCGACATTTCGTCTAAAATCCGTAATATTGTTTTCGACGAAATGTCGTACCAGACCCGCTTTTTAGACCAGTTGTCGTATTAGACAAAGTGTCTTTTCGACGAAATGGGTTTAGACGAAATGTCATGAACCCCAATTTTAGATAGCTACATAATCATATCAAACCTAATCAAATTAACTTACCCGTACTGAATCTGTTGTACTTCTGACATTGACTTTGGCAACAGACTCCATGCTGAAAAAAGTTAAAAAAAAAAACAATAATGAACCTTTTTGTACCAAATGGGATCTTCCTCCTTATATATACCAGGAGTCCATTTCAAAATTTATGGGTGTCAGGTTGCATTTTCTTCAAAATTTATTTTGGAAAATGGTCTAACTTTTCACAAACAGTGTAGGCCCTGATCAGACCCCGCTTTCTGTGGCGTCTGATCTGGGCCTGCACTGTTTGCCAACTACCCATTTTGGGGTCTCTGGTACAAAATAGGTTAAACTTTATTATACACTCCAAATCCAAGGTATTACATGAAAGATAATTAATGCAAAATCAGGTTATGCAAAAATTGGTTAAGATATTCAAATTTTTCTTCAGAAAAACTACACTGCAGATAACTACAATTATGACTAATACATGCATATACAATAAAATACGGTATTTTACATGCCATGTTAAGTCACTTAGCCAGGAAAATATAAACTTTGATTTGTTAGAACAAAAACGTAAAGAACTTTATGATATTAGGCAAATTAAAATGGAGGGAGTCAAAATAAGATCTAAAGCAAGATGGGTTAGTGATGGGGAAAAAGTTACAAAATATTTCTGTAACATGGAAAATAGAAATTTTGTTAGTAAATCTATGAACAGTCTACGCATAGAAAACGGGACACTTATCACGGATCAATCTGAAATCCTGAATGAAACAATGTCTTTTTATAAGAAATTATACACAAAGAAAAATACAAGTGACATTAATTTAGATTATTTATTTAATGCAACAGAAATTCCTAAATTAACAGAGCCTCAAAAAGACTCACTAGAGGGTGTTATTACATATGAAGAGATATTACTTTGTCTTAAAAAGTCTTCTAATAACACTAGCCCAGGATTTGATGGCTTTACCTATGAATTTTTTAAGTTCTTTTGGAACGATCTGGGCCATTTCTTAGTAAGGGCAATCAATTTTTGCTTTCAAAACGGAGAACTCACAGACTCATTAAAACGAGGAATAATAACATGTATTCCTAAAGGGAATAAAGACAAACTACTTTTAAAAAACTGGAGGCCTATATCTTTATTAAATACATCTTATAAATTAGCTTCATCATGTATTGCAGAAAGAATTAAAAAGGTTCTGCCGTATATAATAAATGACGACCAAACTGGGTTCATTGCTGGAAGATACATAGGAGAAAATATCCGACTGTTGTATGATACTATTTACTATGCAGAAAAGCATAAAATTCCGGGTATGTTGCTCTTGATTGATTTTGAAAAGGCCTTTGATAGTGTTTCTTGGGATTTCCTATATAAAGTCCTAGAGTTTTTTAATTTTGGAGAGTCCTTCATAAAGTGGGTAAGATTATTCTATACAAATAGTCAGTCCTGTGTTATTGTAAATGGAAACCTGTCGGACTGGTTCTTCTTACAAAGAGGCTGCCGCCAGGGAGACCCTTTGTCACCCTATTTGTTCATCATTTGTGCAGAAATATTGGCGCATCTCATACGTTACAATAAGGATATAAAAGGCATTACAATAGGTAATGCCGAGTTTCTTGTTTCACAGTATGCCGACGATACGTCACTGATTCTTGATGGTTCAGAGAAATCACTAGAAAATTGTCTTAAAGTTTTAAAACTATATGCCAATGCCTCCGGCCTTCATGTTAATATGGACAAAACAAAAGTTATATGGATAGGATCAGCAAAATATAGTAATATTAAATTTTGTGAGGATTATAACTTAAATTGGGAAAATAATGAATTTACTGTACTAGGGGTAAAATTTACAAAATCTTTAAAAGACATAGTGGATATTAACTATAATGATAAAATAAATGAATTGAAGAAACTCTTTTTGAATTGGTCTAAAAGAATTCTTACACCGCTTGGGAAAATAACTGTTATCAAGAGTTTAGCTATTGCAAAGATAAATCACCTCTTTTTATCGCTTCCCTCTCCATCAAAGGAAATAATTGATGTTATTCAAAAAATGTTTTATGATTACATGTATTTATGGAATAAGGGTCCTGACAAAATTAAAAGAACAGTAATTACTCAAGATTATAATCAGGGAGGTCTTAGAATGTTAGATGTAGATTCGTTTATTAAATCTTTAAAACTTACTTGGGTAAGGAGAATTCTAAATAATTGTAACAGTAAATACAGTCGAATGGTTTTAGATACATATCCATTTATAAATGATTGTCTACAGTATGGGAGTAAATATATCGAACTAATGAGAATTAGGATAGATAATGATTTTTGGAAAGACGTCGTTACATGTTTAGACTCGTTTAATGAAATATTAAGGCCGACAAGTTGGAACGAACTATTATGTACCCCTCTTTGGTTCAACAAATGCATAAAGGTCGGAGGCAATGTTGTGTTCTATAGAAGCTGGAAAAATAAGGGTATTACATTTGTTAATGATCTACTAGACCAAAATGGAGAAATCTTATCTGCAATAGAATTTCAACAGAAGTATAACTTTAGACCTAATTTTATACAGTTTGAAGGTCTTGTGAGGAGTGTTAAAGATTATATATTTAGTTTTACTTTTGCACCTTTTCTATATAGACAATTTGATCCTATTAGACCTTTCTTAGTCGAATTTTTATTGAAACAGAGCAAAGGATGTAGAAATTTATATGATAAATTTGTAAACAAAAATAATGCACCTTCAGCCATACGAAAATGGCAACATGAACTTAATTTGTCCCAACATCATAACTGGGAAAAATTTTTTACTTTACCTTTCAAGGTTACTGCAGATACTAGTTTAAGATGGCTACAAGTAAGGATCATTCATCGAGTATTAGGAACTAATTATCTCCGTTCAAAAATGAATTTACAAACAAACCCTAATTGCACATTCTGTAATAAACACCTTGAAACTATTAAACACTTATTTTGGGATTGCGAACCTTCAAAATACTTCTGGGACGGATTTCAAATGCTTTTACGGGACAATTGTGGTTTAGTTAATATAGATCTAAATGTAAATGATATTCTCTTTGGAAATCCAGACTTTGATTACAAATTAAATGAATTAATATTAATTGGCAAAAAACAAATTTTTCTTAGGAAAATGGAACGAAAAGTACCTTCTTTGATCGCGTTCAGAAAGGATATCAATATGCACTATAGGGTGGACAAGTTTAATGCTGTGAAACACCAAACCAGGCGAGCCTTTGAAAAAAAGTGGGAAAAATATTTAAATTTAGTAGAATGATGTATTTGGCGCCTTGGTTGCATTCGAAGATATATGATAAGAATATCTGCTGGTTTGACTTTCGGTATGGTAATATGGTTTGCCAACACTATTTACATGTATGTAACACACCTTGTACGTGCTATTTTTAGCAAGGTGACTTTGTCTTTTTTATGTTTTGCTTTTTCTTTGTTACTTTCTTTTGTATGTTTATTTTTTGTTTTGTTCTTTTTCTCACATAGACATTTTTCGTATTTAAAAATGTATTTTTAAACACACCTTTCTCGCACTCAATTACGAAGAGCTAGGTTTGTTTGGCAACAAACCACTGGTTAGCATGGTTGGCATTGCGCATTCTTGTATGCTTCTCAATAAAATGATAGAGATAACTCAGTGAAATCTAAATGGGTGTTTTCACTGTTTGAAACAGTGAAAACACGATTTCTATTTTTCACTGTTTGTGAAGACGATGAATCCTAAAAAAAAAACATATTCTCTGTTTGTGAAAAGTAAATTGGTTAAATAGAGGATCCTGCATGAGTGTTCGTGTATTGTTGGGTTTGTTGGGCGAGTTAGGAAAACGGATAAAATGCTAGGCTTCGCCGAGCATTTTGTCGCTTTTCCTCGACGAGTTTTATAGATTCGGTAATGCATGTGCACGAATGCTGGATTCTGTTTATCATATGAAATTTTAAACGCATTTAATTCACGACTGTATAACAAAAATGTCAATATTCAGTCATTAATAAACGTGACGTCGTTAAGGACGTCGTACGTGTGAAGTTAGGAAGCATATCTAACTAATTCGCATATTACATACAATATTGGAATATGGATTTGTGAATAACGTTTTTACATTCTCGGACACTACGTCATATGAGAAATGAACGTCACATGTTATTAATGCGGGACAGAAATTACTTCACGCATGTTTTCATGTAATTCTGACGTTGATAACGCCGCTTTTGGCTCCTATGCATCATAAATAATGCACTCGGAGCCAACCAAGCTTAGCAACTGTGGACATTAGCTAGTGAACTATTTGATAAAGTTGCATCTTGCTGTTTTCCAGGTGAATTTCACCTAATTTTATACCTAGTTAACACACTGAACACCTCTAAATCTACGTGAAATCGCCCTGGAAAAAGTTTGTTCTCTGCGATGATGGCTTTGAAACTGCGTTACCAATTAGAATTTAAAGGATGGGGGAAAAATCAATGTTTGATCAGTTTTTGTTTCACTCGTGGGCACCGAAAGAAGTATTTTCACTCGTGGCTTTCTCACTCGTGAAAATGCCTCTTTCGGTGTTTCTTTCTGTGGAGTAGATGTTTGCCTTACACTTGGAAAAATCAAATTTCCTCCATGTCTATTGTAGACACATACAACATTGTCATATATGTGTATTTATATGAAATGCCGTTTAAACTATAGCTAGTTGGCTTTGCTTACTGTTCAAGTACTCTGTATAATGTCTATGTGTATAAATTGAAAATGAAATAAAAAAAAAAAAGTTAAAAAAAAAAAGTCACTTAGCCATGTTGTTTATTCTTCCCATAAATATACCAATATGCCTTATCAAGTTCTTCTGTTAAAACAAAAATGAATATACACGCCCCAATGCACACTTTAAGTGATTTTAAAACATCCACAGAAGTAAATATGTTACATCTGAGGTTATGAAATGCACCTTGTAACATACCATATTCGACCTGTATACCGTATAAAAAATCATGGAGAAAGCGCACACTCGATATGAAAAAAATAGCAAGGACACACACAGAGTGAGTTGAATTTCAGCAGAGGGTTCACCACATATATAACTGTCTGGGTAAAAATGCATCAAAACTCAATATGAAATCGTGGGGAGGTTACTGTAAAGAATGCGCTTGTGCAATTTCTTTCCAAAAATAGCTTGGTTGTGGGCTTATAGGAGCATGTTCGGTAAACAGGGCAAGTATGGTATGTTGTAGGAATACCATCACAATAAATATATAAAATCAAGCTTCAGTGGCTCAAACACTGAAGATATTTGGTCAACTAATTCCATGGTTGTTTTCCTCTGTACCGTAATAATCCTAAAAATTGGGACACCTAGTGGACTTGCTGTAATTCTCCTGAAATTTTAACAAATTTGTTTCACGATCCAACAAGGAGTCCAAAGGTGAAGACAGAATGGCAAACAGTACAGACTCTGATCTGGGTCTGCACAGTTTGCTTCTAAAGGCCTTTAGGATCATTAAGGTATGTATAATTCTTGAGTCCCCGGAAAATTCTTCCCATCAATATAGACATTTTTTCTGATATTATTTCAGGAAGGTGTGTTGTGTGCACACATTATTTCAAAGAGTAAACCCTTTATATAAAGTAGAATATAGGAAAAGATATATCAAAATCATTCTGACTAGGGGCTTTGATTACTGTAAAACACATAAATTTGGCACCAGCAAATTTGGCATTTTTTATGAGTGCACCATTTGGCGGATTTTTATTTTGGTCGATTTTCGATTTCCGAAATAAAAAAAAATATACTGTGATTTCTATTGTAGCCCTGTGTGTCTTATGGATGCGAGTTCTACATGGCAATTTGCAAGTCACAAACTGTGATTTTCAATTGTTTCTCACATTGCTTTGTTGAGTTTGTTCTTGTTGAGTGAGTGAATACAAATCAGTTCTATTGTTATTTAATTACTCAATTAAAAAGATTTTAAGTTATAATTAGTTCTCAATTTCTTTCTTGCATTCACGCTTTGTTACTCAAAATACATGACTACATGTACGTTTACACATAGACAAGCAGTAAATCAATAAGCAATTACTGTCAATATGTATTTGCTTTTATTCAGCTCTGTTAAGCATGCTAAATGGCTTCAAAATTGGCAAGTCATGCAAAGAGAAACACTTGATGAAATATCTTTTACTCTGGCTGGATGAAATAAACCTTGACTAAATACGCTCCCTAACATTATGTTCGACTTCTAAAGAAGTAAATATACTTTTTCTTTTGCCACCGATAATGCCCTTGAATGACTGGCATTGTATTTCCCTTTTTCATGGTTTATTGGGCATGAAATTTCTGCCAGTCTGTTATTCTTGATCTTTATTGGCGTTTTTTTATTTTGGCGTTTTTTTCCTTGACCGACAATAGCGTCAAAATAAAATGTTTGCCAAATATACATTATGAAAACACCCCTATGCAAATACATTGTAAATTTTACCGCGCAAAAACAAAAATTGTAAGATGTAAAGCTTGATATTTTTCTTATTTCGACTCAAAATATAGATTGTGGATACACGTTAGAACTGCCTCCCAGAGGCGGTTCTAACGAGTACTCAAAATCTATAATTTAGAGCAGAAACAAGAAAAATAAGGATTATCCCTGTAAATACCAGTTTTTCTACAATAAAGTGGGGTTCAAGGGTGTCAGAATTATATAGGAGTGTTTTTGTGATGAATGTTTTACAGTACATGCACCTACCTCTGAAACTTATCATCTATTGACGACCAGATGGGTCATAAGGTATATCGCAATATTTTTAGCAACAAAGGGTGTACCGGCATCATCATGTTAACAAGTCAGCTGTCTGTGACAGTGAGGCACTTCTAATGAGTACTCACAAGATATGCTTGCAGAAATAAGAAAAATATCAATACTTTTGGATAAAAAAAGCATCTTATCTGGAGCTATGGATACACAGACTGACCTCAGTGATCTGAGTCTTAAATGGCCACCCATATCAAAAAGTACATGCAGCTCCATGCATTTCATTTACCTTACTAACTGTTGAATAAGAGCATCTTTTTTCTGTAGTTCTTCTCTGAATGATCTCATCTGATCCTGCATCTAAATGAGAAGTAAAGAATTATATGAAACTCCTATTCTGTCATATCATTATGTCAGTGTACCTAATGAATACCTTGTAACCCCCACATTATATACAGAAAAGTTAGGGTTGCAATGGTATTCCTAAATTTTGCATAGAAAAGTGGACCATGGGTACACGTTAAAACCACCTTATTTTAAGCTATTATGGGTACACATTAGAACTGCTTGATTAAGGTGGTTCCAACAAGCACCCATAATCTATATTTGGGGTAGAAATAAGCAAAGTATATCAAATGTTTACATAAAAAATGTTCATTCTTTAGGTTTTAAGTGTGAAAGCCTGAATTTACACATTGTAACAGACTACAGTAAAACTCTGCTATAACGACCACCTAAAATTAGGACTCATTCTGCGTTAAAAAGCTTATTTAGAAGGTTGCAGTTATTTTTTATTTGTGTTTTCTGCATACAGAGACCCCCTTTGGGACCATTAAAAAGTGGTCTTAAAGACCACTTTTGAACAGTCCCAAAGGTGGTCTTAATAGAGGAATTTTACTGTAAATCACTTGATAGCTTGTTTAAAGGCCTATCACGTGAACAAGTCCGTGAAATGAAGACCCCCTAAAACCCACTTTGTATAGAGAAAACTGGGGTTTATGAGGCTATACATTATTTTTCTTATTTCTGCTCCAAGACATAGGCTGTGGGTACAAACCTATGTTTCTGATATACACAAGAAAGCAGTCTGAAGGACAGCCAAATCTCCCATCGCACTTTGCATCAAGGCTCATCCTTGTGACCTTCATCTGTGACCTTGACCTTATGTTGGCATGGTTTATTTATGGTTCTGCACATCAGCTCACTGTGGGGTATATTTCACAAAAGTTTAATGAAAATCATTCCAGGGGTAAAGGAGATATGGAATGGACACAAAATTCAAAGTTTCAAACTCGTGACCTTCAGCCATGACCTTGACCTTAAGTCGGCATGGTTCATTTATGGGTTCAGCACACCAGCTCACTGAGACGAATAATTGACCAAAGTTTAATGAAAATCTATCAAAGGGTTCGGGAGATATGGAGCGGACAAGAAAGTGTTACGGACAGACAGACGGATGGATGGACTGACAGATGGACATGGGTTCTGCACATCAGCTCACTGAGAAGAATATTTGACCAAAGTTTAATGAAAATCCTTCAAAGGGTAAAGGAGATATGGAACGGACACAAAATTCGAAGTTTCAAACTCGTGACCTTCAACCGTGACCTTGACCTTAAGTCGGCATGGTTCATTTATGGGTTCTGCACACAGGCTCACTGAGACGAATAATTGACCAAAGTTTAATGAAAATCTATCAAAGGGTTCAGGAGTTATGGAGCGGACAAGAAAGTGTTACGGACAGACAGACTGACGGATGGACTGACAGATGGACATGGGTTCTGCACATCAGCTCACTGAGAAGAATATTTGATCAAAGTTTAATGAAAATCCTTCCAAGGGTAAAGGAGATATGGAATGGACACGAAATTCAAAGTTTCAAACTCGTGATCTTCAACCATGACCTTGACCTTAAGTCAGCATGGTTCATTTATGGGTTCTGCACACCAGCTCACTGAGACGAATAATTGACCAAAGTTCAATGAAAATCTATCAAAGGGTTCAGGAGATATGGAGCGGACAAGAAAGTGTTACGGACAAACAGATGGACGGACTGACAGACAAACGGACATGGGTTCTGCATATCAGCTCAATGAGAAGAATAATTGACCAAAGTTTAATGAAAATCCTTCCAAGGGTAAAGGAGATATGGAACGGATAAAAAATTCGAATTTTCAAACTCGTGACCTTCAACTGTGACCTTGAGTCAGCATGGTTCATTTATGGGTTCTGCACACCAGCTCACTGAGATGAATAATTGACCAAAGTTTAATGAAAATCTATCAAAGAGTTCAGGAGATATGGAGCGGACAAGAAAGTGATACGGACAGACAGACAGACGAAGATCATTCCTATATACCCGCTCCGCTTCGTAGCGGGGGATTAATAAATCTATTGTTTACCAATCATTTTCTATTGTTATCAATCTGGAAACTAGCCCCTTTACCGGACATGTTTGCCAAGACGGATGGGCAGAGGAAGGCCATTCCTATAATCCCCGCTCCGCTTCGCGGCGGAGGATTTATAAGAAAAATATTGCAGATTTTCATCAGAAAAGTAGCCATTTTGGAGATGTGAAAAAATGCTCTATGTCACATGGGTGTGTTATCGTAATGTAACAGAAAAAGCACAAAATCCTTGGTTCAAGTCTTAGTGTTCTTTTTCTTTGCCTAAGACATTCGGTGACTCAGTGTGAATGCATGGCTTCGGTGGTAGGCATCAAATGGCAGTGTTCTGCCAAGAAATTCAAAAACATGGGCCAATGGCCCATCAGACAGGAAATTGTCGGGCCATTTACAAAAAAGTGGGGCCATTCACCAAAAAAGCAGGGCCATTCACAAAAAAAAATCAATTTATACAAAGGGCGAGTATGACCTCTTGAAAGGGCCATTTATCAATCAATATTTTATTTCTGTCCGACTTTTAAATGTGGAAATACAATGTTAAACAGGTGTTGTAGACTTTGACATGAAAATCATGACCTTGCAGTCGGTACACAAAAAAGATCAAACAGAATTTTTTTCTTGGCCTTCAGCTAAATGTGTCTCATTACTATTTTTAGCCTAAGGAAATATAATTTTGGGGAACACTGAAACATGGGTTGATAAAAAAAAGACAGATCAGCCTGCGCAGCCTGATCAGAACATTCGCTGTTGGCTCTACAATTAAGTAGGAATCTGTTACCATAAACAAATTATTATAAGAGCGTTGGGTATTATCAATCCAAAGGCAATATTTACGGCCACTGACACGTGACCAGTCCACAGGTGTCAGTTGTGCAAAACGTGTTGGGTTAATTTTGAGAGGCTAAAAATATATATTGGGCTGCAGATTAATAGACTTCAAAGGAAAGCAACCGGATCAAGACATGATGACGGTTCGTTCCTCGAGAAAAAGGTGCGCCCGGCAATAATTTGGATGCGCCCACGGGCCCATGGATGTCAACTTTTCTGCGCCATACAGATTTTTTCCGCGCCAATGGCGCAAGGGCGCGGCCTTGGCAGAACACTGAAATGGTGTGTATGTCTTTTTTGTCCGAGCAGATTTGGGAACAAATCTAATCAATGTCATGGGTGAACTGAATCTGGGTTGTTTCGCCTGTGCGTTGTTTTGCTGGGTTGTTTCGCCCCAATTTAGGGATGGGTCGATTCGCCCTTATGAGGTGAGTCTTTTCGCTCACGAGTCGTTATGCCCGTAGGTCGTTTTGAGCCAATAATATTTTTCTATGAGAGGGGCAAATGAGATGGATGGGTAAAAATGGGAAACGGGATGGATGAGTAAATGTACGGAGTAGTGTGTGGGTAGACAGACAGATGGACGCGCAAATATACGAATGGACAGGATAGATAGATAATTGAATGGATGGAATGGTTTGTTTGAATTGAGGTTGGTTGGTTGATTTGAGGCTTAACGTCCCTGTCCCCGTCGACACTATTTAGATCATTTTGGAGATGTTGCTTTCAATTTTGTTGGACTCTTGCCCGACACTGAGATGAAATGACATCTCAAGCCCTGCCCTCCAATGAAACCAAAAAGGCTTATATGCATTGGACGGTCCGACTCACTCCCTTTTTTCTGAGCAGCTTAGTCCTTCTAATCAGTTTACCAGTACTCATCTTTCTCAGTCCCATCTTTCTCCAAGTCCCGATGGGTGTTGGCGTTGGATTGAATGGTGCTTGGGTAGACAGATGAACGGTCGAGTGAATGTATGGATGGACAGGATGGAAATAAATAAATCATCAAGTTAACAAGTCTATGCAATGAAGATCCCCTAAACCCCATATTTACTTCGGAAAGTGGGTTTTTCAGGTATACATTGTTTTACTTATTTATGCTCTAAAACATAGACAGTGTGGCCATTCTAAGCCACAATCTGTGTTGAACAGAAATGAGAAAAATATCACCTTTTTTCATCTACAAATTGTCATTTTCACTGACATTTGGTTGGTTGATTTGAGGTTTAACGTCCCCGTCAACACTGTAAAGGTCATTTTGGAGACGTTGCTTCCAATTTTGTGAGACTTTTACCCGACATTAAGATGAAATGACATCTCAAGCCCTGTCGCCGAATGAAACCAATAGGGTTTATTAGCATGGACGATCCGCCTCGCACTGCGGTTCCTGGACAGGCTTAGATCCTCTAAGCGGTTTACCAGTACTAGTGTGTGGGCCGGATTCAGCTCTGCGTGGAAGCATCATGCAGCCCATATATTTCTTCAAGCCCCTATGGGCGGGGGCCTATTTTCACTGACAGAGTCATAAAATTACATTATATTGTATAGGCATGTTAACAAAATGTGAGCTCTTTCTCAAACATTTGGTAGCCTAATGAAGATGTCCGTAGCTAGGTCATCCAGCTGCACCAAACGAGGATATTACAATAAGCAACACTTTGAGTAGATACTGTATAAACAGGCCACACTGACTCCCCATATCTCCCTTAACTCCTTAATGAACCAAAACAGACCTTACCTCAATGCATAGGGCCTAAATAAAAATATGGGTGAAACAATCCACCAAATTGGGGCGAATTGACCCATTGGCGAAATGACTCACAGGCAAAACGACCTGTGACTGGTAAACCATGTGGCTCCCTAGCAGGCACATAGTGTGTGCATTGCAATGTCAAACCAAAGTTGATGCAACATCATGATCATCATGTAGATGTAACATTGCTAAGACATTATTTGAATAATTTTTGGTCTACGCATTTATGACAATGTTCGCGATTCTGCTTCTGACATGCATTTTGTTCAGGCTGTCATTTGTCCACATGGTCGATAGAATGATCTCACATTATGCTAAGTCCTGCTTGGTCATGTTCATTTTCCCCGCCTAGACACAATTAAGTAACGAAATTATACAAATTTTATAAGCAAGTAAAACCCGGTCAGGGCTAGTTTGATAATATTTTGGCCAATATTACCTGCACTGACTTTAAATCATGTAATGTCTCATGTATCTAATGAATACATGTCCTTAATTAGTGTGTTAATTGGATATGGATATACATTAATTGCCAATTAAATACCAATTAACTCACATCTTGCATCTGTCTCCTGCCGGCATTAGGAGAGGGAGGTCTTGGTTGAAAAACAGCTGGTGATCTTCTTGACGGTGATGGGGATCTTCTGCCTGATGGGGATCTTCTGCCCGAGGGAGAGGCTCTTCCCCTTTCATCCTCAAAACTCACTCTCCTCTGCAGAAGGCTAGAAGACGTTCTTATAGCCGGTAAACTATCCCTATCTATTTCTTTAAAATACGATGCCATTACGGCAGATGTAAAGTAGTCCCTTTATTGTTATTTATCCTGCCTCCCTCTATCTGTATTGCATTTGGTATCTTTGATAACTGATGACAGTTTTTGTTGTCAACCTAGCAACATGCAAACACTTGTTGCTCTTGTGGTAAATTGCGGCATCCGGTACAACGGTTTACCAAATTGAGTAGAATCATCATATTAGTCTGGAAGTTACCTCCCCTCGCTCGCTCTATTGGCTCAATTGCAGTGCGGGGCTGTGTGTTTGACAGGCGATCCGGGGCTGGCCCACTGTCTTATGTTGGTTAGGTATTATATATTACAAAAAAACGTGGAGTGTATGTAATGTACACTTGAGAGTAATGGTCAAAACGTGACCAATCGCAGCAGGATGAAAGCCTACACAACAATAATGTAATTACGGTAGGGATCTTTTACCTGCAAAGGGGATGGTTCTCCGTGCACAGGGGTCTGCACTTTTTGCCATTCATCCATGCAAATGATGCCAGTGGAACATGTTCGGACACCACGATTTCATTACCTCTGCCGGGAATCTAACCAGGTGCCTCTAGCATGTTAGGCATATGCACTATCTATCTTCTTATACTGAGTCGGTCATATTTGGCCATTACCTCAGTTGGGTGCGTAGCTAAATTTAGAATTTAGCTGAAAAAAAAAAAAAAAAAAAAAAAAAGAGAAGTCACTGGATGAGTCCTTAAAACTATTTACAATCTGAATAACAGAGGTATACTAAAACGCATACCTCTGAGTCTCAATCTTACACTGTATGGGCTTTGAACTCCTCTGCAGTCTTAGCATTCACCACAGAAGAGGGAAGACTATTCCACTGGGGAATAGTCCTAGGGAAGAAGGAATTTTTCAGGGCATCACTGTAGGACTGGTACCTGTGATACTGTGAGTTGTTTACTTTTGATGCCCTTGTTCGAGTTGAAACTGTCACAGGGGTCAAGTATTTATCTTTATTAACGGCCACTGTACCTGAATGTATCTTATAGAAGAAGGTTAAAGAGGACTGCTCACGACGGGCCTCTAGGGACGGCCATTCTAGCTCGTTAAGCATGTCACCGACGCTGCTTCTATTGCGCCATCGTCGGCAGGTCCATCGAGCAGCTGTCCTCTGCACCTTCTCCACCTGCTGAATCTGAGTTTTAACATAGGGATGCCAAATGGGTGATGCATATTCTAGCTGAGGGCGAACCAATGTTTTATATGCAACATCCTTTGTCTGCCTAGGTGCAAAAGCCAAGTTTCGTCTAAGAAATCCTAAAGTCCTAGTTGCTTTTGATGTAATTTCTGAAACGTGTTGACCCCAATCAAGATCATCAGTGATGGTGATACCAAGATATTTGGCGGATTGAACCTGCTCCAAGATTTGCTGGTGTAGTTTATAGTCAAACTTAATTTGTTTGTCAGGAGGGTGTCGCGACACCCTCATTGAATGACATTTGGCCACATTGAACTTCATCTGCCAATCGGCCTCCCACTGTGCTACCACGTATAAGTAGAAAGAAAGTAAAGAAAGAAAGTTACTTACATACCTATTTATATATCTTCCTGGATGCCTTTATCTCCAAGCAAGCACACGTCTAAGCAACGTCTAATCAACGGCGATGCAACTTCGTGACGTTGCATCGACGTCGACACGACGTTGCATACACGATGTGAGCCCGCTTCGTATGACTTATTAATGCTTAAATTAATTTGAATTTTGGCCATTATTATCAAATATCACGGTGAATATTATTGTAACCGGGCACAAGTATATTAAAGACTTGCAGTACAAGCCGGCTGTTATAGCGACATGGAAGAGTGTTTGCTTAGCAATCTGGCAATCCGAGTTCAAGGACCAAGACCAAGGTGTTATGCCGTTTTTCATCTGTTACTTTTGGCGCCCACCATAAATAACTCACTTGTGCATTACACCTCCTTGAATATCATTTCACATGATTCTTTGAATCTCAGAAATTTGAGGACGAATTTTAACGTGGAGGAGGGAGAATGTCACCAGGTATATGTTTATAGCACACTTGTACTGCCGTTTATTTGTTTGTTTCCCCGTGTCGCGTGGATGTCCCATGGAACGAATCCATGCTGGCACTATCTCCATAGCCGCACAGTGTTTTCCCCATTTCCCTTTGCAGGGGAGTGAGGAAGCCATCTCCCGACTCCAGCCCTTAACTGCCTTGCGGTACCAGCCGGCTTTTATAGCGACGTGCTTATCAATCTGGCGGCCCGGGTGCGATCCCTGGCCAGACCAAGCTGTCAAGCATTTTTTTCATCTATTGATTTACCATCCTAGTTTATAAAATGTTGGCACAGGAACACCATTTGTTTACATACAGGCATATGGACGAGCAGACCATGATTCAAGTAAGACGAAAACAAACATGGTGAAAATACTATACCCATTCAACTTCAATCATCAATTAACCTGCAAGTAGTTCCAGAATGGTTGACAACTTGCAGCAGTATCATGTCAGACAAATAAACAACCTGTGTTCAGATATAGTCGAAATACAACGTTTCAATCACCAACCCCCGCCCATAGGGACTTGAAGAAATATATGGGCTGCATGATGCTTCCACGCAGAGCTGAATCCGGCCAGCACACTAGTACTGGTAAACCGCTTAGAGGATCTAAGCATGTCCAGGAACCACGGTGGGAGGCGGACCGTCCATGCTAATAAACCCTATTGGTTTCATTGGGCGACAGGGCTTGAGATGTCATTTCATCTCAATGTCGGGTAAAAGTCCCACAAAATTGGAAGCAACGTCTCCAAAATGACCTTCACAGTGTTGATGGGGACGTTAAACCTCAAATCAAACAAACAAATCAATCACCAACCAGAGACTTCTCTTACTGCATGAAGGAACACTGGGTCCTTAGCTATCCCTAGAGCACACAACGAAGACTCTGATCAGACTGCGCGGATGCGCAGGCTGATCTGAGTCTTCGTTGGGCGCAAATGTCTTATTGTAGGTTTGGTCGTGCGCTGGCTCAAATATAAAGATGTGTGATATGTACTTATTAGAATCGCCTCATCGAGACGGTCTTAATGAGCACACACAGAATATATTCAAGATAGATAATTCTCCATTTATTAATATCTGCAATAATGGGAAATTGCCTTGGCACCAAAGAACCATTCTAAATAACCGTTGTAAACGAGCAAGGCAGTGTGGACAAAGATCAGTTTATCCTTTGGGAGACGAGAGTGCTGATCAGACAGGGTCCACACTTTTTGCCTTTATGCAAAGATCTGTTTGTGTTTTAATTATAATCAAGAAGGCGCAGCAGACGACATAAACGGGCGACATTTTCAGATGCAGTGTTTCTTGGTATCTTAAGGGATAAGCTCAAAAACGTCGGTGAGGCGGATCTAACGAACATACCCAATTATGTTTGCGTCAGAAAAAAGATGGCCCTAAATAGCTCACCTAATAGCTTCTGAAAGTCATGTGGATAACTGACAACCATTTTATTCCATGGAGCATAACAGCTGACAGAGATGGACAGTCCCCTGGGCAACATTCTTGCAAAGTTTGAATAAAACTGGCATAAGAATTCAGGATAGATCGTCATTTAAATAAAGATTTTTCTACTTTTTAAGTCTGCCATGCATTTTGTCCATTAAACGTAAGCATTTTGACAGGTAGGGAGCCACATAGGCACCATTCCTGTGAAGTTTGAATCAAATGGGTCCAATAATTTAGAAGAAGTTGACCATCTCAGGTCTAATGTGCCCCATTCAAACTTGTCAGAGTTTCATGCGACAGTTCGATCAAGAACCCTGGTTCACCATGGTTGACCAGTGGTTAACCAAAGTGTGATTGAACTCAGTCTGGCTGAAGGGCGAGACAGTCGTGACGTTACTCTGGTCCAACCAGACTAAAGCGTTGGTTTCTCTGGTAAACAGTGTACAAGATGGCGGCAAAAAGTAAGAAAATCTGTTGGACCAAGGGAAAATAAACATTTCAAGTGTTGTTAAAGCATGTTTATTTGTAAAAAGATGTAAAATTTGCACAATATGAAAGAAAGAATCGGCACTGCTATTTCTGCAGTGTTCAAAATGGTGATCTTCCTCGTCTTCCAAACATTCCAATCGTGACATTGGGGCTACCGTGTTTGTTTACCAAAGATCTACCAGAGGTCGTTCGATCACATCGTTGAAAGATCATGCGCAGTTTGACTTCCGCTACCATAGACTGGTTGATGACCGAACTGGCTCCGTACCACCGCTGCCACCAATGTAGCGTAAGTCGGGTCGGGTCGTTCACGAAATCAAGCAACGCGGTCACCCATCCAGGTACTAAACGCAATATCCGTTGCTTAACTTCGTGAATAAGCCAACCACTCTATCAGCGTCGCTAAAAGAGTCGGCTCCTACATCAAGGCTGCAGAAGAGGTATACATTAATAACCGTTACACACTCTCACCAAGAGATAAATAAAAATCAAAAATGAGTTCCTTTAAGAGCAATATAAACATTCATAAGAAAGAAGATGGGCCATACTACGTAGTTTCGGCTAATAAAGCCTCATCAGTGACTCTGTAATGATCCGGCAAAGAAAGCCAGGGGAAACATACTGCAATTTTGCGATTTTCGAATAGGCAGTCGACCCAAAGACTGATAAAAATCAAAATGGGGCCCAAACAATTAAAAACCTGTCTAGAATATGAGTCTAAACCAATAATTTATTTCTGATTTCTCAGCTACACCATCCTCTGCACCTTCAGCAGTGGATATGATCGAATCGGGAAGGGAATTTCAATCTCTAATGATTCGAGGGAAGAGCGATTCTTTATAGATGTCAGTTCTTGCAGTAGGGGTCTGAAAGGGTAGTGAAAGACGATTTCTACAGTACCTAGCTGGGGGAACAAGGTGAACTGTTGGAATGCTGGCAGCACCCTTTAGACATTTGTATTAAACATGAACCTACTGTCACTTCTGCTTTTCTTGAGAGACATCCCGTCTTAATTTTCCTAGTATTCCAGTCATGCTCCTAGTTTCAAAGCAGTATTGCTTTTTACAAATCTTACAGCTCTATTCTGAACGTTTTCAATTTCTTCATTAGCGACCACTCCTCTGGGGTCCCAGATGCAACTACCATATTTGAAGAAGGTCTGAGCTAGGGGTTACCACTACTGGTAAGTCTTTAATGGTTGATGGCGATAATTAAAAAATCCCTAACAGTGGTAACATCTAGGTCCTTGTCACCAATCGATCAAACTCAGAGTCAAAGAATTATCCAATGTGATAAAACATCCCCGAATCAGACCAGAATCAGAATTGTTACTGGTGACACGTCAAATGACATCCATACACCAGGACCTGTGAAATGGGAAGTTAGTCCCTGTTACAAGATGGAATAGGAAACCTCTCTGGTGCTTATGCACATCTAAATTATTTTAGTAGATATATGGTAGGGCGGTGCGAGTGAAATATTTTAGGTGAAATATGGTACGCAAACTGTGCGGCTCCATGAACAAGTCATGCACATATCATACGATGTTTGCATGAGTGGTTTATAGAGAGCTGTTTTTACAATACAGGGGGCCGCTAAAAGGCCGAGTCCTATAGAATTTGCCTAAAAATCGCCAACCGCCAAATTGTGCCATATATGATTTTTATTCCCGTCACGTGTTGTGTGGGTGTTCGTTTTGACAGGAGTCATGTCATTGATTATAGGGTCGTTTCATCAATTTTTCCTATGGGAAATATACTATTTGAACGCAAATCCATTATCTACTCGATTTTTGCTATCTAGCTTTGTTTGTGGCCGGTATCTCCACTTCGCCACGAACAAAGCAAGGTAATATGAGTAGGCATGATTTTCTGGTAGTATTCATAGATATATAAACCCTGAAAAAAGCGGACACTTTAGCAGCAGGTCAAGTTGTAGAGTGAACACAACATTGTGACGGGGAAATAGAAAGTATATTGAAAGGTATGTTAAATCTATGTTTAGTATTATTTTTGTATGAACATGCTTGTAGGTTTTGGAGGGGTTTACTTCTAGTATACCCCAACTTTCTGAAGCCTATTCTGAATTCACAGTTGTGGCCTGTAGTGATTAGGCTACTAGCTTTGCCAGCTAGACGTCGCAGAATTGATCCCAGGCTTCTCCAGTAGTAGAATGAGTCTTTCTAAGTGAGGTCCTGTCTCATGCTGACCCTAGATGTTGGTGAGACGTAAAGTTTGGACACCCGCTCATTCTAGATTCATTTAGGCTTTTAGACCCCTTTTGTAGAATGTAATTAATAAACGCCGGGTCACTTGTTTGATCCATGACTTGTGACTAGCTGTGGTTAGAAAACCGTGGTTCCGTCCCAATATGATATTAGGTGTAGAGGGGACGTAAACTTAAGACGGGTTTAACCACATCTTCATCATCAGGGCAAACTCTTACAAGAGCCTGTTGGGTTATCCGTGATGATGAACCGTAATGAATTTTATTTTACAAGCATGTTCACGTTGATTAGAAATAATTTTGTTCAAGAAGAATTACGAGTTCATTTTGTAATGATGCCGTTTTTGTCTGATAACTCAGTTTGTGCATGTATGTACATATAAAGAACGTGATCATAAGTGGGAGTATTTGGTCGCCACACGTCATAACGGCCTGAGCGGCGGGGATGACGTCAGCTGCGTCATCTGTGTCGCGAGGACGGTTGTGACGGGGTGCCTACCAAATACAGAGAGAATTTACGGCAAACAGTGTTGGCCCTTATGAGACACTAACAAATGTTGTGGATTATAGATGAAAATCTTCTGTTGTAGTTTCTATCTGTTATTAATGTATTGAATTTGTGAATAGCTATATTTGTGAGCCGTGTCGCGGAAAAGGATATGAAATAGAGATTGTTATGTTTCCTGTAATTGGCAGCTGACCAGGTAGCGCAAAGGCGTGGTCTGTTCAACTGCCTCTTACTTGTGATAATGTAGTGAGCACAAATTTGATGAGTATTATGCTCAGTAGTAGTGAGCATTAATTGATTTCTGTAGTGCTCAGTAAGGAAACATGAACTTTGAGTATTATTGTGTCAAGCGCTGGGTGCTGATAATTTGATGCACAGTCAAGTTGAGTTCTGCTGTACGGTTATTTGTCGCATGCACTAATCAGCCTGTATGTCTGGTCGGCGCATGCGCAATAACGGTATATGCATGAACATATTCTTACTTCTCCGGGAGGGGGATCATGATATAGCATGTATGTTTTGTGACTCGTTTCTAGTCCCGTTATCGTAATTTGCAGGCACAACAATGTGTGACCTGCTGCTCCCTGCTTCATAGCAGCAGGTACTGGTACGACGCTAGGCGTTAGGGTCCAGCAAGGGCAGACAGACCGCCGTAATCAGCGCCTACCAGGGTAGAAGCAGAATATAAATCATTGTTCGTTGTAAACAAATGTGAGACCATGGAAGAGGTCAACTTACCTGCAGGTTATTTGGACGATCGCTGAACCTCTGATCGGCAAACGTGATCGCTAAACCTATGATTATCAACTATGTTGATAGACTAGTTCTACTAGTTCGCGAGAGGAAGTTTCACGCGAGTGGGGGATTCACCCTAAGTTATAAACTGGCCAGTCGCGTCTTGTGTTGTTTCTTTTTTTGTTTTTGTTGTTGTTTTTGTTGTTTGCTTCTGTAGGTATTCACGTCACCCGTTCCGAGCCCAGAACATTGTTTTGCCTTCGGAGCGGACGTCGTGAGTTGGCTACAGAAGCAACAAATTGTGATGTTTTGTGTTAGTAAGTGTTGTATGTAGATACTGTAAATAATTCATGTCATTCATCTAACATCTTTCTTGTGCCTTACCCCACAGCTGCCCGTACACCTGTCAGAGATCACGCTCGGTTGTCTTGTCAGCATGGGGGTTTGCGGGACGCCGTAAACCCACATGTAACATTTGGTGTCAGTGAAGTGAGGATTTGATCTCTGGCTGGTGTTCCCGGCTGTGGAACAGCACATTGATACTCTGAATCATCAACTTTAAAAAAAAAATGCATTGACAGCCACATTTAGAAATTAACTTTAATCTTCCTTCCTGCGTTGATGAAGTGCGAAACCCATGTATTCAACTGAATGGATACTGACAAGTCGATAATTTCTGAGCAGGAAGGCAAGGCAAACCCCACTTTTTCTTGGTAACGAAAAATTTAAGTAGACCCCACTTAATTGTGTTACCTGACATTCTACTAAGTTAAACTGGAGTTACTAATTGATCTTACCCACACATGGTTCTGACGTAGTGACGTTAACAATTTACTGACGTTGACATAACGGTAGCGTTAATATTTACGCAGTGGCTTGAGGTTAGGTATGACGTAATAGAAACAGTAATGGTGACTTGTTATGATCGGAGTTTTGTAATGTGATGAAACTTCGGATTGTAGCATTTTACTGTAAACGTGGTCGGTTTATGACGTCATATTAGACTACCAGTACGCAACGTCATACTTTGCTAAAAGCATTTGACATTTCAAATCGCGTGTGCTTTATTAACTAACGTTTTAGTTAGATTAACGCGTATAACACATATCTTAACGTTTTAGTTAAGCCCATTCAATCATCACTGATCATAACTGATCAGTTTATAGTGGTTTTGATAGTAACGTGAGATTTACGTTATCAATAATGGAGCGTTTAATGCAAATGGGAAAGGACTTAGGTTATGAGGGGAAGGAGTTACAAGGTTTTGTTAAAGAGCAGCAAGATATTGAGCGGGCAGAAAGGCAAGAGCAAAGGGATTTAGAAAGGTTAAGGTCTGAGGAAAAGGAAAAGGAAAGGGTACATGAACTAGCTATGTTGAATGTTAATAGGGAACTTGAAATGGCACGCATTCAGACTGAAAGGGAGGCAAAAGAGATTAGTGAGACCCATTTAGAACAAATAAAGCATGGGTTTGAGCTTCAGCACCAAGAATTAAGGAATCAGTTAGAAATGCAGAGAGCGAAGCTCGAGCTAGAATTGGAAAAGCAAAAAGCTGAGAAGGTGGCTCATGCCCGGGATCCTAAGTTACCTTATTTTGAAGAAGGTAAAGATAAAATGGATAGTTATTTGTCTAGGTTTGAGAAATATGCTACGGCTAACAAATGGGATAAGAGTGTTTGGGCCGCGTATTTAAGTGCATTGCTCAAAGGGCGCGCACTTGACGTATATGACCGGGGTTGTCAAATGAGGATGCGGCGGATTATGAAAAGTTAAAGGACGCTTTATTAAAGAATTTTGACATGACGGAGCGCGGATTTAGGAAGCAGTTTCGTTATAGTAGGCCCGAGAAATCAGAAACGTTCATACAGTTCAGTAGTAGACTGAGAAGTTATTTAGAACAATGGCTTAATATGGCAAAGATAGAAAAATCTTTTCCGGCTGTCTGTGATTTCATGGCAAGGGATCAGTTCCTGGAGTCATGTAATAGAGAACTGTATGTACATCTGAAGCCAAAACAGTTTGGTAATTTAGATGAAATGGCTAGGGAGGCAGGTTTGTTTGCAGAAGCGCGCGGGGGCGTATATAGTTGCATTAATAAGGGGCAACGCGATAATAGAGGCGCAGCGCAGGGTAAACAGGACAAAGTTGACTCGAACAAACCGAGTGGTAGACCGGATATCAAGTGTAGCATATGCGGTAAGGGGCATTTAACAATTAAATGTTTTAAGAACCCCGACAGGAAACAATTGTATAGCGCAGAGGTAGGAGCAACTGGAGTTGGGGATAGCGGTGTTAAGGAAAATTTTAACACGCGCGTAGAGGCTCAAGGTTCTCAGGTTAAGAATGAGAATATGCAGAATGTAGGTCGTGGTTATACACGTGGTCGTGGTAATTTTAGAGGGTCTTTTCGCGGACGCGGTAAAAATAATAGCACACCACGTGGCGCAGCACACCAAGTTAGTTTTTGTCAGACGGAAGTAACTAGGAAAGGTGATGAGATTGGAAGTATTTTTGAAAATAAGGTTGGTGATCCTTTGATTTCGGATAGGGAGGAGTGTAGTAAGGAAACTAGGGAAGGTGTCTGTTACTTCTTAAAGGCAAGGTTACCGACGGCACAAGGATTGGTTAATAATAAAAAGGTGGTTGTATTAAGAGATACTGGGTGTACAGGCTGTGTCGTTCGGAGAAGTTTGGTTTCGGATAGTCAGTTAATAGGAAAGGAATCAAATGTTACGTTGATTGATGAATCCACACAAAGGTATCCTTTGGCAATGATTGACATTGATTGTCCTTTTTTCACTGGGAAAACTGAAGCTTTGTGTATGGATGATACGTTGTACGATTTGGTTATCGGTAACATTGATGGATCAAAACTTCCTGATATGTCTCATTTCTCAGCTGCGGCTGTAACTAGGTCTCAAACTAGGCAGGATGAGAAGCCTTACAGAAAACTTAAGGTTCCCGATCAGATCATTAACGATGACAAGGAGGCTTTCAAGCAAGCTCAGGTTGATGATCCAACTTTGGAAAACATCAGGAAAAGGGTTGTATCTGGGAACAAGACTGTGAGTCGTGGTTTAAACCGAGGTGAAACTAGGTTTATTGAGAAAAAAGGTTTGGCATATAGGGAGTTCACCAAGGGTAACAAAGTCTCTTTCCAACTTGTGGTCCCTCAAAGTTTCCGAGGAAAGGTGTTGAAACTGGCTCATGAAACGCTTATGTCTGGACATATGGGTATTAGGAAGACATTGGATAGAGTTGTAACTGAGTTTTACTGGCCCGGTATTTGCGGTGATGTCGCTAGATTTTGTAAATCTTGTGATATTTGTCAGAGAACTATTCAGAAAGGTCGGGTCACTAAAGTACCTCTAGGAAAAATGCCATTGATTGATACGCCATTTAAGAGGGTGGCAGTGGACATAGTTGGTCCAATTGAGCCTCGATCTGATAGGAAATCTCGGTATATTTTAACCATGATAGATTATGCGACAAGGTATCCAGAGGCGATAGCTTTACCGAGTATTGAGACGGAACGTGTCGCGGAAGCGCTTATTGAAATGTTCAGTAGGGTTGGCATTCCTGATGAAATGTTGACTGATTGTGGATCACAGTTTACTGCTGAGGTAATGAAGGAAGTCAGCAGACTTCTTTCTCTTCAACAGTTAACGTGTAGTCCGAGACACCCAATTTGCAACGGACTGATAGAGCGTTTCCACGCTACGTTAAAGCAGATGTTACGTCGCATGTGTGCTGAACGTCCAAAAGATTGGGATAAATATCTTCCAGCTTTATTATTTGCGGTAAGGGAAGTCCCACAAGAGTCTTTAGGATACTCCCCTTTTGAGTTGTTATATGGACGTAACGTCAGAGGTCCAATGACAATATTAAGAGAATTATGGGCTGAAGAGGTACGCGATGAGCAAGTTCTTTCGACGTATCAATACGTTATTGAGCTTAGGGAACGGTTAGAGCAGACATGCAAATTAGCGCGTGATAATTTAAAGAAGGTTCAGATTAAGCAGAAAACTTATTATGATAAAGGCGCGGGGTCGCGTAAATTTGACGTCGGCGACAAAGTACTGTTGTTACTACCGACAGACAGTAATAAATTATTGCTTCAATTGAAAGGTCCTTATGAAGTGGTTGAGGTAGTGAACAGAATGGATTATGAGATTGACGTCAATGGAAATGTTAACACATATCACGCTAACATACTGAAGCAATATGTGGAACGTCAAAATGTGACGTCACATTGCTTGCTTTCTGTAGAGTCCACTCCGTCAACTGAAAATGATGACGTTGACGAATTCTCATTGGAAGATTGCGCTTTTCCCACTGCAAAGCAACCAGAGACGTTTAAGGACGTCAATATTTCAGAAATGTTAACGCAGGATCAGCGTAAAGAAATAGAGACGTTGATAAAAGAATACCCGGACGTACTGTCCAGTGTACCAGGACGAACTGACCAAATAGAACACGACATAAAGTTGCTGACGTCAGAACCAGTGAGGTCAAAAGGTTATGCAATACCTTATAAAGTACGGGATGTAATGGAAAAGGAAATTCAGGATATGTTAGATTTAGGAGTTATTGAGCCATCAATATCTCCATACTCATCCCCTGTAGTACTTGTCCCTAAAAAAGATGGTTCGGTGCGGTTCTGCATTGACTTCCGTAAACTTAATAAAGTGACGTAGTTCGATGCAGAACCAATGCCAAATATGGAGGAGGTTATAAATAGAATGTCGGGGCACAAATACTTTAGCAAATTAGATTTGTCAAAAGGTTATTGGCAGGTAAAAATGACGTCTAAGGCAAAACCCCTAACTGCGTTCGAAACCCCCAAAGGCTTGTTTCAATTCAAAACTATGCCCTTCGGTTTGGTAAACTCAGGAGCAACATTTTGCAGGTTGATGAGAAAGATTCTGTCCGAACTTTCTAACGTTGATAGCTTCGTCGATGATATGTGGATCTTTACCGAAACTTGGAAAGACCACTTGACGTCATTACGGGAAGTTTTGGATAGACTTAGGACAGCCAAGTTGACGGCAAAACCTTCCAAGTGTATGATTGGGTATAGCAGTATCGAATGTCTTGGTCACAGTGTAGCTGCTCAGTCAGTAAGACCGCAAGAAGACAAGATACAAGCTATAAAGGATGCTCCTCGACCTTCTACTAAGAGACAAATAAAGTCATTTCTTGGGTTGGCTGGTTTCTACCGCCGTTTCATTCCAAATTTCTCATCTATTGCTTCCCCTTTGACAGATTTAACTAAGAAAAGTAGACCAAACAAGATCACAGACTGGCAGGACCATCATGAAAAGGCTTTCCAGACCCTGAAGAATAGACTCACGTCTAGTCCTATTCTTCGTCTTCCTATCTTTCATGATGGGAATCCGTTCATACTCCGGACGGACGCTTCTGATGTTGGTATAGGGGCCGTTTTGCTCCAAGAGTTTGAAGGGGAAGGACGACTTCCCATTGCTTATGCCAGCAAGAAACTTTTGCCTCGTGAGAAAAACTATTCTGTAATAGAGAAGGAATGTTTGGCTATTATCTGGGGTGTTGAGAAATTTCGCAAGTATCTTTATGGAGTAGAATTCCTGCTTGAGACAGACCATAAGCCCTTGTCTTATATGCAAACAGCAAAAGTTCTCAATCCTCGAATTATGCGTTGGGCAATGAAACTACAACCGTATAGATTTCGGATTGTTGCAATTCGGGGCCAGGAAAATTTGGGGGCAGACTTCGCACGGTTGTTGTGTAAATAGCTGTCTTGTTTAGATAGGTTCATCCTATTCCATCTCTGTACACAAAGAAAAAAACATTTCTGATTGTTTTTTCTCCAAAAGGGGAAACCTTTGTTACGAGATGGAATAGGAAACCTCTCTGGTGCTTATGCACATCTAAATTATTTTAGTAGATATATGGTAGGGCGGTGCGAGTGAAATATTTTAGGTGAAATATGGTACGCAAACTGTGCGTCTCCATGAACAAGTCATGCACATATCATACGATGTATGCATGAGTGGTTTATAGAGAGCTGTTTTTACAATACAGGGGGCCGCTAAAAGGCCGAGTCCTATAGAATTTGCCTAAAAATCGCCAACCGCCAAATTGTGCCATATATGATTTTTATTCCGTCACGTGTTGTGTGGGTGTTCGTTTTGACAGGAGTCATGTCATTGATTATAGGGTCGTTTCATCAATTTTTCCTATGGGAAATATACTATTTGAACGCAAATCCATTATCTACTCGATTTTTGCTATCTAGCTTTGTTTGTGGCCGGTATCTCCACTTCGCCACGAACAAAGCAAGGTAATATGAGTAGGCATGATTTTCTGGTAGTATTCATAGATATATAAACCCTGAAAAAAGCGGACACTTTAGCAGCAGGTCAAGTTGTAGAGTGAACACAACATTGTGACGGGGAAATAGAAAGTATATTGAAAGGTATGTTAAATCTATGTTTAGTATTATTTTTGTATGAACATGCTTGTAGGTTTTGGAGGGGTTTACTTCTAGTATACCCCAACTTTCTGAAGCCTATTCTGAATTCACTGTTGTGGCCTGTAGTGATTAGGCTACTAGCTTTGCCAGCTAGACGTCGCAGAATTGATCCCAGGCTTCTCCAGTAGTAGAATGAGTCTTTCTAAGTGAGGTCCTGTCTCATGCTGACCCTAGATGTTGGTGAGACGTAAAGTTTGGACACCCGCTCATTCTAGATTCATTTAGGCTTTTAGACCCCTTTTGTAGAATGTAATTAATAAACGCCGGGTCACTTGTTTGATCCATGACTTGTGACTAGCTGTGGTTAGAAAACCGTGGTTCCGTCCCAATATGATATTAGGTGTAGAGGGGACGTAAACTTAAGACGGGTTTAACCACATCTTCATCATCAGGGCAAACTCTTACAAGAGCCTGTTGGGTTATCCGTGATGATGAACCGTAATGAATTTTATTTTACAAGCATGTTCACGTTGATTAGAAATAATTTTGTTCAAGAAGAATTACGAGTTCATTTTGTAATGATGCCGTTTTTGTCTGATAACTCAGTTTGTGCATGTATGTACATATAAAGAACGTGATCATAAGTGGGAGTATTTGGTCGCCACACGTCATAACGGCCTGAGCGGCGGGGATGACGTCAGCTGCGTCATCGGCGTCGCGAGGACGGTTGTGACGGGGTGCCTACCAAATACAGAGAGAATTTACGGCAAACAGTGTTGGCCCTTATGAGACACTAACAAATGTTGTGGATTATAGATGAAAATCTTCTGTTGTAGTTTCTATCTGTTATTAATGTATTGAATTTGTGAATAGCTATATTTGTGAGCCGTGTCGCGGAAAAGGATATGAAATAGAGATTGTTATGTTTCCTGTAATTGGCAGCTGACCAGGTAGCGCAAAGGCGTGGTCTGTTCAACTGCCTCTTACTTGTGATAATGTAGTGAGCACAAATTTGATGAGTATTATGCTCAGTAGTAGTGAGCATTAATTGATTTCTGTAGTGCTCAGTAAGGAAACATGAACTTTGAGTATTATTGTGTCAAGCGCTGGGTGCTGATAATTTGATGCACAGTCAAGTTGAGTTCTGCTGTACGGTTATTTGTCGCATGCACTAATCAGCCTGTATGTCTGGTCGGCGCATGCGCAATAACGGTATATGCATGAACATATTCTTACTTCTCCGGGAGGGGGATCATGATATAGCATGTATGTTTTGTGACTCGTTTCTAGTCCCGTTATCGTAATTTGCAGGCACAACAATGTGTGACCTGCTGCTCCCTGCTTCATAGCAGCAGGTACTGGTACGACGCTAGGCGTTAGGGTCCAGCAAGGGCGGACAGACCGCCGTAATCAGCGCCTACCAGGGTAGAAGCAGAATATAAATCATTGTTCGTTGTAAATCGTAATTTGCAGGCACAACAATGTGTGACCTGCTGCTCCCTGCTTCATAGCAGCAGGTACTGGTACGACGCTAGGCGTTAGGGTCCAGCAAGGGCGGACAGACCGCCGTAATCAGCGCCTACCAGGGTAGAAGCAGAATATAAATCATTGTTCGTTGTAAACAAATGTGAGACCATGGAAGAGGTCAACTTACCTGCAGGTTATTTGGACGATCGCTAAACCTCTGATCGGCAAACGTGATCGCTAAACCTATGATTATCAACTATGTTGATAGACTAGTTCTACTAGTTCGCGAGAGGAAGTTTCACGCGAGTGGGGGATTCACCCTAAGTTATAAACTGGCCAGTCGCGTCTTGTGTTGTTTATTTTTTTGTTTTTGTTGTTGTTTTTGTTGTTTGCTTCTGTAGGTATTCACGTCACCCGTTCCGAGCACAGAATATTGTTTTGCCTTCGGAGCGGACGTCGTGAGTTGGCTACAGAAGCAACAAATTGTGATGTTTTGTGTTAGTAAGTGTTGTATGTAGATACTGTAAATAATTCATGTCATTCATCTAACATCTTTCTTGTGCCTTACCCCACAGCTGCCCGTACACCTGTCAGAGATCACGCTCGGTTGTCTTGTCAGCATGGGGGTTTGCGGGACGCCGTAAACCCACATGTAACAGTCCCTAGCTCTCACTAAAGAGGTAAAAAAATTAAAGAAGCTTTATTTAACGGCGCATATTAGAAACAAGTAACAAAAGCTGTCGGGGATCGAACCCACGACCTCCCGATCCATAAGCGGACACTCTACCAATGAGCTACGGTTTCTGGTCAACTCGTACCTAAGTAAACTCGTAACTTAGTCAACTGGTACCTGTTTTTGGCCTACTCGTACCTTAGTTAGCTCATACCTTAGTCAAAAATCTATTTGGGGATTACATATACATGCAGGTCAATTTATGAATACTCCTGACCCTTTTCCGGGAGACGAAGGCGATATATACTGTGTGCATTACGTTAACACACCCGTGCGCCCAAATAGTGCCTTCCATATGTCTGGACCCCATATCCCTGCAGCCAGATGACTTTTCTGAATTGTATCCAAACATAGTTTATGGGTGCTCGACAGAACCGTCTCATTGAGACAGCTCTAACGAGTTTGTTGCCCTGTTCTAAACAAGTGTTATTGGGCTGCCTATGGACGTCTAGGATGATAATTTCTGTAAACCTAAAGAGGAGTTTTCGGGGCTTGAAGAAATAAATGGGCTGCATCATGATTCCACGCAGAGCTGAATCCGACCGCACACGAGTACTGGTAGACCGCTTAGAGGATCTAAGCCTGCCCAGGCAAAGCGGTGCGAGTCGGACCTTCCATGCTCATAAACCCTATCGGTTTCATTGGGCGACAGGGCTTGCGATGTCGTTTCATCTCAATGTCTGGTAAAAGTCCCATAAAATTGGAATCAACGTCTCCAAAATGACCTATATAGTGTTGACGGGGACATTAAACATCAAATCAAACAAACAAACAAACAAAGAGGTGTTTACATGTTCATTAGGCGTTAAAAATAGCAGTAATTCTACTCAAATACTAAACAAATTGAAGGCAGGTAGGAAAAGAGGGCCACATGGAAGATAAGTACTAGTACTACAACTAAGGTCGAATATTAGTATTATTATTAACAAAAACGCATAAAAAATACAGGCCCGACCCTGTTTATCTGGAGAAAAATTTTAATAATAAAAAAACGTTTCTCCTACCTACCTTTCATTTTTTATTATTAACATTTTTCTCCAGAAAAACAGGAGGATTGCTCAACAAATCACAAACTAGAGCTGATCTATTTCGATTCTAACACGCTGAAAATCGGCAATAATGTTGTTGTTTTTATCAAAATCTCACAACTTTTCGCCACTGTTAGAAGAAATCTCGCTAAAATTATCGACTGACACACATTCATTTATATCCTTTTCTAACGTTTTCGATACGAGAATATGACGTTACACCGTCTAACGTCAAGGGAATCGACTAGTGACATCACAGCTTGGCAGTTTTTAATGTTGCCACTCGTCACGCTCTTCCTTGACATGATTTGTTGTAGAATAAAACCCAGTTATTTTCCATTGCCTATATAGGCGCGGTGTGTTAGAATAAACAGCAGTTATACAAGCGATAGCAAAATATTTCTGTTAGGAACATTATTGTATGTTCTTTTTGATTGATTGATTTGAGGTTTAACGTCCCCGTCAACACTGTAAAGGCGATTTTTGAGACGTTGCTTCTAATTTTGTGGGACCTTTACCCGACTTTGAGATGAAATGACATCTCAAGCCCTGCCACCCAATGAAACCAATAGGGTTTATAAGCATGGACAGGACGACTCGCATCGCTTTACCTGGTCAGTCTAACTGCTGGTTTTCTTTTGCTCCAGCAATTCTGTTGTTGTATGCTGTCGAGTCCTCAACCTTGTTTCATCTCTGTAGTTTTTTGATTTGTATGTTCTCGGTGATGTTACACTGATGAGTTAGGAAGCCTTCATGCGGACTAAACAAAATTAGTGTATACCGCGACAGAGGTAAGGGCGAGGATTATGGCCATGTAAAATCGATTTAAGCCCCCCCCCCCCCCCCCCCCCCCCAGTGGAATTCTTTCCACTGACCGTTCCAATGCGGTTTTTCTGTGGCGATTTATTTATGTTGTTATTTGTTACTTACTGTGTGTATCACTTTTGTCTTTTAATTTTGGATGACCATTTGGCCATTTTGTGGGAAAGTAACTGTCCTTATGGCCTTCCTTTGTTTAGGTTTCCATTATGGTCTGGTCGCTTAATGTTTGTGTTTCTTTCCCTTTGGTGCCTTTGATGGATGGAGTAAGTTAATTGTATCGATTCCTGATCTTTGTTTTACTTCTATTTTACCCGACACCGAGATTAAATGACATCTCAAGCCATGTCGCCCAATGGAATTAATAAGGTTTAGATACCTTTAGATACCAGTTGAAGGTCATTATTAAACCGACGTTCGTTCCTCGTTGTATATTCTGTGATAGTATTCAACTCAACTCATCAACTTTAACATCTGGACAAGTCAATCGACTTCTAACGATGTGTCCATCGGAGTCTAATTAACTGTTGGTTTTCTTTTGCTCCAGCATTTCAGTGGTTTCTTGCTGTCGAGTCCTCACCGTTGTCTCACCTCTATGGTTCTTTGATTATTTGTGTTCACGGAGATGTTGCACTGATGAGTTAGGAGGCCTTCATGCGGACTGAGCAAATTATTTGTCTAAATCGTGACGGAAGTAAGGGCGAGGATTGTGGCCATGTAAAATCGATTTAAGCCCCCCCCCCCTCCACCCCCCCCCCCCCCCCCAGTGGAAATCTTTCCACTGACCGTTCCAATGCGGTTCTTCTGTAGCGATTTATTTATGTTGTTGTTTGTTACTTACTGTGTGTATCACTGGTGTCTTTTTATTTTGGATGGCCATATGACCATTTTGTGGGAAAGTAACTGTCCTTATGGCCTTCCTTTGTTTAGGTTTCCATTATGGTCTGGTCGCTTCATGTTTGTGTTTCTTTCCCTTTGGTGTCTTTGATGGGTGGAGTAAGTAATTGTATCGATCCCTGATCTTTGTTTGACTTCTACTTTAGATCCTTAAGCGGTTTACCAGTACTCGTGTGCGGGTCGGTTTCAGCTCTACGTGGAAGCATCATGCAGCCCGTATATTTCTTCAAGCCCCAATGGGCGGGGGCGTATTGTATGTTCTGAATCATATTGTAGACGTAATTGGTTTTCGGCGTTCTCCGGCTATTTTCAGCACATAAATACAGAAAGTTATTATGGAAAAAAAGAAATATCGACATATAGTTGTTGGAACTTTTTCTTTTGTATAAAATTTCACACACACACACACACACACACACACACACACACACACACACACACACAACAGTCTCAAAATTCTTAGCATCTCAAAAAATATATTAACCGCATAATACCTGTTTTAGCATATCATCATTATACGCCTATTCAAATAGATTGAAAATTTTATCACCCCAAAAAATAATAATCCTTATAAAAATTCTGCACAGACTCCAAACGCATCTGCGCCGTCTGATGTTAGCCTCGGCTGTTCGTGCAGAGTCTACCACATTGCAGTCTGATCTCAGACCCCAACAGCATAGATTTGTGCAGTCTGGTCTCAGCCACGGCTGTTCGCGCCGCACATGAGACAGCGTATTCTGATCTGAACGTCGGGTGTTCGCATCAAACTAAAATGGCGTTTCCAGCACAGTCTCTGACAGCATCTGCGCAGTCTGATCCGAGATGCGAAAATGCTGATATTTGTCACATTTGTACTCAAAACGTGGATTGTGGGTACTCGTGAGAACCACCTCGCTCAGGCTGTTCTAACGAGTACCCACAATCTACCTTTTAAGCAGAAATGAAAAAAGCATACCCCTGTAAACCCCACTTTTACTGTATTTATGTGGGGCCCAAATTATATAGGCGTGTTTATGTGATGAACAACAAATGCGGAGCAGTATGTTCAACGCCGTTTCTTTTTTCCTAGCCTTAAATAATAAAGTCGAACTTCGATGGCTCGACTCCCTTTTAGGGCCCTGAAAATTTGTTCGAGACAAGAGTAGTTTCAGGCACTGAGTGTTAATTTAAGTACATGACCTGGTGCCATAATGGATAACATTTTTGGATAGCGTTGTATTATTTTTCATTAAAATGAATGCTGTGTGCACTCATTAGAATCTCATCATCGAGACTCGGTCCATATTATTTTTGAAATGTCATGGCTAAGTACCCTGGCAGAAATAAAGACTAATTAAGGATTTCGGCTAGCAAGTTTAGAGTAATCATAAGTTTTTTTATATTCTCTAAGACATCACGTCAACATCCCTTTGCCACCTCAGAGATGCTACCCAATGAAGGGATTCGCGGCGTAAGACACTCATTCTCAAATGAATTGGGATTTTAGCCGTTTAAAAAGTCAAATTATAAAGTTACTAAAATTCAGTCACCGATATGTTCACAATAAAGTATTAACATGTACCTATACTCAATTAAAATTCCTTGATCAAGAAATGAAAAGTTATTTCATCTCAACAGTTAGAAAATATGCCCGTATTTTGATAAATTTTGATTGTGAGAAATGTACGCTACAATCTATTTGTTCGTTACCCACTTCTTTAACATCACAAAAATCAAGAGACCGCAGTTCGCACTGACAGAAACTTACGACCGGGTTATTAAGCGGGGACAAAATTGAACGTATGGTCATATTTTTTTTTTTTTTTTTTTTTTTTGGTTTGGGTTTTACGGCCCTTTCAAGATTATTTCACTCATATCGAGCCGATCGTTAATCATAGGTGGGCGAAAACCGGAGTACCCGGAGAAAAACCACCTGACCTTCCGTTGCAGAACTTGGCGTCTCACACGTGACCCGAGCGAGGCTCGAACCCACGGCGGTGAGAGACCTAATGACTAAGAGTCAGCGCTCCTATCCATTAGGCCACGGAGGCCCGTTACATATGGTCATATATATAGTAAAGAAATGAATAACTATTTTGAATAAAATTCAGGGTTGGTTAGAGAATACAGAAAAAGAAATAGTTTTCTGAAAGCATACAACTTTCGTTTTGTTTTAAGAGAAGCACATAATAGCTAGATCACTTACGACTATTGCATTTGAACAAGTACTGAGTGGTAAATAACGAACGCAAGTAATAATACTTCAGATAAACGATCAACATAAGCAATAAGTTTATATGAACTGTATGTAAAAAGTCGCGGACATTACAGTGATTTTGTTTCTGTAAGTCAAGTAGTCTACTATCGTGATTAACTGACAATATAGCTGTTAGTGTCATTTTCATTCATTTTTGGATCTAACTAATGTAACAGTGCATGTTCAGTCATATGTTTTTAAAACATGGTGTCGCTATTACGCAAAAAAGCCTCGGTATATACTTTTATGTATAAAAAATGCTCTCCTGACAGATAAACTGCGTTCTTAAGGCAGCCGAAACATTAAAAGACATATCTCTCACATATAAACACACAACAATCGCATGGCCTTGTGTTCTCAACAATCAAGTATGTAAAATTAATGATGCAACTGCGAGAATTCAGTATCGAACATTACAGTGCATTCCAGAGCAACATTTTTCTATACAAAAGTCTTCAAAAATGTAACCAATTTGTCTACCAGCTTGAAGAAAGTAACACGTTTAGTAGAGTTTCTAAAAAAGGTTCTAAGAAATGTAAACATATGCATGTCTGTAAATGGCAGCTATGATGTCTCGGACATTACCATACACGGTAAAGGGACATCCTATGCCACTTTACCATTTCTACATGTAAAATTGAAAAGGAATCTGATATTATTTCTGTTGTAAGTAGTTGACAGAATCAAGAGTAAACCAGCATACCCTCAAATAAATATATTTATTTTAGGTTTGGATGTTGATACAATTTGTAATTTTCGATACCATAATTTTAGTAACATAAACTGCAATTGCAATGTTTTTTTAACATTCAAAATAAGCATTTGGAAATACAAATTGGAGAATTGAAGTGCCTTCTTAACATTGCACAATTCATATTGAAATATTCATTGTGGTAAATAATATTTGGGAAAAGATTATAAGCTGTGGCACTCAAATCCAAAATAAAAAATAAGTGATAAATTTTTAATCAACATTGTTACTGTTTGCAGCTATTGGTAGAAATGTATCAAACATGTATATCACTAAACGTGTTCATTTTACACAAATAAGGTTGCACAATTCAATATAGCTAATTTATTTGCAGTCATTATCCCTGGACGGTCAACATAGCAAACCTGTCATGTTCGATACCAAATGTAGCGGACATTTCATCGTATACATCCACTGTTTATTGCAATAGAATAATGATCTTGCTAGCGTGCAATTGTTGTTCATTAATTATGATCTTTGGTGGAACCAAATTAATTTAACAATATTAATTGTGGCAAATAATATTGGAAAAAGATAAAACGTTTCTATGCAGATATTTAAAAACAAGATATGACTTCTGCTTTCCCTTAACTGTGGTATTGTCTGCCGACTCCCCCACCCATCAAACACCGGAAAAGTCAACCATGTCGTCTGCAGACAGTTTCTACTACGAAATCTGGTAATGGAAAACCGTGCCACGTGAGATCAATGTGATCAAGCTGTTAGACTATCAATTTTCGGTATTGAACATTACCGGTCTCGAACATTACAAAACACTGGAAAAGAGGGAATTTCAACATCAAAATATTATTTTCGTTCCAGATGATGTATTTATGTTAGTCACACATTGCGGGAGTTTAATACAATCTAGCATATTTGTCGATACATACGTAATAAGCCTGGTATAATGATCGCGAACATTACATGAATTATTGCAACACATCCATGCACATTTTTGTATGGCAAATATTTTTAATTTCCTATTATACAGGTAACATCAAACGACCTTATATGTTTATTATAATATAGAATCTCCATTTGGTCATGTTTCTGTGTATAAAAACCTAAACGTTGTTTTGAAATATCAAGAAGAAAAACGTCGTCTCGTACATTACAATGCTTAATTAAATTTTGGCGACAGCCATAATCGGGGAAAAATACTTAGCTAGACTCCATGTGGTCCTACTAACGGTAGTTATTTCTCTACCCAGAATATGTAAATTTTATGGAAACCAACTAACACTTTCCTGTCCAGTGGAATTGCAAATATGTAAGTGTGCAAACAAAGAGAAATCGAAAAGCGACAGTCTCGAACATTACAAAACCAGGTTTTCCCGTGGCTCATTTTCCCTGAAAAGGTATTTTTCTACAGGAGGTTTATCATGATATCTTTGGAACCTGTTGTTCTGTCATATAAACGTATGCATTGCGTAAAAATGACTGCTTGATTTCAGAAAATATACGGCGACTGCAATATCCCAATTCATTTGAGAATGAGTGAAGAGCTGTAATGATTCTCTTAGAAAACAAGAAAACTTGTCTTTAGCGTTTGTTCTTTTCCAAGACAAAACATAAACAGTACTTTGCCACCTCAAAGAGGCCACCCAACGAAGGGATTCGCGGCGTAGAAACTGTTATGATTCTCTTAGAAAAGAAGAAAAAAAAAACACAGAAAAAAAAACACGCACAGTAGCTGCAATCTTTGACTTTTATGCTTTTCTAAGACAAAACATATAGATAGTACTTTGCCACCTCAGTCTACAAGCAAAAAATGATGACATTATGTTTTGTCGGACCGCCTGCACGTTAGAACCGATAATTTTCATATTTCTGTTTCAAACATAGATTGTAGGAACTCGATATAACCACCTCAACGAGTCGGTTCTAACCAGTAAACACAATCTATGTTTTAGAGCAGAAATAAGAAAAGGTATGGAAGGTCCGACTCGCACCGCTTTGCCTGGGCAGGCTTAGATCCTTTGAGCGGTTTATCAGTACTCGTAAGCGGTCGGTTTCAGCTCTGTATGGAAGCATAATGCAGTCCATCTTTTTCTTTAAGCCCCGATGGGCGGGGGCGAAAGAGTTGGACATGTTAGAACCGCTTGAACGAGTCGGTCCTAACCAGTACCCACAATCTATGATTTTGATCAGAAATAAGAAGAGTATGTCCAAAAAACAACAGTTGAACAATAGCAAATTCTGATATTTTTCGTAATTCTGTTCCAGCCATAGACTGTAGGAACTTGCCAGAACATAAATGGTGTTGACGGGGACGTTAAACCTCAATTCAAACAAACATGTTACCAAGGATGCCTCATACATTATATTTACTTATTTCTGTTCCAAGACAAAAGTTGTGGGAACTCGTTAGAACCGCCTCGAGTAGTCTCAACCTGCGTTGTTTTCAGTATGAATAAGAAAAACATCGAAAATCTTTGTAAGAAAAGTAACCGTTTATGGAAAGAACTAAAATCATAGGTCATTTATTCATATTTGTGAATTTATAAATATGTAAACAAAAGCGATACAAATCTCAATCTAGATTACACTGTACGGGATTTGAACTCCTCTGCGGTCTTCGCATTCACCGCAGAAGAGGGAAGACTCTTCCACTGAGGAATAGTTCTAGGAAAGAAATAGTTTTTCAGGGCATCGCTATAGGACTGGTACCTATGATATTGTGGATGCCCTTGTTTGGGTTGTCGCTATTGCAAGGGTCAAGTACCTACCTCTCTCTTTCTTTCTACTGATACTGCGATCGATCACATTTGACCATTACTCGCAGGTGTACATTACATACACACTAGGTTTGCAGGATGAAAGCCTACACAGTAATCATGTAATTACGCTAAGGATCTTTAGCCTGCGCAGGGGATGGTTCTCCCTGCACAGGGGCCTCCAGTTAACGTTCCAATCCGAAGGACGGTGCACTTGTGGCATTCACCACCATCATCGACGACATCATAATCATGTTTGAAGTCTTCGAGGGTACGGATAAATGTTTTAATGATATTAATGTGTATTAAATATATGTGTTGTTGTATGCCCTACATGGGCCCAAATGGCAAATAAACGTATTCTATTCTATTCATCCCTGCAAATGATGTTCGGACACCGCCTTTTTGTTACCGCTGCCGGGAATCGAATCAGAATCAGAATTGTTACTGGTGATACGTCAAATGACATCGAAAAGGGTGGTATTCTGTTCGACCTGGACGGAATTGGAAAAAACTAGCTCACTAAAAGAGAGTTTTTTTTCTTGATATCTGATTGGTTTCTTGTCTGATTCATAACAGACAAGCGTAAACCAGCAACCCTAGACTGTGATTTTTTTTGTCTTGTAGATTGAAAAATTTGCTGACATTCTTTCCCGCCATTACCTCACTAGTGGGTAGGGTAACGCAAACTGAAATTCTTAGGATCAAAATTAGGTCGCTTGTTACATTCATTTTTCTGAAGAGCCTGTGTGTTGTCAGATATTTGAGTGTGCTGAGCTGTATATAATTTTGACCAGTATACTGATAAGCCCTTTCTAGTTGTCAGTGTGCTGGCTGTGACAAACTCGGAATCAGGATTGTTGCTTGACACCCATCATAAATCATTAGAAATCATCAAATCACTGCCCGGTATATTAAAATGAAGGTCTCCCTGTTTCCGATGGTCTTAATTCTTGGGTTCAATCTTTGGAAAACAACTTATAGAATGCATCCAGATGATGGAAATCAGGAGTGCAAGATTACAAATAAGGAGAGCAGTAGTAGAATTTCCCAGTACTTGGCATTTTCAAGGAAGAATGGGTACAGAAGGTGTTCGGAGGGCTTGCGAAACTTCAAGTCCTCACGCGGTACAAACTTGGCTTTACTTCTACTCTTGGCCGGAGACATTGAAACTATTCCCGGCCCAAGGTTTCGCTGCGGACTCTGCAAAAAGTATTGCAAAGGTTCCGAAAAATGGATAGAATGTGAGGACTGTAACAAGCGCTTTCACTCCTCATGTTCTGACTTGGATAACAGTCAATTGTTAGAAATTGAATCGAAAGCTGTAACTTGGTATTGCACAGACTGCAAAGCTGACTGTGGTCTTTGCAGTGGTGCTGTCCTTAATGGCCACAAAGCTGTTCAGTGTGATCAATGTGAAATGTGGATACACACTGACTGTTCCTTCATTTCAGATGCAGAATATGGCATTTTGGTAAACTCAAGCTGCCACTGGATATGTCCAAAATGTGAGGTCTGTAACTTTTCAGACTCCTTCTTCGATGAATATGTAGAACTGAGTAAGCCAAACAGGTTTGAACCTCTGTCAGAGGATAAAAGAGGCAAATCTTCGACTGCTGATGAAACTAAGTCAAATTTTATGAAAGGTTTGAAACTTTGCAGTATAAACATAAATGGAATTAGAGGAAAAAATCTTGAACTTTTAGCTTTCCTCGATACATCTCAACCTCATATTGTTGCTATTCAGGAAACAAAGATTGACAGTTCAATTACCACATCTGAGCTTTTCCCTGAAACTTGTCAGTACTGTGTCTACAGAAAAGATAGGAACTCGGCGGTGGGGGTGATGTTGCTCATTCATAGAGACATCCCTCACATGCCTTTCATGGAACTGGAAAATGACACCGAATCGGTCTGGGTTAAGGTTTTTGCAAATAAAACTTCCCACTTCGTAGCAAGTTGGTATCGACCACCAAATGGTACGGTCGAAAACTTCCAGTTGTTTAAAGACCAACTGGATTGCATTAAATCGCAGCATAAGGGGGAAAAAAATCCCGGCTGTACATGTTCTAGGTGACCTCAGCTTCAGAGACATTGCTTGGCCCGACAGGCTCGGCAAACAAGGCACAATGCTGAGTCAGTCCGAAGGACAAATATTAATTGACATTATGAACGATCATGGCCTTGAACAAATTGTTAACTTCCCCACACTTGATAAGAACACATTGGATCTGATCCTTACGACTTTGCCAGGACAATTAGAAGACATTCATTCCCCAGATAAACTAATCGACCACGATATTGTCTCCGGATATTTAAAAATTCACATCCCACCAATAAAGATACCTCGAAGGAAGGTGTACTCATATCAGAAAGGTGACTATGAAACTATGAGGAAGGATGCACTCAGATTTACAAAGGAGAAATACTTATATGGTCATTCAGATGCTCGGTCTGTAAAGGAGAGTTTTGATTTGATAACTTCTTTCATTCATACTTCGGCCGAAAATCATATCCCCTCAAAAACTAGTAGGTCTGAATCTTCTATTCCCTGGATCACTCCAGAGATAAGAAGAAAAATTCGCAGAAGGAATTAAGATTCATGCAAAGGCAAAAAAGACGGGAAGTGGTAAACTCCGGACAAAATTTGAAAACTTGAGACGTGAAATCAAGACTGATATAAAAAATCAGCATGATTTGTATGTGAATAACTTGGTAGGTGATGTAAAGGCAAATCCCAGGGACTAATACAGATATATCAATAGCCAGAAGAAAGACAGGCAAGGTATCCCGCCCCTTAATAAGAGAGGAGGGAACGGGGTTGCTGAATCAGACTCTGAAAGGGCAGAGGAACTAGTTGGTCAATTCAATGATGCGTTTAATAAAACTGAGTTCACGGAGGTTCCATTGACTGGAAGATCGGTCCCATTCATGAATAATATTGTTGCGACAGCTGCAGGAATGATCAAGTTACTTCAAGGCTTAAACCCCAGTAAGGCCTTAGGACCTGATAAGCTTCATCCTAGAGTCCTGAAGGAACTAGTAAATGCGTTGGGTCCAGTTTTGGCACACTTGTTTCAACAGTCTCTTGATACGGGTGAAATCCCCAAAGAATGGCTCTTAGCAAACATTAGACTGCTACACAGACCATCTATTAATGAATAGAGGACTGTAGAAAACCGATTTTACCAGGGCGAAAACGGCCTGGTAACTGTATCGCTCATATGCTTTCAAAATCCAAGCGCTTGCAATGTGTTTATAAATAAAACGGGTTTCCCAAGTAGGTGCGATAAAAAATATTTAGATAATCTATTTATGCCGAGCGCTTCACTGTCAGTTGGATGAATGTTTTAAGACCCTGACCAGACTGTGCATATGCACAGGCTGGTTTCTGTCTCTCCTTTTCGCAAGCAGGTGCGATAAGATTCCCTTACAAAAATTCTTCAGATAATCCATTTATTCCCAGCGCTTGACTGCCAGTCGGATGAATGTATTTTGACAAAACAGCAAAGACCCTGGCCAGACTGTGTATTTGCACAGGCTGGTTTCTGTGTCTACTTTTCGCATTTTCTGGAACGCTAGGCAAATAGGGGTAGTTATTTCACAAAACGTTTTGGGATTAATAACCTGAAAATATCAGATCATTTCGTTGGGACTTTTCAAAACAAACAAACAAACAAACAAAAAATAAAACATGGTTTTGCGAGGGTTAATGCAACTTCCTCACCACTGCTAAAGCACTGAGTATATGTACTCGTGTCGGCCCCCGCCCATCGGGGCTTGAAGAAATAGATGAGCTGCATGATGCTTCTACGCAGAGCTGAAACCGACCCGCACACGAGTACTGGTAAACCACTAAGAGGATCTAAGCCTGCCTGGGCAATTCGGCGCGAGTCATGCCGGTTTCATTGGGCGGCAGGGCTTGAGATGTCATTTCATCTCAGTGTCGGGTAAAAGCCCCACAAAATTGGAAGCAACGTCTCCACAATGACCTCAAATCAAACAAACAAAATATGTACTCGTTAAAACTGCCTCGCCGAGGCGGTTCTAACAAGTACCCATATGATCTAAATCTATGTTTGGTCTGAAAAGAAGGAATATTTTAGCAACAGTAAAAATAGGCATTTATGGCCCGACAGCTTGGTGAGAAAAATGTTTTTAAAACTGATAAATCTATGTTTGGTCTGAAAAGAAGGAATATTTTAGTAACAGTAACAAAAAAAAAAAAAAGCATTTATGGCCCGACAGCTTGGTGAGAACAATGTTTGCCCGACAGCTTGGTGAGAACAATGTTTTTAAAACTGATAAACTGCTAGAGTATATCATCTTATATTTTAAGTGTTCTTTAAGGCAGTGAAATGAAATCATATAAAGTTATCATTTACAATTAAACTTGGAAATTGTATTTCACATTTTGCTCTCAAAAAACAATTTCTTTATATTTTGATATAAATCCTTGTAATTTATAATGTTAAGAGAATAAGAATGAGGACGCCAATCAGACATTCTCCTTGCGTAATTCCAATACACACCTGGAGGTCTTAGCACAAAGACTCAGTTATAAAGTGGCTCAGATAATTTTTGAAGAAGTAGTCTGATCTGGCCCTACATTGTCATGCAGTTTATGAATTATGTTTAGAAATTCGAATGCTTGATAGTCAGCAATAGGTGTGGTTTGATTAATTTATTCAGCAGGATAAGGGTTTCTGGGTTTCTTCTCCTTTTTGTTTTTCTTTCCGCCAATTTTTGTCCAGACAAGTTCTCAGTAACCACTTGATGGATTGTTCTGAAATTTTGTAAACGATTGATATGTACAGGAAGATTTCAAAATTTAAAACGGTGGATCCAAAAGGTCACGGGGTCAGGCAAAAATCCGCCGACGAGTTCTCAGTATCCTTCGAGTCGAGCAATAAAGTGAGTCCCGGTTGCGGTGCGACCGATTTTTGTGCGCTAATTCATTTGTCTATTTAATTGCCTGTATCGTGCTTTACTTTGATTTTCATATATATATATTTCTGTTTGTTTGTTTTGAGGTTTAGCGTCCCCGTCAAAACTGTGTAGGTCATTTTGTAGACGTTGCTTCCAATTTTGTGGGACTTTTACCCGACATTGAGATGAAATGACATCTCAAGCCCTGTCGCCCAATGAAACCTGTCGCCCAATGACCCATCTTCTTTCTTATGAATGTTTTCATTGTTCTTAAAGGAACTCATTTTTTATTTTTATTGTAATAACTCGCACCGCTTTGCCTTGGCAGGCTTAGCAGCAATGATTTCAGCACCCAATTTCGTAAAATCATTCTTCGATATAAAAAGATTGGGTACAACATGGATGTTATACGACAGACTGCATGCATGGTAGTTAACCCAATCACGGTTGGCAACTTTGCTTCCCTCTTTAATTGCACGCCGTTGGGTCAGGCCTCAGATTCTATGACGGCTCCAACGTAAAGGCTTATTGAGAATTAGAGAGATCTAATTCTTGGTAATGTTGGATGGTGCCTGATGCTCTGTCTCTGGTCGGGCCCATCGGAGTCTAACTGTTGGTTTTCTTTTGCTCCAGCATTTCAGTGGTTTCTTGCTGTCGAGTCCTCACAGTTGTCTCACCTCTGCGGTTCTTTGATTTTTTTGTGTTCACGGAGATGTTGCACTGATGAGTTAGGAGGCCTTCATGCGGACTGAACAAATTATTTGTCTAAATCGCGACGGAAGTAAGGGCGAGGATTGTGGCCACGTAAAATCGATTTAAGCCCCCCAGTGGAAATCTTTCCACTGACCGTTCCAAGGCGGTTCTTCTGTGGCGGTTTATTTATGGTGTTGTTTGTTATTTACTGTGTGTATCACTTGTGTCTTTTTATTTTGGATGGCCATATGGCCATTTTGTGGGAAAGTAACTGTCCTTATGGCCTTCCTTTGTTTAGGTTTCCATTATGGTCTGGTCGCTTAATGTTTGTGTTTCTTTCCCTTTGGTGTCTTTGATGGGTGGAGTAAGTTAATTGTATCGATTCCTGATCTTTGTTTTACTTCTACTTTTTAGATCCTCTAAGCGGTTTACCAGTACACATGTGTGGTCGGATTTCAGCTCTGCGTGGAAGCATCATGTAGCCCATCTATTTCTTCAGGCCCCAAGGGCGGGGGCCGCCATATATTAAGGGGAATCCAAACATCACGTTGAAAAAAAAAACACTTTATATAGAGAAAACGGTTTACGGGAGTATACATTATTTTCTTATTTCTGCTCCAAGACATAGGTGGTCGGTACTCGTTAGAACCGCCTCATTAGAACCACCAAAATGAGGTGGCTCTGACGAGAACCCACAACCTATGTTCGCAGAAAATTAAGAAAAAGATGGCATTTCACAAGAAAAATAGCAATTTTGGAGATGTGAAAAAATGCACTCTGTCGCACAGGTCTGTTATCGTAATATACACCTAAAGGTTTTTTTTTATCCCATGTCAATAGGAGTCAACTCTTAAAGGAAAGAATATGCTCCTAAGGAGCAAATTCTTTCCTTAAAGTGTAAACCCCTCTTTTTCGTGGGACAGATCTTCTAGAAATGTAAACAGGAAGTCCCGTTTCGAAAATGGTGGGGAAACTACCTTGTGTTCCTTTTCCCCTCAAGTGACTTATCTTACAGACTTTTATGTGACCAATAGTTCTCCTTTTCTGTAAGATTTCTTTTTTAGGTTTAACGTCCTCGTTAACACTATTTAGGTAATTTTGGAGACGTTGCTTTCAATTTTGTGGGATTTTACCCGACATTGAGATGAAATGACTTCTCAAGCCCTGTCCCGCGAATAAAACCAATAGGGTTTATAAGTATGGACGGTCCGACTCGCACCGCTTTGCCTGAACAGGCTTAATTCCTCTAAGCGGTTTGCAAGTATTCGTGTCCGGTCGGCATCATGCAGCCCATCTATTTCTTCAAGCCCCGAAGGGTGGGGCCATCAAGCTTGGTCTACATAATTGTTTAAGATTTATTGGTTTGATTTGCATGATTGTTCGCGTTACAGTGTGAAATATTAATAAATTGAGCCAGCGCAGGGTAAAATCTGCAAGAAGTCTTGAGCGACCAGCGAAGACTCAGATCAGCATTTGCGCATTCTGATCAGAGTCTTCGCTGATCACATGTATTTACTATAGGCTAATATCTATGCAAAGAGACATAAGCAAAAGGACTTGCCATAGTGGGTGGGTTGATTTGAGTCTCTGCTGGTCGCACCGGTCTTATTGTAAGTTTTGCCATGCCCCTTGAATATAGGATATTAACATACTAATGCGATAAAAAGTATTAGAATTATTGCATGTTGTAAAAATGGCATGTTTTAGAAGTCGTCTCCTTTATCTTATCCTCGATCCTTGTTGGTTCCTATAACAGTGAGGCCATTCTAAACTTCGTTTTTAGCAGAATTAAAAGACTAATCTCCCTACTTTTCATGATATAAAGTGGTGTTAAAGGGGGTGCTCATTGCAAGGGTGTGTTAATTCAATGTACGCATTAGCCTATATAAAAAATGAAAAGACGTTCCCACAACTGTGTTTTACCCCTTGCACCCCACATTTTCTCTCAATAAAGTTATGTTTGCAGGTGGGTTTAACGTCCCCGTTCACACTGTAAAGGTCATTTTGGAGACGTTGCTTCCAATTTTGTGGGACTTTTACACGATATTGAGATGAAATGACATCTCAAACCCTGTCGTCCAATGAAACCAATAGTGTTTATAAGCATGGACGGTCCGACTCGCACTGATGTGCCTGGGCAGGCTTAGATCCTCAAAGCGGTTTACCAGTACTCATGTGCGGTTGGCTTCAGCCCTGCGTGGAAGCATCATGCAGCCCATCTCATCTATTTCTTCAAGCCCCTATGGGCGGGGACCGTGACATTCTAGAAAATAAACTGTTGTTTTTTTAAGCAAAATACAAGGTCTGCATAAAACCCATCCGAAAAATCAGAACACGGTGTTTATAAAAAGCTGCATTTATTACGATGATTTTATTTCGATGATTTACACATTAGGTGAAAGAAAGAAAAATATGCAGGTGTCTGTCATGTACTCTATAAATAAAAGTAGAGAATCCATCAGACAGGTTTACATTCTGTGACGTATATTCATCGACCAACAGAAGCGGTTGGAAAAATCACGTGATCAGCGGTTCACTACAGTCGTCTATTTTAAAATAGAAAATAGAAGTAAAACAAAGATCAGGAATCGATACAATTAACTTACTCTACCCATCAAAGACACCAAAGGGAAAGAAACACAAACATTGAGCGACCAGACCATAATGGAAACCTAAACAAAGGAAGACCATAAGGACAGTTACTTTCCCACAAAATGGCCATACGGCCATCCAAAATAAAAAGACACAAGTGATACACACAGTTAGTAACAAACAACACCATAAATAAACCGCCAAAGAAGAACCGCCTTGGAACGCTCACTGGAATGATTTCCACTGGGTGGGGGGTGGGGGGTGGGGGGGGGGGGGGGGGCTCAAATCGATTTTACGTGGCCACAATCCTCGCCCTTACTTCCGTCGCGATTTAGACAAATAATTTGTTCAGTCCGCATGAAGGCCTCCTAACTCATCAGTGCAACATCTCCGTGAACACTAAAAATCAAAGAACCACAGAGGTGAGACAACGGTGAGGACTCGACAGCAAGAAACCACTGAAATGCTGGAGCAAAAGAAAACCAACAGTTAGACTCCGATGGGCCCGACCAGTCTGTGTAGCAGTCTAAGCAAACATCTGTCCACTCTTCGAAAAAGGAGATAGGACTCTTGCCCGTAATTATCGCCCTGTGTCTCTGACTTGTGTTCTGTGTAAATTGCTGGAACATATAGTCTGCTCAAACATCATGGCACATTTGGACGAACATAAACTTTTGTCAGACAGACAACATGCATTTAGGAAAAGGCACAATTGTGAAACTCAGCTAAGCACAGTTATTAATGACTGGGCAAAATTCTTGGACAAAGGGGGACAGGTGGACACATTTATTCTGGACTTCGAGAAGGCTTTTGACACCCCTCCACATGAACTACTTAAATCTAAGTTATTTGGTTATGGAATTGGGGGAAAGACCCTCAAATGGATAGATTCCTTTCTTTGCTACAGAAAACAGCGGGTTGTTGTTAATGGCGAATCTTCAGAGTGGGCTCCGGTTTTGTCTTTGGTCCCGCAAGGGACCGTTCTTGGTCCACTTTTATTTTCCCTGTACATCAATGATAATTCCACTGACATCGACTCAGAAATATGACTGTTCGCAGATGACTGTGTTTGTAACCGGGAAATTAGAGATACAGATGACTCATTGAAACTTCAGGCTGACATAGATAGATTAGGATGTTGGACCCGAAAATGGGGCATGAGATTTCAGCCAGTTAAATGCAATATTATGCAGATAACTAGGAAGAGATCTAATAAAGTTACACCTTAGAGGGAACGGTCCTCGAGAATGTGGACTCCATAAAATACCTTGGAGTGACAATCTCACACAACTTGAGATGGAATACTCATATTAGCAACATGTGTACTAAGGCAAAAAGAACGCTGATGCGAAATCTTCATCAGTGCCCTCAGGATGTAAAAGAGGCAGCATATAAAGGTCTTGTTCGCCCAATCTTCGAATATGGTAGTTGTATCTGGGACCCCAGTGGAGTGGTCCTTAACGATGAAATTGAGAAAGTTCAGAATAGAGCTGCTAGATTTGTAACAGGCAATCACTGCTTTGAAACTGGGAGCATGACTGGAATACTTGGAAAATTAAATTGGGAGTCTCTCAAGAAAAGGAGAAAAGACAGTAGGCTAATCATTTTATACAAAGGTCGAAAGGGTGCTGCCAGCATTCCAACAGATGACCTTGTTCCCCCAGCTAGACACTGTAGAAATCACCATTCGTTGGCGTTTCAGACCCCATTACGAAAACACGCCTATGCAAATACATTGTAAACTTTACCGCCGAAAAAAATCAAACTTTAACATGAAAAATTGGAATATTTTTCTTCTTTCTGCTCAAAATATAGATTGTGGTACACGTTAGAACCGCCTCATCGAGGCGGTTCTAACGAGTACCCACAATCTATATTTTAGAGCAGAAATAATAAAAAATAAGGTTTACCCCTGCAAACCCCAGTTTTACTATATAATAGTGGGGTTCAAGGGGGTCAAAATTACATAGGTGTGTTTTCGTGATGCTTACTGCAAGAACTGACAATTATACTTGAAGAATCGTTCTTCCCCAGAACCATTAGAGATTGGAATGCCCTTCCCGATTCGATTATTTCGACAGCTGAAGGTGCTGATGATTGTGTAGCTAAATTTACCTCTTTGGTTAGAGCTAGGGACTAACTTCCCACATCACAGGTCCTGGTGTATGAATGTCATTTGGCGTGTCACCAGTAACAATTCTGATTCTGATGGGGGCTCTAACATCAATGGAAAGTGCACTATCACGGGAGCTGATATAGCAAAAAAAAAAAAACAAAAAAAAAAAACGGAGGCTAACCTTTGTTATGGACACCCCAGAAGTGGGGACCGCTTGGTCTTCATTGACCTTCGGAATACAATTCTGATGGTCCGACGAAGACCGAGGGATCACCATATTGTCGGGACTAGGGTTTATCGCGCGTTAGCGTGTGTTTTACCCAAGTCTCGCAGGTGCGCGAGAAGTAAACGTGAAATGGTAGGTCATTTCCGGTGAAAACCAAGGTCGAAGAAGGCTGATAGATGTTTTATAAATATAACTCATTTACTGGCCGAATCGGTCAATCAACACAACAGCAAGCCTATCTTCCACAGGTAAGTGTCATAAATTTACAAATTTCTTGCTGTGACATTGATTGAAGGGACACGTTTATGTATACGTGACATACTCAACGGTAGAAAAAGTGGGTGGGGTATGATAATTGATATACACATGCCAGAGCTCTTCTGTCTTTCTTCTTCCTATTTCGCCTTAACCCCGGGAGGGACACAGACGTTGTATATTTTACAACACTCCAGTTTTGCAGGATTTGCAATTTGGCCTTTGCACCCAGGCAGACAAAGGATGTTGCATATAAAACATTGGTTCGCCGTCAACTTGAATATGCATCACCCATTTGGCACCCCTATGTTATAACTCAGATTCAGCAGGTGGAGAAGGTGTAGAAGACAGCTGCCAGATGGACCTGGCGGTGATGGCGAAATAGAAGTAGCTTCGGTGACATGCTTAATGAGCTAGAGTGGCCGTCCCTAGAGGCCCGTCGTGAGCAGTCCTCTTTAACCCATAAAGGAGGTCGGGTATAAAAGCCAAGGCCGGGCCGGGCCGAGCCAAAAATGCTAATCCGAAAACTTTATATTTCGTCTCTTGTCACAATGAAGATATATATTGCAGTCAGTTTGGTATAAAATTATTATGAATAACATATTTGATATCTGCACGAAGGTTTTTCTCTCTGCATTGTTTAATTTTCTTGTAATAGCCGTTTTTCCGAAATCGAGGGGTATAAAAGCCAAGGCCGGGTAAAAATGATATTTCTTAATTTCTTGCAAATTTACAGGTTTAAGTACTTCTTTTTGTCCTGAAAATATTTGAATTCGATTATTGTCTCAGTCTGTTGTAGTGAATGGATCCTCCTCCTCTTCTATCCCTGTTTCCTCTGGAGTCCCTCAGGGCTCTGTTCTTGGTCCCCTTCTGTTCTTAATATACTTCAACGACCTCCCTGAGGCTGTTAAATCTTCTATAGTCAGATTATTCGCTGATGACACTGCTATCTATCTAGCTATCTCTACCTCAGCCCACTCAAGACTTCTCCAGCATGACCTGCAGCAACTTGAGATCTGGGAAAAGACCTGGGACATGTCCTTTAACCCAGCTAAGTGTCAGGTCCTGCAAATTACCAAACGAAAAACCCCAATACCTACCCAGTATTTTCTTCACAACACTCCTGTGGACACTGTAGATGCAGCCAAATACTTAGGTGTGACACTCACAAAAGACCTCACGGTCCTCACCTGGCATGCACACATAGACAACATCACTAAAAAGGCAAACCAGACACTAGGCTTTCTAAGGCGTAACATCAAAGTCCATTCTGAACAGCTAAAATCAGTAGCATATAAGACTCTTGTAAGACCACAACTCGAATACTGCTCTATAGTCTGGGCACCCTACACAAGCAATCTCATGGACCAACTTGAAGCAGTGCAGAGGAGAGCTGCTCGCTGGACCAAACGGGACTACGGGCAGACCTCCTCTGTTACTGACATGCTAAATTCTCTACAGTGGCGACGACTTGACCTCAGACGCATTGACCAACGCCTTGTTATGTTCCAAAACATTCTGCATAGCAGGGTTGCCATCCCCATACCCAACTCCGTGACCCTCTCTCTAGACCCTCCAGAACTTCTCATTCTCAGGCATTCCAGCAAATACATACAAAAACTGACTATCACAAGTACTCTTTTTTCCCCAGAATTATTGTCCACTGGAATGCCTTGCCCACTGACGTTGTCACCCTTTCCGGCCCTGAGTTCAGTCTGGCTGTAAGCCAGATTGAACATGTCTCACCATAGTACTCTTGCCCTGTTTTTTTTTCTATTTTTAACATTTCTTTTCTGTCTTTTATGCTTTTACTACACTTTTAACCTTCTTGGCGGTTGACGCGCGTCAAAGTCTATGTCCCCGCGAGGGGTTTGACTATATGGGAGATAGATAGATACCGTTATTCACGAAAGCTTACTTACAACTATCCAAGTATAGCTATTACATACGGACAGAGCTTAGATCTATCTGTCTGTGGGTTGGTCAGACCGTCCAGCCATCTATCGAAGTGGAGTTAAAAAATGTCCAGCGATCTGTCTAATTGTGCACGAAAACACGCCTTTATAAAACTGACCCCCATAAGCCCCACTTTTAATGTCAAACTGGGGTTTGCAGGGGTATACCTTAATTTTCTTATTTCTTCTCAAAAACATAGATTGTCGGTACTCGTTAGTACTGCCTCATCTTAAAATTTTCCTTTTTTCAGCAAATTAGTAAAATTTACAAAGTATTTTAACAGGCATGTTTTCGTAATGGAGTGGACTGACAGACAGGCGTAGAGTCAACGTTGGTTCGACGTCATGCTGTCGACACCCACTCCGACTCCCTTCAATGTCACATGACCGTTGAGATGAGAGAGAGGTTTGACTGATCCCTGTATCCAAAATGGAATCTTCCTCCTTATGTATAGCAGGAGTCCATATCAAGATTTAAGGGTTTCAGGATGTGTTTTCAAAATTTGTTTGGAAATCGGCTTGGCTTTTTGCAAACAGTGTAGGCCCTGGTCAGACGCCGTGTTCTGCGGTGTCTGATCTGGGTCTGCACTGTTTGCCAGGGTACCAGTTTGGGGGTTTCTGGTACCAAATGGGTTAATGTTAGGGCTGGGCAGGTTGAACAAATCTATCATATTTTACTGTAAAATCTTGCACTTGCGAAGGAGTGTTTCATTCTCATGCTCTGAAATGGTGTTCTACGTTAAATTTGATCTTCCAATCCAACTGAGTCTTGGTGGGTCCGAGCACTTATTAAGCAACGCCGTATTATAGCCACTGCAAAGTGCTGACGTTTCATTGACGTTGTGCATCGCTTTGATGTTGGTTTGATGTAGAAACGACATTGTTGACGCGCTACATGTCGGTTGACGTTGCCAAGTTATTTACATTTACATACGCTCGCTAATTGTTGGTACGCTAAGAGAGAGAGCAATATGTAGGCCATGGCACACTCAGAGAGAGAGAGAGAGGACGTTGTTGGGTCTTGTGTACAATATATCTTTAAGAGCAGTTACATGTATTTGTGTTATTTAATTGAAACAAGAAAGCAGTCTGAAGGACAGCCAAATCCCCCGCCACACTTTGTATCATGGCTCAACCTTGTGACCTTGACCTTGAGTTGGCATGGTTTATTTATGGTTCTGCACATCAGCTCACTGTGGGGTACATTGAAAAAAGTTTAATGAAAATCCTTCCAGGGGTAAAGGAGATATGGAACGGACACAAAATTCAAAATTTCATACTCGTGGCCTTCATCTGTGACCTTGACCTTGAGTCGGCATGGTTTATTTGTGTGTTATGCACATCTGACGGCTCTGACAGTTCACTGATGGGGACATTTGACCAACGTTTAATGAAAATCCTTTGAAGGGTAAAGGAGATATGGAACCAACAAAAAATTCAAAGTTTCAAACTTGTGACCTTCCAATGTGACCTTGACCTGGTGTCGACACGATTCACTTATGGGCTCTGCACATGAGATCACTGAGGGGGATAATTGACCAAATTTAATGAAAATTTTTAAACTTGTGACCTTCAAATGTGACCTTGACCTTGAGTAGGCATGGTTCATTTATGGGTTCTGCACATCAGCTCACTGAGGGTGATATTTATCCAAAGTTTACTGAAAATCCTTTGAAGGGTAAAGGACATATGGAATGGACACAAAATCAAACTTTTAAATTCTTGACCTTCAAATGTGACCTTTATTGAGTCCGCATGGGTTCATTTATGGGTTCTGCACAGCAGCTCTCTCTCAGAAGAATATTTTACCAAAGGTTAATGAAAATCCTTCCCAGGGTAAAGGAGATATTGAATGGACACAAAGTTCCAAGTTTCAAACTCATGACCTTGACCTTAAGTCGGCATGGTTCATTTATGATTTCTGCACACCAGCACACTGAGACGAATAATTGACCAAAGTATAATGAAAATCTATCAATGGGTTCAGGAGATATGGAGCGGACAAGAAAGTGTTACAGACGGACTTGGATTCTGCACATCAGCTCACTGAGAAGAATATTTAACCAAAGTTTAATGAAAATCCTTCCAAGGGTATTAAAAAGAGATCTGGAACGTACACAAAATTCCAAGTTATAAACTCGTGACCTTCAACAGTGACATTGACCTTGAGTCGGCATGGTTCATTTATGGGTTCTGCACACCAGCTCACTGAGACGAATAGTTGATCAAAGTTTAATGAAAATCTATCAAAGGGTTCAGGAGATATGGAGCGGACAAGGAAGTATTACAGACAGACAGACGAAGGCCATTCCTATAATCCCCGCTCCGCTTCGCGGCGGGGGATTTATAATGTCAGAACAGTTAGCTATTTTGCAATATGCCTCCCCATACATATATGTCATAAGTTTGCTTTTAGTCAACCAAACACGAGCATAAATATAAAGTGATCTGTTGTTATCCCAATGCTTTTCCAAGAAAAAGTGGGGATGTTGTAATGGTCTTCGTTGTCCGTCCGTCTTACCGGTTAACTCCTAGACAGTTATAGATGGTAACTTGAAACTTTGGGAACTGATAGATCTTTGGTCTGGGGAGTGCATGACACTTTCAGAATTTTGATCACGTCCGTAGGGGTGGGTCGAGGGGGTGTGGCGGCTGGGGTCCGCAGGGGGGTCAAAAATAACTAGATCTGCAGTCGATGGTAAACCATCGCAAATACCCGCTTTTTCTATTAATAACACTAATGACTATGTATTTGCTAGCCCAAACTACATGTAAGTTAAAAAAAAGTTGCAAAGAACATTCTAACTGATAAGCAAAGTTTCAGAAGTGTAACATTTATAGTTTAAAAGATATGGCAAAGTCATACTTTTTGACCGTTGACCTTGGGGTTATGTTGAATCCACCTAAAGTATCCCAATTTATTCTATATTTCAACAGCCATCCAATAAGCAAGTTTCAGAAGTGTAACTCCAATAGTTTAGAAGATATGGCAAAGTCATAGTTTTTGACCTTTGACCTTGGGGTCGAGGTCACACCAAAAGTTGCCCAACATATTCTATATTCCAAGGGCCATCCGATAAGCAAAGTTTCAGAAGTGTAACTCCAATAGTTTAGGAGATATGGCAAATCATAATTTTTGACCTTTGACCTTGGGGTCATGTTGAGGTCAAGGTCACATCGAAAGTATCCAAATTTATTCTATACTCCAATGGCCATCCGATAACCAAAGTTTCAGAAGTGTAACTCTAATAGTTTAGAAGATATGGCAAAATCATACTTTTTGACCTTTGACCTTGGGGTCAAGGTCACACCAAAAGTAACCTGACATATTCTATATTCCAAGGACCATCCAATAAGCAAAGTTTCAGAAGTGTAACTCCAATAGTTTAGGAGATATGGCAAATCATAATTTTTGACCTTTGACCTTGGGGTCATGTTGAGGTCAAGGTCACAAAAAAGTTGCTCACTGCCATCTACATTCCATTTACTATCCACATGCAAAGTTTCAAAGGTGTAACTTCAGTGGTTGCAGAGGAGATCCAATCACAAGAAACGTGACGGACGGACGGACAGACAGACTGACGCCGGATCGAACTGTGGTACGAAAACAATATACCCGATTTTTCTTCGAAAAAGCGAGTATAAAAATTTCCAGAACATGGTCGTCTAACATATCAAAGCGAACGACATGATGAGTAGATTTTGTAGTGGCGTGGTGCTATGCTATGGTGTGCCGGCGACCACGCAATTCTAGTTATGTTTGATTTTGTTTGATTTATGGTTTAACATCCCAATCAACACTGTAAAAGGTCATTTTGGAGACATTGCTTCCAATTTTGTGGCACTTTTACCCGACATTAATATGAAATGACATCTCAAGCCCTGCCGCCCAATGAAACCATAGGGTTCATAAGCATGGGCGGTCCGACGTGCACTGCTTTGCCTAGGCAGGCTTAGATCCTCTAAGCGGTTTACCAGTGCTCTTGTGCCGGTCGGTTTCAGCTCTGCGTGGTAGGGTGCAGTGAGTGATTTAAAATCACTTGTATGCTTAAGAAGGTAAAATACACATACATGTACAGTGTACCATAATGATCCCAATATTTGGGACAGACATGCCTGGGCAAACTGCAGACCCAGATCAGAATCACTAAGCTTCTTTCAGAGAGTTTACCATTTAAACTACATGTTTTGTATGTTTTAGTGTAAAACTAAACACTATTCAATTTTTTGAGATTTTCAACTCTTTGGATGTTTGAATTTTAAGGATGTTTACACCAGAAAAGGTTTGTTTGCTAGTTTGTCAAGTAATCATACTCCTAATGCTAAAGGGTGTGATAATTTACATTAAATTGGATAGGGTTAGGAAAGACATGGTAGGTTAGGGTTTTGTTGGGTTTGGTCTGGTTGGCTTTGGTAGGGATGGGTTTGGTTGGGGGAATCGCCATGGAAATCACCGAAATCACCACATAAATCAGCTTCATCTTCCAATAATGTGCTGGGTTCCTCTGGAACATTCTCACGCATATGTCACCCTGGGAAATCACCATTTTATGATTGGGTAGGGTAGAAAGACAAGGCAGGGTAGGGTTTTGTTGGATTTGGTCAGGTTGGGTTTGGTAGCTATAGACGGGTTTGGTCGGGGATTCGCCATGGAAATCACCATTGATTAGTTTGGGGTACCAAAATAAAGTTTGGCTGTACTGTGCGATAATTGTGAATAAAAGGAGTTCCTGACAGTCAGTCGAGAAAGAAAGAAAGGTGCTGGTCATTGCTGTTGATTAAAATGATTGTCACAATTTTGTGCATATCTTCTCAAAATTAGTTGTCACTTGGTTTAAAGTTATTATAATAATACAAATACTTTGATTAATTTGTTTCTGTTTGTCGTGCCTGCTATTAGCATGGCGCGATATAGGCACCCAGTTTTCCATCCGTTCGTTCGTTTGTCAAGGCGTCAACATTTGCGACCACCCTAGCGTTCACCCTAATGGTCAAACTTATTTCTCAAGAACTATAAGAGCTTCATTGATGTTACTTGGTAGTTGGTACAAACTTGTGTCTAGGGATGGCAACTTACATGCAAGCATCCATATTTGACCCTGACGTACATTTCATGGTTCACTGACTTTGAAAAATGTTGCGACCACCCTAGCGTTCACCCTGAATGTCCTGATGGTCAAGTTTATTTCTCAAGAACTATAAGAGCTTCATTAATGGTACTAGGTACAAAAATTGTGTCTGGGGATGACAACTTACATGCAAGCATCCATATTTCACCTTGACCTACATTTCATGGTTCACTGACTTTGTAAAATATTGCGACCACCCTAGCGTTCACCCTAATGGTCAAGTTTCTTTTTCAAGAACTATAAGAGCTTCATTAATGATATTTGTTACAAACTTGAATCTGGGGATGGCAACTTAAAGGCAAGCATCCATATTTGACCTTGACCTAAATTTCATGGTTCACTGACTTTGTAAAATGTTGCGACCACCCTAGCGTTCACCCTATTGGTTAAGTTCATTTCTCAAGAATTATATACGAGCTTCATTAATGATACTTAGTACAAGCTTGCATTTAAGAATGGAAACTTTTATGCAAGCATCTATGTTTGACCTTGTCTTCCTACATATCATGGGTGGGTGACTTTGCGCCCCAACAGGCGCGACATAGCCTTCGGCAGAATTCTTGTTTTTAAAAATATATCGCAAGCATATATGCATACAGATTATGTTTGTATTTGAGTTTAATGACCCACTCAACACTATTTAGGTCATTTTTGAGCCGGTCAGTTTACCTATTCACACTTATCCTAGGCAGGCTTATACATAAGCGATTACCTAGTACAGTGCCCATTATTTCACCAGAAACTGACAACTGCCCTTCTTGAATCAGCGGAAGGGAGAGAATGACCACAGAAAAGAGTTCATGATCAATCTCCACGGAAGAATGTTGCTGAACCAGGCAGGTATCCAACCCACATCCTTCTGATCACCAGTCAGACGCGCATCAGGCTGAGCTACATGTACCGAGGCCGACCAAAAATAAATCTTTTCTAACGAATGCCCACAGTCTATGTTTTGAGTACGAGTAAGAAAACGATCACAGTTTTCATTGCAAAATATTCCGTTAAATTCTATTATATTGATTAATCATGTTAGTTATTATTATTATTTTTATTATGATTAAATAAATCCACTCAAACTCAGATAAAGTGATTAAAGTATTAATCGTGAATTACATGTAACATGGTTATTGATGAATGGATTATCTAGATATGTTTACTGAGTATGCCATATGTACCATGCGATGAAGACATAGAACAGAGAAAAGTGGGGTTAACAGGGTTAACTTATTGGTACATGTATCATAAACTACGCAAAGCCTTTTCAATATTTTATAGACATCATTCTGATTTAATTTCAAAATTCAATATTGGCCTTAAATCTTTTCTGCAACAAGGTCTATCGGAATCCGAATTTTATGGTGACTTAGTGAATAAATTCAGAAAAATATATAACCGCAATGACTTCAGCACCCAATTTCATAAAGTCATTCTTCGATATAAAACAATTGGGTACAGCATTGGTGTTGTGCGGTAGGCTGCATGCGTGGTGGTTGGCACAATCGCGGTTGACAACTTTGCTTCCCTCTTTAACCCATTTGGTACCGGAATCCAAAACGGATACCTTGGCAAACAGTGTAGGTCCAGATCAGACGCCACAGAACGTGGTGTTCGCCGCAGAATGCTGCGTCTCACTCTGATCAGGGCCTGCACTGTTGCAAATTGTTCAGCCATTTTCCTAATGAATTTTGAAGAAAACATAACCAGACACCCGTCACACCCCTAAATTTAGACTCATACTATATATAAGGAGGAAGATTCCATTTGGTTCAAAAAGGGTTAATTGTACGCCGGTGGGTCAGGTCTCAGATTCTATGATGGTTCCAGCGTAAAGGCTTACTGAGAATCAGAGAGATCTAATTCTATGTAATGTTGGTTGGTGCCTGCTGCTCTATCTCTGGTCGGGCCCATCAGAGTCTAATTGTTGGTTATCTTTTACTCCAGCGTTTCGGTGTTTTCTTGCTGTCAGGTTCTCATGGTTAGTTCATCTCTGTGGTTGACTGGTTGTTTGATTTTTTTGTGTTCACGGGGGGTTGCACTGATGAGTTGGGAGGTCATCATGCGGACTGAGCGGATGGTTTGTCTGGGTCGTGGCAGAGGTAGGGGCGAGGATTGTGGCCACATAGGGTTGAATTGGTTGGGTCCCCCAGTGGGGTGTTTGTGTCGCTTGTATTGTTTTGTTTTGGATAGCCAATTGGCCATGTTGTTGAAAAGTGTCTGTCCTTTTGGCTTTCTGCTATTGATGTTTCCATTAGGGTCTCTTGTTTCATGTTTGTGTTTCTTTCCTTTGGTGTCTCTGATGGGAGCTTGGGTTAATTGTATCAATTCCTGATCATTGCCTTCACTTCTATTTTGCTCGTTTTGTTATAAACTGTTAGCAGCATAGAAACCATAGAGGGCTCCTTTTAGTTTGAACAGCAAAGACTCTTATCACAATGACAGGTGCAGGCTGATCATATAAAATTGGTGGAGCAGTCACAGGGCTGCCCAGAGAATGTTTCACAAGCTGCTCTGCATGCCATTGTGATACTAGCGAATACCAATCAGCCTGCACATCAATACAGTATGATCAGTATCTGCATGGCTGTCAAGAAAAAAATCTTACAGAATGGATGCGCATCACGATCTTAAAATGTGCAAGTCTGTATGTGGCACGTGAAGAAGTAGACCATCGTGCACTTGCATGCAGTCTGATCATAATCTGAGACTTGCACAAAATTTCTACAGCCACAGTGACATACAAAGAGATAAAAGCGATAACTTTGCCATAATGAATGGATTCGTATGTTGATCATATTTTGCATATTGTTTTTCGATCGGGAAAGATTCAGATCATCTCGGTGATTTATTTGTACATTTGCCATTTTGAGTCCCGCTGGGTCTAGAATTAATGCATCCCAGACCCAAACTGGGACTCATGGTGAAATCTTTTGCATCCTAGAGTAAGTCTTGTAGTCTGGAATGCATGAATTCTGGATGGCAGCTATTCCTGCTCATTGTCGGTTTTCAATTTTTTGGCCTTAAATCTCTTCTGCAACAAGGTCTATCGGAATCCGAATTTTAGAAAAATATATAACCGCAATGTACGTCTCCCCATACATCAACCATAGTGCAGTTTATATTTTACTTTTGGTCCTTTGAGATCAGCATGAATATTCTGAGAAATCAGAAATAAATTATTGGTTTAGACTCATATTCTAGACAGGTTTTTAATTATTTTGACCCCATTTAGATTTATATCAGTCTTTGAATCGACTGCCTATTCGAAATTCGCAAAATTGTAGTATGTTTCCTCTGGCTTTCTTTGCCGGATCATTACAGGGTCACTGATTAGGCTTTATTAGCCGAAACTACTGAGTATGATCCATCTTCTTTCTTATGAAGGTTTTCATTGCTCTTAAAGGAACTCATTTTTAGCTCGTCTGTTTTTTGAAAAAAAACTTTCGAGCTATTGTCATCACTCTGGCGTCTGCGTAGTCGTCCTGCGTCGTCCTGCGTCGTTCCAAAAAAACTTAACCTTGGCTATAACTTAAAAAGTATTAGACCTAGCCTCATGAAACTTCATACACACACTCATCATCACAAGAGCTACATTTTGACCAAGGACCATAACAACATTGTTGATTTTGGCTGAATTATCTCCCCTTTTCCAATTTTTTTCTGAAACACATTTTTTGCTCTCATTTTAATACTATTCACAACAGAGCCTTCAAACTTCACATGAATATTCCTTGGGACAAGACCTTTTCAGTGATACCACACTTTTTGATCTGTGACCTTGACCTTTGAACTTTGACCTATTTTTCGAAAATTTAACCGAAAACCTTAACCTTGACCATATTTCCAAAAGTATTTGGCCTACCTTCATGAAACTTCATACACATACTCACCATCACAAGAGCTACATTCCCTACAAGTTTTATAACTCCATCTTGCAATTTGATTGAATTATCTCCCCTTTTCTCTCCGTTTTTTTTAAATTGTTTTTGTCTCTTATTTCAATACCGTCCGTGCTAATAAACCCTATTGGTTTCATTGGGCGACAGGGCTTGAGATGTCATTTCATCTCAATGTCGGGTAAAAGTCCCACAAAATTGGAAGCAACGTCTCCAAAATGACCTTTACAGTGTTGACGGGGACGTTAAACCTCAAATCAAACAAACAGTTCACAACAGAGCCTTCCAACTTCACATGAATGTTCCTTGGGACAAGACCTTTTCAGTCATACCACGCTTTTTGACCTGTGACCTTGACCTTTGAACTTTGACATATTTTTCGAAAATTTAACCGAAAACCTTAACCTTGACCATATTTCCAAAAGTATTTGGCCTACCTTCATGAAACTTCATACACATACTCACCATCACAAGAGCTACATTCCCTACAAGTTTTATAACTCCATCTTGCAATTTGATTGAATTATCTCCCCTTTTCTCTCCGTTTTTTTTAAATTGTTTTTGTCTCTTATTTCAATACTATTCACAACAGAGCCTTCCAACTTCACATGAATGTTCCTTGGGACAAGACCTTTTCAGTCATACCACGCTTTTTGACCTGTGACCTTGACCTTTGAACTTTGACCTATTTTTCGAAAATTTAACCGAAAACCTTAACCTTGACCATATTTCCAAAAGTATTTGGCCTACCTTCATGAAACTTCATACACATACTCACCATCACAAGAGCTACATTCCCTACAAGTTTTATAACTCCATCTTGCAATTTGATTGAATTATCTCCCCTTTTCTCTCCGTTTTTTTTAAATTGTTTTTGTCTCTTATTTCAATACTATTCACAACAGAGCCTTCCAACTTCACATGAATGTTCCTTGGGACAAGACCTTTTCAGTCATACCACGCTTTTTGACCTGTGACCTTGACCTTTGAACTTTGATCTATTTTTCAAAAAATTAACCAAAAAACTTAACCTTGACCATATTTCCAAAAGTATTTGGCCTACCTTCATGAAACTTCATACACATACTCATCATCACAAGAGCTACAATCCCTACAAGTTTTATAACTCCATCTTGCAATTTGATTTGACTTAGAAATTTTGTTTTCTAAAAGAAACTGCAGACGAGCGTTGGCACCCGCTTGCGGTGCTCTTGTTGATTTTTATTATTTAAACTTGTGTATTTACATGTAATTACTTTCTTGGATGTGCAATAAAGTTAGAAAGTTGTGGCGGAGTTGTTTTAATTATTTCCTACACTCAATTCATCATGGTATTTACTGATATAACTTCTATAAAACTGAGCAGAACTCTGTGCTGTAAAAACGTTCTTAACAATTCAGTTGATTTATAGCTGTGACATACATGGATTTGTAAACTTAAAGCATACTTTTGTATGCTTTTGACTAGACTGTGATATGAAGTTGTAAACTTAAACTCCTGTTTTCAAAATCCTAGTGAGAACTCTGATAGTCAACCCTAATTGAATTATTTTGTATTTTAGGGTTTGCAGCCAGAAGTGCCTCTGCCAAACATCCCGAAGAAGTCAGCAGAACCAGTGAGAAAGATGGCCTCAATATCTATAACAACGCCAAAGGCGTCTGCCGGACCAGACTTAGGAAAAGTTCCCCTAAGAAAAGAATATCAAAACCTCATGAAACTGCAGAAATTTTTCCAGGTAAGGCCAAAGTAGAGGATTTTTCTGATTGTCATTACGAAAACACGCCTATACAAATATATTGTATATATTACCACCGAAAAATGAAAATTTTCAGATGAAAAATTGTGATATTTTTCTTATTTCTGCTCAAAATATAGATTGTGAATACTGATTAGAACCGCCTCATCGAGGCGGTTCTAACGAGTACCCACACTATATTTTAGAGCAGAAATAAGAAAAATAAGGCATACCCCTTTAACCCCAGTTTTTCTATATAAAAGTGGAGTTCAAGAGGGTCAAAATTATATAGGCATGTTTTCGTGATGGTGTTTCAGCATATTTTTTTGCAATAGTTAAAAGAAATCTCGCAAAAATTATTGACTGTAATACATGTATGCATTTATGTCCTTTTGTAATGTTTTTGGAATGAGAAAGTGACGTAACAACATCTTACGTCAAAAAATATAGGTGTGGCATCATAAATTGACAGCTTTTAATGGCTTCACTCGGCACACTCTTCTGCACCTTGATTTGTTACATAATAAAACACAGTTCCTTCCCATTGCCTGTAAAGGCGCACTGTGTTAGAATTCTCCATAAAATAATAAATTGTGGGTACTTGTTAGAATCGCCCCATCTAATAAGAAAAAAGGAAAATTATCACTTCATTACCATTGTTACACCTCATGTGTAAATGCCCCCACCCATAGGGGCTTGAAGAAATATATGGGCTGCATGATGCTTCCAAGCAGAGCTGAATCCGGCTCGCACACTAGTACTTGTAAACCACTTAGAGGATCTAAGCCTGCCCAGGAACAGCGGTGCGAGGAGGACTGTCCATGCTTATAAACCCTATTGGTTTCATTGGGTGACAGGTAAGGCTGACACGATTAATCGTATAATCGATTAATTGATCAATAAATTCCACAAAAATGATTGTCATTTCTGATTTGCTTTTAATCGATTACTTGATGGGAACAATTTACTACCCAAAGTTATGCCTAAAATAGCTGGATGAGTGGCAAACAGTGCAGACCCTGATGAGACACCGCAGAATGCGGCATCTCATCTGGGTTTACACTGTTTGCTCAGGCCTGTCTGTTCAAATAAACATATGGTAAAGTGCAACATATGGTTAGAGTCATGCTCAAACAGAAAGCCAGACAGGTAAAATTATGACAATAACCTCAGCGATTACTAATCAATTATCGATCGCAATGACAGGACTGATAATCAATTATCTCTTCAGCTCCGATTAGCCAGCCCTAGCGACAGGGCTTGAGATGTCATTTCATCTCAATGTTGGGTAAAAGTCCCACAAAATTGGAAGCAACATCTCAAAAATGACCTTTATAGTGTTGGGGACATTGAACCTCAAATCAAACAAACAAAAACCTCATGTGTAACTTATGGGGCCAGTTGTTCAAAGCATCGGTAGCTTAATGAGCTCTTTAGTGGTCAAATTGTTAACTGTTCTAGCAAGTACAATATCTAAAATATTAGTATTTTTCCTGAAAAATCATGAGCAGATTTTGCTCACATTTTTTCAGCTAAAATATAAGCATATTTGCCATATTAAATGATCAAAATTTTAACGATATGTTAACTAACAAGGTCGTCAGTTTTGAACAACTGGTCTATGATCTTGATCCTTGAGGCCTAGTGGGCCCTTCAGATTTAGTATTTTTAAACTTCTGCAAAACCGCTGTGCTGATTGAAACCAAATTTACATGTAGAGCATCAGTGGGTGCTGGAAAATCAATCTTTTGAGGATATGGGTCACGTGACACATGACCAAGATGGTCAAAATAGTTGTATTGTCCATTTTTGGCATTTCTTCATTTCTTGATGTGAAAGACTTTGGTATGCAGCATTTGGGACTCTGATCCTACCAAGTTTGTTCAAGTGATCCTTGGCAGTACTCCAGCAAGCCTTAAACAGAGGGGTGGGCTGCCCATCTGGCTCTCCCCTGCCGCCCCTCTCGCCTTGTAAACCAGGGGTCGCAGGATCGATCCCGGGCTTCTCCAGAATTTTGGAGGAGTCTTTAAATCAAGGTCCCGTCTCCATAAGTCCTTAGCTGTTGGTGAGATGTAAAACTCAAACACTGCAATTTTTGACTTTTGCATCATTTTCAACAAAGCAGAAACCTTGTTGCTTAAACAACCATGTTATTTACAAACAAAAATGTATAGATTATATAGAAAAATGACCATTTATGGTCATAAATGGTCATGTTTCTATATAATCTACACGTTTTTGGTATCATAAATGGTCATTTTTCTATATAATTTACACAGTTTTGGTATCCATCTTTAAACTGTGTTATATCCAAACAGTGTTATAATGAATCGTGTTATAATGGGGTTGTGTTGTGTGTATACATTTTAGAAATTTCTTTAAGATTTACTAATTTTTAGTATTTGACTAAAAATTCAGGGCTACATTCAGATCAGTAAATCGTAATGGCAGCGATACAGACTGATAGGCGCCCAGTTGCCCATGGCGCCTAAATTTTTGTCTGGGTGCCTAGGTTTTGAATGAAAATTCCTATCAACTTATATTGTAAAATTTGGATTCAAGGTAGTCTTGGTGCCTAAAGCAAAATGTTTTGTATGTACCCCTGAATGATCAGTGTAATAAAGATGTATGTTTATTTGAACACCTACATGTGTATAATGTGTTTTAATTTCAGAAAACGGAGCATAATAATGTATGTCTTTCTACTGGAAGAGCCAGATTCATAACTTATGGTGGCATAGGGCTCACTGGGCTGACATTCTGCATCACACTGTATTCATTGTATGGCCATGTAGTAGGGAAAAAGGAATAGTTCAAAGGTGAATCATTGGTAAGAGGAATAGATAAGCCTGATCTATACCCAGCAAAAAATGTCTGCGACTCTGGTTAATGCCAATTTCTTTCAAAATCTGGTGTGTGTGTGTGTGTGTGTGTGAATTCGGGTTTAACGTCGCTTTCAACAATTTTTCAGTCATATCACGACGGTGTCTGGTTGCGACAGGGAGCTCAATGCTCACGTTTATAGTGCTGCCTCACTGAAGTATCATGTCCCAGACACATTACATGATACCACACCCAGTCACATTATCCTGACACTGGATCGACCAGTCCTAGCTCTACCCCGTAAATCTGAGTGCCAAGCGAGGAGCAGCTAGTACCATTTTTAATGACTTTGGTATGTCGCGGCCCGGGATCGAACCCGAGACCTCCCGTTCCCCGGAGCGGACACTCTACCAACTGAGCTATCGGGGCCGGTTCCAAAATCTGGTAACATCATTTTACATGCTATATATCAGCTTTCAGCTAAACATTGAAACACTTTGATTGAAACTGAATCAAAATGAGAAATGTCTGCGGAATTTGAGTTTAAGGGCACAAGGTAGTCAACAATGACAATTTATCGATAATCAATGCATCATAGGAAAATTCCTTAGACCATGATTTTGTTTGGTTGAATTGAGATTTAGTGTCCCCGTTAACACTGTAAAGGTCATTTTGGAGACATTGCTTCCAATTTTGTGGGACTTTTACCTGACATTGATATGAAATGACATCTCAAGCCCTGTCACCCAATGAAACCAATAGGGTTTATTAGCATTGACGGTCAGCCTCGCACGGGGTTCCTGGACAGGCTTAGATCCTCTTAAGTGGTTTACCAGTACTAGTGTGCGGGCCGGATTCAGCTCTGCGTGGAAGCATCATGCAGCCCATATATTTCTTCAAGCCCCTATGGGCGGGGGCAACCTTAGACCATTAACGTATTCAAACAGATGACTGTAAAGTTTTGTGTGTGTGTGTTTTGTGTGCGTGACAGATGATGATGCTTTGAAATACTATGTGGTACATGTTCCAGGTTAGTGTTGAAAAACTACACACGATTGTTTGGGAGAGACCATTTCAAACTATCTGGACGACCGAAATGCATGACCCAGCGTGAAGACCAATATATTGCGGTCATTGTAGCTAGGCGATGGTTTGTGGGTGGTGCCAGTCTTGAAAGAATGTTGAGACAGCAACGAGGTCTAGGCACACATCCCATTTTGGTGCAGACAGTCCGGAATAGAGTTCGAACCTCAGGGTTTAAGGCCAGAAGACCGGCTAGGAAGCCCCAGCTCTCTCAATGCCACAGAACTCTAAGGCGCCAGTTTTGCACAGGCCATGGCAGATGAAATTGACACCAATGGTCATCATCATTCATCATCAACGGATTTTTGATTAACATGCAGGTACAGGGGCAACGTCCACATAAGTGGGCCCCCTTCCAGGTAGCTGGCTTGCTGCACGCATGGCAGATCTTACACCAGATCTCCAGGCTTGTCTATCATGAGGATCGATAGCAGAGAGCTTCCATTCTCTGCAATCTCTTTCTGTTAGTTGCTTCCAGGTCATCTTGGGCCTTCCTGGCCCCCGCTTTCCACTTACCTGTATGTCACAGGCAGTCTTGATTGCACCGTTGGAGCGTTCCACATGTCCACACCAGCGAAGTCTTCTCTCTTTCAGGATGAGGTCCAGGTCCTCAATGCCAAGACGCTCAGTAACTCACTGGACCTGATGGTGACAGTGTCCTGTGGCTTGACATTGCAGATCTGTCTGATCATTGCCCTGTCATTTCGCTGTAGACGTTGGAGGTTTGGCTTTGTCAATGGCCATGTCTCACTAGCATGGAGCATTGCGCTCCGCACACAAGAGCTATACACACGGCCACGTGTCTTGAACGAGAGGTGGCGGGAAGAGAGAACTGGTAGCAACTCCTTGAATTTCTTTTAGGCTGTTTTCACACGTGATGTAGTTGAAAGGTCGCAACCACCCCCTGCAGAGAGCATATCACCTAGGTAGCAGAAGGAAGCTACAACCTCCAGATTGTCTGATCCGACTTGAACTTCCCTCTGTGGTCTGCCATCTAAGGGGCGTGCAGTTCCTTGGCACCGTGTACACCTGTACTCAGGGTCCTCTATCAAGCGTTTGAGCCCACTGCATTTCTTGTGCACCCAGAACTTGCAGCCATTACACAAGATACTGTTGCTGCCCACTCCAGTGCGACATACAGCGCATGGGAACTGGCCTGTACTCTGCAAGAGGTCCAGACCTGTACCACAGATCATGATCTTTGTCTTTCCTGCATTCACTCTCAGCCCTTTCGCCTCCATTGCGTCTTTCCAAGTTAAGAGCCTCCTGACACATTCCTCAAGGGATTCAGCTATGATGACAAGGTCATCAGCATACAGGTCCTCCCAGGGGACTCCAGAGCGCAAGGCTTCAAGCACAATGATGAAAAGCAGTGGGCTAAGAACAGAGCCTTGATTAACACCCACCTTCACCTCGAATTCTTCACTGTAACCATCACCAACGCGGACACGGCTCCGAGCATTTGCGTACATCCCTTGGACCAGTTTCACAATCCACTCGTCCACTCCAAGTTTTCTTAGTGCCCACCAGATGACATTCCGAGGCACTCGATCAAATGCCTTCTCCAGGTCTACAAAAGCCATGTAGAGCCTCTTGTTGGCCGCCAGATACTTCTCTTGCAGCTGTCGGACAACAAAAATTGCATCTGTTGTGCCTCTTCCTGGGACGAAGCCAAACTGGGAATCGTCGATGGACACCAACTGCCTAATGAGGCCATCCACAATCCTTTCCAGGACTTTCATGACCTGTTCTGTCAGCTTGAGACCACGGTAGTTGCCCCATTCCAATGCATCGCCCTTGCCCTTGTAGAGACAGACAATGAAACTCTGTTCCCAGTCAGAGGGTACCTTCCCATCACGGATGATTGCAGCTGCACACTTCCTTTTCTTGTGTGGCGTACAATGGAGGCAGCATTATGGTATTGGCAGATATCATTAGCAATTTAATGAAATTCTTCAACCACATGGTGTACCGCATCTCCGTCAGATGGACCAGAACGCCATCTTCCAAGACAACAATCCGAAGACTCATCGAGCAAGGATTGTGGATGACTTTCTGTGACAGAATGGTGTTGAACTACTTGAATGGCCAACAATATCTTGGGTTTTATCCTGCATTGAGTACTTTTGGGATATTCTTGGCCAGACTGTAAACAAGCGCATTAACCAGCAGACATGACTGGCAGACTTGCAGAGATTTCTTCTCCAGGAATGAGCGATTCCTCAGATTCAGATAGAGAGACTTGTGAATTCAATGAGGAGGAGGCTGAACGAGTGTCAGGTGAAGTGGTGGATATACCCATTATTAAACAACAGATACTGTGATTTTGTCATTTTTGACACCTAACCCCTAGTGACTTTTAGCAGATTACTACTCATGACTCAGCGATGGTATTCTGGTTTTGATTTCAGTTAATGATTATGATTGAATCAAATTTTCATACGGTATAAAATGTTTTCTATACCATTATTTGATCAGGAGATATACAGTAAAACTCCCAGAGACGCAGAACTTTTTTTGCTGGGCATATTTTCAATTTCTGCTATGTTTGGTAGGAGCGGTGGGACAACTTTGGGGTTTCCTATTTGCGTTCTTGTAAACTCAGACATTAAAGAAAAGAATTTGCTCCTTAGGAGGTCAAAGGTAGAACCCTATTGGGGCCCCAGCCAATTTGTCTTGGAGAAATTGATTGGGTTGCGTGGGGCTTCCATGCAGAGCTGAAACTGTCTGCACATGAGTACCGGTAAACAGCTTAGGACTAAGGCAGCCCCGGCAAAGTGATGTCGGAGCATGTATAACCCTTTTGGTTTCATTGGGTGGCAGCAGGGATGGAAAATTCTTCAAAATTTCACTCATCCTATATAGACCAAAGTGCATACAGATTTTGGTAAATTACATCGGGACTAGAAAATATTTTTTTACTTATCTTCCAAAATTTTTAGTGGTCATGGCAGGCGGATGAGTGGAATTTTCCAGCCCTGGGGCAGGACTTGAGATGTCATTTCATTGCATTGTCGGGTAAAAGTACCACAAAATTGGAAGTTATTTTGGAGAAATGACCTAGATAGTGTTGGCAGGGGCTTTTAACCTCAATTCAAACAAACAAAGGAACCCTAATGAAGGCTCTGACAAAAACACATATTTTGAAACAATTGCCTCCCATTAACCCATAAGATGCCAATCACGACAATTGTCGTCTGCTTTGTCGTCTGCCGGTTACTTTAAAAGTTATGTTTGCAAACAGTTTGAAACAAGATCAGTCTGATCTGGACCCACACTGTTTGCCTATATGCAAAAATACTTTTATATATAAAGTTTGAAAATAATTTAGGTAGACAACATTTTCAGGTGTAATTTTTTCAGCATCTTAAGGGTTAAGAAGTATCTGTCCCTTTAAAATGAGGTTTGACACATCTAAACCAACGTGCTGATACCGTTCATGTATACAGCAGCGGAAGACTTGATAGGCTGCACATTTACAATCTGATCAGAGTCTTTGCTGCAGGCTCTGCTCTCTGTATCTGGGCCAGGGCCCAGTTGTTCAAGACTAATGAAGTCGTTAGTTAACATATCGTTAACATATTGTTAAAACTTTGACAATTTAGTATGGCAAATATGTTAATATTTTTGGTGAAAAAATGTGAGCAGCTTTTGCAAATGCAAAAGCTGCTCTCATTTTTTCAGCAAAAATAACCCTATGTAAGATATTTTATACTTGCTAGAACAGTTAACAATTTGACCACTAACGAGCTCATTAAGCTAACAATGCTTTGAACAACTGGGTTAATAAACTTACCATGCTGAGTTCAACTGGGAAACTTTAAAGCCCAAAGCAAACAGGCAAAACTATGCTGTCACATGTCTGACCTCTGCTAAGACCAACAACATATTTTCATGAAATATCCTCTTTGGTTATTATCTCCCTTCTGCTGATGAGAAATAGGCGGTTGCTAGTTGCTGACAAAGAAATGTGTAAGTTGTACAAGGTTAATCGCTTAAATGTACATGTAAAGAGGCAATTCTAATTTCTTACATGCTTTTCAATGAAATATAGAGATTTCTGAATTCTCAGTGAAATTGAAATCTGTATCGCCAATGCTAACAGAGAAGGTATGATTTTAGTATTTCACTTGTATCATTTTACCCTTTTTGTACCAAATGGAATCTTCCTCCTTATATATAATATAGCAGGAGTCCATTTCGAAATTTAGGGGTGTCAGGTTGTTATTTCTGCAAAATTTATTAGGAAAATGGCTTAAGTTTTTGCAAACAGTGTATGCCCTGATCAGACGCTGCACTCTGCAGTGTCTGATCTGGGCTTGCACTGTTTGCCAGGGTACCCGTTTAGGGGTTTCTGGTGCAAAATTAGTTAAACATAACATATATACATGTTGTGATGACGTTGATGACATCACTTTTAGCATTGACATAAAACATAATTAATGCACGCAATGCCAGGCAGGCTTAGATATGCTTCCAAAGGATAACCCTTTTATAGAACATGTTTAACTTCACTACAGCTGGTGTGTGGGAATGTGTGGTGGCGGTAAAACGTCTCCCTGCCCTACATCATAGTGTAGATTATATTTTCTTGTCCTTTGGGATCATTGATTCCATTGTGGAATTTTGAAAATATCTGAGGGTCACTGATGAGGCCTAATTGGCCGAAACTAGCTAGTCTGGCCCAGAAACCGTGTACACTCCATATTTTTCACTTCTGTGGTGTATTCCTTGCTTCCAAAGGATAACCCTTTTATAGAATATATTTAACTTCACTACAGCTGGTGTGTGGGAATGTGTGGCGGCGGTAAAACGCCTCCCTGCCCTACATCATAGTGTAGATTATATTTTCTTGTCCTTTGGGATCATTGATTCCATTGTGGAATTTTGAAAATATCTGAGGGTCACTGATTAGACCTAATTGGCCGAAACTAGCTAGTCTGGCCCAGAAAACATGTACACTCCATATTTTTCACTTCTGTGGTGTATTCCTTGCTTCCAAAGGATAACCCTTTTATAGAACATATTTTACTTCACTACAGCTGGTGTATGGGAATGTGTGGCGGCAGTAAAACGTCTCCCTGCCCTACATCATAGTGTAGATTATATTTTCTTGTCCTTTGGGATCATTGATTCCATTGTGGAATTTTGAAAATATCTGAGGGTCACTGATGAGGCCTAATTGGCCGAAACTAGCTAGTCTGGCCCAGAAAACATGTACACTCCATATTTTTCACTTCTGTGGTGTATTCCTTGCTTCCAAAGGATAACCCTTTTATAGAACATATTTAGCAACTGCAGATATTATTTGAGTAGAAATTTGAAGTGAACTATTTGATGAAGGAACATTGCAAGCTATTTTCCAGGTGCAAACTTTCAGTTTACACCCAATACCCACTGAACACATAAATTGACAGGAAATCACCATGGATTTCCACTGTTTTTGAATTTGATGTATCATCAAAAAATAACACAAACAGTCGAACTTCAATGGCTCGAACACCTTTGGGACCTCGAAAATCTGTTCTAGACAGGGGTAGTTTGAGCCACTGAGGTTACTGTCAGGAGGCATAAAGAGATACTTTTAGTCAACTTTTCGGTGTTCTCTAATGAAAATGTATGCTGTGTGTACTCATTAGAATCGCCTCATCGAGGCGATTCTAATGAGTACACACAGCATACATCTGCAAGATAAAAGAATAAAATCTTCTTAATTATCCTCCACTATTTCTTATGTAGAGGATTTCGCGAGGGGCTCAATAATGAATTTGACACATCCATGGTAAACAAGCCATCGGTGTTTGAGCCATCGAAGTTCTACTGTATACTGTGTTTATTTGGTGTACAGATTACACACAATGTCATACCATGTAAACCCACTGAACAGTTAATTTTCTTTGGAAAATAGACATGTGGCATATCAAATCAAAGGGGATATTAAGTAGAATATAATACACACCCTGGGGTCAGATTGGGGCCCCTTGAGAGGGGTACAAAGGTAAAATGTCAACGAAATCCAATTACAAAATCAATTTTATAGATTTAATCACTTCAGATTTTCAGAAGTGATGTGTAATGAAATATGTAAAACATATTGAACAGGATTTTGGCTGTGACCCCTTGGTCATTCACCTGGGACTGGACTTGGGGGTGGGGGTCGGGTTTATGCGGGGATGTGTACTTATGAAATATGTTGTTATTTGTTACTTAGCCCGTGTGGAGAAATGGGGATTTGCGATGGTGTGCCATCGTCTGTGTTCTTGATTTCTAATTTCTGCATGAGCACAGGTTGCAGGTATTCATTAGAAGTACCTAGACAAGGTGCTTGTAATGAGTATACCCACAACAGAAAAAAAAAAAAAATACCGTATTCGCCCTAATTACCGCACCTTGCGCCTAGTTTTTTCAAAATCGTGTCATAAAATCATGGTGAAAAATCTACCTAATTAGCTCACACTTGATACGAAAACAACAGCTTCCAAGATGATGCATACTGAAATTCAATGGAACGGAAAAAGGTACTTAAGCATTGCCTTCACTGTTGGAAGAAATAATGGTAATTTTTTTAATAGATTTACTATGAGAGCTTCAAGGGGAGATTACTGTAAAGTGTGCCATTATGCATTTCCTCTTCAAAAAATAGCTTTGGTGTGCGCTTATAGGAGCATGTGCGGCAATTAGGGCGAATACGGTATGTGGATACCCCGTATTATCTGGAGCTATGACAGTGTCTTGTTGAATGCATATGCCAACTTGCACATTCTTGTGTGCACAGGGTCATGCTTGGTTGATTCATGCTGGGTTGATTCAAGAATTCTCCTAATGCATTTGACCTGCCTTCTTACGACTACCACTTTCTAATAGTGTTGTTGAGTTGCAAAACAGAAACTGTGTTTGTTAAACGACGGTTTTATATCCAAACCAAAATGAATAGATTATATAGAAAAATGACATTTTTTTGTCATTTTTCTATATAATCTATACATTTTGAGTATCCATTCTCAAACCATGTTTTATCCAAATTATCCTAAACTATGTTATAATGAACAGTGTACAAAGAGGTTGTGGTGTATTCCGTTTTCCCCAGAAAAATTCTGATATTTTTAGCTCACCTGAGCCTTTAGGCTCATAGGTGAGCTTATAGTATAGCCATGGTCCGTCGTCCGTCCACCATTTTCAAAGATCTTCTTCTCCTATACTGCAGGGCCAATCAAAGCCAAATTTCATATGGAGCCTCAGTGGGCTAGGGGAACGAAAGTTTGTTCGCGGGGTCTGGATCACATGACCAAGATGGCCGCCATGCCCATATATGGTAAAAAGCCTTCAAAAATCTTCTTCTCCATAACCATAAGGCCAGTGGCCTTGAAACTTGGCATGTAGCATATGGTACTCGGGCCCATCATGGTTTGTACAAATGGTGACCCTGGGTTGACCTTGACCTATTTTACAGCAATGTCAAATTTGCCTAAGTAGGCTTTTGCATGGGGCAAAGTGAAAATAATGGATTTATAGGAAAACCATTTAAGACAGTGTCACCAAAATTTGTAGATCAGGTAAAGTAACTGAATACATGAAGATCTATGGGTTAGAAAGGTCAAGGCCATTCATTGGCCTTAGACCAAGGTCATTCAGGATCCATATTTCAAACATTTTTTTTCTCCAAAACTGTTGAGCCAATTTAAGTAAAATTTAATATGGAGCCTTTGTGAGTTGAACAAATGAAAAACTGCCAATACGGTCTAGATCACATGACCAAGATGGCCGTCACGCCTATATATATGGTAAAAAGCCTTAAAAATTCTTCTTCTCCAGAACTTACGCGTAAGGCCGATGGCCTTGAAACTTGGCATGTAGCATATGGTACTCAGGCCCATCATAGTTTGTACAAATGGTGACCCCGAGTTGACCTTGACCTATTTTACAGCAATGTCAAATTTGCCGACTTAGGCTTTTGCATGTGAAAAAGTGAAAATAATGGATTTTTAGGAAACCATTGAAGACAGTGTCACCAAAATTAGTAGATAAGGTAAAGTAGCTGAATACATGAAGATCTATGTGTAAGAAAGGTCAAGGTCATTAATTGACCTTAGACCAAGGTCACGCAGGTTCCATATTTCAAACATTTTTTCTCAAAAACTACTGAGCCAATTGAAGTGAAATTCAATATGGAGCCTTTGGGAGTTGAACAAATGAAAAGCTGCCAACATGGTCTAGATCACATGACCAAGATGGCCACCACGCCCATATATGGTAAAGAAACTTCGAAATTCTTCTTCTCAAGAACCGTAAGGCCAATGGCCTTGAAACTTGGCATGTAGCATATGGTACTCGGGCCTATCATAATGACCCTGGGTTGATCTTGACCTATTTTACAGTAATGTCAAATTTGCTGACTTAGGCTTTTGCATAGGAAAAAGTGAAAATAATGGATATTTAGGGAAACCATTGAAGACAGTGTCAACAAAATTTGTAGATTAGGTAAAGTAACTGAATACATGAAGATCTATGGGTAAGAAAGGTCAAGGTCATTCATTGACCTTAGACCAAGGTCACCCCGATTTCATATTTAAAAAAAAAAACATTTTTTCTCAGAAACTACTGAGCCAATTTAAGTGAAATTCAATATGGAGCTTTTGTGAGTTGAACAAATGAAAAGTTGCCAGTACGGTCTAGATCACATGACCAAGATGGCCGCCACGCCCATATATGGTAAAAAGCCTTCAAAAATTTTCTTCTCCAGAACCGTAAGGCCAATGGCTTTGAAACTTGGCATATATCATATGGTACTTGGGCTCGTCATAGTTTTTACAAATGCTGACCCTGGGTTGACCTTGACCTATTTTATGGCAGTGTCAAATTTGTCAACTTAGGCTTTTGCATGGGAAAAAGTGAAAATAATGGAGTTTTAGGAAACCATTGAAGACAATGTCACCAAATTGGTAGATCAGGTAAAGTAAATGAATACATGAAGATTCATGGGTAAGAAAAGTCATCATTCTGTGACCTGGGACCAAGATTAACCAGGTTCCATATTTCAAACAGTTTTTTCTCAGAAACCGCTGGCCCAATTCAAGTGAAATTTGATATGGATCCTTTATATGATGAACAAATGAAAATTTGCTCATATGGTCCAGGTCACATGACCAAGATGGTGGCCATGCCCATATATGGTAAAAACACTTCGAAATTCTTCTTCTCCAGAACCGTAAGGCAAATGACCTTGAAACTTGGCAGGAAGCATCTGGTACACGGGCCTATCATAAATTGGTTCAAATGGTGACCCTGGGTTGACCTTTACCTATTTTACGGCAATGTCAAATTTGCGGACTTAGGCTTTTGCTTGGGAAAAAGTGAAAATAATTGATTTTTAGCTCACCTGAGCCTTTAGGCTCATAGGTGAGCTTATAGTATAGCCATGGTCTGTCGTCCGTCCATCCGTTGTCCGTCCGTCCACCATTTTCAAAGATCTTCTCCTCCAAAACAGGGAGGCCAATCAAAGCCAAATTTCATGTGGAGCTTCAGTAGGATGGGGGAACGAAACTTTGTTCGTGGGGTCTGGGTCACATGACCAAGATGGCAGCCATGCCCATATATGGTAAAAAGATGGTATTAAGTAAAACTGTACAAGTGGAAAATCAAGGAGTCAAGTGCTCTTTCCCAGCACATTGTCAATCAGACATTCCCTAAATAATATGAAAAATTAAAAAAAAATATGACAAATGGAATAAACCATAATGAAAGCATGGCCTTCGAACTGTCAGAAAGGTAGGAATAGGTGGAAAGTTTTATCACATTGTTAGACATCAAAATTTTGTCCCCGCAAGTTGTGTACCCCTGCTCTGAGGCTATATACATATATAAAAACATTAAAATGTACACCAGGACCAGGTGTCAGGTGAGCGTTTACAGGACCACTGGTCCTCTGGTTTATATTTCTATTGAAAACAAAGATTGTGGATACTCGTTAGAACTGCCTCACCTAAACGGTTTTATCGAGTACCCACAATCTATGATTTTGAGCAGAAATAAGTAAAATAATGTATACCCCTGTAAACCCATTTTTTAGCTCACCAGAGCCGAAGGCTCCGGGGGAGCTTTTAGGATAGGCAGTTGTCCGTCGTCGTCTGCGTCGTCGTCGTCGTCGTCGTCTGCGTCTGCGTCGTCAACACTTTCAAACGACATCTCCTCTGAAGCCACTGGGCCGATTCAGCCCAAATTTCATCTGTAGCATCCTTGGGTTGGGGGATTGAAAGTTTGTGTTTTTTATGAAATTCGGCTCATTGGTTTGGTTGCTATGGCAACTTAGAGTTTCCATAGACTTATAATGGGGAAAATTGAAAAATGGCATTTACTGCCAAGCCACTGCAGATATTTTGACAAAACTTTCATAGAAATATTCCTTAGGCAATCTACTATCTGCCATATGATTTTAGGCCTTCTGCTCATTTTTGTTGGTTGCCATGGAAACCAAAATAAAAAAATAGACAAAAAATACTTAAAAAATCATCTCCTCAGAAACCGTATGCTCTATGAGGCTGAAAGTTTATGGAAATATTCACCATATTTGCCTTTACAGGTTTTGTGTTTTTTATGAAATTCGGCTCTTTAGTTTGGTTGCTATGGCAACTTAGATTTTCCATAGACTTATAATGGGGAAATTTGAAAAATGGCATTAACTACAAAGCCTTTGTAGATATTTTGACAAAACTTTCATAGAAATGTTCCTTTAGTAAACTCCCTCAGCCATATGCTTTTATGTCAACCTGGGGGTCCAGTAGGTTGTGCCGGGGCCATGCCCCGCCCCCAGTACTTCATAAAATGACTTATATCTCAGAAACCTTACAGATCCCCACCCCTAAACCATATATATTCTTGTTCCTATTGATTAGACGCATTCAGTGACACCAACCTGGAGGTCCTCCGGGATGTGCCGAGGCCATGCCCCACCCCCTCCACTTCATAAAAGGCCCAATATCTCGGAAACCATTCAGATCCCCACCCATGAACCCTATATACTCTTGTTCCTTATGATAAGACGCATTCAGTGACATCAAACTGGGGGTCCCCCGGGATGCGCCGGGGCCATGTCCCGCCCCTCCATTTCATAAAAGGCCCAATATCTCGGAAACCTTACAGATCCCCACCCCTAAACCATATATATTCTTGCTCCTTATGATAAGACGCATTCATTGACCCCAAATTGGGGGTCTTCCGGGGTGCGCCGGAGCCATGCCCCACCTCTTCACTTCACAAAAGGCCATATATCTCAGAAACTGTTCAGATCCCCACCCCTAAACCATATATGTTCTTGTTCATTATGATGAGACACATTCAGTGACACCAACCTGGGGGTCCCCAGGGATGTGCTGGGGCCATGCCCCACCCCCTCCATTTCATAATATCACAATATCTCGGAAACCTTACAGATCCCCACCCCTAAACCATATATATTCTTGTACCTTATGATAAGACACTTTCATTGACACCAACCTGGGGGTCTCCCTGGGCCTTGCCCCACCCCTGCACTTCACAAAAGGCCTTTTTATCTCAGAAACTGTTCAGAGCCCCACCCCTAAACCATATATATTCATCTTCCTTATGATAAGGCACATTCATTGACACCAGCTTGTGAGTCCCCGGGTCATGCCCGTGCCTTGCTCCACCGCTTGACTTCTTTAAAAGCCACATATCTCAGAAATAGTTCAAATCCCCACCCCTAAACCATATATATTCTTGTTCCTTATGATAAGACTCAGTCACACCAACTTGGGGGTCTCTTTGTGCTGAGGCAATGTGCCCCGCCCTTCCACTTCATAAAAGGCCATATATTTCAGAAACCATTCAAATCCCCACCCCATATTCATATATGTTCTTGTTCCTTATTTTTAGCACACCTACTGTAGGGGTGTCCGCAGGGGCCAGTCCTCTCCTTTCCACTTCATGAAAGGATATCTTGGAAACCGTTCAGATTCCCACCCCTAAATCATATATATACTTGGTCCTGATGATGAGACACATTTAGGGACAACAATCTTGGGCTTTCCTGGGAACGACAGGGCATGCTCCAACCCCTCCACTTATATCTCCAGCCATGCAGATCCCCACTGCTAAACCATATATATTCTTGTTCTTTGTGATAAGACACATTTAGTGATACCAACCAGGGCTCCATTGGGTCCATGCCCCACCCCCTCTACTTCATAAAAGGCCTAATGTTTCATATACTGAGTCCACATTGATGCTCATTTGGATATGGGGGTTCATTTGGCAGATTAAAATGATATCATGTTAAAATACATGGCTGCAATTTGGCAGTGCCCACCTGAGCTCTGGTGAGCATAGTGGCCCATGGGCCTCTTGTTTATTATATAAAAGTGGGGTTTAAGGGGTCAAAATTATATAGGCGTGTTTTTGTGGTGCCTCTCTGGCCAAAGAAAATATTTCCTTTTAGCCAAAGGAAGCATCTGGTACACGGGCCTATCATAAATTGGTTCAAATGGTGACCCTGGGTTGACCTTTACCTATTTTACGGCAATGTCAAATTTGCGGACTTAGGCTTTTGCTTGGGAAAAAGTGAAAATAATTGATTTTTAGCTCACCTGAGCCTTTAGGCTCATAGGTGAGCTTATAGTATAGCCATGGTCTGTCGTCCGTCCATCCGTTGTCCGTCCGTCCACCATTTTCAGAGATCTTCTCCTCCAAAACAAAGATTGAAAACAAAGATTGTGGATACTCGTTAGAACTGCCTCACCTAAACGGTTTTATCGAGTACCCACAATCTATGATTTTGAGCAGAAATAAGTAAAATAATGTATACCCCTGTAAACCCATTTTTTTATTATATAAAAGTGGGGTTTAAGGGGTCAAAATTATATAGGCGTGTTTTTGTGGTGCCTCTCTGGCCAAAGAAAATATTTCCTTTTAGCCAAAGAAAGGGGAAAAACTCTTTACCAACTGAGTCATTGTCATGCTTGAATATTTCTTCCCTTTTATTTCAGGTTTTCTAGTTGAAGTGGAAATTAACATTTATCTACAGCAGTGGACATAACAGAACAGTGTAACTGGAAAATCAGCATGATTTTTTTAAAGACTTGGGATATTATATTAACATAATATAACAGACAATGTTGAAAACATGTTTGATAAATAGATAAAAACTCGAAAGGTTGTCTCCTTTTTCTTTCGACAAGCCAATAGACACATCCAAAGTCTACGTCACACAAGGTCAAAGGTCTTTAGCCTCGTTTTATCTGGTGGGCAAAAAACTTCTGGTTCAAAACTCTACCGTTGATGTAGCACGAAATATTTTCTGTAATAACTATTTTTAAATCGACTTTTTATCAAAACTGTTTGCCACAAACCATTTTTGACATTGAACTGATTCTTTTTCGTATAAAATTGGATAGAAAATACACATGCTTTAATCTTATTTCCATTCGTTAAATAAAGCGCATCGATGGAAGGTAGTTTTATAAAGTGATGGAAGGTAGTTTTATAACGCTTTTTAGGCAACAAAATGTGCGATAAAATGTCAGAAGAGACTGGTTCTATATCATTTATTACTTCAAAAACACAAACTGACAATGATCAGTTAATTTTGTGGAGAAGAAATGAGTTTAATCACTCGAGAAATATTCGAAATTCTCATTGACACTGTACTGCAACAGCCATGTTTTGCCAACCAGATAAAATAGTACCTCTACTGGGGAGGTAATTGGCGCATGCGCAGTGAAATGTAAACAAGGTCACGTGTCAAAACATTGGATCAGTCTATAGACAGGAACCCATTTGAGGCATGTAACCCTGAAAGGGGTTCCCTGGCTAACAGTGCAGACCCAGATCAGACACCGCACAATGCGGCATCTGATCAGGGTCTGCAGTTTTTGCTAAGAAGAATATCTATCAAAAATTGAATGAAAAATGAAAAAAAAAAAAATAAACCAGACACTCCTTAGACAAATGGACTTACCATCTTGTAGCAATGGAAGATCCACCAGAAAACAATTTGTTAATACATTTGGGATCATTGAGTTCATTTGGTATAATTTTGAAAATAGAGTTCTGCTTAAGCCGGTGCTAGAGGGCGTGGCCGGTGTTGCACATTTCAGTACTGGTCATGAACAGACTCAATAAAACTGAGTCTGCTATTTTCGTTTATTTGGTGTATTCCTTGCTTCCAAAGGATCTAACTTCAGAACTTATTTCATAACAGCGAATAATGAGTACGAGAAGAAAATAAGAATCTTATATGGGTGTGAGGGGTGGATGGAAGATCCGTCCCGAGGGTCACCGTCCAGCATCAAGAGGCTTGCCGAGTGATGCCGGACAGTGATCCCGAGGAACGAATTTGTCTATCCACCCCTCACACCCATAAAGGATTCTTTTTATTGCATACCTTCCATTTCTATTGCGAATTTTAAATGCTGCTGTCACTTCGGTTACCGACGTCTGCCATTTTGTGATGACACGACAGGAATGTTTAGTGACGCCGCCGCGCATGAAGTTGTAATCAACCTGTGCATTTATCAAACACTTGATTATATTCGATTTTGGGTCGGAACACCAGGGCCAGAACATAAATTTCTATCCCAGGGTAAAATCACAGATTCTCTCGTCTGGTGTGCAAGAAATACTCTTCTTGCACAACAGATAAGGGAATCCGTAGTTTTAGCTTGGGATAGAAACTATGTTCTTACCCTTGTTTTCTTACCCAGGCAAACTACATAAGTATAGTGCGCGAAAAAATAAAACGTTAAATAAAGTTAAATAAAAAACTTTGGTGGAGCTGTGGAAAAAAAGAAGAAAAAAAAAAGAATCTAATATGGTGTTCTGTTGTTGATGGCCGTTCTCAACCCTCAGGATGACTGTTTTGGGCAGAACCCTGGCATGGCCTCGGTTCCGCTCAGCACGGTCATCCCAGCTTTGGAAAACCCATATCTAACAGAACCCCATCTTAGATTCTTATAGGAAACATTTTTTGAGGTTTCTGAGGACGTAAAGCTACAAGCACAGAAAACAGCTATTTCAAAACAACCGAAATACGAAAACAGGAAGATTTGTCATTATTATACACATCCGTGTGACATAGTGCATTCTTTCATACCTCAAAAAAGATAATTTGTTACGAAAATGTGTGATATTTTTTCTTATTTATACTTAAAAGTTAAAACATAGGTTGTAGGTGCTCTTTAGAACCACCTAATTGAGGCGGCGGTTTTAACGAGTACCCACAACCCATTTCTTGAAGCAGAAATAAGCCATCAATGAATAATACTCCTGTAACATTAGATCTCTGTATAAAATAGGGTTTACTGAGACTTGTTAATGTAATGTGAAGGCAAACACACAAACACATTACACCATACTCATGTGTCTATTTTCTAACCCTAAATCCGTAGCAAAACCGTTTCGGTATCACTAGAACCAACATGCTGCACTGATGGCAATTTCTTTTTAATCGCAGAAATGTTAATATTTAATGTCAAAACATGGACTATGGTTATCCCAAATCACGGTTTTCGCGAAAATTACCCAGACGCTACGTCGGTGCACCGACGTAGATGTGACCTTGCGTAAACGTCATGACATTGTATCGACGTCAATGTGACATCACAATTACATCATGTGCCTGCTGGGTATACTTATGTTGAGCATACACATCATAATATATGGTCCCCGCCCATCGGGGCTTGAAGAAATATATGGGCTGCATGATGCTTCCACGCAGAGCTGAATCCGGCCCGCACACTAGTACTAGTAAACAGCTTAGAGGATCTAAGCCTGTCCAGGAACGAGGGTGCGAGGCGGACCGTCCATGCTAATAAACCCTATTGGTTTCATTGGGCGACAGGGCTTGAGATGTCATTTCATCTCAATGTCGGGTAAAAGTCCCACAAAATTGGAAGCAACGTCTCCAAAATGACCTTTACAGTGTTGACGGGGACGTTAAACCTCAAATCAAACAAAAACAAATGTTGAGCATACACATCATAATATATGGTCCCCGCCCATCGGGGCTTGAAGAAATATATGGGCTGCATGATGCTTCCACGCAGAGCTGAATCCGGCCCGCACACTAGTACTGGTAAACCGCTTAGAGGATCTAAGCCTGTCCAGGAAGTGGGTGCGAGTCGGACCGTCCATGCTAATAAACCCTATTGGTTTATTGGACGACAGGACTTGAGATGTCATTTCATCTCAATGTCGGGTAAAAGTCCCACAAAATTGGAAGCAACTTCTCCAAAATGACCTTTAAAGTGTTGACGGGGACGTTAAACCTCAAATCAAACAAACAAACACATCATAATATCAGCCTATCAACCAGCATTTAACAAGCGAAACTTTCCATTTATCATGTGTTAAAAGTTTTGGAAACGCCAAAACTGTATATTTTAATAGGGCAATAACGTATTATGCTCCCGTCCATCAGGGCTTGGAGAAATAGATTGGGCTGCATGTTGCTTCCATACAGAGCCGAAACTGACCGCTCATGAGTATTGGTAAACCGCTTAGAAGGACTAAGCCTGCCCAGGCAAAAGGGCATGGTTCCGAACTTCCGGTGCATATTAGCCTTTTGGTTTTAATGGGAAGCAGGGCTTGAGGTGTCATTTCATCTCAATGTCGGGTAAAAGTCCCACAGAATTGGAAGCAACGTCTCCAAAATGACCTTACTAGTGTTGACGGGGCCGTTAACACTCAACTCAAACAAAAACAACATTCTAACACTGGTCGCCTATATAGCCAATGGATAAATCTGGTGATATATTGAGTGATAAATCACTGGACGGAAGAGTGCTTCACGAAGAGGCGTCTTTTCTTTTTAGTTTCATGACGTCATTCATTGTTACCTTGACGTTAGATTGTCTAACGTCGTTTTCTTGTATCAGAAATGTTATGAAAACAGGTAATCAGAGCTTTTCATTTTAGTTTCATGACGCCATTCATTGTTACCTTGACGTTAGATTGTGTAACGTCGTTTTCTTTTATCAGAAATGTTATGAAAACAGGTAATCAGATGTGATACAGTCAGTTATTTTGGCGGGATAACTTCACACAACGGTGGAAGGTAGGGAGAATCTGAAGGAATCAATAGCATTCTCATTCGAAATAGATCAGCTCTAGTATCGTGATTTATTGAGTGATATATCACAGCTTGTCGGTCATTTGTAAGTAGACAAATCACTCGCGCTACGTGCTCGTGATTTGAGCGCTCCTGATTTGATCAACATTACAACTGACCTCCAAGCAGTGATATATCACTCAATAAATCACTAATAGAGCTGATCTATTTCTTAAACATATCTCCTTTTATTATATACACTGAAAGTGCCCCGTTTACTTTGTACAGAAGTTACCGGTCAATATTTTTCCATATTGCCCGTAGTCAAGTTGATATTGCCCGGAGATGAGCAGTCTCGTGCATAACAGGACTACTTTCAAATCTATGTAATTCAAGATGAAACATCAGCAGCCATCTTGTCGTACGCATCGACAGAAAGAACGCAAATTCTAACACTGGTTACCTATATAGCCGATGGATAATCCTGGTGATATATCGAGTGATAAATCACTGGGCGGAAGAGTGGGTCGCGAAGAGCCGTCTTTTTTTTTAGTTTCATGACGTCATTCATTGTTACCTTGACGTTAGATTGTGTAACGTCGTTTTCTTGTATCAGAAATGTTATGAAAACAGGTAATCAGATATGATACAGTCAGTTATTTTGGCGGGATAACTTCACACACAACGGCGGAAGGTAGGGAGAATCTGAAGGAATCAATAGCATTCTCATCAACTTAGTGTGGTAGAATCGAAATAAATCAGCTCTAGTGTCATGATTTATTGAGTGATATATCACAGCTTGTCCGTCAGTTGTAAGTACACAAATCACTCGCGCTACGCGCTCGTGATTTGATCTACTTTACAAATGACCGCCAAGCAGTGATATATCACTCAATATAGTAAATACATGGTTAGTGTCTTTAATAATAAAATATAATCAGTGAGCCTAAGACAGTTTTACAGGGGCGAGCTTTAGCGAGCCCCTATAAAATTGTCGCGGCGAACCGATTATATTTTATTATTAAAGACACCAATCATGTATTTAGTTTATACCGCAATTCAAAAAAATCAAGGAGTTTTGCAATAAGTAAGCAAACAAAACAGCAGACAGGGTGGCATGGTAAACGACATTCAGTGCCATGGCACGCACATGACGTAGTATAACGTTACGTCAAAGAGTGCAAAGTTTCTGACGTCACTGTACCACAAAGACGCAGGAAACAACATGGACGCTCGAATAAAAGTTTCTCAGTGCTTTACTTTCTGTATGAAAATCTGCAAATAACTAGTTTATTTTAACTGTAAAAATTATTTTCGAGGTTGAGACGCAACTGCAGTAAGAGTGCGCAGTTATTCCAACGGGCCGTTCAAACCAGGAAAAGCCGAGAAGGTAAGAATTTAGCTGACATTTCTGAAAATATGTTTAAATAAATATTGCAAAGATTTAACTTGCAGTTTCGTTGTTTTCCCGTGTATGAAAGGTTGCGTGTTATTGTTTATACTTGTAAATTTGGGAGCTGAAAAGTAGGTCCGGTCTAAAATCGGTCACTGGACGTATTATAGGTCACTACCGATTATAGCATGCAGTTATCCGACCCCCATTATTAGGTTACAAGAATGCCTGATTTCGGTATAAAAATCACTACTAGAGCTGAGCTATTTCTTAAACAAAACAAATATAGGTTCTGACAAAGTGCAGAAAGCGCATTTTATGCTGTTTAATATGACCCGCATGCAATCTGTTTAAATTTTCAATACTTTCTTCTAAGAAATCAGGAGTATTTTGAAAGAAATATAACCCGACGCTTCGGAAAAAATGGCGTCCTGCTTTGGGAAACGTCAATGTTTTTAATGACGTCACATCCACCAACGTTAACGTCGTCTTCTCTTTGGCGCCATTGGGCGTGGTTTTCAACGTGTAGGGAGACACTTAAAGACCTTCATTGTTTTCCATTTCAAACCACTCAAAGATATATAATCTGATTTTACGTTCAGATTATTTACCAGGCAATGCTGAATTCTAGTAGACAGTTCAAGTTTTGGGTATATAATAAAAAGGTTATTGACTTTATATTGTGAAATATTCGGCACTCGTTCATATGGCGAAGACGCACTCGCAAGCCTTCGCCACATGAACTCGTGCCGAATATTTCACAATATAAAGTCAATAACCTATAAATATTGTCTCGGAAACTACCATAAACACGCCTAGGCAAAGCGGTGCCAGACGGCCCGTCCATGCTTATAAACCATATTGATTTCATTTGGCGGCAGGGCTTGAGATGTCATTTCATCTCAATGTCGGGTAAAATCCCACAATTGGTAGCAACGTCTCCCCAATGACCTTTACAGCGTTTACGGGGACGTTAAACCTCAAAACAAACAAACAAAACCATAAACACAATCTGTTCGAATTCACTTATTACGGGCCTCCGTGGCCTAGTGGTTAAGAGCGCTGACTCTTAATCATTAGGTCTCACACCGCTGTGGTTCGAGCCTCGCTCTGGTCACATGTGAGACGCCAAGTTCTGCAACGGAAGGTCAGGTGGTTTTTCTCCGGGTACCCCGGTTTTCGCCCACCTCTGATTAACGATCGGCTCAATATGAGTGAAATAATCTTGAAAGGGCCGTAAAACCCAAACCAAAAAAAAAAAAAAAAAAAAGAATTCAATTATTATACGAGAATCAAAAGTAAGGGAACATACTAAAACTTACGCCGTCTTTTCTCTGGGCTTGACTCTAGCGAGGTTAGCAGTTCGACGTTGGGTTCCTCGGGGTCTTCAACTTGTCCTCCTTTATGGGACATGATAGCAAAGGCCGACACAAAGCTCAACAGGTTCGCAAACTATAAAGTCGATATACGTGTTTCATGGTGATCTGTTCACATTTAAATGAACAGCATTTTTCATATCATTACTTTCTTCCATTTCCTTTGAACAAGATTTTCATATCCTATAAGAGAAAACGCATAAGAAATATTCAGAAAAACATTATGACAATACGCCCGTGTGACAGTGTATACTTTCATATCTCCTAAATGGCTGCTTTACTGATGAAAATGCGTGAAAGTTTTCTTATTTATACTCTAAACATTGGTTGTAGGTGTTCGTTAGAACCGCCTACCCACAAACCTTTGTCTTAGAGCAGAAATAAGTAAAATGATTTAATCCTATAATTTGAACATTCTTAGTAGAGGTCCACCAGATGAAGCTTTATATCAAATATCAAAGACCTGGGCCTTCTGGTTTCAGACAAGAAGATTTTTTATAGGTATTCCCTATATAAGTCAAAGTAAAACCATGGGGCCCCGGAAGAGTTCCGCTAGATGAAGCTTCATACTGAACATCAAAGACATAGGCCTTGTGGTTTCAAACAATAATATTTTAAAGGATTTCCCTATATAAGTCCATGTAAAACCAGTGGAACTCGGGGCGGGGCCAGTTTTGACCATATGGCTATAATATGAATAATCAGTAGAGGTCCACCAGATGAAGCTTCATACCAAATATCAAAGACGGGGGCCTTCTGGTTTCACACAAGAATATTTCTAAATTTTTTCCTATATTAGTCTATGTGAAACAGGTGAGCCCCAGGGTTGGACCATTTTGGCGCCAGGGCTATAATTTGAACAATTTTCGTAGGGGCCCACTAGATGAAGCTTCATACCAAATATCAAAGACCAGGGCCTTCTGGTTTCAGACGAGAAGATTTTTAAACGTTTTCCCATTCAGTCTATGTTAAACCGATGGGCCCCAGTGGTGGTGGGGGGCATTTTGTTCACGTCGGCTATAATATAAACAATCTTAGTAGAAGTCCTCTAGATGAAGATTCATAGCAAACATCAAAGACCACGGCCTTCTGGTTTCAAACATTTTTAAAGGGTTTCACTGTATAAGTCCATGAAAAACCAGTGTGCCTCGGGGCGGGGCCATTTTTTGGCTTCAGGGCTATTATATGAACAATCCTCGTAGAAGCTTCATTCCAAATATCACAGACTTGGGCCTTCTGGTTTCAGACAAGAACATTTTTGAAGGTTTTCCTTATGTATGTCCATGTAAAACCGATGGATCCCGGGGCGGGGCTATTTTTAGCCGGCCAAGGGCTATGATTTGAACAATCTTTGTAGAGGTCCACCAGATGAAGCTTCATGCCAAATATCAAAGACCTGGGCCTTCTGGTTTCAGACATGAAGATTTTTAAAGGTTTAAGCAATATAAGTCTATGAAAAAATCGGTGGGCCCCGGCGGTGTGGGGGGGGGGGGGGCATTTTTGCCAAAGGGCTAAAATTTGAACGATCTTGGTAGAGGTTCACTAAATGAAGCTTCATACCGTATATCAAAGACCTGGTCCTTCTGGCTTCAGACAACAAGAATTTTAAAGGTTTACCCTATACAAGTCTATGTAAAACCGGTGGGTCCTGACGTGGGGGCATGTTTGGCACCAGGGCTATAATTTGAACAATCTTGGTAGAGGTCCATTAGATACAACTTTATACCAAAGATCAAACACCTGGGCCCTCTGGTTTCAGACAAGAAGATTTTTAAAGGTTTTCCCTATATAAGTCTGTAAAACTGATGGGCTCTGGTGCAGGGCCATTTTTGGCCCTAGGGTTATAATTTGAACAATCTTGGTAGAAAACCATTAGATGAAGCTTCATACCAAATATCAAAGACCTGGACCTTGAGGTTTCAGAGAAAAAAATATATTTTTGGCTCCTGTGACCTAAATGTGCAACGGACTGGAACCATTTGAACGACTTTGAAAGGGGACCACCTTAGGATCATTCCCGTGAAGTTTGGTCAAAATCCGATCAGTGGTTTAGGAGGAGATGTCATCTGAAGAAATTGTTTACAGACGCACACACGCATTCACGGACGGACAAAAAGTGATCCTATAAGCTCATCTGTCCCATAGCTCACCTCGTCACTACTAAAAAACAACAACAATTACACAAAGTTTTCGTATATACAGCGGAAGCGCGTCGTCGACGTCATAACGTCGCCATTTATCTATTTGTATTTATCGACATAATATTTTAAGAGGATACACTTTCGGTCTTCCAAGTGGCCCTCTATTAAACTTTTTCTAACAACAATACAAATATTTACAAATAAATACATATGCATTTCTAAAACAATGTATAGGTCGATGAATGTTTACGGAACATTACGTCACACGGGCCGGTCCACTTGATAGAGAATACAAGGTTCGTGTCTTTTGATATCAAGTTTATCAGGCAAGGCTTCGAGAACGCTTGTAGAATCGCGAGGCTTGCCGAGCGATTCTACATGCGTTCTCGAAGCCGAGACTGATAAACTTGATATCAAATGACACGAATCTGGTATTCTATTTATCAGTTTATCCCCTTCTACACTCTTAAATTAACAATTGACGGTCAGTTATTGATGATCCTCAGTGCATCCGAGCATTCTAGCGGTCGTTATATTTAGTATCAGCTGACCATATTTTTCCAATGATATATTTTTTTTTTCAGGTAATTTTTCTATTTTTCCCAGTAAAAATAACATTTTTGTCATTTTTCCAGTGGTCCGGTTCATTCGTAAGTGTGCAATGTCACGTTGACGTGATAAAGCTCTCTTGTCCTGAGATAGCATATCTTTATCAGGTCAGTGCGTTACAATGCAATATATATATATTGGGGGTAACTGATAAATAGAGATTATTATATGCCATTTTTCATATCATACCCCATATCAGCCCGAGACTCTCATATCAGCGCGAGGGCCGAAGGCCCGAGGGCTGATATGGGTCGAGGACTGAGATGGTGTATGATATGAAAAATGTCATATCATAATCTATTTATCATACATTTCACTTTCAGAAAAATTCGTTCGTTGCTGCATCCACGTTTCCATTGTTTATCGAATCACTAGAATTTCTTTGCTCGATAATATTATCCAGATCCAATCCTCTGGCTCCCGTCCATAGGGGCTTGAAGAAATATATGGGGTGCATCATGCTTCCACGCAGAGCTGAATCTGGCCCGCACACTAGTACTGGTAAACCGTTTAGAGGATCTAAGCCTGTCCAGGAACAGCGGTGCGAGGCGGTCCATGCTAATAAACCCGACAGGTTTCATTTGGCGACTGGGCTTGCGATGTCATTTCATCTCAATGTCGGGTTAAAGGCCCACAAAATTGGAAGCAACGTCTCCAAAATGACCTTTACAGTGTTGACGGGGACGCTAAACCTCAAATCAAACAAACAAAAAGCAATCCCCTGCATCGTTCTTTCGCACATTTTCCTCTCGTTTTCGCTGCGCCGTGCCATGTTTTTTTTTTTGCCAAACAGTTCGAACAGACGAAATTATTGCAAATTGCAAATGGCGTCCTCAACAACAAATGCGAAATGCCGCAAAAGGAAGAACGCCGCATGTTCCGAATAGGGTGACGTCAGAGGTATGATAAAGGCTAAGGGGTGCGATAAAGGGTTGTGATATGGATTTTTTGGGTATGATAAAGCCCATGCGATATGGCAGCACGTGCTGGTTCCTAGTCTGAAGGTTATCAGTGTTGGAAAAACAGGTAACCAGACCCCCTGACCTTAAAAGGTCAGGGGGGTCTGGTTACCTGTTTTTCCAATATTGACAATGTGCAAGGTGGGAGCCAGCAAATAATGCAAATATGGTGAATAGCGCAGGACGTGACCTTGGTATAGACATCAGGCCGTTTTAGTTGATCTCAGAAAGAAAGCATGTTGTTGTTGTTTCCAGTTTCCCCGTGTCATGGGTCGTCAGCTGGTGGGGTCCCAGGGAACGAATCCATCCTGGCACTACACCCTAGCCGTTCGGTGGTATCCCTATTCCACGTTGCCGGTGAATTGGGAGACCATCGCTCGGCTCCAGCCCCGTCCGTCCGTGTCTATCGTAAGTCCGCTGCAGTCGGTCCATTTTGTCTTCTACTCGACGTTATAATTTTTTGCTTGTCAATATGCCGAACCGTGTCAGAGCAGGAAAGGGTCAATTTTGATATTGGTATTTTTGTTTTTTATTTGATTTTTGTATATTTATGTAACGTATGTACATTTTTACATTGTTTGGTCTGTTTCCCCAGCTTGTTGAGTGGTCTACTTTTTAAGTATATATGCGGGCGGATTTGCTTACCCCGCCACGGATCTGTTTTGTTTGTTTTTCTTGTGCCTTAAAGGCGGTGTTGTCCGTTTTAGGGCAAGCCTACCCGCTCACAGTTGCTGGGGAGGACAGTTTTGTTACCTGCAAGATTTTGCTAGTGGTTTATATTTTGTGTTTTTTTGTTTATCTGTTCATACACTATGTAAGTTGGTAGAGTGTCCGCTCCGGGGAACGGGAGGTCACGGGTTCGATCCCGGGCCGCGACATACCAAAGTCGTTAAAAATGGTACTAGCTGCTCCTCGCTTGGCACTCAGATTTACGGGGAAGAGTTAGGACTGGTCGACCCAGTGTCAGGATAATGTGACTGGGTGTTGTATCATGTAATGTGTCTGGGACATGATACTTCAGTGAGGCAGCACTATAAAAGTGAGCATTGAGCTCCCTGTCGCAACCAGACACCGTCGTGATATGACTGAAAAATTGTTGAAAGCGACGTTTAACCCGAATTCACACACACACACATATAATATATAACATAATAACATGAAGTGCCGGCCTACGCCGTCTCGGCCTTGAATTCGTATTTAATTTGTTAGTGAGTGACATCTATCGCGGAGGATGTGCAAAGAAGGTCAATCCCTTTTTATGCATTTGCCGTTTTAAGTTAAGAAAAAGTGATGCCTTCCTCGACGTAGGATGCCGCACTCTGCGGGACCATAAGTGGGTCAGTCGCCATGTCTGCATATCGTTAACCCATCCTACGTGAAGGAAGGCACCATAGGAGGAAAGTGTATTCCTGCCTAGCCATTTGGAGGCCCGAGACAACGTTTGCCGATCTCGTTTGTGGTCTTGTCCTTTTTGGGACAGGCCCATCCGCCCACAGGTGCTTTGAAGGACAATTTTTGTACCTGCAAGGTTGTGCTTGTAGATTATATTTGTGTTTTTTTTTTTGTTCAAATGAGATGTGTATTCAAGCGCATACTACAATATTTGAAAATCATACAGCCCGTTCCAAGGCGGTTCTTCTGTCGCGGTTTATTTTTGTTATGGTTTGTCTTTGAGTTATCGCTTGTATTTTTTCTTTTGGATGGCCAATTGGCTATTTTGTTGGAAAGTAACTGTCCTTTTGGCTTTCCGCCATTGATGTTTCCATTAGGTTCTAGTTTTTTCATCTTTGTATTTCTTTCCCCTGGGTGTCTCTGATGGGAGCTTTTGGTTAATTGTATCGATTCCTGATCATTGCCTTCACTTCCATTTTGAAGGCCATATACCAAATACTGCGACAAGCGAATCTTCGTTATCAGCTTTTGAAAATATTTCAGGGTGACTGATGATGCCTAATTGGCCGGAACTAGCTAGTCTCGGTAGCGCAGTGGTTAACGCGTTCGACTTATGATCGAGAGGTTGTGCGTTCGAACCGGCCACCGGTATCGAGCTGTGTCCTTGGGCAAGACACGTAATGACACTGCTCCACTTCACCCAGGTGAAAATGGGTAGCAGTGGTGTAAAAGCCACTGCCTCCCTCGCGCGCGCGTGAAAACACCCGGAATGAGTGTTCGAGAGCGATTCAATAAGCTTGCAGCTTTCATCGCAATCGAACTAAAATAAATTAGTATAAACTAAACCAGCTAGTCTGGCCCAGAAAACATGCACACTCTTTATGTTTCAGTTCTCTGGTGCATTCCTTGCTTCCAAAGGATAACCCTTTTATAGAACATATTTGGATGCAATTCACACAAGGTTAAATGTATCTGAAAATAATAAACATTAGATAAATAAAAGTAAAGCAATGTCCTCCGAAGACCGTAAATAGAAAGAAGCAGCTATATGCATGGACTGTCGGCCAATTACTTGTGGACACATTTCGTGATAAACGCACACACAAGAAAGCACACACACTAAACATGAAGTACTCCTAGCATAAGCAAACTGGAAAATAGGGAAGACATAGACCAGATGTCACAAAAACTCTGCGTCTGGTTAAGGTCTACACTGTTCGCTTTAAATACATGATTACAGAATAAAACGACTGTTTATGCCTGAAATGCACTCAAACTAATGGTCAGTATATCTTCTTTTCGGACTGTCTTATAAGGCATGTACAATGGTCACTTTTCATCCTTTTCTGCTCATATTATTTTCACATGTTCCCGTCTTATATGATACGTTTTGCGTGATGTGAGCTTATTTGTTAATATAATAGGCCTTGGATGGGTTTCTCGTCAGTCGACCGCTTTAAGCTACAGAGAATAGAATGGAAGGTTTGCCTGTAGACCAATTTTTGCCGTGTGTCATTCTGTTAGTTCCATTCCTTGAAATGCCTTTAGTTAAATCTGAGAGACTCGAATTCAGAAAAAAATGTTGAAGAATGAGATTTAGACAGGCAGAGAGACTTAATGTTTGCAGAGTTTGTTTCAAGATTTGGCTACTCTATCCGCAAGTGTGTTACTCGAACAAAGCTGGAGCAAGTGTTGGGGTACCAAAGCCAGAGCCAGCTAAACAGGAATAAAGTTGAGTATATTTTTTGAACTGTGACACTCAGGTTTTTTTAAAAATATGTGAGGTCCGCACAAGAGAATAGTTCTTTTATCTGCCAGAAAGCTTTGTTCCGTTAAATTGTCAGTAGAAAGATGTTTCAGGGATCGCCAGGAAAGTCGCAATAGTAGCAGGGGAAAATATGCCATTGGTATTTGGTAACATTTGTCAGATTGTGACGAGGTATTTGTACTTTTCTATTGAAGCCCAGCAAGACCGGGATTCGACCACTGAGCTTTCAAATTCTGCCTGTGAAGATAAAACGTTCGGATGAAATATTCTGATAAGCTGCCATGCAGAATTTCATTTCCATTGTGGAGGAATCCAAATCGTTTGTTTTTTTTTCGGATGCTAGCAATTTCTCTGGTGCTGGTGTTTTTGTTAAAACCCAGAAATCCGGTCGCCCAATACAGGATTGATGATGTTGACAAAAAGCAAAACTCTACCTATACCGAGTTAAAGGCTTTTTTAAGCTCTCGTGTCAGTCAGACAATTTTAGAGTGCAAACTGGTCAAACTCTACACTGATTATCAGAATGTGGAAATATAGTAGGCAAAGGAAGCATAGTCTCGTTGCTGAGTTGGTTGCCAAAGACAAATTTTAGATGCTTGACTGTTGAAAAAAAAATTGGGTCCATTTACTTTTGATAGTTTTGCAGATTTTAAAGATTCTAAAGTTCAGAAATTGAATTCCAAGTATTGGTCACCTGATACTGCGGGAGTTGAGAAGCCTCCTTGGTATAAATATGCTACATGCCTCATTAACAATGGGTCGTAGGTTCGATCTCGGGCTTTTCCAGACTTTAGTATGGGTCTTAAAACCGAGGTCCCGTTGTTGACATTTTTGCATATGATTGGAGTCGGAATTCAAACCGGATAGTTCCCCATATTTTGTTTTATTCGCAAAGCGTTGATCAAAGCATATAGCTTGGTACGAAAGTAAAAGGAGTTCCCAAAATTATTTGACCCCTACTCATTGATCTAATATCTGGTCGCTATCGAACGTATGTTCAGGAAGTGGCGGAATATTCAAATCCTTCAATTTTTATGTACCTGGGTCAGATTTAAGGAGTCTATTTGCTATGTCGCCTTTTGTAAGTAATGTTCTTGTTTAAAGGCTAGACGGTTACCGTAGTCAGTATTAAATAAAAAAATGAAGAGAGGGAAAGAAAAAGAAGAAAAAAGGAGATAAATAAAAGACAGAAAATAATAAACAAAGACATTGCTGTCGCTATATTGAATTGTTTCATATTGTTTGTTCTGCGAGGTGCTATTGGAGATAGACACATGTACTTTTCGTTCATACATAATTTTATTAATCAGAAAACGCCTTTTCAACGACTATACGGTACAAACCTGTAAGATCTATCATTTTGAATTTCAATAAACTTGTTTCAGATCTTGATATTGATACTAATACGCCTGATCCATGTGATTGTAAAAACTCAGTGTATTGCTATCCTGCTGCTGGTCATGTAATTACTGGCAATTTGAAAATTATTCCTGATTCTAGGATAAGGAATATTATTTCTAAAGGACCGAAATATCGGTTTCCTTCTAAAATTGATCTCGGTAAATGTAGAGATGAAATCGCTGCTGCCTTGAACGAATTCGATAATCGATGGTGTAAGCGAGAGTATGCTGAGCATAAAGCCCTTAAGGACTGGAAACTTAGCATTTTAAAACTAGTGAATAAACGCATTTCTTTCTTTTCTCAGAACACTAACTTATTACCTCCTAAGCCTAAGACGTCTTTACTTCATCTTAAACTAGGTATTCAAGAATTTCATAAGAAGTTTGTTTTGGCCCCTGCAGACAAGGCCGCTAACAACGTCGTCGTTGTGTGACGGCTCCACTATGTTAACACGCTTAAGCAGGAGCTTGGTGGTACTAAGGCCTATGAACTTCAGCCTTTAGCTGAAGAGAGAGCTATAGTAGATGAACATATTTGTCATTCAGCCACCAAGTTTGCTGTGTGTGTTACAGAAGGCCAAGACAAGCTTCTTACGCTATACTGGTTACCAAAACTTCATAAAAGACCTTACAAAGCATGGTTTATTGCAAATTCTAGCTCTTGCACTACCACTGAACTTTCTAAATTATTAACTTCCTGTCTTACTGCTATTAAAACGCATGTGATTAAATATTGTGATAAAGTCTTTGAAAAATAAGGAAGAAATCTGTTTTGGTCTATAAAAAATTCGAACGAGGTTTTTAATAAATTGAAATCCAGACGTTTTCGTGCTTCAAGTCTGTCTACTTACGATTTTTCCACTCTTTACACTACACTTCCTCATAATCTTATAAAAGAAAAGCTTATTGATTTAATTGAATGGGCTTTTCACAGAAAAGATTCTCTCTATCTTGCATGTAATGTCAGAAATGCATTTTTCACTTTAAAAGTGCATAAGAATTATACACTTTGGTCATGTCAGAAAGTGTGTGATGCCCTCGCCTTTCTACTTGACAACATTTATATTAAATTCGGTACTAAGTTATTTAGACAAATTGTGGGTATTCCGATGGGTACGAATTGCGCACCTCTTGTGGCTGATCTGTTCTTGTATTGTTATGAAAGAGACTTCATGTTGTCGCTTTCCATTGATAACCAATCTGAAATTATTGAAGCTTTTAGTTCTACTTCTAGATATTTAGATGATTTATTAAATATTGACAATACTTACTTTGATGGTTTGATCAGTCAGATTTATCCCCTAGAACTTCAGTTAAACAAGGCAAATTCCTCTGATACCGAGGCCCCCTTTTTGGATTTACATTTATCTATTGTAGATGGATTTGTTTCTTGCAAAATATATGATAAACGTGATGATTTTGATTCTGAGATTGTAAATTTTCCTTTTTTGGACGGTGATGTTCCTCGTGCGACATCGTACGGAGTTTATATTTCGCAGTTAATTCGATTCGCTAGAGGGTCTAGTCATGTATCCGACTTCAACACTCGTAATAAATTATTAACCGCTAAACTTCTTAATCCAGGGTATGGGTATCATAAACTACGTAAAGCCTTTTCTAAGTTTTATAGACGTCATTCTGATTTGGTTTCAAAATTCAATGTTGGACTTAAAACACTTCTGCTACAAGGCCATCGGAACCCGAATTCTATGGTGACTTAGTATATAAATTTAGAAAAATTCATGCCTGTAATGACTTTAGTACCCAGTTTCGTAAAATCGTTCGTCGATATATAAAGATTGGGTACAACATCAATACTATAAAACAGACTGCATTCATGGTGGTTAACCCAATCACGGTTGGCAACTTTGCTTCCCTCTTTGATTGCACACCGGTGGGTCGGGCTTAAGATTATATGACGGTTCCAGCGTAAAAACATAAATGGAATTTTATTTTATTTTAGTACTGTTTATGTTGGTTGGCGCCTGATGCTCCGTCTTTGGTTGGGCCCCTCGGAGTCTAACTGTTGGTTTTCTTTTGCTCCAGCAATTCTGTTGTTGTATGCTGTCGAGTCCTCAACCTTGTTTCATCTCTGTAGTTTTTTATTTGTATGTTCTCGGAGATGTTACACTGATGAGTTAGGAAGCCTTCATGCGAACTAAACAAAATTAGTGTATACCGCAACAGAGGTAAGGGCGAGGATTATGGCCATGTAAAATCGATTTAAGCCCACCCCCCCCCCCCCCCAGTGGAATTCTTTCCACTGACCGTTCCAAGGCGGTTCTTCTGTGGCGGTTTATTTATGTTGTTGTTTGTTACTTACTGTGTGTATCACTTGTGTCTTTTTATTTTGGATTTTGTGGGAAAGTAACTGTCCTTATGGCCTTCCTTTGTTTAGGTTTCCATTATGGTCTGGTCGCTTAATGTTTGTATTTCTTTCCCTTTGGTGTCTTTTATGGTTGGAGTAAGTTAATTGTATCAATTCCTGATCTTTGTTTTACTTCTACTTTGCATATCAGGGCTGTTTTGTTTGTGCCGTGTGGCGGATGTAAAAGGTCTCCCCGTACATGCATTTAATGCTCTTATTTTTTCAATCCTCAGGGATTGCTTATACCACTGACCGTTCCAAGGCGGCTCTTTTGTGGCGATTTATTTATGTTGTTGTTTGTTACTTACTGTGTGTATCACTTGTGTCTTTTGGTTTTGGATGGCCATATGGCCATTTTGTGGGAAAGTAACTGTCCTTATGGCCTTCCTTTGTTTAGGTTTCCATTATGGTCTGGTCGCTTAATGTTTGTATTTCTTTCCCTTTGGTGTCTTTTATGGTTGGAGTAAGTTAATTGTATCAATTCCTGATCTTTGTTTTACTTCTACTTTGATTTCATGGATTTTTATTTTAAATCTTCATGCTATTTAAACGCAAGTATGCCAACGACGTCAGTACACTGCTGCTTAAAGCAGGTTGAGTTAGATTGTCAGTACGCAACGTGTTGGGCACTTCTATTCTACTCGTAACCAACGCCTCAACAAATGCAAATAACTGCCGTTTACACGGTAGCATAAGTTATTCACGCTACTTTACTATGCAATTGCGTTATATGGCTGCAAGTTATCTTATACATAAGTAATTTAATTACAGAATAAACATACATGGAATTGGGTAATCGCGGGCGTCCCCGTTATGACAAAATGTATAAAAAAAAATAAATCAAAAGTAACTTTATTAACAAAAATCTTAAATATTGTAAATAAGAATAAGTTTCAGAATCCGCTTTTCATAAGGAACATTTTGATACCAAACATTATCGTTTTATTTACACATCTAAATTTATAGCAAAATACCTATTTCTTCAAGCTCCGATGGGCTAGGCGATTCTTATGAGGACACGTCACGCATATTATTATGTGATAGATGAGCGAAAAAAAGCCCTCCCTATGTCTCATTGCATAACGCTGCGTTTAACCCTCAGTTTCAAAAGACCCATATCTCGAACAAATTTACATTGTTCCAAAGGTTTTGGAGCATTTGAAGTTCGGCTTATTTCTTCGTGTTACATTTGTCTGAAAATAATTAAAATCAAATCTCGAAGAGAAAACAATTGTCCTCCGAAAGAACGTAAATAGAAACAAAAAGCTATATGCATGGATCTTCTAAAGTTTTGTTTGTCTTTGGCCAACTAACTACATGTAGACACATTTCGTGATAAACGCACACACAAGCACGCACACACACTAAACATGAAGTAATCATTGCTTAAGCAAACTGGAAAACAGTGAAGCCATAGACCAGATGACACAAAAACTCGGCGTCTGATTAAAGTCTACAAAGCCTTTAAATTTATGAATACAGAATAAAACCACTCAGAGACAATCGACTGTCACTGCGTATTTTTACCACGAACGTTTACACTGCAATCAAACTAATTTTACCACGAACGTTTACACTGCAATCAAACTAATGTGAATTTATATTCGTTTGTAATGCTTTATTACGTATGAGGTTTTTTGACGGGTTATATAGGCATTTAAACTTAACTATCGCACGAAAGTAATGAGGTTCATGTTAGAATATTTGTTATAAGCTAACATATAAATGTATTGTCGTTCGAGTCAGGGTTTATGGCGGGTATGGATGCTATGACATCCCACCCACCCAAAACATAGCACAATGTGCTGCTTGAGAGAATGTCAGTTTTTATTTGTTAAGTTGAAAGGTTACAATAATAATATTAAGAAGAAGAATCTGTCGATTACAAGAGAAATACAGGCTTGTGCTTTGTAAAAGGCATGTTGGAAGAACTCAGACACGCGCACGTCTGTATGTTCTAATTTATATGCAGTATTACAAACAATGCAGTGAAGACACTTTTTCTGAAATATGTTTCAGTTCTTTTCAGATTTGTTAATGGTCATTCGCTATTCCATGGAATGTCTTCAGAAGAATGATTCTTTGACTACGGTGTGTAGGATGGACCTTCTTACGTCTATGACGTCTGGCGAGATGTCCAGTCTATGGCGTTCTGCGAACAGAAACGTTTCTATGTGCATATTTATCTGTACGCGTTGATCGGGAAACCGCTGGCATCACCTATAAAATGTGTTATCTTTTATGTTATGTTATGTATAAATGATAAAAAAAAATGATTTACGCGTATAACGCCAGTGCAAATGGGTTTGCCGAGACGTTGATATTCCATTACAATAGAATATATATGCTTTATTAGAGACGAAGGCGAATTAGACCATATTTATTATTATATTCTTCACTTATTTTTCAGAACAACACCAGGTTATGAATGAGGCATATCGGTATATCTTTTCTACAAACAAAGGAGCTGGCACAGGATCATCGCTAGATCAGATCATTGAGAAACGTCACACCTGTTATGTTTGTGGGCGTGGCTTCGGTATTCGGAGTGATTTGAACAGACACATGCGTATTCATACCGGAGTTAAACCTTTCCGTTCTGAAATCTGTGGGAAAACGTTTTCCAGAAAGGACAACATGAAAAGCCATCAGGCGGTACACTTCAGATAATTCGGTCCGGTCAAAACCTATGATCAACGGGTCGAACTTTTTATATACTTTGAATACATTTAAAATAACAGCTAAACTTCGATAACAAGAACATGGAATGCTCATTAACCATAGATAATTCGAATTTATTCTGGAGACCTAGCGAATTCTTTCCATAGCTCCAGATATCCATATACATACATGTTTTTAGGGTTTTATCATGAAAAATTACCCCGCCCATAGAGGCTTTGAGAAATAGGTTGGGCTGCACGATGCTTCCACGCAGAGCTAAAACTGACCGTACATGAGTACTTGTTAACCGCTTAGACGGACTAAGCCTGCCCAGGCAAGGTGGTGCAAGTCAGTTTCATTTGACGGCAGGGCTTGAGATGTCATTTCATCTCAGTTTCGGGTAAAAGTCCAAACAATTGCAAGCAACGTCTCCAAAATGTTCAAATAATGTTGACAGGGTCGTTAAACCACAACCAACCAACCAAACAAACAAACGAATGCTGTGTGTCCTCATAAGAAGCGCTTCATTGAAACGATTCTTATGAGGACACATTATTATTTTATGGAAGAGCGAAGAAAAAAAAAACAACAAAAAAAAAAAAACAAGCCCTCCGTATGTCTCATTGCATATCGCTACGTTTAAACCTCAGTTTTATCTCGAAACTCCATATCTCGAACAGATTTACATTGTTCCAAAGGTTTTGGCGTAATTGAAGTTCGGCTTATTTTTTCGTGTTTTAAAACGTTTTATATTCGGCCTGATATGGTATAATTGGCTGTGTCAAACGATAAGCATTTGCACCAAACGAAGACTCAGGCCAGTCTTTTCGATGGGCGGGCTATATGGATGCCCCATAGATAAAAAATCATACAGACGGGAAAGGTTCTAAAAGAACTGAGGATTGCCCTTACCAATATTAATTTTTTGGGGAGTTTTTGTTCCTATGAAAGATAACATGCATAGTCATCAGGCGTTTAACCAGATCAGAGCACATTTGTTCGCCAGAAGCTGACAATTGCCTTTCTTCAATAAGCTTTAGCGAGACTGGCCCCCGCCTATCGGGGCTTGAAGAAATAGGAGGTTTCGAAGTAAAAATTGCGTAAAAATGATGATGATTAGTACGTACGCAAATGGTCTGTTACACCGCGTGGCAAAGTACTATGAAGTTGAAAATCGAATAATGAATACGGAAAATTTGGATTTGTTCCTTATTCCTTATTCGCAGTTGATACCTGCTGGAATTCGAAACCTATACCATCATGCTTAGAAGTAAAAATGAGAATGATTAGGACATACGCAAATGTTCTGTTACACCGCGTGGCAAAGTACTTTGAAGTTGAAAATCGAATAAGGAATAAGGAAAATTTGGATTTGTTCCTTATTCCTTATTCGCAGTTGATACCTGCTGGATTTCGAAACCTATACCATCATGCTCAGAAGTAAAAATGATGGTGATTAGGACATACGCAAATGTTCTGTTACACCGCGTGGCAAAGTACTATGAGGTTGAAAATCGAATAAGGAATAAGGAAAATTTGGATTTGTTCCTTATTCCTTATTCGCAGTTGATACCTGCTGGAATTCGAAACCTATACCATCATGCTTAGAAGTAAAAATGATGATGATTAGGACATACGCAAATGTTCTGTTACACCGCGTGGCAAAGTACTATGAAGTTGAAAATCGAATAAGGAATAAGGAATAAGGAACAAGGAATAAGGAATAAGGAACAAGGAATAAGGAATAAGGAATAAGGAACCAACTTAACACTCGTCTTCTATCTATCTATCTATCTATCTATCTATCTATCTATCTATCTATCTATCTATCTATCTATCTATCTATCTATCTATCTATCTGCGAGTATCTATCTATCTATCTATTTAGAAAACTGTCCAACGGTCTGTCTACATGTAGAATCCAACGATCTGTCTAGAAGAGCAGTTAAAAAATATCCAGCGATCTGTCTACATGTGCAATTTTAATAAATTGAAGATTCCTGTGGTCAGGCTACGTTTGTTTTGGTTTAAACAATATTTTATTTCTAGCAAACATCATGCACAATTAAAATACATTGGAACTGACAAAGACTGACCAATACGATTTTGACAGTAAGTCTGAGGCTTATAAATATCATCTCCTAAAACAAACTGAATTACGTTACATTTGAGTGATATGAACAAACAAACAGACAGACAGACAGGCAAACAAAGTGACTGACTAACAGACAAACGGACGGACATTTAGACAGACAAATAAACATAATGACAGTCTAAATAAAACTAATGGGTGGACTGACGGAGGGGCGTATAATCAACGTTGGTTCGACGTCATGCCATGAACACCCACTCCAACTCACTTCAATATCACATGACCGTTGGAATTAGAGAGAGAGAGAGAGAGAGGGGGGGGGGGTTTGACTGACAAACCGACAGTAGACAGACAGACGACAGACAGACTGACTGAATGACTGACTAACAAACGAACGGACGGACAGTTAGACAGACAAATAAACATACTGACAGTCGAAAAAACACTAATGAGTGGACTGACAGAAGGGCATCGAGTCAACATTGGCTCAACGTCATGCCGTCGACAACCACTCCAACTCACTTCAGCGTCACGTGACCTTTGAGATGAGAGAGAGGTTTGACTGATCCCTGTATCCAAGAAAACCTTAACCCTTTTTGTACCAAATGGAATCTTCCTCCTTATATATAGCTGGAGTCCATTTCAAAATTTAGGGTTGTCAGGTTGCGTTTTCTTCAAAATTTATTTGGGAAATGGCCGAACTTTTTGCAAACAGTGTAGGCCCTGATCATTCGCGGCTTCTGATCTGGGCCTGTACTGTTTGCCACTTACCCCTTTTGGGGTTTCCGGTACCAAATGGGTTAATGTAGGCCATGGACAGGTTGAACCATTTGTTTGTTTGTTTGATTTGAGGTTTAACGTCCCCGTCAACACTGTAAAGGTCATTTTGGAGACGTTGCTTCCAATTTTGTGGGATTTTTACCCGACATTGAGATGAAATGACATCTCAAGCCCTGTCGCCCAATGAAACCAATAGGGTTTATTAGCATGGACGGTCCGCCTCGCACCGCGGTTCCTGGACAGGCTTAGATCCTCTTAGCGGTTTACCAGTACTAGTGTGCGGGCCGGATTCAGCTCTGCGTGGAAGCATAGTGCAGCCCATATATTTCTTCAAGCCCCCATCTGCAAACTGTTAAATCTTGCCCTGGCGAAGGAGTGTTTCGTTCTCATGCAATGAAAGGGTGTTCTACGTTTGTTTTGCATTTAATGTTCCAATCCCACTGAGTCTTGATGGGTCCGAGCACTCGGCAAATAACATTTTATTAAGCAACGCCATATTATCGCCAACGCAACGTTCTGACGTTTCATTAACGTTGCAAAGTCAAATTCAGTGCATCGCTTTGAAGTTGGTTTGATGTAGACACGACATTGTTGACACGCTACATACATACATACAGAGAGAGAGAGAGAGAGAGAGAGAGAGAGAGAGAGAGAGAGAGAGAGAGAGAGAGAGAGAGAGAGAGAGAGAGAGAGATCGTTTTCGTAATGCGAAATTTCACATCTGGCAGCATATCGGTGATTCTCCCATTATCTTACATTGGATTGCGCCAAAAGTCTAAAAGAATTCCACTGTTTTACGCTGTAATTGACTTTATCTGTCCCACTACCTTTGAATCAATACGACAGATGACGGCCAGGGCTTTTCCCGTTCTATTTTTAGAACCGGAAGTGCGTCACGAAAAAAGCTCCTATAGATTGGGCTGTATGATGCTTCCGCGCAGAGCTGAAGCCGACCGCACATGGGTACTGGTAAACTGCTTAGAGGTTCTATGTCTGCCCAGGAAAAGTGGTGCGAGTCGGCCCGTCCATTCATATAAACTCTATTGGTTTCATTGGGCGGCAGGGCTTGAGAAGTCATTTTATCTCAATGTCGGGTAAAAGTCCCACAAAATTGGAAGCAGCGCCTCCAAAATGGCCTATACAATGTTGACGGCGACGATAAACCTCAAATCTTGTGATGGCAATTACTCCAATACCCTTCGAGATACATTGATGGTACTTGGCACAATTGTTCACAAGCCTGAGACGGCGTGTCATGCTAAGAACAACAACTATGGGTGCCATAGATTTTTGTTTTATTTATCTCCACTTCCAATAAAACAGAATGACTACGTTGCGACGGCCATAAATCCTACACCATTTGAGACATATTAATGATACCTGGCAAAATTGTTCACAAGGCTGAGACAGCGTGTCATGCGCAAGAACCACAACTCTGGGTTACATGTTTTTGAGTTATCTCCCCTTCCAATAAAATAGAATCACTACCTGTTAATTGCCATATCTCGAATACTCTTTAAGATATATTGATGATACTTGGTACATTTGTACATGAGGTTAAGCAGGCGTGTCATGTGCAAGATACACGACTCTTGGTGCCCGGTGTTTTAAACTATCCCCCCTGACAATATAACTGTGATAGTCATAACTCCGATATCCTTTGAGATATACTGATGGTACTTGGCACCATTGTATACAATGTTGAGAGGGCATGTCATGCCTAGAAATCAATAGAAGCCTCCGTGGTGTAGTGGTTATGCTACTCGCATTGTAAACCAGGGGTCGCAGGATCGATCCCGGGTTTCTCCAGACTTTCGGATGAGTCTTTAAACCGAGGTCCCGTCTCCGTATGACCTTAGCTGTTGGTGAGATGTAAAACGCAAACACTCACTCACATGCCTAGAAATCACAACTCTGGGTGCTATGGTATTCGAGTTATCTCCGCTTCCAATATTACAGCATGACCACCTTGTGAGCACAATATTTCCAATGCCCTTTGAGATATATTGATGGTACTTGGTACACATATACATGGGGTTAAGCAGGCATGTAATGCGCAAGAATTCAAACTCCAAGTATCCTCGTTTTGGAGTTATCTCCCTTGACAATATAACCTTGTGATGGCCATAACTCCAATACCCTTTGCGACATATTGATGAAATTTTGCCTAATTGTATACAAGGTACAGAAGGCATGTCGTGCGCAAGAACCACAACTTTTGGTGCTGTGGTATTTGAGGTATCTCCCATTCCAATATAACAGCATGACCACCTTGTGATCACCATATCTCCAATACGCTTTGAGACATATTGATGGTATTTGGTACAGATGTACATGAGGTTAAGCAGGCGTGTCATGCGCAAGAGCCACAATTCTGAGTGCCTTGGTTTTTGACAGTATAATCTTATGATGGGCCATAACTCCATTACCATTTGATATGTATTGCTGGTACTTGCCACTATTGTATACAAGGTCAAAAAGACATTTCATGTACAAGAACCACAACTCAGTATACCAGTACTTTGTGCACTGGAAATCGTGGATCTTCATCATGTTGAGAAGCGATCACTAGTATCATTAGGTGAAGATAGTCTCAATTAACATTGCATATACAAAATCCTGCAGATGTTAGAGCAATATACTGTTGGCTTACTAGTGTATTTTAATTATGGTGCACTTTCTAATTGTGGGCAATCTTCTGAAGGCCACATTGGCTTTTGGTCGGGGGATTTGCCATCTCTTCTGATGGCTATTCTTTTCCATTTCGATTGTTTAACAGTGGACCCATTTGTTTAACAGTCGATCCATGTTTAACAATCGACCCAGTTAAACAATCGACCCAAAGTTATAAAGCAGTAAGAGTCTCAATGCTGAAGTCCACGTGAAGTCACTGACTTTTCGGAAAACCAGGTAACGGTTATTTATAGAAAATAGCTGCGTTATTCTTATCGACGCGTTAGAGGATTATCTATAGAATCTGAACTGGAATCATGGGTTGAGCTTGAAAAACAGTGTAGATCCAGATCAGGTGTCGTAGAACGCGTTATCTGATTAAGATCTACACCTTTTTCTTAAAAACTGGAATTAAAGGGTTAAATGCAATGGTTTAAGTCTCAGCTCAAGACAGACTATTTTCCCAGCCTGCACAATTGACCCACCAGTACTCTCAGTGCATTAATTTTATATTGGCCATGGAAGTGTAGAAAAACTCTCAAATATTCGTTTGCTTTGTTGTCCTTTAAATTGCTTTGCTTGTGTGCTGCGTTGCTTGTGTCTCTATGAAAACGGAGCCTCTGTTTAAAGACTCATCCGAAAGTCTGGAGAAGCCCGGAATCGAACTTTACAAGGCGAGTAGCTTAACCACTTCAGCACGGAGGCTTCTTTGTTTTGTTGAACGACAAGGTATATACTTTGCAGCCAGTTAAGCAGAATATGTTTTGTTAATCAACTGGCAGAAAATACGCATCCAAATCACGCAATTCTCCATTTGCATATTATTCGTTTTCGGTTGGCGCGTCCTTAAACGCTGACGCACCCATGATCATCAAAATCGGGGCCTGAGGTTATAGAAACCCCTGTTTTTCATGCTCGACTCAATTGAGGATAAAGTTAGTGGTGTAAAAAATGAAAATATAGTGATTTCCATTATTACCTCCAGCTAAAATTAAAACTAATTGTTTCTTAAAATCATATTTAAATGGTTGCAGTTTTACTTTCGTTCTTTTTGCCACATCCCGCATCCTCTAGTAAGAAACCACGTATTGGACTTTTCAAAAGTTGTCTCAAAGACCACCCTAAAGTTGGTCTAAATGGCTTATTGAGTCCAGTTTTTCTCACATCAGAAGAGAATTTGTTTATGACCTGGACCAAATTCATACTAAAACGAATTGAGCATGGAAAAAATGGGATCTGATGTAAACAGACAAAATGACACCAAAGAACTGAAACATACGACGATCAGACTTAGTGATATGACCCTGGTTCAAATAGGTTACATTTGTGATTTGAGTCAGTGCATGACAAAATCTACAAGAGCTCTTGAGCGACCATCGAAGACTCAGATCAGCCTGCTCATTCGCTCAGTCCCACCAGAGTCTTCACTGATCGCATGTACCAACTATAGGCCAATATCTATGCTAAGAGACATACGCATAAGGTCTTGTCTTAGCGGATGGGTGCGCACGTTGATTTGAGTCTGTGCTGGTCACACCGGTCTTACTGTAGGTTTTGTTGTTTTGTTATGCCCCGACTCAATAATCAGTGCACCGTATTCTTTCAGCTTCCGTCCACTAAAAACTTATAAGACTAACTGACAATACTTGTTCTTTCATACGATCGTCCAGTATATTGCCGTTTGATTGACAGGTAATCTTTTGCATTTCTAGATTCTAATTAAGCTTTTTCACTAAGTACTTTTTGGGATTGCATTTCAGTTAATTACGTTTTACCTTACCGAGATTCAGAGCTGACCCAATACGTCTGTTATGCCTAGTACATGATTTAGCAATTTTGTTATTTTTACTTGAAACCAAACTTTGACCAGCATAATAGTCAGTATACTGACGAGACACTTTATCCGAGTCAGCCTATATAAGGCAGTTTATGTCTCGTTTACTACAATCCATTTCCCTCTGGCCTCATTGAGGACGGGATGTAAAGAAGGAGTCATATTAATAACCTTTCATACTCAAGGGGTGCACTGGTGTAGACGAAGTTTCGGACACCCCGAGGTTGAAAACGACCATATCGTAGCAATACAAATGCAAAACAACAACAACAACAACAACAAAAAACATATTCTTGCAAACCATAACATTTATGTTTCGATCAAGTCGTTATTATCCCGACCATATAAGTGACAAAGAAATTAATACTGTAACAGTTATTAAATTATTAAAGCTAAATAAATCTAGTGGATGAGATCTTAAATGGGTACACCATATCTACCAAACATATATTTGTACCCTTATTCAGAAAACTATTTAACTTGATTCTATAAAACGGAATAGTTCAAAGTGACTGAGTCAAAGGTAATATAATACATATCTATAAAAAAATAAAAGCAATGAAAACAAACTAACTACCGACCCATCCCATTTTTAAGCTGCATTGGAAAATTGTTTACTTCTATAATTAATTCTAGATTAACAGACTTCTTAGAAGAAAAGAAAATATTAAATGAAACCCAAAGCGGGTTTCGCAAAGAAAACTCAAGAACAAACACTATCATGGCCCTTTACAATTAAATTGAATACCTTAAAATTCAAAAAGGAAAACTATTCTGTTGCTTCGTGGGTTTTACGAAGGCGTTCAACAATACATGGAGGGTTTGACTATGGCAAACATTGTTAAAGCATGGCGTAGAGGGGAAGATTTTCAGTGTTAGAGAATATGTATAACGGTAAAAAGTCGTGTATAACAATAAACAGAGCTTCATCCAAGCATTTATCGTGTGATAAAGGAGTTAGACAAGGAGAAATTCTCTCCACCCCATCTGCTTTTTGCAATATATTTAAATGATCTAGAAAATTTCATGAATATTTCTGGTTGTAGAGGTATCCAGATTGATGTGCAAAATAATTAATTCACTTTATCATATGACGTCGCGTCTGAGAGTGTAATTACGCCATGTAATATTTTCGATAATCCACTAGTGGATTAAATATGCAAATTACCTAGATACGTCCAGTAACGTTACATGTACGACGTCCTTAACGACGTCGCGTTTTCTAATAGCGGAATATTGATATTTTTGTAAACAATCTCGTGAATAAAATGCTTTTTAAATGTCATATGATAAATAGAATCTTGCATTCGTGCTCATGTATTATTGAATTTATTAAACTCGTTGGGGAAAAGGGGTAAAATGCTTGGCAAAGCCTCCCATTTTATCCCTTTTCCTCAACTCGTTTAACAAATTCAATAATACATGAACACTCAATTAAGATCCTCTATGTATTTATTACACGTGTATTGTTTGTAATTTTATATGCTGATGATACCATAATCCTGAGTGATAAAGCTAAAGATTTTCAAGATATACTAAATAGAGGATCTTACATGAGTGTTCATGCATTATTGAATTTATTAAACGAGTTGAAGAAAAAGGATAAAATGGGAAGCTTTGCGTAGCATTTTATCCATTTTCTTCAACGAGTTTAATAAATTCAATAATACATGACCACGAATGCAAGATTCTATTTATCTTATGATATTTAAAACGCATTTTATTCACGATTGTTTAATAAAAATGACAATATACCGCCATTAGTAAACGCGACGTCGTTACATGTAACGTTATAGGGCGTATCTAACTAATTTGCATATTTAATCCACTAGTGGATTATCGAATTTATTGCATGGCGTTATTACATTGTCAGACGCGACGTCATATGATAAATGCTTTTAATGAATATTGTAAACGATGAAAGCTAAACATAAATATAAGCAAAACAAAAAAAAATATAAGTCGGTGATTGTAGCAGAAATTGACACTTTTCTGTTAACATTGCTGAAGAGGACGTCGAAATTGTTAAAGAATTCAAATACCTGGGTGCTCTTTTTGGCAAATTCGGAAGATTGTACAGCATGTTAAGAATTCATCAAAACTTGCCAGCAAAACAATGCATCTATTACGGAAAAGAATTGTCAACCTTTACTTACCGATTGATTGCCAGTTCAAACTTCGATCAAACAATATTCCCAATACTTTTGTACGGGAGCGGGGTCACTGGTTTTGAAAATTTACAGCCTCTTGAAAAAAAATCCATTTAGACTTTATGGAATACATACTTAAAATGAAAAGTAGTACCCCGTTGGTCATAGTCTATGGGAAGTTTGGCCGCCTCCCACTAGAATTACAAGTAAATGTAAAACTGATAAAAAAATTTGGTCTAAAATTTTATGTGGCAAAACAGCAAAATATCACTTAAAATGTAGTTACTGTTACTGTACCGGCATAGAAACAATATTTATTCATGTAAATGGATTTTATGCATAGAGAAGATGTTACAAGATGTTGGTTTAAACTGTGTTTGGTTTAGTAACAATGTTCCATATATTAACTGGCTCTACAGGTAGGTACAGAATAGACTTCACATGCAGTATGTACAAAAATGGAACGCGGATACCCAAAGCAGCCCGGAATGCATAAACTACAGAATCTTTAAAACCGACTATAGGACCGAATTCTATGTTACAGAACTTCAACCTAAATTTTAAAATACCAATTGTCAGATCCAGAACAACAAATCGTCGATAACCAATAAAAAGGGGGCGCTGGGAAAGTAATGAGAGATCACAAAGGTATTGTACTTTATGTAATAGGAATGCTTTGGGAGACGAGTTTCACTATTTGCTTGAATGCGATTTCTTTAAAGAAATTCGAAAAACACACTTTCCGAGATATTATCTAAATAAAGTTCCAACAACCACTGACCCCGAGGAATGTTAAATCACTACAACAGCTAAGTAGTTTCATAGCTTTTGTTCTGAGCAAATTTTTAGTCCTTGCAAACTGCGCACGCGCTATATGTAACAAGATTTTATGTCAAACTTCGATTAGAGTTTAGTTCCTCACGTGTTGTTTTATATAATCCGAGAGAAAATAAAGTTCTACTCTGTTCTGTTATATACAAGTATTATTACGGTTATATGATCACCTCTGGCAAAAACGCAGAAGTCGAGATTGTTCAAGAAACAAACAAACAGATAAACAAACAAAACAAATGCAGCACAGCAGGAAATGATGAGGAGGATTAGACAAACAGGGTGAGATAAAAATTTGTTAACCCCTGCGCCAGTGTCGGATAGTCTTGACTGGTATGCAAGAAAAAAAAAGTATCTCCTGTTGTCAAGAATCTGAAACTAAAGCAAACTGTCAATAACAATGACGCATAATTCAGACCTTGAAAATTTCCTTCAGGTCGATGAAGCGTTCATCTGTGAGAAAAATAGGTTTTTGCTGAATTATTTACAAGAAAATATGATCACGACTTATACCGGTATAATTTCTGAATAGCATTACGATAAGACATCCGTGTGATATAGTGCGTTTTCCAAACCTCTAAAAGGTGTTTTTTTTTCTGATGAAAATTTGTGTTATTGTTCTTATTTATACTCCAAACATAGGTTTTGGGTGCTCGTTAGAACCGCCTCATTGAGGCGGTTCTAACGAGTACCCACAACCTATGTCTTGGGGCAGAAATAAGGAAAATAATGTTTACCCCCGTAAACCACAGTTTTCTCTATATAAAGTGGGTTTTAGGGGGGTCTTTATTTCATGGACTTGTTCACGTGATGGGAATTTATTGAGTATTATCAACCATTTAACCCTTTAGATGCCATGAAAAACCACATATGAAAATGTCGTCTGTTAATGTCGTCTGCTGCTTCTTCTTGCAAACGTATTTTCGCAATAGTTTGGACCTAATCAGACTGCTCCTAGTCTGATATGGAGCCACACTGTTTGCGAAAATGATTTTAAAAGAACCAGCACACGACAAAACAGACGACACTTGTTGTGATTGGCATCTTTTGGGTTAATGTCTAGTAGACGCTAATGGCCAATAGTTTTGGGTCTCTGAATCTGTCATGGCTATGACCTAAATCTTGAAACCTGACGTTATGTCTTTGACCCGGCCCTTTCTAGTTCTACCACTGGTTTTCTATAGCTCTGGTAGTCAGTGTTTGCCATGGCCTCTCATCTATATTTAATTACATAGGTTTAGTTTGATTTATTCATTTTCTGTGATTGGCCTCCGCCCATCGGGGCTTGGAGAATTAGATTGGGCTGTATGGTGCTTCCACACAGAGCTGAAACTGACCGCACATGAGTACTGGTAAACCGCTTAATAGGTCTAAGCCTACCCAGACAAAGTGGTGCTAGTCGGCCCGTACATGCATATAACCCCTATAGATTTCATTGGGCGTCAAGGCTTGATATATCATAACATCTTAATGTTGAGAAAAAGTCCCACAAAATTGGAAGCGACGTCTCCAAAATGACCTAAATAGTGTTGACGGTGACGTTAAAACTCCAATCAAACAAAACAAGTCATTTTCTGTGATGCGTCATTGACTGAGCTTGGAAACTTCTATATGAGCCGACAAATTATATACTAACTCGTTATCTCAAACATTGATATCTCAAACTTAATTTTGACACTGCTGTTTTAGTTTTGTTGTAGGTTAATTAGATTTCAATTCCTTTGATCCAAGCTTCAGTTATCTGAAACTAAAATTTCCAGTCCTCTGTAGTTTCAGATAACAAGAGTTCACTGTATACTAATTTTGGAACAATATTTGAACTTAGGCCTGACAAACATTTATTTTGAAGAAAATTGGAATGATGTTCATATTATCCCTCCTGACCTGGCCGCCCGGCAAGGTCAACCCTCGGTGTCTCGAACTACCCGTCTCGAACAAATTCTCATGGCCCCAAAGGTATTCGAGCTATTAAAGTTCGCCTGTATTCATTGCTACACCGCCTCTTTCTGACCTTCCATTGCAGAACTCGGCGCCTTGCATGCCTATACAAATACATTATAAACCCCACCGTTATAAAGCGAAAGTTTAATGATGAAAAAGTGTGATACTTTTCTAATTTCTGCTCAAAATATAGATTGTGGGTACTCGTTAAAATCGCCTCATCGAGGCGGTTCTAATGAGTACCCACAATCTATATTTTAGAGAAGAAATAAGAAAACTAAGGTATACCCCTGTAAACCCCAGTTTTACTGTATAAAAGTGGGGTTTAAGGAGGTCAAAACTAGATAGACATGTTTTCGTGATGGGTGAGAGACCTAATGCTCTAGTGTCAGTGCTGTTACCCACTAGGCAACGGATGCCCGTCCGTGTGTGACCTTGGAATTCATCATAATAAAGTTGTGTTCTTGTTTAGAAGATCGTTCTTGTCTCATCTCCTAACTCAGAAACACCAAAGGGAAAGAAACACAAACGTGAAATAACTAGACCCTAACGGAATCATCAATAGCAGAAAGCCAAAAGGACAGTTACTTTCCCACAAAATGGTCAATTGGCTATCTAAAACAAAATATTATAAGCGATACACTCACTCAAAGACAAATTATAACAAAAATAACCCGCGACAGAAGAACCGCCATGGAACGGTCAGTGAAAAGAATTTCACTGGGGGCGTGGGGGTGGGCGGGGGGGGGGGGGGTTAGGGTGCTTAAATCGATTTTGTGCGGCGAAGAGAGAGAGAGAGAAAAAACAACGGTGAGGACCCGACAGCAATAAACAACTGAAATGCTGGAGCAAAAGAAAACCAACAGTTAGACTCCGATGGGCCTAACCAGAGACAGAGCATCAGGTACCAACCAAAATTTCATAAGGAAACGATTACACTGGAACCGTCATAGAATCTGAGGCCTGACCATCCGGCGTGCAGTTAAAGAGCAACCGTGATTGGGTTAACTACCATGCATGTTGTACTCAATCTTAATATCGAAGAATAATTTTACGAAATTTATATATCGAAGAATAATTTTACGAAATTTGGTACTGAAATCTACAGAACCCGGGAAGTACGGAACCCGGAAGGGACATAATTTTGTTAAATATGTTGTGCGAACAAGATATTAAGTTGTGCGAACAATATAGTATCTTGTGCGCACAAGATAATATGTTGTGCGGACAAGATATTATCTTGTGCAGACAACATAATTTATGTTGTCCGGACAACATATTATCATGGGCGGACAAGACAATATCTTTTTTGCACAACTTAATATCTTGTTCGCACAACATATTATCTTGTTTGCACAACATTGATCTTGGGAAGTTGTTCGAACAAGATATTATCTTGTTCGCACAACATATTATCTTGTGCGGACAAGATATTAAGGTGTGCGAACAAGATAATATCTTGTGCAGACAAGATATTATCTTGTGTGCACAAGATATTATCTTGTCCGCACAAGATCTATGTTGTGCGGACAAGATATTATTTTGTGCGGACAAGATAATATCTTGTTCGCACAACTTAATATCTTGTGCGCACACGATATTATGTTGTGCGAACAAGATATTATGTTGTCCGCACAAGATAATATGTTGTGCGAACAAGATAATAGCTTGTCCGCACAAGATAATATCTTGTCCGCACAAGATAATATCTTGTCCGAACAAGATAATATCTTGTCCGCTCAAGATATTATCTTGATCGCACAACATAATAAAAATAAAAAATCATGTCCCTTCCCGGGTTCCGTAGGGAAGGGGCATGATTTTTTTTTTTTATAAGTTGTGCGCACAAGATATTATCTTGTCCGCACAAGATATGAAGTTGTGCGAACAAGATATTATCTTGTCCGCACAAGATAACATCTTATCTGCACAACATAGATCTTGTGCGGACAAGATATTATCTTGTTCGTACAACTTAATATCTTGTGCGCACAAGATCATATGTTGTGCGAACAAGATAATATCTTGTCCGCACAAGATAATATCTTGTTCGCCCAACTTCCCAAGATCTATGTTGTGCAAACAAGATAATATGTTGTGCGAACAAGATATCATCTTGTGCGCACAAAATAATATGTTGTCCGCACAAGATAAATTATCTTGTCCGCACAAGATAAATTATTTTGCCCGCATAAGTGCGCACAACATATTATCTTGTCCGCACAAGGTAATATCTTGTTCGCACAACTTAATATCTTGTTCGCACAACATATTAAAATAAAATTCATGTCCCTTCCCGGGTTCCGCAGAAATCATTGCAAGTATATATTTTTCTGAATTGATATACTAAGTCACCATAAAATTCGGGCTTCGGCAGAACTTGTTGCAGAAGAGGTTTAAGTCCAACATTGATTTTTGATATTAAATCTGAATGGCGTCTATAAAATTAAGAAAAGGCTTTGCGTAGTTTATGATACAGTAAAATTCCTATATTAAGACCACCAATGGGACTGTTCAAAAGTGGTCTTAAAGACCACTTTTGAACAGTCCCAAAGGTGGTCTCTTATTACGAGACACTGGGTGTAAACTAGACTGGCTCCAGTCGTTTTTGTTTTATATCCATCTCTCTCATTCTTTACATTATTTTATCATGTTCCTCTTTAAGCCAATTTCAAGTTACCTTTCCCTGAACAAGGGACTGAAGGGACTGAAGTAAAATAAAATTCTATAAGCTGTGCAAGCTTTATGTCCCTTCCAGAAAAAAGAAAAAGAAAGAGAGAAGAAGCAAAGAAAGGGTCTGGAGCCAGATTAGGTGTGAACATACAAAGAAAGAATAACCGAAACCTTCCCAATAAGCTTTTTTTCTGTCTCTGGTCAGGCCCATCGGAGTCTAACTGTTGGTTTTCTTTTGCTCCAGCATTTCAGTGGTTTCTTGCTGTCGAGTCCTCACCGTTGTCTCTCCTCTGTGGTTCTTTGATTTTTGTGTTCACGGAGATGTTGCACTGATGAGTTAGGAGGCCTTCATGCGGACTAAACAAATTATTTGTCTAAATCGCGACGGAAGTAAGGGCGAGGATTGTGGCCACGTAAAATCGATTTAAGCCTCCCAGTGGAAATCATTCCACTGACCGTTCCAAGGCGGTTCTTCTGTGGCGGTTTATTTATGGTGTTGTTTGTTACCTACTGTGTGTATCACTTGTGTCTTTTTATTTTGGATGGCCATATGGCCATTTTGTGGGAAAGTAACTGTCCTTATGGCCTTCCTTTGTTTAGGTTTCCATTATGGTCTGGTCGCTTAATGTTTGTGTTTCTTTCCCTTTGGTGTCTTTGATGGGTGGAGTAAGTTAATTGTATCGATTCCTGATCTTTGTTTTACTTCTACTTTAAAAGCAGATTTAGTCTTAATATTAGGTGGTCTTAAATAGCGAAATATTACTGTATATGATAAATGTCTATATGATTAAGGATTTTCTCAAGTTTGTTTCAACTAGTCGTTATTTAAGAAATAGATCAGCTCTAACTGTGATTTGTTGTGTAATAAATCACAGTTTGGAGGTCAGTTGTAAAGTAGACAAATCACGAGCGCGTAGCGCGCGTGATTTGTCTACTTACAACTGACCGACAAACTGTGATTTATTATCCAACAAATCACTGGCTAGAGCTGATCTATTTCGATTCTAACACGCTGAAAATCGGCAATAATGTTGTTGTTTCCTTCAAAATCTCACAGTTTTTCGCCATTGTTAGAAGAAATCCCGCTAAAATTATCGACACATGCATTTATATCCTTTTCTAACGTTTTCGATGCGAGAAAATGACGTTACACCGTCTAACGTCAAGTAAATCGACTAGTGACGTCATAAATTTGAAGTTTTTAATGACGTCACACGTCACGCTCTTCCGAGCTGTGATTTGTTGCAGAATAAAACACAGTTGTTTTCCATTGCCTATATAGGCGCACTGTGTTAGAATTAACTCCTCAGCGCATCTTCGTGCTATCAAGGATAAGCTTAAGGAAAAGTTCATTTTGTTTTGGAAAAAGCGGTTGTCATCTGAAGACGGTATGAAAAAAATTGCGAACGTATAAGTTACTGAAGCAAAAGTTTTGTATTGATCATTTGCGAGATAAGGATATTACCCAGCCAGCAAATATGCCGACGTTAGTCCGCTGATTGTTGCTGGCAGGGTAGGTTGGTTGGTTGATTTGAGGTTTAACGTCCCCGTCAACACTGTAAAGGTCATTTTGGAGACGTTGCTTCCAATTTTGTGGGACTTTTACCCGACATTAAGATGAAACGACATCTCAAGCTCTGTCGCCCAATGAAACCAATAAGGTTTATGAGCATGGACGGTCCGCCTCGCACCGCGGTTCCTGGACAGGCTTAGATCCTCTAAGCGGTTTACCAGTACTAGTGTGCGGGCATCGTGGAAGCATCATGCAGCCCATATATTTCTTCAAGCCCCTATGGGCGGGGGCAGGCTGGCAGGGTAGGAGTTTTAGGTTAAAGATAGAACGTGGCAGACAGTGGCGAGAAATTGGAAGAAAGAATATGCGAAGCTTGCTATGTCATTGACAATGAGATTCACTTTTTATGTCAGTGTAAAATATGACACTTTGAGGTTGAAAATATTCAATGATATGAAAAATAGCAACTTCAAGTCTGATACATGTAGAAACATACAGAAACATTTGTGACATTAATGGCAAGTACAGACATTTGTGTCACAAAGGCTTTAGCTAATTTTATAAATGGTTGTCAAATTACATGAAGTGCATATTCTTAGCACTCCAAGTCATTCAGTTTTTTTCTTCATGTGCCTTTAAGTGCGTGTCTGTCTGATACAGGTGTTTGTGTGAGTGTGTGTGTGTGAGTGTGCGCGCGCGCGCGGCGCTTCTGACTTTTTCATGATGTATTTGTTATTGCATACTGTTTTCCCTTAATCCAAATATTTTATTCTATTCAATTCCGTTCTGTTCTATTCTTTTTTTATTCTATTCATAGTCTGAGCGCCCCCCACCACTTGGGGCTTGAAGAAGTAAATGGGCTGCATGATACTTCCGAGCAGAGCTGAAACCGAGCGCACGCGAGTACTGGTAAACCGCTTATAGGAGCTAAGCCTTTCCAGGTAAAGCGGTGCGAGTCGGGCCGTCCATGCTTATAAACCCTATTAGTTTCAATGGGCGACAGGGCTTGAGGTGTCATTTAATCAAAATGTCGGGTAAAATCCCACAAAATTGGAAGCAACGTCTTCAAAATGACCTATACAGTGTTGACGGGGACATTAAACCGCAAATCAAACAAACAAACAAAATTCATAGTCTGAAATCCTAGCAAAGACGTTATTACAGAAAATGGTGTCAACGAGTTTGTCAGCCTGCCACGAAAGGACGTGTATTTCTGAAGTAATTGATTGAATTTACGTTAATGCCAGGTTAATGTCCTTCTAGTCTCAATAGATTAAATAAATAAGCTCAGCTGCTTATCATATTAACCCTTGTCCTGCTGAGCCCGGATATGCCTTACCTTTCAAACAATGTAGATCCAGATCATATGGCTTCTGAAGAAGCCATCTGATCAGGATCTACATTGTTTGTCATTCAGATTGTGAATTTGTTGCAATAATTTGAATCGAGTAATCTAATTGGCTAATAATCAATAGTGGATGTGGCATATATAAATATACAGCAGAACAAGGGTTAACTATTGCTTGGTAAACACATTAAGTTCGATCGTAATTCGTGGTCATCGTATTAATTTCAGCCACCGATTTCCAGTCTATATACATGTTAGAATATAATTTATTTACAACTTTCAGAAGGCTGTAAAGCCCATGAGGATATAAGACAAACATACACGATGGCATGTGACAGTGTTGCATAATAAATATACCTTATACATGCATGGTTATATCAACTATTCAGAAACGAGTCTTCATTCTATTTGAACTAAAACCAAAAAGATACTCATGGAGGTGTATATTTATAATTCGACGACACGTTACATAGCCCAGGCATAATAATAATAATAATAATAATAATAATAATAATAATAATAATAATAATGAAAATAATAATCAAAATTGTTACCATCATCACTATCACCATCATCATCACCATCATTACCAGAATTATAACGGACTGCCCATTACCCGTTATATGGACGCATAAAAATTGTTGCCAGGATTATAACGGACTGCAAAATGTCCTTTATATGGACGCCGCATTACGGTAACACGCCTATACAAATGCACTGTAAACGTTACCGCCGAAAAAACTAAAATTTTAAAATGAAAATTTGTGATATTTTTCTTATTTCTGTCCAGGCAAAGCGGTGCGAGTCGGACCGCCCATGCTTATAAACCCTATTGGTTTCATTTAGCGACAGGGATGGAAATGTCATTTCATCTCAATGTCGTGTAAAAGTCCAACAAAATTGGAAGCAACGTCTCAAAAATGACCTATACAGTGTTGACGGGGACGCTAAACCTCAAATCAAACAAATCTAAAATATAGATTGTGGGTACTCGTTAGAACCGCCTCATCGAGGCAGTTCTAACGAGTACTCACAATCTATATTTTAGAGCAGAAATAAGAAAAATAAAGTTTACCCCTGTAAACCACAGTTTTACTGTATAAAAGCGGGGTTCAAGGGGGTCAGAGTTATATAGGCGTGTTTTCGTAATGGTGGAGCCAGCTGAAACCAGATTGGGTTAGTCCCTACCTAAGAAGCAGCCAACTACATTATGTTTTATTTGTTTCTTTTGGATTGGGGTTTAACGGCCCAGTCAACACTATTTAGGTCATTTTTGAGCCGGTCAGTTTACCTACCCACACTTTGCCTGGACAGGCTTATACGTAAGCGGTTAACCAGTACAGTGCACATTCTTTCGCCAGAAACTGACAACTGCCCTTCTTGAATCAGCGGAAGGGAGAGAATGACCGTAGAAAAGGATTTCATAATCAATCTCCACGAAAGAATGTTGCCGACCCCGGCAGGAATCGAACCCGCATCCGCCTGATAACCAGTCAGACGCGCATCCGACTGAGCTACCGAGGCCGGCTATGTTTTATTTAAACTGAAACTGAACTGAAATTATATAAGTAAATGTATGTACGTACGCACGCATTCGTAGGCTCGCACGGAATATAACCGCCAGTTTGTTATTGTCCATATATCAAGAGGACATGTACACTCCATATTTCCAGTTCTGTCGTATATTCCTTGCTTCCAAAGGATAACCCTATCTAGAACAAATTTAACATCACTACAGCTGGTGTCTGGGAATATGTGGCGGCCGTAAAACGTCTCCCTGCCCTATACCATAGTGTAGTTTATATTTACATGTCCTTTGGGATCATTGATTCCATTGTGGAAATTTGAAAATATATGAGGGTCACTGATGAGGCCGAAACTAGCTAGTCTGGCCCAGAAAACATGTACACTCCATATTTCCAGTTCTGTTGTGTATTCCTTGCTTCCAAAGGATAACCCTTTCTAGAACATATTTAAGATAATTTACACCGATAAACCATCTTTCAGTGAAAAAAATAGCAGACTAATATATACAAGCACTATATAGTTATCCAGAGTGAAAACTATTGTTTACATTGAAATACAGTCAAACCCGAGTGGCTCGAACGCCATTAGGATAAAGGAAATGCCATACCAGGAGGCATAATTGCTATAATTTATGGACATCTTTTCGACCTTTTTGAAATGTATGTTGTGTGTGCTCATTAGAATCGCCTCCAAGAGGCGATTCTAATGAGCACACACAGCATTAATTTCTTTAAAAAATTCAACACGAAATAATATCTTCCTAATTTATCCATAGCTATTTTTAATCTGGAGCGAGGGGAAGAGTCAAATCAACCATGGTAAACGAGACATGGGTGTTCGGGACATTGAGGTTCCTATGTGGTCAGGGTAAGGAAAATACAATACTTTAGAAAAGTCATTTTAATGCAGCCGAAGAATAGACAGACGGCTACATGCAATGTTACCCTCCGTACGTCCAGAAATGCATGTAGCAAGAATTTTTAATCTTTAAATGTAGTATACCTATGAAACACCTATGGCACTTTACGGGCCTCCGTGGCATAAGGGTAAAAGCGCCGACTTTTAATCATTAGGTACTCGTAACTCACCGTTGTTGTTGGCCTCGCTCGTGCCACATATGAGACGCCATGTTCAGGTGGTCTTTCTCCCGGCACTCCGGTTTTCTGATTAATGATCGGCTCGAAATAAGTGAAATAATCTTGAAAGGGCCGTGAGTGAGTGAGTGAGTGTTTGAGTTTTACATCCCACCAACAGCTAAGGTCATACGGAGATGGGGCCTCGGTTTAAAGACTCATCCGAAAGTCTGGAGAAGCCCGGGATCGATCCTGCGATCCCTGGTTTACAAGGCGAGTAGCGTAAACACACACCACGGAGGCTTCTGTTGAAAGGGCCGTAAAACCCAAAACCGAAACCTATGAAACTTTAAGAAAAGTCATGTTTAACCAGCAAAAGAACAGACAGACAGCTACATACAATGGACATCAAAGGAACGGTAAACCTGGGCGACCAAAAACACATGTAGCCAGGCTCGAACCTAAAACGGTGAGAGACCTAATGATTAAGAGTCAGCGCTCTTACCCACTAGGCCACGAACCCATCAATTTATTTGTTTTGTTGTTTAACGGCTGATTTGAAGTCAAACCGCTCAGTTAACCATACCGCACTTTTTCCGTGTGCATGCTTACAGCTCGTCAACGGTGAACCAGTGCAGTGCACATTCTTTCGCCAATAACTGAATACTGCCCTTCTTGAATCAGTGGAAGTGGGAAATAACCATCAAACATTTCAGGATTAGTCAATAGTAAGACTGTCACATGTCACCACATCCAGCGGGAATTCGAACCCCACAACCTCTTATCTGGTCAAAACGATTAAGCCACCTCGCTCGGCCATTTCCGACCGTAGTTAGTATTTTGTTTGCGACAATTGTCTGAATAAAGTTTCATTAATCAAAGCTATCGCTTAAGCTATTCCTTTGGTACACGCAAAAACGTCATGCAATAAAGCTTTATTTCATACGGTATTAAATATTCATGATATTTGATTATAAATAATTTGTGTGTTCTTAGTGAAATGAGTGTATTAGGAATAATGATACAAGTAATTGCTACAAAACTGGCTTCTACAATGGCAAAGCAAGTTTTTGAACAAAAATAACATCAGTTAAGCTAGTTCATAAAGTTCAGTAACGGCTTAAAGCAAGGTTTTACTCTGTTCGACGGAACCCCGGAATGGACATTTCCTTTCCGATGTTTATTAGAAAAGAAATCATAGTAACTAAGTCGTCCAAACGAGACAGGTTGCTTAACCCTTTTTGTACCAAAATGGAATCTTCCTCCTTATCTATAGCAGGAGTCCATTTCAAAATTGAGAGGTGTCAGGTTGTGTTTTCTTCAAAATTGATTTGGAAAATGACTGCACTTTTAGCAAACAGTGGAGGCCCTGATCAGACACCGCGTTCTGCGGCGTCTGATCTGGGCCTGCACTGTTTGCCCGAGTATCTGTTTCGGGGTTTCCGGGTAAAAATGGGTTACACGAGATCTAAAGTTGAACAAACGTCATAATAAGTTGTTAAAAAGAGTTATCGTGCGTTGCTTGAGGGGAATGGGAAAACCTTCAGGGGAGGCAACTTCTGCAAAAGTAATTTTGTCTCCCATGTCAATAGAGGTCAACTCTTAAAGGAAAGAATTTGCTCATGAGGAGCAAATTCTTTCCTTTAAGAATAGACCCCTTTTCTGTGGGGCGGGTCTTATAGAAAAGCGAACAGGAAGTCCCAAAAGTTGTCTCCCTTTGAAAAATGGCGAAAACAATCTGCTAGGTGTTCCCAGTCATCTTCAACGAGATCTTTAAGGCGAACAAACGTCATAATAAGTTGTTGAAAAGATATATCTTGTTGTTTAAACGAGATTTTAGGTAGACATTTCTTTTCCAATGTTTATCAGAAATGAAATGAAAACAATAAAAAAAAAAACAAGAGGGCCATGATGGCCCTGGATCGCTCACCTGATCCACAGAGTAACAAGTGAGCCCCGGGGAGGGCCATTATTGACCCCAGGGTTATAATGTGCATAATGTTGAGGGAGGTCTAAAAAGGTGAAGCTTCATACCAAATATCAACAAAGGCTATAATTTGAACAATCTTGGCAAAGGTCCACTAGATGAAGCTACACACCAAATATCAAAAACCTGGGCCTTGCAGTTTCAGAGAAGAATATTTTTTAAGATATTCCTTACATAAGCCTATGTAAAATAAAATGGCCCCGGGGCGGAGGCATTTTTGGCCTAAGGGCTGTAATTTAAACAATCTTGATAGAGGTCCACTAGATGAAGCTTCACACCAAATATCAAAGACCTGGGCTTTGCTGTTAAGAGAAGATTTTTAAAGATTACCTCTATATAAGTCTATGTAAAACCAAAGGGCCCCGGGGCGGGGGCATTTGTGGCCCGAGGGATATAATTTGAACAATCTAGGTAGTGGTCTACTAGATGAAGCTCCATACAAAATATCAAAGACATGGGCCTTGCAGTTTCAGAGAAGAAGATTTTTAAAGATTTCCCTATATAAGTCTATGCAAAACCAAAGGGTCTCGGGGCGGGGGCATTTTTGGCCCCAGGGCTGTAATTTGAACAATCTTGATAGAGGTCCACTAGATGAAATTTCACACCAAATATCAAAGACCTAGGCCTTGTGATTTCACAGAAGAAGATTTTTAAAGATTTTCCCTATATAAGTCTATGTAAAACCAAAGGGCACAGAGGCGGGGGCATTTTTGGTCTCAGGGCTATAATTTGAACAATCTTGGTAGAGGTCCACTAGCTGAAGCTTCATACCAAATATCAAAGACCTAGGCCTTGTGGCTTCAGAGAAGAAGATTTTTCAAGATTTTCCATATATAAGTCTATATAAAACAAAAGGGCCCCGGAGCCGGGGCATTTTTGGCCCCAGGGCTATAATTTGAACAATCTTGGTAGAGGTCCACAAGATGAAGCTTAATACCAAATATCAAAGACCTGGGCCTTGAAGTTTCAGAGAAGAAGATTTTTAAAGCCTATGTAAAACCAAAGGGCCCGGGGTGGGGGACATTTTTGGCCCCAGCACTATAATTTGAACAATCTTGGTAGGGGTCCACTAGGTGAAGCTTCATTCCAAATAGCAAAGACCTGGGCTTTACAGTTTCAGAGAAGATTTTTAAAGATTTTCCCTATATAAGCCCATGTAAAACCAAAGGGCCCCGGGGCGGGGGCATTTTTGGCTCCAGCACTATAATTTTAACAATCTTGATAGGGGTCCACTAGATGAAGCTTCATACCAAATATCAAAGACCTGGGCCTTGCAGTTTCAGAGTTGAAGATTTTTACAGATTTTCCCTATATAAGCCCATGTAAAACCAAAGGGCCCCGGGGCGGGGGCATTTTTGGCCCGAGCACTATAATTTGAACAATCTTGGTAGGAGTCCACTAGATGAAGCATCATACCAAATATCAAAGACCTGGGACTTGTGGTGTCAGAGAAGAAGATTTTCCTATATAAGCCTATGTAAAACCAAAGGGCCCGGGGGCGGGGGCATTTTTGGCCCCAGCACTATAATTTGAACAAACTTGGTAGGGGTCCACTAGATGAAGCTTCATACCAAATATCAAAGACCTGGGCCTTGCGGTTTCATAGAAGAAGATTTTTTATGTTTTCGGTGAAAAATCTATTTTTGGCTCCTGTGACCTATAAGTGCAATGGACCGGAACCATTTGAACAACTTTGAAAGGGGACCACCTAAAGATCATTCCTGTGAAGTTTGGTCAAAATCCGATCAGTGGTTTAGGAGGAGATGTCGTTTGAAGAAATTGTTTACGCACGGATGACAGACAAAAAGTGATCCTAATATAAAACACAAGAGGACCATGATGGCCCTGGATCGCTCGTCTGATCCATAGAGTAACAAGTGGGCCTCGGGGAGGGCCATTATTGACCCCAGGAATATAATGTGCATAATGTTGAGGGAGGTCTAAAAAGGTGAAGCTTCATACCAAATATCAACAAAGGCTATAATTTAAACAATCTTGGCAAATGTCCACTAGATGAAGCTACACAACAAATATCAAAGACCTGGGCCTTGCGGTTTCAGAGAAGAAGATTTTTTTAAAGATATTCCTTATATAAGCCTATGTAAAACCAAATGGCCCCGGGGCAGGGGCATTTTTGGCCTCAGGGCTATAATTTAAACAATCTTGAAAGAGGTCCACTAGATGAATCTTCACACCAAATATCAAAGACCTGGGCCTTGTTGTTTCAGAGAAGAAGATTGTCAAAGATTATCTCTATTATTAGTCTACGTAAAACCAAAGGGCCCTGGGGCGGGGACATTTGTGGCCCATGGGCTATAATTTGAACAATCTTGGTAGAGGTCTACTAGCTGAAGCTTCATATCAAATGTCAAAGACCTAGGCCTTGTGGTTTCAGAGTAGAAGATTTTTTAAGATTTTCCCTATATAAGTCTATGAAAAACCAAAGGGCCCAGGAGCGGGGGCATTTTTGGCCCCAGGGCTATAATTTGAACAATCTTGATAGGGGTCCACAAGATGAAGCTTCATACCAAATATCAAAGACATGGGCCCTGTAGTTTCAGAGAAGAAGATTTTTTAAAGATTTTCCCAATATAAGCCCATGTAAAACCAAAGGGCCCTGGGGTGGGGGCATTTTTGGCCCCAGCACTATCATTTGAACAATCTTGGTAGGGGTCCACAAGATGAAGCTCATACCAAATATCAAAGACTTGGGCCTTGAAGTTTCAGAGAAGAAGATTTTTAAAGATTTTCTCTATATAAGGTCTGCACTGTTTGTTGGGGCCCTCAAAATGTTACCCTAGCCTTGTATGGGATGGTGTTCCATAGTAGTATAACATATTTTGAGCAGTATAGTTTGAGAAAAAGGTCGTTATAAATGTAATAGGCTGAGGCACGAAACATAATGCCTTCATCTCTGTCGTGTCAGCAAATTTACTTTTAGATCCCTTTACCAAAAAAGAGTAACGCACGTGTTTCTATGTATGCTGATGTTAAATTAAGGATCAAACAAATAACTGAAATCACTAGCAATTGTGATGATTTTGGTACCAATGTAGGTTCGTTAGTACTTGACTGGCCCATGAATTGAGCTGTGTTTATGCACATTAGAGTGCAGTTAGAAAGATATTAATGTGATCAGTAAAAGGTCAAGTGCGTCCAGTTACGGCATGCGTTCGCTTGTCGTGGCTATAACACGCCTAGAGTATTGCCACCTCACCTTACATAAAAAAGAAACATTTTCACAAAAAAATCCGATAGTTTTCATATTCCTGCTCTGGGCGTGGATTGTGGGCACCCCCTAGAACCGCCTCGGCAAGCCGGTTCTGGGGGATGCCTGCTCTCTGAGCTCTTGTGCGGTGATGGGAGGTGAGGATTCTTGTTTTTTGAAGTTGGAGTTTTAGAGGACAAGAATTATTTATGACCCGGTGCATGACGGAGGCCTGCAAAATGCTTGGGCGACCGGTCCAGACTCGGATCAGCCTGCGCATCCACGCAGTCTGATCAGAGTCTTCGCTGATCGCATGTAACTACTTTTGGCTACGATCTATGCAAGGGGAAATAAGCAAAAGTAATTGGGCTGGTGGATGTGTCCTCAGGTTGGCTAGAGTCTCTGCTGGTCGTACCGGTCTAATAGTAGGGTTTGTCATGCGCCGGCTCATGTATATTGGCGCGCTTTACGAGCTTACAATTAAACATTTATGATGCTTCAAACTGTTACGAAGACATGCCAAAAATATGGAAATTATTTAACATTAATAACCTTGAAAAAAAAAAGATAGTTTGCATATTTTGTGGAGACGTATATGCGGATTGTGCCTACTCGTTAGAGCCGCCTTAATAAGGGGGTTCTGATGGGTACCCACAATCTATGTTTCAATCTGTGTTTAGTCCTTGTTATAGGCAGAAATGAGAAGAAAACTGCATACCTTTTATGAATCCCATTTGTTCTGTATAGATGTGGAGTTTAAAGAGACCAGAATGGTATAGGCGTGTTTTTCGTGGTGTGGTTGTGCTGGTCAAACTGAATTCTTGAAAATTTTTGCGCATTCTTGGATTTGCAGGTTCTGGTCTCTTAGGTTGCTGTTACTGACCTAAGGTTCGGTCACTTAAAGAATGTTATGGTGAGAATCGTTTTGTATCATGTACGGTTAAGCTTCATTGATTCGAACACCGATAGCTCATTCACAATAGACTATCTTAATTTGTTTTTGTGTTTCATAAGAATCTATGTTGCTCGCAGTACTCTGGTCTTTAGTGGGCCCTCATCAACACAAAGGTGTCTGAACCGATGAAGTACTACTGTACACAAAGAAAACGTCTATTATTATTATTATTATTTGTTTGATTTTGCTCTCCACTTCTGATTTCTTGTATTTCGTTTCGACAAGAATGACGAAAATGGAGTGCGAAATTCTCTGTCAATACCACCCTTACTGACCCTTGATTTTCGCTTTTCGTCAAGGGTCTCAGTGAAGGGACTGGTATAGCGCATTTATTTGAGTCGGCGCGTGACGAAGCCTACGGTGAGACCGGTGCGACCTGCGGAGACTTGGTTCGGCCAGCGCACCCATCCGCTGTGATAGGGCCTTTTGCTTGTGTCACATTGCTGGGACGTGGCCAGTGATGGGTACATGCTGTCGGCGGGAACAACTTTGGTTAGACTGCGCGAATGCGCAGGCTGATCCAGGTCTTGGCTGTTCGCTCGGGCCCTCTTGTGGATTTTGTCATGCGATGGCCCATTTATATTCAAAAGTATACTGAGGTTAAGTTTTTGTTTGTGCGCCCGGCTCAGATGAGCATGAAACCTGCATTACTTTTGTGTAAATCAGGCAATGTATGGCTTTACAACAACATAAAAACATTAAAAACATAAAAAATGGAAACAAAAACAGGGAAGGCCTGCAGTTGCTGCAGATTGACATTGACGGGTTTCATGCTTTGGTGAGTTGTGCAAGGACCGCGAGCTGACCTCAAGACCGGAAACACATTACCTGTGATCATTTGATGCAGTCAAAAATTGAAACAAGTTTGCAATTATTCCTGAGGACCATCATGGATGTTGAAAGCTTTATAAAGGAGAAATATATACAAAGATACATACATACACTCATGCATGCGTACGTGCGTGGCGTACGTTCGTGCATATGTGCGAACTTTCGTAAGTGCGCGCGTGGCGTGCATGCGCGCGTGCATCCATACATATACAAAAAGCAATTAAGTACTAACTTACACACTTACAAATCTAAAAACATAAATACGTGCGGGCAGGCAGGCAGCCAGTATGCGCGCGCGCATGCGTGCGTGTGAGCGTGCTTGTGTGTGTGTGTGTGTGTGTGTGTGTGTGTGTGTGTGTGTGTGTGTGTGTGTGTGTGTGATTTGTGTGCATGCAGGCCTGTGAGCATTCGTGAGAGCATGGGTGTCTGCGTGCAAGCGTATGTACAGACGAAATGTTGGATACCTGGAGTCTTGTTCCTATAGCCGAGGACATCTACGTGTATAGATTAATTTATTACGATTTGCTTGATTTTTACTGAATATGCATGATGTGCGCACTGATTAGCGCCGCTTCAGTAAGGCGATTCTAATGAGTGCACACAGCACGCGATTTTCTATATAAAAGTCGAAAATATATTCTAAGATTTTTCCATATTTTGCCTGGTGGAATGGCAAGAGGAGTAAACATCAATAATCTGAACTATCCGAAGATAGCTGAGTTATCGAAATTCGAATATATATCAAGGTTACACGACGTTTTGTTTTAGTTTTCAGTATACACACGGTTACTTTATCATATTTCAATGTGACTTATTTTTAATATAATACTTTATCACTTGACCTAACTGCCATAGTGTAAACACGTAAAGCTTACAGAAAAGTTAAAACACCTGTTTCTCAAACAGCCCAATTTGGTACATTTAGCATTGTTTTATGCATTCTTGTAGAGTAGAGTAAAATATTGTGGAAATCAATTTGAGCCGAGGAACTGATTACTGTTTGCGCAGACGCCTTTGGGTGCGTATATAGAGATTGAAGTAACTTCATTACATTACAGTCCAACCTCAATGGCTGGAGCTCCATGGGTTCGTTTGTTGTGGCTGAGTCGAACTCATTCTTGCCCCTCCCCCCCCCCCCCCCCACACACACGGGAATTTGTCAAAAGAAGACTTGGTGAGGGTTTCTGTGTGTACTGGGTAGAGTTGCCTGAAGGCGGTGGCTTTGTTGACAGCAGCACCTAGGGGATATTCGAGATATGTCCCTACTATGACGTCTCACAGAATATTGTTGGTGACTCTCGTTAGCTCGAACTGACCAAGTCTCAGCCATATATTGATGATCCCCAGGATTTCTGGCCATTGAGGTTCGGCAAAATTATTGTTGCAAATTGTTCTCAAAGGCTTCTGGGCTGACAGATAAAAAAATATAGTAAAACGCCCTGAAAAGAATAATTATTTGTGCTTCCTCCAATCGATTAATGACAACATCTGTTTTTGGTGGAAATGTTCTGTTGTTTGTTTTCTTACTTTTCTTACTGTTGCTATATGTTTTTCAACTGCCTTCTATTTGTCAACTTTCAATTCTCCATGAACCACCATGAAAAACACAACGTTGTGTTCGTATAATGTGAGAGGTTTGGGTAACAGACTTAAACGAGAACAAATATTCACATGGCTGAAAGATAAGCAATTTGATATCTGTCTCCTACAGGAAACACACTCTGGTAAGCAGGTACATGAAACCTGGAAAAACGAATGGGGTACACATGCTTTTTTCAGCGGAGATAAAACTAACAGTGAAGGGGTCGGTATCTTGATAAACTCAAAGCTCTCCTGTGTTATAATGAACTATACCGAATTAATTATTGGAAGACTACAAGCTTTAGAAATGAAACTTGACGATAAAGAAGTAACGATCCTTAATGTTTATGGACCAAACGAAGACGATGTACGCTTCTTTGAGACACTTGAAAACTAGCTTTCTAATAATGAAGATAAATCTTTTATTATTGGTGGGGATTTTAATACAATTATAAACGCAAACTTAGACAAGAAAAATGGACGTATTGACACACATAAATTATGCAGACAAAAACTAAAAGACTTAATAGAAAAGTGTGACTTAACAGATATTTGGCGAGATAAACATGAGACTCTCAAACAATACACTTGGCACTCTTCACACACTCCACCGATATTTTGTCGGCTTGATTATTTTTTGATATCGAAAAACTTAGCAAATTTTGCAGTTTCATGTGAACATAAACCAAGCTACAAATCAGACCATAGTATTGTTATTTTAACAATAGAACTAATTATAAGCAAAAGAGGTCCTGGCTACTTTAAAATGAACAACAGCTTGTTACTAGATAGCGAATATCAAAATGTTATCAAACAAAATATTCGGGAAATTGAATCGATAAATAAGGAAGCAAACCCAAATACATTATGGGAAATCATAAAGGGTACTGTCAGAAATGAAACGATAAAATATGCAACAACAAAAAAGAAACGGCAAAAAACTGACGAAGAAAACCTTATTAAAGAAATACAAATATTAGAAAACATAATAAGCAACTCATCTAACCAAGAACAACTAGATAACATAAAATCCGAGATAGACCAAAAGAAAACTGAACTCGACAACATCCGCGAAAATGTATTAAACGGTATAATTATTCGATCTAAAGCGCAGATTATAGAACAGAATGAGAAAAATAGCAAATACTTCGCAGGCTTAGAAAAGAAAAGATCTGAAACAAAAACAATATCTAGGTTGACGATAAACGGCAATATAATAACAAACGAAGTGGACATTTTATTTCAACAAAAGCAATATTATGAAAACCTTTACTCAAGAAGAGACCAGACAAATTCAGTTTTTAATTTTTTTGATGACTCACTGCCAAAACTAAATGATGATGAAAGGGAACTTTGTGACGGTCTTATCACCGAAAACGAATGTGCAAATGCTTTAAAAGAGATGAAAAACAATAAAAGTCCTGGTTCCGATGGCTTGACCGTGGAATTTTATAAAATATTTTGGAATGAAATAAAAGATAGTTATATAAAATCTATTAATTTTTCTTATCAAAATGGAGAACTCACGGAACTGCAAAAACAAAGCATCATTACACTTTTACCTAAACAAGGAAAAGACACAACACTGTTAGAAAACTGGAGACCGATAAGCCTGCTTAATGTTGATTATAAAGTAGCAACAAAAGTAATTGCAAATAGAATAAAAACTGTTTTACATAAATTAATACATGAAACACAAACTGGTTTTATTAAAGGTCGATACATAGGTGAAAACATAAGACTTATTTACGAGATTTTAGACATAACTGAAGATTGTGATTTACCCGGAATTTTGTTTTTTTCAGACTTCGAAAAAGCTTTCGATAGTATCAATCATAATTACATGTATAAATGTTTAAGTCACTTTAATTTTGGTGAAAGCCTTATAAGCTGGGTGAAGTTATTTTATGGTGATGCAAAAAGTTGTATCACAAACAACGGATTTCATTCCGACTTTTTTTCAAATTCACCGCGGGGTTAGACAGGGCTGTCCATTATCGCCCTATTTATTTATACTGTGTATTGAATTGCTCTCAAACCAGGTCATTAGAAATAAAGATATTAAAGGGATAACAATAGGCGAGAAGGAGTACAAAACATCCCTATTTGCCGATGATGCATCTTTTATTATGGATGGCTCACGAAAATCTTTTGAAACTTTAATAAAACTAATGGACAATTTCCGCAATGTATCTGGACTTAAGCTGAATGCTAAAAAATGTCAAGTTTTAAGAATAGGCTCTTTCAAATCTACGGAGACAGAATATTTAGAAAAAAGGAAGTTCTCATGGAGTTCACAAGAAGCGCATTGTTTAGGAATATCGTTTAGAACTAATAAGGAAAATGTTTTAAAATCAAACTTAGAACCTAAAATTAAGGCGTTTGAGATGTGCTTGAAACAGTGGCATCACAGAAAATTAACTTTAATGGGTAAGATCGTAGTTATTAAAAATTATGCCCTCCCAAAATTGATATATCCTCTGACCTCTCTCCCTAACCCGTCTAAAGAAACGATTCAATATTTAGAAAAAAATATGTAAAACTTTATCTGGGATGGAAAACCTGATAAAATTAAAAGAGATACTTTGATAAAAGACATTAATAAGGGGGGACTCAAAATGATCGACATTGAAAAGTTCATTTGGTCACTAAAGGCAAGCTGGGTTAAACGTTTGCTACAAAATGATGGCAAAAGTTTACTTAAGGATATATATGAACATGAGCTAAAACCCTTTGGGGGCTGTTTACTTTTCGGATCTAATTTTAATGAAAACGACATTCGGAAATATTTTGAAGCAAAACCATTTTTACGAGATATTCTATTGTCATGGAGAAAATAAATATAAATCCCGTAATATCAAACTATTGCAATGAAATACTTTGGAATAATTCTGAGGTACGTATCGGAGAAAACACTGTATTTTTTAAAAACTGGTTCCAATGTGGTGTAAAACATTTAAAAGATATATTTGATCAGGATAGCAATACATTTTATTCATTCAGAAAATTAAAAGATAAATATGATTTGACAAATGCAGATTTTTTAAAATATATTGGACTTTTGAACAGCATACCGAAAGAATGGAAAACTAAAATAAAACACGAAAACATTAATATCCAACCCGATTTGAAATTAATTAACCATGTAAAAACTACAAAACAAGTAAACAAGTATATATATGTCATAGGGTATAGGTATATAGCACACTTGTACTGCCTTGCGGTACAAGCCGGCTTTTATAGCGACGCGGTAGAGTGTTGGCCTGTCGATCTGGCGGACCGGGTTCGATCCCCGGCCGGGTAAAGGTGATTAGCATTTTTTCACCTGTAACATTTGGCGCCCACCGTAAATAACCCACATATGTGCATTAAAACTCCTTGAGTATCATTTCACGTGATTCTCGGACTCCCAGAAATTCGGGGACGAATTTCAATGTGGAGGGGGAGAATGTCATAGGGTATAGGTATATAGCACACTGTACTGCCTTGCGGTACAAGCCGGCTTTTATAGCGACGTGGTAGAGTGTTTGCTTACCAATCCGGCGACCCAGGTTCGATCCCCCGCCGGGTAAAGGTGATTAGCATTTTTTCACCTGTAACATATATAATTGCCTCATAGACAAAACACAAACACACGAAGTTAAACCGGAAAATAAGTGGAATGAATGTTTTGACGAAGACACTTTAACATGGAAATTAATTTATACAGCTCCTTTTAAATCTACAAATGACGTACAACTCCGAAACTTTCAATACAAATACTTAATGCGGGTTATACCAACAAATCTGTTTTTAACAAAATGTCGCATTACTGACTCATCGTTATGCAGCTTTTGTAATATGGAAATAGAGACTATCAATCATCTTTTTTGGGAGTGCTTACATGTACAATACTTCTGGAGAGAGTTAGCAAATTATGTTAACCAATGCGAACTAAATTTTGATGTTTGTTTCAAGACTATATCTTTTGGAATATGTAAAACTAAACTTAACTTGAATCAGCAGGTAAAGAACGTTGTTATCTATTTGGCTAAATATTTTATTTTCTGCTGCAAGCAAAACAAACAGCTTCCATATCTACGGAACTTTAAATCCTATTTAGCCAAACGAATTAAAATAGAGAAAGAAATAGCGCTAATGAATGATAAGTTACCCGTTTTTGAACACAAATGGAGAAACTTACTAGAAATACTATGCACATAGACGCAAATGGCAAATGGAAGGCATTTCCTCTTTATTTCTTTTTCTTTCTTTCTCTCTCTCTCTCTCTCTTTCAAAATGTCATTACAACACATTGTTGAATTTATGTGGCAAATCGAAGTGCAGAAGATCTCTCTGCTTGTGAGGATTGTTTTACACTTTTACGGGAACATTAATATTTGGTGAACACAATTCACTAAATGTTAATATGGTACAATTATATCCTACAAATTACGAGTGATCTTCTGTGGTATATCGCGGTTTTGGTATTATAACATTGAATGACTTGTACAATATGCTGTAATGATGAAAAAAAAAATAAATAAAAAAAAAAAAAAAAGACTTGGGCCTTGCGGTTTCAGAGACGAAGATTTTTAAAGGTTTTCCCTATATAAGCCTATGTAAAACCAAAGGGCACCGGGGCGGGGGCATTTTTGGCCCCAGCACTATAATTTGAACAGTCTTGGTACGGGTCCACTAGATGAAGCTTCATACCAAATAGCAAAGACCTGGGCCCTGTAGTTTCAGAGAAGAATATTTTTAAAGATTTTCCCAATATAAGCCCATGTAAAACCAAAGGGCCCTGGGGTGGGGGCATTTTTGGCCCCAGCACTATCATTTGAACAATCTTGGTAGGGGTCCACAAGATGAAGCTCATACCAAATATCAAAGACTTGGGCCTTGCGGTTTCAGAGACGAAGATTTTTAAAGGTTTTCCCTATATAAGCCTATGTAAAACCAAAGGGCCCCGGGGCGGGGACATTTTTGGCCCAAGCACTATAACTTGAACAATCTTGGTAGGGGTCCATAAGATGAAGATTCAGACCAAATATCAAAGACCTGGGCCTTGCAGTTTCAGAGAAGAAGATTTTTAAAGATTTTCCCTATATAAGTCCATGTAAAACCAAAGGGCCCCGGGGCGGGGGCATTTTGGGCCCGAGCACTATAATTTGAACAATCTTGGTAGGGGTCCACTAGATGAAGCTTCATGCTAAATATCAAAGACCTGGGCCTTGCGGTTTCAGAGAAGAAGATTTTTAAAGATTTTCCCTATATAAGCCTATGTAAAACCAAAGGGCCCCGGTGCGGGAGCATCTTTGGCCCCAGCACTATAATTTGAACAATCTTGGAAGGGGTCCACGAGATGAAGATTCATACCAAATATCAAAGACCTGGGCCTTGCAGTTTCAGAGAAGAAGATTTTTAAAGATTTTCCCTATATAAGCCCATGTAAAACCAAAGGGCCCCGGGGCGGGGGCATTTTTGGCCCCAGCACTATAAATTGAACAATCTTGGTAGGGGTCCACTAGATGAAGCTTCATACCAAATATCAAAGACCTGGGCCTTGCAGTTTCAGAGAAGAAGATTTTTTAAGTTTTCGGTGAAAAAAAAATCTATTTTTGGCTCCTGTGACCTATGTGTGCAACGGACCGGAACCATTTTAACAACTTTGAAAGGGGACCACCTAAGGATCATTCCTGTGAAGTTTGGTCAAAATCCGCTCAGTGGTTTAGGAGTAGATGTCGTTTGAAGAAATTCTTTACGCACGGACGCACGCACGGACGGACGCACGGACGCACGACGGACAAAAAGTGATCCCAAAAGCTCACCTCGTCACTACGTGACGGTGAGCTAATAAAAAGAAGAAGAGAAAAAAAAGGAAAAAAAAAAAAAAAAGAACTGAAATTCAAACAAAAATTAGAAAGGAAATAAAATCAGTAAGTCGTTCAAACGTGATATTAAACTAGATCTTTAGGTTGAGCGAAAACGTTGGAATTAACGTTGTTTCAAAGTTAGTTCAACGTTGAGTGCCTGCTGGGATATTACAACCAAGCAATCAGCAGTTTAGCAATAAGACTTCTCCCCGTCGCACATTTGATGCTGTTTGCAACGAAAATCAAAGACGCGCTGAAAGCTTTGTCGCAACGTTTTTAACCTTCTATCATGTGTTTCTGAGCAGGTGACTGACAACGCGATCGGAACTATTGCGGCTAGTCCTTTTCAGCTGATTGGCCGAATCTTTCAGACAAATAACATTTTTGAATATGTAGCGCAAATCTGAAGAAGGCGGAATTGCAGTGGTATCCCCGAGCTCCGCAACCACTTTGCGTGCGAAGCAGACTTTACCGGCATTCAATATGTCAAATGGATTACATACGGTTTACGGCCCCCGCCCATTGGGGCTTGAAGAAATAGATGGGCTGCATAATGCTTCCACGCAGAGCTGAATCCGACCCGCACACGAGTACTGGTAAACCGCTTAGAGGTTCTAAGCCTGCCCAGGCAAAGCAGTGCGAGTCGGATCCGTCCATGCTTATTAATCCTATTCGTTTCATTGGGCGGCAGGGCTTGAGATGTCATTTCATCTCAATGTTGGGTAAAAGTCCTACCAAATTGGAAGCAACGTCTCCAAAATGACCTTTACAGTGTTGACGGGGACGTTAAACCTCAAATCAATCAAACAAGCAAATTACATACGGTTTCTTTGTATTTTGTCAACCATGCCACTTGTAACGAATATTCTTGTTCAGCGTGCATTGTGTTTTGACGTATTTGCACTTTAATGAATCGACGACAGATGTCGTATTGCTAAACTGCTAGCTGCGCAGTTGTTAGTCGTCAGAGCGAGATACTGTGTTGTTTTAAAATTCCTTTCAGTTCTAACTGATTTTTTTTATGATTTAAATTTCTTTCTACTTTTCGGGTATGAGTTTCTATTCAGTTTTCTTGTTTCAATTTCTTTCCAATAAAAATCAGAAATGTCCCTTCCAGGGTTCAGCTTTGTCGAGACCCCGGTAGGGACATTTCTTTTCCGATATTTATCAGCAAAGAATTAAAACAATAAAAAAGAACGAAAATGAAACGAGCCCACACAATACAGGTTTAGAGCAATAATAAGAAATACCGGAAGAAAGGTGGTGCTCCTAGCACCACAGAATAACCCATGTTTACGAACAAAAATAAGATAGAAAAATATAACAGATTTTCGCCTGAAAAATGTCTTATATATAAATGATAATTATATCTCTCATGGATGTTGTTTTTGTTTGTTTAAATTTAGGTTTTACGTCCCCTCCAACACTATTTAGATCATTTTGGAGACGTTAGTTGTAATATTGTGGGACTTTTACTCGACACTGAGATAAAATGACATCACTAGCCCTATCGTCCGAACAAACAAATACGGTTGATATGCAAGGCGTCCCGGTTTGAGTCACTTTGCCTGGTCAGGCTTAGGCTTTCTAAATGGTTTACTAGTACTCATGTGTGGTCGTAAATTGCCCTGCGTGGAAGCACCATGCACTCCAATCTACTTTTCCAAGCACCGACTGGCGGGGGCCTATTTATATATGTTGTGTGGCTGTGAGAGACGAAAATGACATGCATCTTTTGTCAGCAGGGCGTCCAACGGATATTGACTTACAGTTTGGCAAGGCCTGTTGTCCTTGTAGTAGGCTAGGGTAGAGGGAAATGCTTTTTTTTATTTCTTCTGTTTATTTTCAACCCGTGTAACATAGTGCATCTTTTCAAATCTCCATGGTGGCCATTTTCCTGATGAAAATCTGTGATATTTTTCTTATAAATACTGCAAACATAGTTTGTGGGTGCTCGTTAGAACCGCCTCATTGAGGCGGTTCTAACGAGGACCCACAACCAATGTCTTGGAGCAAAAATAAGAAAAATAATGTAGACCACCGTAAACCACAGTTTTCTCCATATAAAGTGGGGTATAGGGGGTTTTCATTTCACGGACTTGTACACGTGATGATTTTCTTATTTTCTCCCATCCATGTCTTTTATCTCCTTTACTATCTCTTCTTTCTCGTTTCCCCCTTTCTCTGGCAGACGACACAAAAGGACTCACAAGAGTTTGCGTGTCGTTTAATTCTTTCTAATGCGACTAGATTCCAGCATTTATGTATAAATTACAAAATGAGTATTGATTTAGGGTGACTGTCCAGTTTATCTACAATCAATTAAATTTGTTGAATCGGATTAGCAGAGACAAAATCAGCTTTTCGCTTTAATGTCAGCGACGGAGATTTAGTTATTGGATTTTCCTCTTGTGGAAATCTGTGAACTGGCCTCGCGGCGACAGAACTGGTTTTCATGCTCAGCTCATGTAATCAAGAAAGTTTTCCTGCTCATAAATTTTAAAATGCCAACAACAGTTCCGCCCCGCCCATCGGGGCTTGAAGAAATATATGGGCTGCAAGATACTTCCACGCACACTAGTACTGGTAAACCGCTAAGAGCATGTAAGCCTGTCCAGGAACCGCGGTGCGAGGCGGACCGTCCGTGCTTATTAAACCTATTGGTTTCATTGGGCGAAAGGGCTTGAGATGTCATTTCATCTCAATGTCGGGTAAAAGTCCCACAAAATTGGAAGCAACGTCTCAAAAATGACCTTTTCAGTGTTGACGGGGACGTTAACCCTCAAATCAAACAATTAAATGCCAACAACTGCTAGTATATTGTTCACGCCCATGGGTGTCTACAAGTACAGCCATCAGTTACCCACAATGCAGGTCCTTTATATTTTTGCAACAACAAGTATAAGCTTTCACAGGAAGAAAAAAAAACGGCTCATAACAAATATAAGCTTTCACACAAAAAAGAGGCCCACGGGCAGAGCTCTGGTACAGAATTGCTATCACATTTGTACAAGCCCACATTTGCTGTAATATTTGTTCAGGCTAATGCAAAATATACATCTACAAACTCTCGATCACGACGGTTCACTGCCTATCCAATAAGCTTCCCAGGAGCATTCGCCTCTGGTAGCTAAAAAAAAAAAAAAAACATGCCTCGCTGTTAGCATAATGTTTGGGTTAATCTTCTTGTAGTCTTCTATAAAGTGCAGGAAAGTTGTCTACTTAACTTCTCCAACAGTTTTCAAACATTCCATTTGATATGATGTTATATTGTGCAAGCTCGGGGTAGGGGTAGACCTATTTAAAAGATGAAAACAAGATGTGTTTGTGAAACACTGATGCCCCCGGACAGCGCCAATGTTAATGTTTTTAAAAATTTTGAAAAAAATAGGTCAAAGGTCAAGTTCAAGGTCACAAGATCAAAAATTATGGTACCACTGGAAAGGTCTTGTGATAAGGTATACACATGTGAAATATGAAAGCTCTATCTATTACCATTCAAAAGTTATGCCCAATGTTAAAGTTTTTGCAGACGGACAAACGGACAAACAGACAAACAGACGGACAGACCAAAAACTATATGCGCCCGAATCTCTTAGATTCCGGGGGCATAAAAAGTACTTTTTTGACAAAATTACAGCATTTGCAACTTTGACATTTCAGACATTATACTTCAGTCGACAGGATCCTGGTTGCAGACTGGCAAATAGATTATTGCCAAATACAGTTAATTGTATAAAACCCATTTCATGTATATACCTCTAGACATTCACATTTAATATGTGCTAAGCGTAGACCTAGGTTTTTGTTAGTGCTATACTTGTTAAATTTTAAGAACGGCACGAAATTGCGCTGATTAAAGCAGACAAATTACTTATATATTTCGCTTAAACTTTATTAATTTGTTTACATATTTTACACAGATATTAATGGTAAACATGCAAGTATCAAACAAAGGGATTCAGAATGCCGTGTGGCGGCCGTAAAACGTCTCCCCGTACATCAACCATAGTGTAGTTTATATTTTACTTTTGGTCCTTTGAGATCAGCGCGAATATTCTGAGAAATCAGAAATAAATTATTGGTTTAGACTCATATTCTAGACAGGTTTTTAATTTTTTGGACCCCGATTTGATTTACTTCAGTGTTTGTATCGACTTCCTATTCGAAATTTGCAAGATTGCAGTATGTTTCCTCTGGCTTTCTTTGCCGGATCATTTTAGGGTCACTGATGAGGCTTTATTAGCCTAAACTACGTAGTATGACCCATCTTCTTTCTTACGAATGTTTAAATTGCTCTTAAAGGAACTCATTTTTATTTTTATTATTCAAATCTGTATCCCTTTATTACAATACCAACGTATTAATTATAGTTATGATTGTTAGGGTTGTTCAAATATGCAAGTTATTGTCAAACTTTTGCAAAATAGAAGTGGAGGCAATGATCAGGAATCGATACAATTGTCCCACAGCTCCCATCAGAGACACCAAAGAGAAAGAAACACAAACATTAAAAACAGATCCTAATTGAAACATCAATAGCGTAAAGCCAAAAGGACAGTTAATTTCCCACAAAATGGCCAATGGGCTATCCAAAATAAAATAATATAAGCGACAAAAATACCTAAAGACAAACCATAACAAAAATAAACCGCGACAGAAGAACCGCCTTGGAACGGTCAGCGGAAACGAATTCCACCGTGGGGCTTAAATGGATTTTACGTGGCCACAATCCTCGCCCTTACTTCCGTTTGCAAGTACAATTTCATTTGGGTTACAAAATAATAAATAGTAGTGAAACAATGTATAGATATATGGCTCCACGGGGAATGGGTTTTAAGGTGCATAGTGATTTTGTTTCATTCACACTGAAGAATCAAGTCTGACGATATAATTAATGGGCTCGCGATTTTAGGCTGTTTTGATTGATTAATTGATTGATTGACTGTATTGGGTTTATCGACACGTCAACCGTTGTGGGTCATTTCGTGCCGTCTCTCAGAGAAAGGGAGAAAGAAGGTAGAGGAGATAGCAGAAGAGATGAAAAGGAGGGACATTTTAGGCTGTCCCAAGAAGAAAAAATACACCGTAAAACAATATAACGCTCTTCGAATCGTGATGTGGGACAGAAGGTGAGGATGAGCTGTAGATGGACGCTGGCGCTGCTTGACTTTCGCTCGAGTTACTGGATTTGTTTTACAAACTTTTTTCTAGTATGTACGTGCATTCACACGTGTGTGTATGTATGTGCATGCATGCGTGCAGGTATGTATGTGCGCCCATGTTGGACAAGTACATATATTTATTCATCTATGATAAGTACCAGTAAGGCATTCATAATCTGTGATTATAAATTTGTAATATCAAAATCTTTAATTCTTTAGAATAAAATCTTATACTGCTAAGAATATGTGTATGTTATCATTCTTAGATCATTACTACCGTGTAGAAGAATGTTTAAGGAGGGTTGGTAAATAGCTGAGACAATGTTTGTCAGGTCCTGTCTTATGTCAGTGTACTCTTCGCAGGCCAAGAGGTCCTAAACAGCTCCACAAGCACAAACGGAGTTATTTAGAATGTTTTTGAAAGATATGGAGATGTACATGTAATGGGGCTGCAATTAAGTCTTAGTCGGGCTTGATGTACTTGCCCAAGTCCTTTACCTGCACAGAAATATGTCAGTGCTTTTCTTTCGTTGGACTTTAATATGTGTGCTTAAAAGCTCCAATGAGGTTGCAGTTTTCTTGTCATCTGACAAATCGTTCCAGCTGCGAGTAGCCGACGGAAAGGAGATAAAATAAAGCTGCGAGTTGGCACAGACTTTTCGCAACTGGTAAGTTGTGGTACTGCCTACCGTGAGGGGTTCTTATGACGACAGGTATGCAGGTGTGAGGGAATTCTGCATTTTGAAATACAGTACGAGCTTGTGTTTTTTTCTCCGAGCTTCCAGAGATTCCAATCCAAGATCATAGAGAAGAGAGTTGATTGATAATAGTTTTGTTGCCACAGGAACAAATCTTGCGGCCTTATTTTGATTTTCTTCTAATTCGTTCGCCTGGTATCCAGTTATCTAAGACAACATTGGCATATTCGAGAAGTGGTCTTATAAAAGAAGTATATAGCGTTTGTATGGATTTTCTATCGAGTGTAAGTTTGCGCATTACATATATTCGAAACCATGTTTCCCTTTTGACGTTGTATGTGTGGTTATGGCAAGTGCAGTCGGTCGAAAAGATAAGGCCTGCATGCTTGTGAGAATGAACTTCGTTAATGTGTTGCTGGTTGGTTCATGGATATATATATAGGAGGATGATGGGGTCAATTATTTTTTTGGAGAAAAAAATCATTGACTCGGATTTTGCAGGATTAAGAGAAAGAAGCCATTTCATTGACCATGAGTGAATCTTAACCAGGTCAGAGTAAATCTGGGCTGCCGCTTGCATGGGGTTCTCCACCACTATGTACAGACTAGTATCGCCTGCAAAGGATCTGATAGAAGAGTGTTTATCTAGGAAAATGTCATTTATATAAATCAGAAACAAAAGCGGACCAAGGATGGAGCCTTGTGGGACTCCTGCGTTGATACCAGGCCAAGGATAGCACTACTCTCTGTTGTCTATTATGCAAGTAATCTCTGAATCATTGCAACAGCGAACCACAGTTACCAATGCTGTGAAGTGAGTATAAAAGGCCTTTATGCCATACTATGTCAAATTTTTTTTACCAATGCCACAGAAGACAGCAGCACGCACTTCTTTACCTTCATCGAGAGCTGTGCAAAATGTGTTATAGATATGAACTAGGTAATTAACAGCAGACTCCAGGATTAAATCCTGACTGAAGAGATGTTAGTATATTATGGTGACAAATAAAAAGGTGCTTATGAACGATTTTTTTCTATGACGTTGCCTATAGTACTTAGGAGATTGGTTGGTTGATTTGAGGTTTAACCTCCCCTCAACACTGTATAGGTCATAGTACTTAGGAGAGAAATCGGTCTTTAGTACAACATGGATATTATACGACAGACTGCATGCATGGTAGTTAACCCTATCACGGTTGGCAACTTTGCTTCCCTCTTTAATTGCACGCCGGTGGGTCAGGCCTCAGATTCTATGACGGCTCCAACGTAAAGGCTTATTGAGAATTAGGAGATAATGTTGGTTGGTGCCTGATGCTCTGTCTCTGGTCGGGCTCATCGGAGTCTAACCGTTGGTTTTCTTTTGCTCCAGCATTTCAGTGGTTTCCAGCATTTTAGTGGTTTCTTGCTGTCGAGTCCTCACCGTTGTCTCACCTCTGTGGTTCTTTGATTTTTGTGTTCACGGAGATGTTGCACTGATGAGTTAGGAGGCCTTCATGCGGACTGAACAAATTATTTGTCTAAATCGCGACGGAAGTAAGGGCGAGGATTGTGGCCACGTAAAATCGATTTAATCCCCCAGTGGAATTCATTCCACTGACCGTTCCAAGGCGGTTCTTCTGTGACGGTTTATTAATGTTGTTGTTTGTTACTACTTACTTCTGTGGTTTCTTGCTGTCGAGTCCTCACCGTTGTCTCACCTCTGTGGTTCTTTGATTATTTGTGTTCACGGAGATGTTGCACTGATGAGTTAGGAGGCCTTCATGCGGACTGAACAAATTATTTGTCTCAATCGTGACGGAGGTAGGGGCGAGGATTGTGGCCACGTAAAATCGATTTAAGCCCCCCAGTGGAAATCTTCCACTGACCGTTCCAAGGCGGCTCTTCTGTGGCGATTTATTTATGTTGTTGTTTGTTACTTACTGTGTGTATCACTTGTGTCTTTTTATTTTGGATGGCCATATGGCCATTTTGTGGGAAAGTAACTGTCCTTATGGCCTTCCTTTGTTTAGGTTTCCATTATGGTCTGGTCGCTTAATGTTTGTATTTCTTTCCCTTTCGTGTCTTTTATGGGTGGAGTAAGTTAATATAATCAATTCCTGATCTTTGTTTTACTTCTACTTTTAATTCGGTGTGATTTACGGGTCCACCTTTTTAAAGATTGGAGTCACGCTTGCCTCTTTCCATTTATTAGAAACTTTACCCTTACGTAGAGAGAAGTTGAAAAGATCACTGAGTGGGACCGACAGAGGAACAGCTACATGTAGTTCCTTAAGAATGCGATTGTTAATTGAGTCAGGACCACCTGCTTAATTTTAGAGCTATGTTGCCGTCGGTATTGGTCATTTGTTTTCTGTCTTTTCCTTTAATTTCAGTGGAGCAGGCAATTCTAAATTGTTTGAAAATAATCTTAAGAGTTAGATTATCTCCTATCAAATCACCCACCCTTCGAAAATACACCGATCCGTTCAAAAGAAATGGAAGGTATCCTAGTATTTCTAAGTGCAATGCTAAGGGGTGCAGGTGCTGTTTGCATTTATGCACTGAATCTACCGTTTCTTCATCTGTAAACGGTAGACGCTTTTCTGTTGTTAACATGTCCAAATTGACACATAAGTCCACGGATGTGATATATGTGATAACCTGACATGCTGCAAATTGTAAAATGCCCGTCAGGCAAACTAATCGCATGTTTAAAACAAGATTTACCGAACAATATCGTTGAATGAGTAAGCCTAAAAACTGACACTTTCTTATACCGTTATTTTAAACGTACAGCTCATTCTGTAAAAGATATGTCTATACAACCAGTGAAAAAAAATTAATATGATGTAAATTCTACAGCTAGGTTTAAAATAATTAAACGACATAAAACTGAATTAAAATGGATTAAATTATTACAAACACCTCTTCCATTGGGCTTTAATGACTATATTTATCATGAGGGTAATACTTCTAAAATGCCCGATTTTGATATTTTCTCGCTTCTGGACTGTCGAAAGCGTAAAACTAGACCGCACGGCACCAGAAAAAATGGCAACTATAAACATAAATTACGTGCTTTTAAAAGAAACAATACCAGGCTGAAGTGACTGTCCATAATATAATTGAATCTTGGACGCCACTCAATGCCTGCATTTCTAAGTCCATTACCAATTTCTGTATTACATATTCTGGACACCGAGGCGAATGAATTCTACGAGTTCTAATCAGTTATACGATGCGCTCTTTTAAATAGAGGTTATACTCAGCATCCTCTTCGTCCTTTCATCGATTCTGAAACGTCATTACATCAAAATATCCTTCATTAATGAAGGGTTTGGATTTTATAGATTTGCCTAGTATCTTCTGGGACAGTTCGGTGATTTAATCCATTCTTGCATATTTTCAAAATCTGAAACACCCATAATTTGCTATAAATACAATAAACCTGTTAGATTTATCATTTTTTAATTTCAATAAACTTGTTTCTGATCTTGATATTGACACTGATACATATGATTGTAAAAATGTAATGTACTGCTATCCTGCTGCTGGTCATATTTTTACTGGCAACTTAAAATTATTCCTGATTCTAGGATGCGAAATATAAATTCTAAAGGAACAAAATATCGATTTCCTTCTAAAATTGATTTCGATAAGTGTAGAGATGCAAACGCTGCTGTCTTGAATGAATTAGGTAACCGTTGGTGTAAACGAAGTATGTTGAGCATAAAGCTGTCAGAAAATGGAAACGTAGCATTCTGAAACTAGTGAACAAACGCATTTCTTTCTACTCGCAAAATACGAACTTATTACCTCCTAAACCTAAACGTCTTTGCGTCACCTTAAACTAGGTTTTTAAGAATTTCATAAGAAGTTTGTTTTTGCTCCAGCAGACAAGACCGCTAACAAGGTGGTCGTTGTTTGAGGTTCCCTTCAGCAATTGCTTGGTGGTGCTAAAGGCCTATGAACTGCAGCCTTTGGCTAAGAGAGGGCTGTGGTTGATGATCACATTTGTCATTCAGCCACCAAGTTTGCTGTATGTGTTACAGAAGGCTAAACAAGCTTCGCTTCCTTTCTTAGAATGGTTACCTAAGCTTCGTAAAAGACCATACAAAGCACGTTTTATTGCAAATTCAATCTTTTGTACCACCACCGAACTTTCCAAATTATTAACTTCTTGTTTTACTGCCATCAAAAACATGTGATTAAATATTGCGACATAGTCTTTGAAAGATCAGGGACAAATCTGTTTCGGTCTATAAAAAATTCTAATGAAGCTTTAAATAAATTGAAATCCAGACGTTTTCGTACTTCAAGTCTGTCTACATATGATTTTTCCACCGTTTACACTATACTTCCACATAACCTTATAAAAGAAAAAACTTAATGATTTAATTGAATGGACATTTCATTGGGAAAATTCTCTCCATCTCGCATGTAATGTAAGGTATGCATTTTTCTCTTCTCAAGAGCATAAATATTAAACTTAATAGTCATGTCAGAAAGTGTGTGAAGCTCTCACCTTTCTACTTGACAATATTTACTTAAGATTTGGTACCATGCTATTTAGTCAAATTGTCGGTATTCCGATGGGTACGAAGTTGTTTTGTTTTGAGACTTCATGATGTCCCTTTCCGTCGAAAACCAATCTGAAAGGGCTATCCTTTTGAAGCAAGGAATACACCATAGAACTGGAAAATATGGAGTGTACATTGAAGCGTTTAGCACGACTTCTTGATATTTGGATGATTTATTAAATATTGACAATAACTGTTTCGATGGTTTGATCAGTCATATTTGCTCCCAAGAACTTCAGTTAAATAAAGCGAATTCTTCTGATACTGAGGCCACGTTTCTGGATTTACATCTATCTATTGTAGATGTGTTTGTTTCCTGCAAAAATTGACCGGTCCCGATAGCTCAGTTGGTAGAGGGTCCGCTACGGGGAACGGGGGGTCACGGGTTCGATCCCGGGCCGCGACATACCAAAGTCGTTAAAAATGGTACTAGCTGCTCCTCGCTTAGCACTCAGATTTACAGGGTAGAGCTAGGACTGGTCGACCCAGTGTCAGGATAATGTGACTGGATATGGTATCATGTAATATGTCTGGGACATAATACTTCAGTGAGGCAGCACTATAAAAGTGAGCATTGAGCCCCCCTGTTGCAACCAGGCACCGTCGTGATATGACTGAAAAATTGTTGAACGCGACGTTAAACCCGAATTCACACACACATTCCTGCAAAAATTATGATAAAAGCGATGATTTTGATTTTGAGATTGTCAATTTTCCTTTCTTGGATGTTGATGTTCCTCGCGCGGCATCCTATGGCGTTTATATTTCGCAATTACTTCGATTTGCCAGCGTGTCTAGCCATGTAACTGACACTCGTAATAAATTGTTAACTGCTAAACTTCTTAATCAGGGTTATCGGTATCTCATTAACTATGCAAAGCCTTATCAAAATTTTAAAGACTTCATTCCGATTTAAATTCAAAATTCAATGTAGGACTTAAACCGTGTCTGCTACAAGGTCTATCGGAACCCGAATTTTATGGTGACTTGGTATATAAATTCACAAAATTACACCCTTGCAATGACTTTAGCACCCAACTTCGTAAAATCATTCTTCGACATGAAAAGACTGGGTACAACATAAATGTTATACGGCAAACTGCATGCATGGTAGTTAACCCAATCACAGTTAACAGCTTTGCTTCCCTCTTTTATTGCACGCCGTTGGGCTACACCTCAGATTCTGTGACGGTTCTACCGTAAAGGCTTACTCAGAATTGGAGAGAATTTAATTTTATGTAATGCTGGTTGGTGCCTGATGCTCTGTCCGTGGTTGGTCCCATCAGAGTCTAATTGTTGGTTTTCTTTTGCTCCAGCATTTCAATGGCTTCTTGCTGTCGAGACCTCAACGTTGGTATATCTCTGCGAGTGTTTGATTTTTGTGTTCCCGGAGATGTTGCACTGATGAGTAAGGAGGCTTTCATGCGGGTTGAACAAATTGTTTGTCAAAATCGTGACGGAAGGAAGGGCGAGGATTGCGGCCGCGTAAAATCGATTTATGCCCCACCCCACAATGGAATTCGTTTCACCGACCGTACCAAGGCGGTTCTTCTGTCGCGGCTCATTTTTGTATGGTTTGTCTTTGAGTGTGTAACCCTTGTATTTTTTCTTTTGGATAGCCAATTGGGGATTGTGTGGGAAAGTAACTGTCTTTTTGGCTTTCCCTATTGATGTTTCCATTAGGGTATAGTTGTTTCATGTTTGTGATTCTTTCCCTTTGGTATCTTTGATGGGATCTGAAGGTAAATTGTATCGATTCCTGATCATTGCCATCACTTCTGTTTTACCTAGTTGCAACGACTAATATTAATTCAACTTCTGCGGTGTGGTAGAGATTAAGTTGAGAAAATTCTGAGCTTGAAGAACAACAGTCATCATTTAACATAGTTTGTTCTACCAAAGCGCCATTAATTAAATTAGCCTTGTCTTCGTCTTTGGAATAAACATTATCATGTTTACACAGAGGCGAAATTGTTGACGATTTTTCGGTTTTAATAAGCGTTTTTAATGTAAGTCATTCATTAAATGGCAGACAATTTAAAGAAAGAAGATGTCAAACAAAATGTTTGGTGGAAAACTCAAAAACAGTTTATTAAAACCGATCAATCGTCAACACCACCACCTCTGTATAAAGATGATAATGTTTATTCTAAAGACGGAGACGGGGCTAATTTAGTTTAGTTTATACTAATTTATTTTAGTTCGATTGCGATGAAAGCTTCAAGCTTATTGAATCACTCTCGAACACTCATTCCGGGTGTTTTCACGCGCGCGAGAGAGAGAGGCAGTGACTTTTACACCACTGCTACCCATCTACACCTGGGTGGAGTGGGGCAGTTTCATTACGTATCTTGCCACACCTCGATACTGGTGGCCGGATTCGAACGCACAACCTCTCGTTCGACCTATGACTGACTCTCTCACGCGCGCGCGTGAAAACACCCGGAATGAGTGTTCGAGAGCGATTCAATAAGCTTGAAGCTTTCATCGCAATCGAACTAAAATTAATTAGTATAATTAGTCAGGTTTGAATTTTTTCAGTTACGTTTTTGGCATATGCAACAAAGTAGAAGTAAAACAAAGATCAGGAATTGATACAATTAACTTACTCCATCCATAAAAGACACCAAAGGGAAAGAAATACAAACATTAAGCGACCAGACCATAATGGAAACCTAAACAAAGGAAGGCCATATGGACAGTTACTTTCCCACAAAATGGCCATATGGCCATCCAAAATTAAAAGACACAAGTGATACACACAGTAAGTAACAAACAACAACATAAATAAATCGCCACAGAAGAGCCGCCTTGGAACGGTCAGTGGAAGATTTCCACTGGGGGGCTTAAATCGATTTTACGTGGCCTCAATCCTCGCCCTTACTTCCGTCGCGATTAAGACAAATAATTTGTTCAGTCCGCATGAAGGCCTCCTAACTCATCAGTGCAACAGCTCCGTGAACACAGAAATCAAAGAACCACAGAGGTGAGACAACGGCGAGGACTCGACAGCAAGAAACCACTGAAATGCTAGAGCAAAAGAAAACCAACAGTTAGACTCTGATGAGCCCGACCAGAGACAGAGCATCAGGCACCAACCAACATTATCTCTTTAATTTTCAATAAGCCTTTACGTTGGAGCCGTCATAGAATCTGAGGCCTGACCCACCGGCGTGCAATTAAAGAGGGAAGCAAAGTTGCCAACCGTGATTGGGTTAACTACCATGCATGCAGTCTGTCGTATAATATCCATGTTGTACCCAATCTTTTTATATCGAAGAATGATTTTACGAAATTGGGTGCTGAAGTCATTGCGGTTATATATTTTTCTGAATTTATATACTAAGTCACCATAAAATTCGGGCTCCGATAGACCTTGTTGCAGAAGAGATTTAAGTCCAATATTGAATTTTGAAATTAAATCAGAATGGCGTCTATAAAATTTTGAAAAGGCTTTGCGTAGTTTATGGTACCGATAACCCTGATTAAGAAGTTTAGCCGTTAATAATTTATTACGAGTGTTGAAGTCAGTTACATGACTACACATTCTAGCAAATCGAATTAATTGCGAAATATAAACGCCATAGGATGGCGCACGAGGAACATCACCATCCAGAAAAGGAAAATTTACAATCTCAAAATCAAAGTCATCGCGTTTATCATAAATTTTGCACGAAACAAATCCATCTACAATAGATAGATGTAAATCCAAAAACTGGGCCTCGGTATCAGAAGAATTTGCTTTATTTAACTGAAGTTCTAGGGGGTAAATCTGACTGATCAAACCATCAAAATAGGTAATATCAATATTTAATAAATCATCTAAATATCTAGAAGTAGAGCTAAAAGCTTCAATAATTTCAGATTGGTTATCAATGGAAAGCGACAAAATGAAGTCTCTTTCATAACAATACAAGAACAGATCAGCCACAAGAGGTGCGCAATTAGTACCCATCGGAATACCCACAATTTGTCTAAATAACTTAGTACCGAATCTAATATAAATATTGTCAAGTAGAAAGGTGAGGGCATCACACACTTTCTGACATGACCAAAGTGTATAATTCTTATGCTCTTTAGAAGTGAAAAATGCATTTCTGACATTACATGCAAGATAGAGAGAATCTTCTCTGTGAAAAGCCCATTCAATTAAATCATTAAGCTTTTCTTTTATAAGATTATGAGGAAGTGTAGTGTAAAGAAAGGAAAAATCGTAGGTAGACAGACTAGAAGCACGAAACTGTCTAGATTTCAATTTATTTAAAACCTCATTCGAATTTTTTATAGACCAAAACAGATTTCTTCCTGATCTTTCAAAGACTTTATCACAATATTTAATTACATGCGTTTTAATAGCAGTAAGACAGGAAGTTTTTAGTTCATTCCAGTCGTAAAAGTCGTAATTTTTAGTTCATTCCAGTAAGTATTTTCAATCTCATGCGAAGGAGATTGATAGTCCCCAGGATGAAAGATCCAAATATGCCGATGAAAGACCCGTGTAGGCAAAACACCAAACAAAATTCTCTATCGTAGCACCGGATCCTAGAAGGATGCAAAAATGATTTGATGGAATTATAAACGGGGATTTAATCATTTAACGATGCAAATTTGGGTTTTTCAACTAAGCGCTTTCGGCTTTACGCCTTCATCAGAGTTTTCACAATCACATACACATAGATAAACAAAACAGTTTTAAAGGTGAAAATTTAACAAATTTACATAAATAGTAGGAAAAGCCCTTATCTGGCGCATAAACTTAATTTTTTTGCGAACAACAAGATGGCGTCGCTGTGTATTGCCTTTGTGTGAGTGCGATTCATAACACACCGCTACAAAATCGAACTCAAACAAAGGCTCCCAAATGAGCTGGAAAATATCTGGAATATCTGTAAACGCACCGCTACAAAACTAGGGTAGGTGAGGATTGCGTATCGTGCGGGAAATGTCTAGATCGGGAAGGCATAATGAGCCTTCAGGGTCGTCAACTAGCAAGCTGAACTGAGGTCATGGATTAATCTCCTTTGTTGATACCATTGGGACTCAGAGTGTTTAGACGGCGGATCCAGTAGCTCTCTCTACTTTTCCTTGCTTTGTCTGACCACTCTGAATTGTGGTCAAGACAGCAAACAGAAGCATGGTTAATGAAGTCATGCTCTGGCAGGTGGAAGTGCTGTGCAACTGGAGATCTTTCAAACCTCTTGTGTCTCCAGTCATCTCTATGACCATTCATTCTTACATTGAGCTTGCCCTTGGTTTCCCGAACATACTGTTTTATAGCGCAGCTATACACCTTTGACTGTGATCGTATAGTGTTTCTTAATTATAAAATATAACTAAAGTCATATTGAGAGTTTCAGCAGCTTTATTAGGCAGGCACCTCATACGAGTGCACAACTCCTAAACCAGACTCACGGTCTACAACTGATCAAGTAGACATTCGAAGTCTTTGTCAGAAAACCCCAGTATTTATAATCACTACAAAAATCTCACGCAATATCCCTCTCTCATTGCATCATGCTTGTTATCACAACTCTTGCCAAAATCTCTTCTAACTATAAGCTATCTGTCATGATTTTGATGACTGCACTAATAATATGATCTTTAAAATGCAGTTTCATCAGGTTTTGAAAGTACTTCACATGAACACCTGCTTAAATAACCTTTAAAAGGAAATGTCAGAGTCATATGATATTACGAAATTAAGCTGGCTCATAATCAAGTTATGATTTGAATGGCTGCCAGGTACATGTATGTGCAATTCAAGTGCATCTCTGCATTTTATGCAAAGTTATATAATTGATGTTTCAGGGTTTTAAAATGAAGCAGTTTCATAATAAGAATTGAAGCTTAATATTTTCATAACAGTACTGAGACAGAAGCTTACTGCCTTTTCAACACTCATTCAGTCATATCATCATTCTTACACACCTTCAACAATATTTCAGTCATACACATGATAACATGCCTATGCAAAATATCATGTGCATAACATGACTATGTTATATACCTCCCATTGTTGAGTAAATTAATTAACCCCTTAATTAATTTATCTAATAATTCTGACCAAAACCTCTTGTACATATACTGTGTATACAATTCATTTATAATAAAACAAGATATCATCAACATACATCAGTGACCAGGATGTATGCAATAAAACAAGATATCATAAACATGTGTCAGTGACCAGGATGATCATCAACACATTAATCAGTGACCAGGATGATATCTAAATAATAACATGATATTTTCAACATATATCATAAACACATGTCAGTGACCAGGATCATGCATAAACAAGACATCAAAAACACATGTCAGTGATAAGGATCCATTCACATATATAAGCGACCAGGATTATGTGATACATATATTACTCATCAGGATGAAAACCAGGATGAATAACATATCATCAATCAAGATTAGTTAATTAATTAATGTCATGTATGTATGTTCATGTGACTAGGATTGTAATTAATCTAATATGTGATTAAGCTAATATGTGACAAAGATCCAATAAAAACATTTGATTAGGATTTGTCCAGGATTATAACGAAGTTTTAAGTTTAATTGTTGATTAAATGCCTCAGATGTTTTCTTAATTGTTTCTTTTAATCAACCCGTCTAATCTAGTAGACTTCCTAATTACCAGGATAAGCAATATACTTGTAACCAGGATTTCTACAAACTATAAGACCAATAAAGGGCTTATTAAACACACTGTTTTTAGATTAAGTTTTTATTCCTTTTTGGATGGTGAATTTACACAGTCACATTGTTCTTCCCTCAAGTTTATAACTGTCGGAGGTTGTGGAATAGGTATAACTGGAACTCTGTAGATTTTATTCGCTGTTATCTGAGCTGTGTATTTGCTGGTGGTGTAGGTCGGTAATAAGGTAAGTTGGATGTGGTGGGTGTTCTTTACAATACCCATAGTGTTCCTGTACAACACTAATGTCGTCTGGCTGTAATAAAATAAAGTTTAATGTCACATGTACATCTTCACCTAAGCATGACCTTAAGGGGCATACTCAGGACTTTATCATTTAAAGTCACTAAAGTTCTGATCACTAAATCTTCGTCCATGCATAGTCTTCAGGACTATACAAGGCACAAATAAATGTCACTTAAATGTCAATGTACTATAACCATTAGTACTACTACGATCACATGAGCTATATTCATGATGAAAACACATCGTACGATAAAGTTCATATGTTATGCAAATAGTTCATTACATGTAACAAAAGCTATATACCTTTGAATAGCTAAATACTGTTAACTTATTCCTGTTAACAAACACTGTTTATATAACTAGTATTCATAAATAATCTGCTTTAAAACACTGTGCACAGATTTTCCTTATTTCTTTGCCCATGCCGCCGTTGCGTCAGTCCACTTGAAGGTCTTTTGTCCTTCCTCAACGTTATCGACGTTTTGTTCTTCGATCAGAGTGGACATCTCGATAACATCACCTTTGATCGGTGACCGTTTCACATTCACTTTCTCAAGATCATGTGTGTTAGCCTGTCTTACACCAATTATCTTATAGACAAAGTTTCTTCTACGTAAGATTATTAAGATAATTGCAATTAATAATACCGTCGATGCAATACTGATTAACATAACATGTATCCAACTAGTATTGGATTTACTCTCATCTAATAGTACAGGTTTATAGTTTCTTGCTTCATGGAGTAGATTTTGTAAAGGGATCTCTTTCAAACCTGACAAATGTGGTGGCAACTTCATTGGTTTAAATCCTAATTTAGTTTTGATATCAAGCCAAAAGTAAAAGGTTGAAACATTGTGTAATTTCAAAAGTGCTTGCAAAGGATCTGACCTTTCAAAGTTACTATGTCTGCCAAAATATTCAGGTAACTGTAAATATTTGTTGGAGGCTTTACATGTGTTATTTAACCGGATAATGCCAAGTGGTGGTGTGATTTTAATGTCAGCACTCTTCGGTTCATATGACTGGCAATTTAATGTAAATGTCAGAGGTCTATTTGTGACAACAATCCAAATACCAAATGACAAGTACTTCGTAGTTGGCAACCTTTCATTCAACACCACTACTTGTTTACAATACTTTTTAATGTCATGCAGGTTTTGCATGAAGAGAGCGACAACGCAAAACTTATTTACGTTGGTCTGATAAAATGCTGTCTCAGGATTGCAGAACTGAAAATGATAGTTATTACACATCTGAAATGTACTTTCAGATAGAAGGGAAAACTTTGTTTTATCCTTTGAGACCAGTAACATTTCATTTTCTAAACTGTATTTTAATAATACATCTGTCTGATTATTTGAGAGTAGCGGTAGTGGTAAGTTATGTATTTTATACACTTCATATTCCTCTTTAGTGTTAATTAGTGGAATCTTAAGGATAATTCTAATTTCATTATTCTCAAGGTATGTTATACATGTCAATGTCTTATAAAAATACCAAATATCCTTACGAGGATTTTTAGGAAGCTCAAAGTTATTAGGAAGTTTTGTTTCTACTTCAATTAATAATTGCTTCAGATCTTTAGGTGAAATTGTATTAGTTGATAAATGGTTCATTGACAACATGTTTAGTTCAGATTTTAAGCTCTCAAGATAAAATATAGCATCCTGTATGGTAAGCCTAATTTCATCAAGTATCATTTTGAATTGTAAGTATGTATGAATAAATTGTTCCAGTCTAACAAACTGTTGTTCGATTGTTCTTTCAAGCAAACTTATTTTATGGTCAAGCTTCTGAATAACGATGATGAGATCCATAATTGATCTCCTATTTACTGCTACTTGCATTCTTGTTAAGTTAAGTACAGATAAACTTACATCAAGATCATGTATTATCTGATCTTGGTTAAGTGCCAAGGTTTTAATATTTCTATCTATGTTCTCAAGGTCACTTTCTGATACAGTGCCAAAAAGAGTGCTCATTAATTGTCCTATTATAGGAATTAATGACCTTTTGTGTTCGTTGCTGTTTACTGAAAGTGTCTGGTACTCATCGAAGTTTTCATAAACCGACTTTTATGTATCTGTTAAAAGGTTAACTTCAACATGTAAACTTTGGAATGTTTCTACATATCCCGTTAAATTTGACTGCTGATAAAAGTTTGTCATGTATTTTACAATTTCATCAGTGCGAACAAGGTCGTTTTGAATCTTTAAAATCAAATTTTCAAACGGTCTCAAATCATGAATAAATGTTACAGACCAGTGTGCATCGTTAATAAAGACTTCATTAAGTCTTTTGAAACACAACCTTTTCGGATGTAAAGAGTCCGAATGCCTGGCTAACAAACAATGATCCCAAGATTAATGTGATCATCATATTGTTAATCTGAAATTAAATAAAAATGGGCATTACAACACTGTTAAACGAGGTACTTATTTACAATTCACCTCTATTAACATACATGAGGCCCTTACCTCATTAAAGAACATAACATTACGAGGTCATTTTATAACATATTAGACATTAACCTCAAGAGTTGCTTTAAACTCTCTGCTCTATCTCGAGACTTCCTTCGTCTCTTTTTCAATGGCCTAACTGTCTCACTGGTTACACTATTAGACAGTGGCTTCTGTGAATAAACTACATTCACATCCATATCACTAGCTAAATCATTGTTTTCAACCAAAGGCATAGAACAGGAATTATCAGAGGATAAATCGTCATTACATTCCATGTCCTTGACCTCAGTTTCTTCACTTTGATTTTGCCTAGCTTCTTTGTGTTTTAACCTTTTCTGTAACTCCATTAAAGGTATATCTTCTTCATCAGAAGACATTTCTCTTTCTTGTCTGTATTTCTTGACTAGCTTAGCCAAGGGAATTTGTTCTTCTGAATCAGAATCAGATTCTGTTTCCGACTCAGAGGCCTGAGGTGGAATTACATATGCTGCGTCCCTAAGTTTTCTACTATTTTCATTTTTGGAGACTGGCCAATCTTCTACATTTGCCAACATTAAATCGCCTGCATATACTCTGCTTGTTGTACCATCTAATTGGTTTTTAATTATGAAAGATACAGGTCCAGTTTTCTCAATTATTCTATAATAAGGTTTCCATTTCTGTCCTAATTTACCCTTTCTTTGTTTATTTTGATAATAAACTGGATCTCCTACTTTTAACTCTACCTCTTTAACATTTTTATCTGCATATTTAGCTTGGCGCTTCTTTGCTTTTTGTAAGTAATTTCTCACATGTACAAAAGCTCTGTGCTGTTCTTGTAAAGCAACTTGGTGGAAATCTTCACCTAAATAGTTTCTCCTAGGCTGTAATATATTGTCAACTGGCAATACTACATCTCTGTTGTACAGCAAATAATAAGGTGAAAATTTAGAAGATTCACTAACTTTAAATCTAATTGCTGCTAAACTTTGACAAAGATACAAATCCCAACTCTGTTGATTATCAGCTACCATCTTAGCTAAAATGTCATGCAAAGTTCTATGGAATCTTTCAACTTTTGCATTGCTCTGAGGATGATACACGCTTGTCAAAATATGGTCAACATTAAGTTTTTCCAATGTTTCTCTAACCATCTTATTTACATTCTCAGTTCCATTGTCCGTCACGATCTGTAAAGGACAGCCAAAACGTGGGAAAATGTGTCCAATGATCAATTCAGCTACTGTTTCAGCAGTCTTATCAGGAACTGCAAAAGCTTCAGGCCAACCACTATACCAATCAACAAATGCAATAATATATTTATTGCCTGACAAAGTTGTTGGATAAGGGCCCGAAAGATCAAGACTGAGTTTTGCCATAGGGTATGGTGGAATATCTGTCTCTTGTAATGGATGTTTCGTTTTCTGCATTGACCTAGTTCTGCAAGTCATACAACCAGAAACATACTTGTGAATTTCTTTGAACAAATTTGGCCAAAAGTATTTCTGACGAATAGAATTAAAAGTTTTCTGTACTCCCATATGACCATTGCTGTCATGATACTGAGTTACAACCAAAGATCTAAGATGTTTTGGAATATACAATCTTAAATTTGGGTCGTCATTGGCATTTGATAAATAGTATACCAATCCATCTACCAAGAGATAATGTTTTTGAACATCTTTACTCTCTTCCCCATTCAAAATCATTGACCTAATGTTTGAAATTTCATCATCCCTAGTTTGTTCAATTTTCATGTCAAAGCCTTCTTTTGTAAAATCAGAACAGTCACACTTTTCAAATGTGTCTTCATTTGGAAGACTACAACCAGCAAAAGCTTTTGGATCAAACTGATTAGAGTCTAACACATTCACCTGATATAAGTTGTCATTGACATCAAGTGCCTTTTCTACTTCTACGTCTTCACTATCTGTACTTTCCTCAGTTTTGTTTACATTATCTGGATGCCTAGAAAGTAGGTCAGCGCATGTATTTGTTGTACCAGTCATGTATTCTATAGTACAATTATAGCCTGACATACTCAAATAAAAATCAAAAAAGAGTTCCTTTAAGAGCAATGAAAACATCCATAAGAAAGAAGATGGGTCATACTACGCAGTTTCGGCTAATAAAGCCTCATCAGTGACCCTGTAATGATCCGGCAAAGAAAGCCAGAGGAAAATACTGCAATTTTGCGGATTTCGAATAGGCAGTCGATTCAAAGACTGATATAAATCAAAATGGGGTCCAAATAATTAAAAACCTGTCTAGAATATGAGTCTAAACCAATAATTTATTTTTGATTTCTCAGAATATTCACGCTGATCTCAAAGGACCAAAAGTAAAATATAAACTGCACTATGGTTGATGTACGGGGAGACTTTTTACGGCCGCCACACGGCACAGCACCAGCTGCAGTTGAATCTTTTTGTTTTGCATAGGAGATTCAAGCAAGTATTTCAGAGGTTTATGATCAGTTCTTATGACAAACTGAGCATTGTGCAGATAATAATCTAACTTCTGAAGAGCAAAATGTATCGTAAATGCTTCTTTTTCTACTACAGACCATTTACATTGGGACTTACTAAGTTTGTGGGACAAATAATAAATTGGTTTTTCATCACCTTCACACTCTTGTGTAAGGCATGCACCAACACACGAGTTGCTAGCATCTGTTTAAAGAACATATGGCTTATTTGGATCTGGATAAACCAAAAGTGGGACAGCTGTTAAACTTTCTTTCAAGAATTCAAATGCAGTTTGATGTACATCTGACCATTTGTAATGTGCGTATTTTCTCGTCAAAGCAATAATTGGTTCAGCTATCTGAGAGAAGTTTGGAATGAATCTTCTGTAGTAAGAACACATACCAATGAATGATCTTACTTCTTTTACACAAGTTGGAACAGGTAAAGATCCTATCGCATCAACCCTCTTTTCATCAGGTTTGATTCCTTATTCACTAATAACAAAGCCAAGATAATTAGTTTCTAATTTAAGAAAACCACATTTCTTAAGCTTACGTTTCAAATTATGCTGTCTTAATTTGTCAAAAATCAAACTAAGATGTCTCAAATGTTCTTCCAATGTTGAGCTGAAAATCAATATATCATCAAGGTATGCTGTAGCAAAATCATTGCAACCTTGTAACACAACAGGCATAAGTTCTTGAAATACCGCAGGAGCATTAGAAAGGCCAAAGGGCATCACATTGAACTCGAATAACCCTTTGTGGCATGCGAAAGCTGTTTTTTCTTTGTCCTTCTCATCCATGGCAACCTGCCAATATCCACTTTTCAAGTCCAAAGATGTAAAGTATTTTGCTCTACCAAGTAAGGCTAAAATATCATCTATTAAGGGTAAAGGAAAGGAATTTTTCTTTGTAATTTGATTTAATTTTCGAAAATCAACACAGAACCTTTTACTGCCATCTTTCTTGTCAACAATCACAACAGGAAATGACCAAGGTGATCTTGACCTTTTAATTACATTTGCATCTAACATTTCGTTAATTGCTTTGTCAATTACCTCTCTGTTCTAAATTGGAGTTCTATAAGGTTTCATTTTAATTGGTTAATGAATACCTATATCAATTTGCATTTTAACTGTGTCTGTTTTTCCTAATTCAGAATCTTTATTTGCAAACAAGTCTCTATTTCTCAAAATAAGATTTTCAATTTTTGACCTATATTTTTCAGGTACATCAAGGTCTTTCAAGTCTAATTTATTTTCACAACTGTTATTTCGAATGTCTGAATCTACAGGTGTAACATTATTTTGAAGCTCTGATATTTTAGCTAACAAACCATGTCTATAAATTTTAATATATTTGTTGGTGTTGTTAACAATTAAAACTGGCAAAGATCTATCTTTTGCTAATGTAGAAACAGTATTAATAATTTGTAAATAAAAATCAAAAAATGAGTTCCTTTAAAAGCAATGAAAACATTCATAAGAAAGAAGATTGGTCATACTACGTAGTTTCGGCTAATAAAGCCTCATCAGTGACCCTGTAATGATCCGGCAAAGAAAGCCAGAGGAAACATACTGCAATTTTGCGAATTTCGAATAGGCAGTCGATATAAAGACTGATTTAAATCAAAATGGTGTCCAAATAATTAAAAACCTGTCTAAAATATGAGTCTAAACCAATAATTTATTTCTGATTTCTCAGAATATTCACGCTGATCTAAAAGGACCAAAGTAAAATATAAACTGCACTATGGTTGATGTACGGGGAGACGTTTTACGGCCGCCACACGGCACAACACCAGCTGCAGTGAAGGCAAATAATAAAAAAAAAATGAGTTCCTTTAAGAGCAATGAAAACATTCATAAGAAAGAAGATGGGTCATACTACGTAGTTTCGGCTAATAAAGCCTCATCAGTGACCCTGTAATGATCCGGCAAAGAAAGCCAGAGGAAACACTGGTTGGTTTGTTAAAAATCCTTTATCTATTTGCGAAACCTCATATGACGAACCTACTGGTAAGTCTGGATTTTCTCTTACTTTTCCGTAGCATATCATGGCTGTATTAGGTTTTATTAAACATGTTCTTTTCATCCTAACTGTTGAAGCTATATGTATATCCTCCTCTAAATTAACATAGTGTTTACCATTGATTCTTAAGCATTTTAAATCAAAATAAATCCTAACGTTGTTCTGTTTAAGCCAGTCCAAACCAAGTATCAAATTTCTATTTAAATCTCGGATCACATAGTCTTGAGACATTTCGGTACCACCGATACAAAACTGTACAGTAATGCAACCGTCACACTTAAGCTCACTCCCATTTGCAGATTGTAAGCAAATTTTTTTTGGGTGAGTCTTGGTTTATTCTTAAGCTGCTCGTAAATGCTACGGTGCATTAATGAACATTCAGCTCCAGTGTCTACAAGAGTTCTAAAATTTTGTTTACCTATTTTTACTAAACAAGAATTTGGACTGCCTGAAACATTGATCTAAAACTTTTGATGAGGTAAATGTCTATTGTTTTCTTCACTCATTACATCGACCCCTGTATGCAATGAGTGTCCCAGTTTTCCTGACCAGGTACTACATTTTGTACATTGTTCTGATGTCTAGGTCTTCCATGACCCATAGGTGGTCTACTTTGTGGTTCTTTGTTTTTGGAAATGTGACCCTCTTGACCACAATTCCAGCACTTTACCCTAGGGTTTCTATTTTGCTGTGTGCTATTAACCCTATTAAATTTTCTAAATTTAAACCGTTGACCTCTAGAATGGTCAACATCCATAGGTGCTTCTTTTCTTTGTGGGTGAAATGTATGCGACATTTGAACCCTAGCCCTAAGATTCTGCTCATTAGTGGCGATTGCAATTGCCCCCTGTGATGTATCTGGCTGATCTCTCAATATTTTTAATTTCAAGTTGTCTTGGGTCAACCCATCAACAAAAATGTCAATAAATTGACGTTCTACAGCGTCGCCTCCTTGGTTTTGGTAGGCTTCTTCTGCTAAAGAAAGAATTCTTTCAGCAAAAAGCTGAATGTTTTCCCCTACTTTTTGTTTCACGCTGCGCAACAATGACAGCGCCATTTGCCTATCCGTAACATCACTGAAACGGACAGCTAATTGTTCTTTAAGTTGTTACCAATTACCGTCTGGGTAAGCCGCCATATACCTCTGTATAAAACCACTAACTGCTCCCCCAGAAGATTGATATGCAATCAACTTCTTTCTTGCCTCAGGTATATCAGCAAGAATTGAATATTTTTCAATGGATTTTATCCATTCCCTAAAGTTTTTGGAGTTGCCATCAAATTTGATCACGCTTGTTGAGGCCCCTTGAGTTGTTAGTGCCTGTGATACATTGGCAAGTTCTAATTGTATGTTTACGAAAGCCTGTGCAGCAGGATCAAGCTGTTGTTGATGCTGAGCCTGTGCTTGGGCTTGTCCTTGTTGAGCCATATTGAAAAGAAAAAAAATAAATAAATAAATAAATAAATTAATCTAAAATTAATTTTGGCCTACATTTTAAGTTTTCATTTTAGATTAATTTTCTTCCATAATTTTGCATGATAATTGGTGACAGAACAAACAACAAACATAACCAGAAAAAGTAAAAGTAAGCGTCACCTACCTTGGTGTCCATTCTTCTGTTTCTGTCGTAAGGTTCCTTTTTTAATTTATCCGCAGCACGGCAACAAAGTAAGATATATAGCGTAGCTTTACACCTTTGACTGTGATCGTATAGTGTTTCTTAATTATAAAATATAACTAAAGTCATATTGAGAGTTTCAGCAGCTTTATTAGGCAGGCACCTCATACGAGTGCACAACTCCTAAACCAGACTAACGGTCTGCAAGCTGATCAAGTAGACATTCGAAGTCTTGGTCAGAAAACCCCAGTATTTATAATCACTACAAAAATCTCACGCAATATCCCTCTCTCATTGCATCATGCTTGTTATCACAACTCTTGCCAAAATCTCTTCTAACTATAAGCTATCTGTCATGATTTTGATGACTGCACTAATAATATGATCTTTAAATGCAGTTTCATCAGGTTTTGAAAGTACTTCACATGAACACCTGCTTAAATAACCTTTAAAAGGAAATGTCAGAGTCATATGATATTACGAAATTAAGCTGGCTCATAATCAAGTTATGATTTGAATGGCTGCCAGGTACATGTATGTGCAATTCAAGTGCATCTCTGCATTTTATGCAAAGTTATATAATTGATGTTTCAGGGTTTTAAAATGAAGCAGTTTCATAATAAGAATTGAAGCTTAATATTTTCATAACAGTACTGAGACAGAAGCTTACTGCCTTTTCAACACTCATTCAGTCATATCATCATTCTTACACACCTTCAACAATATTTCAGTCATACACATGATAACATGCCTATGCAAAATATCATGTGCATAACATGACTATGTTATAGTTTCCTACATTTACCGCACGATAACAAGTATACCAAGTTTTTTGTTGTACAATTGGTGTCGCGTTTAAGCTTCACTATAGCACCATAGGACGATTGGACTGTCTGAGAGGTGGTTATCATTCTGCAAGTTCGGCCCCATCTTATGCCAACATATTCATGGGTCGGCTGGAAAAAAAGCTTCTACTATCAGTCAGCTTGAAGCCATTCTCTTGGCTCAGGTTTATTGACGATATAAACATGAAATGGGTACATGGCAGAGAGAATCTAGAAGTATTCCTCGAAGAGGCAAACAACTTCCATGCCTCTATAAGGTTTACTGCCGAGGTCACAAATGACAATCACGTCTTTCTGGTTGGTGCCTGATGCTCTGTCTCTGGTCGGGCCAATCGGAGTCTAACTGTTGGTTTTCTTTTGCTCCAGCATTTCAGTGGTTTCTTGCTGTCGAGTCCTCACCGTTGTCTCACCTCTGTGGTTCTTTGATTTTTGTGTTCACGGAGATGTTGCACTGATGAGTTAGGAGGCCTTCATGCGGACTGAACAAATTATTTGTCTAAATCGCGACGGAAGTAAGGGCGAGGATTGTGGTCACGTAAAATCGATTTAAGCCGCCCCCCCCCCCCCCCCCCAGTGGAAATCATTCCACTGACCGTTCCAAGGCGGTTCTTCTGTGGCGGTTTATTTATGGTGTTGTTTGTTACTTACTGTGTGTATCACTTGTGTCTTTTTATTTTGGATGGCCATATGGCCATTTTGTGGGAAAGTAACTGTACTTAAGGCCTTCCTTTGTTTAGGTTTCCATTATGGTCTGGTCGCTTAATGTTTGTGTTTCTTTCCCTTTGGTGTCTTTGATGGGTGGAGTAAGTTAATTTTATCGATTCCTGATCTTTGTTTTACTTCTACTTTTTCTAGACACCAAGTCACATCTAGTCGATGGCAAGATTGTTACAGACTTCTACACTAAACCAACAGACTCTCATCAGTACCTCTTACCAACAAGTTGCCACCCTCCTCATTGCAGTAAGAATATCCCATACAGTCTGGCACTTCGCATCAGGCGCATCTGCTCTGACTCGGATACTTTCGGGAAAAGAGTGAAAGAACTATTTGAGCAACTTCACAAGCGTGGTTATCAAAAGAAGGTCACTGCTCAAGCCATAGAGAAGGTTAGACAAATGGACAGACGCAGACTTTTATCATACCAGTCAAAACCAACAGGAAACAAAGATGTTCTGCCATTCGTCATGACTTACCACCGGACCTTCCTAAAGTCAGGAACATCGTCGACAAACATTGGTCCATCAACGAATCATCCAAACATCTGAATACAGTCTTCCCACAGAAGCCAATTATGGCATACAGACGACCAAAGCGTCTCAGAGATCTTCTCGTGCGTGCTAGACTCAAGCCAGACCCCATCGCTGATGAGCCTTTGGGTGTATGCGAACCCTGTGGCATAACAAAATGCCAAACGTGCAGAATGATAACCACCTCTCAGACAGCCCAATCGTCCAATGGTGCTATAGTGAAACTTAAACGCGACACCAATTGTAAAACAAAAAACTTGGTATACTTGATATCGTGCGGTAAATGTAGGAAACAGTATGTTCGGGAAACCAAGGGCAAGCTCAATGTAAGAATGAATGGTCATAGAGATGAATGGAGACACAAGAGGTTTGAAAGATCTCCAGTTGCACAGCACTTCAACCTGCCAGAACATAACTTCATTAACCATGCTTCTGTTTGCTGTCTTGACCACAATTCAGAGTGGTCAGACAAAGCAAGGAAAAGTAGAGAGAGCTACTGGATCCGCCGTCTAAACACTCGAGTCCCAGTGGTATCAACAAAGGAGATTAATCCATGACCTCAGTTGAGCTTGCTAGTTGACGGCCCTGAAGGCTCATTATGCCTTCCCGATATACAGACATTTCACGCACGATACGCAATCCTCACCTACCCTAGTTTTGTAGCGGTGCGTTTACAGATATTCCAGATATTTTCCAGCTCATTTGGGAGCCTTTGTTTGAGTTCGATTTTGTAGCGGTGTGTTATTAATCGCACTCACACAAAGGCAATACACAGCGACGCCATCTTGTCGATCGCAAAAAATTAAGTTTATGCGCCCGATAAGGGCTTTTCCTACCAATTTTAATGTAAATTTGTTAAATTTTCACCTTTAAAACTGTTTTGTTTATCTACGTGTGTGTGATTGTGAAAACTCTGATGAAGGCTTAAAGCCGAAAGCGCTTAGTTGAAAACCCAAATTTGCATCGTTATATATATATTTAATGGGATGCGTGCCATCAAAGTATTCGTACACCGGAAACGTTATTTATTTGAAACGGAAACGTTAATTATGACGTTACGTTTCGTTGCTTAGTAATTTAAAATGTCTTCTTGATAATCTGTTGTAAATGCAGTGAAACCGCGGTAGAAGTTTACTGAAAATATAGTGTTATTTGGCAAACTCGGACTTATTGATTTTTCTTTATATATATATATATATATATATATATATATATATATATATATATATATATTAGAAGTATAGCATAATAATATTATCAGATCAATAGCTGAAAACGAATTCTGCATTTTGTGTTTCGGCTCCATTAAGAGTTGTTCCACATTGAAATGCTGGCATATGTCGCTCGTTTTATTACTTGATACGTGCTTCCAAATATCGAGGTTAAAACCTCCAATTATAAAAATACATTACTTATGTTTGTTTCAAAAGCAAGACAAATGGAATCTTCTATGGAAGCCATGGATGCAGAAGAAGAATTTGGTGGTCTATAGAATGTACATATACCTAGCAAGATTTTTTTATCATGACTGCTTAGTTCCAGCCAAATATATTCCATATCTGGAATTTCGAGATCTAATCTACGGCGTGAATATATACAGAATCTTACACGAGTGGTCATTTCATATGAAATTTATGATACGAGCCTTCGGTGAATTAATGAATTTCACATGAAATGACCACGAGTGTAAGATTCTGTTAACATATAACCACTTTAAATTGGAATTTATCGCCTTTAAACTTGACAATTTATTCCACAAAAAATGCTTGGTTGACATGGACGTCGTCATGCCCTTGCTTAATCTCGCCAGTGTTATTACACGTGTGGTCATACGATTTTTATTATAGAATAGAATAGAATAGAATTTTATTTACTGCACAGCTATACCCTATAAGGGTTAAATGCAAGCAAATACATACATGGCATATTATAAACACGATAACATGAAACAATTTGATGTTAATATGGAACAATTAAAAGCAACAACAACAACAACAAAAAAAAAAAAAAAAACAACAGGAAACGGCATTGAAACACAAGAGTCATGCTATGAAATATTGCATTCACAAATAAACAACCCGACACATTTCATAACCGCATCATCCGTACATGTACATGTCATAAAATTAATGAAACCCTCTGTTTTGGACATCAATGAATGGCTATTTGTTGAAACTGTGCTCTGAGGCAATTTATTTCGCAAGGTTTGGTACTTAGAGCATTCGCACAAAAATGAATTTCATCTTCAACTACCCGACAATTGTTACACAATCTGTCCTCTACTTTTTTACCTGAATATCTGCCCCGCTCATTTTGGAGATTGTGTGCACTTATTCTAAAGGAAGCTAAAACTTTTCGCTGTTTTCTGTCGGGTAAAACATCTCAATAATTTTCAAAAGCAAAATGAGTCTTTGTTAATTTATATGTCCTCAGCTTATCCATGCCAACCTCTGAATTTAATTTTTTCTTCCAAAATGAAACAAACCGTACCTTTAACTTAAACTTAATGCTTGTAAGTAAAGCCGATACATCAAATGTACAATGATTATTCCATACGTGTGAAAATCCTCAATCACTTAGTATAGTTTTGATAAAAGATAGCCATAAGCTTTTCAGTTGAGCGTTATTACACTGCTCCCAGTATGCATTGAATATTAGTGAATCACTTTTGGATTGTATTGTATGTAACTAAACATTAATACAACTGGCAATAATAGAAATTATAAAAGGAAACTGACCCAGTTCACTAATCACTGCAAAGTTTGATGCCTTTGAATGAACTCCTAAAACATACTTGGAGAATCGTGTAAATACTTTATCAAATTCATTATGACCTTTGAATGACATTTCAAACATGTCATCTAAAAGATTTCTTATTTTAACATGTTTTATATTCTGCCCATATTTCACTATTAAATATAGCTATTGGTTTAACAAGCGAATCAAAAATACGCAGAACTGCAGATGGCTTGATAGTATTGTCAATATACTTTGCTTAATTGAAAATAAAGCCCTGCTGGCTTTCAAACTCAAGTTCTTTTCTGCTGTCCAAAATTTACCATTAGCAGAGACGTTAACTCCAAGATATTTATACTGATTTACACACTCCAAATTTGCTTGTCCAATACTGAATTGGTATAGATCTTTTGTCAAACGTCCACTTTTTGAAAATAACATAACCTTAGATTTTTCCACATTTACATAAAGACGCCAATCATTACAAAATTCATTTATTTTGGTTATATTTTGCTGCAACTCAGTTTCAGATGCTGACAATAGTAACAAATCGTATGCATAAAGTAAATGGCTTATCTTAGAATTGTGCCAATTTGGAACACTATCTTCAAACAAATCACTGCCAATATCATTTATAAATATGTTAAACAGTAAGGGACTCAGAATACTACCTTGATGTACACCCTGGTTTATTTCAATTTGGTCAGACATCATGTGCTTAGATATAACCCTTGAATGGGCATTGAGATACATAGATTTTATTACATTGTATATTTTGCCACACATTTCAGCTTTTTGTAATTTAAGAAACAGTCCATCATGCCATACTGTATCAAATGCCTTTTTTCAGGTCAATAAAACTCGCAAATAATTTACTACCATTTTTCGAATTCAAAACATTCTTATCAATTATGGTTCTTAAAACAAATAAATGGTCTGATGTTCAATACTTTTTGGGGAAACCAGCCTGTTCTTGTTTTAAGAACGCTTTATTCTCTAAATGAGAAGAAATTCTATTATTAATTACATGGCAAAATACTTTACAAAGACAACTACTCAGAGTAACACCTCTGTAATTATTTGGGTCAAAATGACTTCCATTTTTTTGTGAACTGGTATTATTTTTTCAATTTTTCCATGACTCCGAAAATTACCATTATTTAAAATTGTGTTAAATGCTTGTGTTATTGGTTTGGAGAGAAATGGAAGTGCTGATTTTATCATTTCATTTTTTAGCATATCATCGGTACTTAAGCTTCTTAGCGGCCGTTGACACTTCTTTTCCAGCAATATTACAATCTATATTGCTATTTTGGTTTCCGGATAACTTCTCCTACAGTTTACATCCGATCAAGCTGAAACTTCATGCATAGTTAGAGCATGATGTGGGACACCGCATATTGTTTCGAGGTTACGGTCCACTAAATAATAATAGAGTTATGCCCCTTTGAATTTTTTTGTAAACTTTTCGTTTCCGGATAACTCCTCTTACAGTTCGAAACCCAGCAAGCTGAAACTTCATACATAGAAAGACCATGATGTGGGGCAGCGCATATTGTTTCGAGGTTATATTAATAGAGTTATGCTCCTTTGATTTTTTTGAAAACTTTTTGTTTTCGGATAACTCATCCTACAGTTTACAACCGATCAAGCTGAAACATCATACATAGTTAGATCATGATGTGGGGCAGCGCATATTGTTTCGAGGTTACGGTCCACCAAATAATAATAGAGTTAAGCCCCTTTGAAAGGTTTTGTTAACTTTTCGGTTTCGGATAACTCCTCCTACAGTTTGCATCCGTTCAAGCTGAAACATCATACATTGTTAGACGATCATGTGGGGGAGCGCAAATTGTTTCGAGGTTAAGGTCCCCCAAATATTAATAGAGTTATGCCCCTTTTTTCTGTAAACTTTTTGTTTCCGGATGACTCCTCCTACATTTTACATCCGATTTAGCTGAAACTTTATACATACTTAGACCATGATGTGGGGCAGCGCATATTGTTTCGAGGTTATGATCCACCAAATAATAATAGTGTTATGCGCCTTTTAAAAATTCTGTAAACATTTTGTTTCAGGATAACTCCTACATTTTAAATCCGATGATGTTGAAACTTTATATACAGTAAGACCATGACATGGAATAGTGCATATTGTTTTGAGGTTACGGTCTGCCAAATATTACCAGAGTTATACCCCTTTCACAGATTTTTCTAAACATTCCGTTTCCGGATAACTCCTCTAACATTTTACATCTGATGAAGCTGAAACTTTACATACAGTAAGACCATGATGTTGAACATTGCATATTATTTTGAAGTTACAGTCCGCCAAATATTCCCCTTTCACATATTTTTCTTAACATATTTTGTTTCCGGATAATGCCTCCCACATTTTACATCTGATGAAGCTGAAACTTTACGTATAGTTAGACTATGATGTGGAGCAGCGCATATTTTTTCAAGGTTACACTCCACCACTTATTGCCAGAATTATGCCTATATTATTTTGAGGTTATGGCCCACCAAATATTATTGACCATGAACATTTGTTGGAGACAGGTAGTTTGAGCCATTGGGGGTTAGTAATAGTGCCAGGTAAGAACGTCTGGAGCACATATTGTTCCTTGGTTACCTTCCACAAACCCAAACTTGTAAAACAGTCAGTATATGTATGCTCCATCTTAATAACGCCCCGCTTGCGGAGCTCTTGTTTTAGTTTGTGTTGAGGTTTTACGTCCCCTTCAACACTATTTAGATTATTTTAGAGACGTGCATCCGATTTTGTGGGACTTTTACCCGACACTGACACGAAATGACATCTGCAGCCCTTCCGCCTAAACTTCAACCACCAGGGTTTAAGGAGCGGTCCGACTCATATCACCTTTCCTGGGCTTCTCAAAGCCCCATGTTTAAATACGTATAAGTTTCGTCTATGTACCTGCCTAACCAGCGGCGAAAGCTGAAAATTCTCAGATTAGCTTTGCGTGTCAGTTGTTGCTTAGCAGTTTAAATCCATGGCTCAACGAACATGCTGTTGTTATAATGGAAATTAATGAAAAAATAACAGCAAGAGGTGATTAGTTGACAGATGGTGTATGGTGGTTGATTCAATGAGTTGATAATTTGTGGTTGAACATTGAGTATTGGTAATTTGTGGTTGGATATTTGGAAACAGTCAATGTCGTCAGTATACAAAATACGAGCATGGCCAATTAAACCGAATTTGTTTTGTTATTTGTTGAGGATTCAGATTCTCAATACCCGCTGAATTGAGAATGTGTATACATACATATTGCTTCCGCTTAGTTCATAATTCGCTCGCAATGGCGGTAAAAGGACAGAGTCAATAACTGCGTTGACGGAGATGGCGACCCCTGTCTAGGTCGGCGATAAACACTCCAGGCGAAAGCGACAGTTGAAAAGATCAGTTTGCTTTAATAATCAGCTGAGATTCATAACAGTATATTTCTTTGCGTGTCAACTGATGCATTTATGATTTGTGTTGTATACCGCACAAAATCAAGCAGATGGTTTTGTTTGTCTGTTTCGGATCTTTACGTCCCCGTCAATACTTTTAACGTTATTTTTGAGACATTACTGTCGAATTTGTGGGACCTTTACCCGATACTGAGATGAAATAACATTTTAAGCCCCCCCCCCCCCCCCCAAACAAACCAACAGGGTTTTAAGGACGGTCGGACTTGCACCACTTTTCTTGGCGGGCTTAGACCTTCCAAGGTGTTGACCAGTGTCAGTTTCCGCTCTGCGCGGAAGCACCATGCAGGCAAATCTATTTGTCCAAGCCCCGATGGGCGGTGCTGAAATACAACAATAATAGTTGTATAGTTACAGGCTGATGGTCGATTCATTGAATTGTGGTTAAAACATTGTGTTTAGGACAGTTGTAAACAGTTGATGTTGTCAGTAAAATTAAACAAACTAAATCACACAATATAGGATAATACATGTAACCTTCATGGCCAATATAATGTCAGTATTGAATTAAATCGGATTAAATCGAATTTGTTTTGTTATTTGTGCGTTAAGATTCTCAATATTCGCAGAATTGGGAAATGTCTTGGCTCTTTCCATCGATAATAAAACTTTAACTAACGTATCCTGCAGATTCAGACCTTGTAAGGATTGATTGTCTTGTCTTTTAAATCACATTTCTGAAGTGACTGCGACAGAAAACGACAGGCTGAAACTAATAGAGACATGTTTTGATGTTCCGTCAGGACATAGAGAATAATGGGTTTTATAGTATCAAATTGACTTCAGGTATTGTCAATATATGTCAAATTCGCTGAGTCCATCAGAAGATTCGGTAGAGTGCTTTTCGCATGCTTTCTTCAAGCGGACCATAACTGCCCTAGCTTTGTTTGAGTTACAGCTGAATTCACACAGTCTGGTAACTTGGTTTACCTTTTCGTTAATAGAACAGTCCACAGGCAGGTGCAAACGATAGCCCCGCCTAGTCAATTTTATCTGCTTGTATGTGGATCCAGTTACCAAGGTCACAAGGTTTTTGTTGTTTAAGTCCACGTGAATATAACTGATTAAACTCCATTCAGAAATTCTGAATCATCGATTTTTTCGTTTCTCGCTCTTAATACTTATTTTAGCCCATACATCACTATGGGAAAGTTTTAGACCTCACCCTCCGCCGATTTCTCCAGCAAGTCGTATTCCTCTACGACAGTCAGGAAAGGCTGTGACTTTTTGGAGAAAATTGCAAAACAAAGAAATGAGAGCACAGACTAAGTCCATTTGACGATGATTGTCAGGTAAAATAATAAATATTCAAATCCATGTGACGCACTTTATAAATAGATATGCAATTGCGACACACCTTATATTCGAATGGCTAGATAGTGGCTCACTAGGAACGGGGAGTCACTAGCGCGATGTGCTGTCAACAGTCGTCAAAAAGAATTATACCGATATCAGATGTGGTGTCACAGCTAATGATTTTCCATGGAGTTATCGAGCAAATAAAACATAGACGCCCTTGTAATGTACAAGTGCAGTAACAACTTCTATATATGGTTTAAAAGGGTGTGTCGAACCTGTCAGAATGTCTTAGCCTTTCCTAGGTGTCGCAGAGGCATACGACTTGCTGGAGAAATTGGCGGAGGGTGAGGTCTAAAACTTTCCCATAATGATGTTTGGGCTAAAATGAGTATTAAACTCGAGAAACGAAAACATCGATGATTCAGATTTTCTGAACGGAGTGTAGTAGGAAATACAGGTAATGGTATAGAAACCAGCCTCGCTGTTCTTATCGCTGGGAGGTTAGAGTGTTGCGTTAGAGTAGGGTTATCTATAGAATATTGACTGGAATATCTATAGAATATAGTCTGGAATCATGTGTTGGAATGCAGTGTAGAAGTGTAGACCCAGATTAAGGTCTACACTGCTTTTGATTGTCTGTTTGTTTGTATGGGAGTTTAGCGGCACAGTCAACACAATTTAGGTTATTTAGAGCCGGTCAGTTTACGTATCCACACTTTTCCTGGGCAGGTTAATACGCAAGCGTGTAATCAGTACAGTGCACATTCTCTCACCAGAAACTGACAGCTGTCCTTCATGCGTCAGCGGCACGGGGAGAATGTTCTTAGAAAAGATTTCATGTTCAATGTCCACGAAAGAATGTTGCCGACCCCGGCAGGTATCGAACCGTCGTCCTCCTGAACACCAGTCAGAAGCGCATCCGTCTGAGCTACCGATGCCGGCTCTGGAATAGCTATAGAATATGGTCTGGAATCACGCGTTGGAATCACAGCGTAGACATGTAAACCCAGATTAAGGTCTTCCCTCATTACGGTACAGGAATTTAAGGGGAATGGGAACACCTGGCAAATTTGTCCACCATTTTTCAAAGGGAGAGACTTTCGGGACCCTCTGATAGCTTTTCTACAAGCTCTGTCCGACAGAAAAAGGGTCTACTCTTAAAGGAAAGATTTTGCTCCTCAGGAGCGAATTATTTGCTTTAAGAGTTGACTCCTTTTGACACGGGGGACAAAATACTTTTGAAGGAGTTGCCTCCCCTGAAGGTGTACCCATTCCCCTTAAGGATTAAGTTTCCCTTCATGGGCATTTTTCTAGCATACACCCGAAGACAATCGACCAAGCAGTGCTGTCAGTGTTTTGATTTCTTATTACTGTGAGAATTTAGAGTGTGGGTACTTGTTAGAGGCTGGAGGCGGTCCCACTATGCTGCCAACATCTTGTAAGACAAATATTACAATTTATTGATCAGAAAAATGTTGTTATTGGATACACGAAAAATAAATTGATATCACATGGGTAGACTTCACTCAATTAAGACTATAAATTTAACTTGGAACCGTAAAATGTTACTTTGGATGCTGACATGTGCTCTGTTTGCACGATACGTTTAGATTTAACGTCACCGTCAACACAATTTAGGTAAGTTTGGAGACGTCGCTTCCAATTTTGTGGGACTTTTACCCGACATTGAAATGAAATGACTTCTCAAGCCCTGCAGCCCATTGAAACCAGAAGCGTTTATATGCATTGGCGGTCCGACTCAATTCAGTTTGCCTGGGCAGACTTAGGCCTTCTAAGCGGTTTACCAGTACTCATGTGGGATGGGTTTCAGCTTTGCGTGGAAGGACCATGCATCCCAATCTACTTCTCCTAGCCCCGATGGATTCGGGCCTGCACGATACGGTAAGGAGTTACCTGCATTTTTAAAGAAGTACTACAGTATAGGGCATTTTAAATTTCCAGTATGGTTCGGATTATCATTACTGGCATTTTTTTTAGAAACACTACGGTATAGTGACATTTTAAATTCCCTTTGAATTGCTTCCGGTATTTATTATTTTTTCATTGTAAGTTGAGTTGGAAAAAACTAAAAATAACGGAATACTGAAATATTATACATTGTTAATGAAGCATCACGAAACGTAACATTAAGACTGATTCAATATTTGCATCATTCATAAACCAATAAACAATTTGTTACACGCCGATAAACATCCGTATCCATTGTTTACATACTCTGAAACAATGCAAAATAAGGAGAAACTAGTGAGAAAAGGTCACTCGGGAAAGGCCACAATCCAAGAAGGCAGCCGTCTCAAGTCACCTATAGAAAGTCACACGGAGACACACACTAAAACAGACGAAGCATGAGCCAACGGCACAAAGCCAAATAACAGTTAAGACACCGAAAAAAAAAAACACACCGCCTTGAGACGGTCAGTAGTATAACTATTCTGGGGGGGGGGGGGGGGGGGGTCGGGGTCTTCAATTCCGGAGTTTATGAAATTTCAACCCTCGCCGTCAGTTGCAGTAACAGTATCGAACAAAATGATAATAACTAATTGATCCGCATGGAGGTTTTCTAGCTCAACAGTGAGTAATGATAAAATTCATGGTAATGTGGTTATGTATAGATTAATGTTATCATGAATCAGGGTTGAGGACTCAGCAACAAACAAATACAGTAAAATTGAGATTGTTCGAACACCGATGGCTCGTTTACAATGTTTGCGTCAAACTCGAGCTTGATTATTATGTAGTGTTTGCGTGTGTGTGTGTGTGTGTGTGTGGGGGGGGGGCCTTAATTTATCTTGCGGTGTGGTTGGATGAGGCGACGCTGTCGTGTATCTTGCCTACGTCGCTAGGGGTGTCCAGCTGATATTGGCTTACAGTTTGACACGTCTTGCTGTCTTTTCTGCAGGGAAGGATAGAAACGGTAAAGGGAGTTATTTCTTCTGTTTCCACACTTCCATTTATTTTTCTCTCTTTCTCCCTTATCCCTCACTTTCATCACTTCTACTGTATCTTCTATATCCTTTCTCTTTACTCTGGTAGAACTTTCTGTCTCTTCTTTTTTTCCGGGAGACGACACAAAATTACCCATAAGGACTGAGTGTCGTTAAACCCAAACACAATCAGTCATATTTGAGCCCCGCCAAGCGAATTTGTGTCTTCGAGCATCCCGTCATGACAAATTTTAACTGCGCATGCCCAGCCATTCAGAGGGGCCAGGGATATGGCTTTCTGTCTGAAGGTTCCTCCTGATTCACTGCTTGTATGAGCGAGCAGCGAAGGTTCTGGCGAGACTGCGCGGATGCGCAGCTCGCCTGAACCTTCGCTGCTCGCATAGGCGATAAGTACCAAAATCGCTTGACGGGGCCCATTTTATCTTTAAGATAGGGGAAGGAGGCCTAGAGGGAAAGAGAGATATCAGAGGGAAGAAAGAGGGGAAGGGGAGTGAAGGTATGAAATTGGAGGAAAGGGTACACACAGGGGTAACGAGATGGAAATAAGGCGAAAATGGAAGGTAAGTTGGATAGGAAAATGGGTTAGAGTGGATTAAACGGGGAAGTGAGAGGGAAAAAGTTTGATTAGATTCTGCCATGAAAGTGTATACAATATTCATTTGACAGAAACACTTCCGTGCTAGCATTTTCAGGAACCAATTTGTCCGTATTTAATACTGAATTGAATGATAACGTCGTCACATTACTTGAGATCGATATATGGGCATCGTATCCAACTCTCCGTATTAATACCTGTCCGTACTTACCCGGATTGTCCCTACAATCAGTAAAGAAATTTTCCTACATAATCAAAACAGCAGAAATTGCACTCTTATGTACCAGCTAAAAGACGTTTCATGATTTTTTTTGTAATGGGAATGGGTTTATACAAACCGAAGGCCAATACATCAAAAACGCCAGATAAGTTTGGCGCGATAATAACTCTTAGATATCAATCGGAATACGCCTTTTTTGAAGATGTAACCGAAATTCTAATCTGTGATCAATGTTAGCCTTCGAAATCTCTGATCTGTGTTTGTGGACAGTCGTATAAAAACAATCTGTAGTTAGAGACAGCATTTTTTGGACACCTGGTCTCTTTAGGTTAGCGTAGCTTGTTTTTTAACCGAGTTATACGGTCCAAATTGGCAGAAATGCTGCTGAATAATCGTAGTTTTAGCGTGAGTAAGTGAATGTAACATATTTTGTTCTGTAGACGTACACTTGACGCCGGAAACAAAATTTCATAAAATTTTCGATGAAATTTTTTCAACGAACTGGAAGAAGCCTTATCTGGCTTTGAAATATAGTCAGAATGTTGCTGCAGTATCTCCAGGCATTAAGTTTCTTCTCCAATAGCAGAAGTCAACAGATTGTCTTCTAGTTTTATACAAACATAAAAACTTCATCTTCCCTTACTATGATACGTTTTACACGATCGGTATTCTAGGCAGTAATCGGTCTTCGACGCAGCCGGTTGTACGGTGTGGTTGTGTATACTCATTAGAATCGCCTTAACGGTATGTCGTGGATAGTCATTAGAATGAGGCGATTCTAATGGGCACAAACAATATACCATTAATAACAATCACCTCCATGAGGCGATTCTAATGGGTACAAACAACATACCTTTTCTTAGAATCACCTCCGTGAGCCGATTCAAATGCCTTTACTTAGAATCACCTCGATGAGAGGATTCTAATTAGTACACACAACATACCTTTACTTTATGAAAAATAAAAAAGATATCCATACCTCATCCCTATTACTGAAAAACCAGACAACCAGATGGCACATTGTAAGAAGTCATGCGTCCAGCCATATTAGTTTGCTGCGCATGCGCCATTGGAGATGGTAAATCGAGCTTTTTTTATGCCCCCGGAATCGAGATTCGTGGGGGGGGGGGGGCATATAGTTTTTGGTTTGTCAGTCTGTTTGTCTCTTTGTCTGTTTGTCCGTTTGTCTACAAAAACCCTAACATTGACATAACTTTTGAATGGTAATAAATAGAGCTTTCATATTTCACATGTGTATACCCTATCACAAGACTTTTCCAGTGGTACCATAATTTTGGGTCTCGAGTCCTGCCTTTGACCTACTTTTTTCAATTTTTTTAAAAACATTAACATTGTCCACAACTTTCGATTGGTAAGTGATAGGTCTTTCATATTCCACATGTGCATACCTTTTCACAAGACCTTTCTAGTGGTACCATAATTTGACCTTGTGACCTTGACCTTGATGTTTGACGCACTTTATAAAAACTTTAATATTGGCCATAACTTTCGGTTGGTAAGTGGTAGGGCTTTCATATTTCACATGTGCACTCCTTGTTACAAGACCTTTCTAGTGGTACCATAATTTTTTATCCTCGTGACCTTGGCCTTGATGTTTGACCTCCTTTTTAAAAACTTTAACATTGGCCATAACTTTCGATTGGTAAGTGATAGGGCTTTCATATTTCACATGTGCACTCCTTGTCACAAGACTTTTCTAGTGAAACCGTAAGTTTTGACCTAGTGACCTTGCCCTTGACGTTAGACCTACTTTTTTAAAAACCGCAACATTGGCCATAACTTTCAATTAGTAAGTGATAGAGCTTTCATATTTCGCATGTGTATTCTATGTCACAAGACATTTTTAACAATCCCATCATTTTTGACCTTGTGGCCTTGACCTACTTTTTAAGACTTGAACATTGGCCATACCTTTGGATTGCTTAGTGATACTGCTTTCATATTTTACGTGCGCTGTCCGGGGGCATCAGTGTTTCACAAACACAACTTGTTCATTTTATGTGTCGGTTTATGCAATTTCCACATGCTTTTCAAGAATACCCCATGCAACGCGGAACTATATTTAACTCTAAAGATGCCAAGAAGAACTGTATTTGAAAATCCGTCTGTTTTTCCGTCTGCTGCTTCGCCTTGCAAATATATTTTCAAACGTATTTTTACATACAGTCAAACAGCGTTAGCTCCTAGAGGAGCAGTCTAATCTGGGTCCGCAGCGTTGAAAACAATGCATTTTAAAGTAATCAGCAGACAACAAATCAGGCGACAACTCATTGACGTTCAGGGTTTATTAGTAGTATCCTGTGTGAAAGTAATTCGTTACGTTACACAAAACATTTTTTGTGCTCGATAACAAAAATACATATGTCAAATATAGTTAAAACACAAGCTTCATTTCTCAAGAATTTAACATGTAAAGGTGAAAGCAAATGTAAATACGAAATTGCAAAGCATGCAAACAACAGCAAATACGTAAGGGGAATTGATACAACTTCAGAGGAGACCACTCCTGCAAAAGTATTTTTGTCTCCCATGTCAATAGGGGTCAACTCCTTTCCTTTAAGAGTAGACCCCTTTTTCAGTGGGACTGAGCCGATAAAAAAACGAACAGGAAGTCCGGATCCCGAAAGTTGTCTCCCTTTAAAAATTGGCAGAAAAATATGAACACGCGGCGTTTGCATTACGAAAACACACCTTTTCAAATATATAGAAAATATTTACCACAAAAAATGAAAACTATCAGATAAAAATTCTAATACTTTTCATCTCTCTGCTCAAAACATAGATTGCGGGTACTCGTTAGAACCGCAATCTATGTTTTTGAGCAGAAATAAGAAAACTAATGCATACCCATGTAAACCCCAGTTTTACCATATAAAAGAGGGGTTTAAGGGGGTCAAAATGATATAGGCATGTTTTCGTGATGTGTGCTGTTCGTCTACAACTACTGTCGAATACTTCATTGTCAGCCTCGATAGCGCAGTTGTAAACGCGTTCGACTCATGATTAAGAGGTTGTGCGTTCGAATCCGACGCCCGGTATCGAGGTGTGTCCTTTGGCAAGACACGTAATGACACTGCCTCACTCCATCCAGGTGTATAAATGGGTAGCCATGCAGTAATACTCACTGCCTCTCTCTGGCGCCTGTGAAAACATCTGGAATGAGCATTCGAGAGCGATTAAATAAGCTTGAAGCTTCCACCGCAATCGAACTAAAATAAGTTAGTATAAACTAATTGCTGCCGAATAGTTCCTGATTGCTACATTGAGGATACATCGAATTCACAAACAGTGCAAAAATCATATTTTCACTGTCTGAAACAGGGAAGCTAACGATTTAGATTTCACTGAGAAATCTCTGTATTTCATTGAAAAGCATGTAAGAATATAAGAATTTTATAGCGTGAGACGTGGATGGAAAAATCCCCACCGAGGGTCAATGTCCGGCATCACGAGGCTTGCCGAGTGATGCCGGACAGTGATCCCGAGGGACGGATTTTTCCATATGGTTGTGAGGGGTGGATGGAAAAATCCGTCCCGAGGGTCAATGTCCGGCATCACGAGGCTTGACAGTGAGATCTCCCGAGGGACGGATTTTTTCATCCACCCCTCATACCCATATAGGATTCTTTTTCTAGCATACCTTCCATTCATTTATTGGCGCGAACCTTTAATGCTGCAGTCACTTCGGTTACCGCCATCCGCCATATTGTGATGACGCAGGAATGTTTAGTGACGTCACATTATGTGCTGTGACGTTTACCTTAACGACGGCGTATATGAGGTCGTGTTCAACCTGTGCATTTTTCAAACACCCTTAGGTTAAAAACACGAGGGTTAGAACAGAATGACTATCCCAAGCTAAAACTATGGATTTCCGGCGCCGGGTTTTCTTCAAAATATACCGTGAAACGTCATAGAATCTAGGAGTGACGTCATAAAATGGCAGCCATTCGCGCCACGCAGAATAAATCACAGTTCCTTTCCATTGTCGACATGGAATGCACATTAGACAATAATCACGATCATTAATGTAAGCATGGGTATTCAAACGCTTTAGATTGGTTCTTAATATGTTATCTTAAGAAAATAACGATGTTATTGTTACAGAACCCACAGCTATTGGTTCATTCCTCTTCCTCATCAATGAGAGTAAGGTACAAACGAACTTTGGTCCCCGCCCACTGGGGTTTGAAGAAATAGATGAGCTGCACGCAGAGCTGATACAGACCGCACTAAAGTACTGGTAAACCGCTTAGAGGCAAAGAGGTGCAAGACAATGCTTAAAATCCCTATTGGTTTCATTGGGCGACAGGGCTTGAGATATCATTTTATCTCAATGTCGGGTAAAAGTCCCACAAGATTGGAAGCAACGTCTCCAAAATGGCCTCTACAGTGATGACAGGGACGTTAAACCTAAAAAAAAAAAAAATTTCGTAGGGATTGGCCATGAAATATTTTCTGCTGCCTTTCTCTCGCTTCCGTTGATTCAAGAAGCTCAAATGTTAGTTTCCGGCGAAACAATGAATACTGTAAGGACCAATCGCACATAATATAAGCCAGTTCAGGGAAATAGTGACTAGATAAACTGGTCGGCTCGACATGACCTCAATAGTTTTGATTGGGCCGTTAAACTCCAAACCGACCGCCCAATTCAACTGATTAGTGACACTCACGCGGAAAACGTTTGTGAAGCTTTGCATTACTGTTGACTTTCGGTCGATTGACAAAAAATGGATTCACAAGAGTGAGTGAGTGAGTGAGTCTGAGTTTTACGTCCCGCCAACAGCTAAGGTCATACGGAGACGGGACCTCGGTTGAAAGACTCACCCGAAAGTCTGGAAAAGCCCGGGATCGATCCTTCGATCCCTGGTTTACAAGGCGAGTAGCGTATCCACTACACCACGGAGGCTTTTGGACTCACAAGAACGTCAAATGCCACTAAAAGTATGACTTTCTTGCACATTAGCTGTCTCTGGTTTAAAATTGTCTTCGATGCCAATTGTTTATTAATGAGTCGATCGTGTACCAATCGACCCAAAATCATATCCACGATCCCATATATCATGAGACATCGGGTCGGCGTCGGCCCGACAGTGAAACGACATTGCCACATCGTGTCGGCTCGACATTGGCCCGGTTTTCTTTGCTGGCTGGGATAACGCTGATACTGGTGAATACCGTAGAACCAAAACCTAAAAGAAAAAGAAAAGGAAACTCGCATAGACAGATGAGAACTTTATGAATGACCCAAAGCTTCGTGTAGACAGGGAACGTTATTGACAGGCTGCACACCATGCGTACAATTTATGATCATTCGCATCTTTTTATATCTGTTTCACGAGCAGATTTAGGGTTTTGGGATAAATTGTTTATCATTCGACCCAAAGTAATAAAGCACGGCAGCTTTTCAAGGCTAAAGTCCACGTTACTATCACTGACCTGACGGATAACCAGGCACGGCCGTGCTATCCATATCGCTGTGAGGTCAATGTGTTGCGTGAGAGTTATCTATAGAACCTAGACTGGAATCATGTGTAGGGCTTGGCAAACAGTGTAGACCCTGATCAGACGCCACAGAACGTGGCGTCTGATCAGAATCTACACTGGTTGCTTACAATACAGGAATTTGAGAGTAAAACGCAGCTCAGGACTATTTTTTGAGCCTACATTCAGAGATAATCGACCAACCAGCGTAGTTAGTGCTTTGATTAATTTAGTCGGAATTAATGCCCAGGGGCCAGTTGTTCAAAACTAACGATGTCGTTAGTTAACGTATCGTTTAAACTTTGATCATTTATAATGGCAAATATGTTAATATTTTTGCTGAAAAATGCGAGCTGCTTTTGCGGACGCAAAAATAACAAATTTTTAGATATTGTACTTGCTAGAACAGTTAACAATTTGCCCACTAACGAGCTCGTTAAGCTAACGATGCTTTGAACAACTGGGCCCAGGTCTAAAGAATGAAGCAATCATTGTTGCAACGACATCCTCCTTAAGGGGATTGGGAGCACATTTTCCTGCCATTTTTCAAAGGGAGAGCTGCACGATGCTTCCACGCAGAGATAAATCCGACCCGCACACGAGTACTGGTAAGCCGCTTAGAGGATCTAAGCCTGCCTAGGACTCGCACCGGACCGTCCATGCTTATAAACCCTATTGGTATCATTGGGAGACAGGGCTTGAGTTGTCATTTCATCTCAACGTCGGGTATAAGAAGCCAGGTCTCCAAAATGACCTTTACAGTGTTGAAAAATATATACACGCGGCAATTGTATGCTGTTCGTCTACAACTACTGTCGAATAGTTCATTGTCAGCCTCGATAGCGCAGTGGTTAACGCGTTCGACTTATGATCGAGAGGTTGTGCGTTCGAATCCGGCGCCCGGTATCAAGGTGTGTCCTTGGGCAAGACACGTAATGACACTGCTCCATTCCACCCAGGTGTAAATGGGTAGCAGTGATGTAAAAGGCACTGCCTCTTTCTCTCGCGCGCGTGAAAACACCCGGAATGAGTGTTTGGGTTTTATGTTCCACCAACAGCTAAGGACATACGGAGACGGAACCTCGGTTTACATACTCATCCGAATGTTTGGAGAAGCCCGGGATCGATCCTGCTACCCCTGGTTTAAAAGGCGAGTAGCGTAACCTTAACACCATGTAGGCTTCTTAAGCCCTGAAGAGGTTTTATACTTGGTACCTTTGGGTCGATTGACAAACAGTCGACCCAAAAATTGTTCGGGACAGAGGATAATCGACTCATGGGTAATCAAAGCTCCAAGTCAGGCGGTATTATGAAAATAGTTAAGGTATATGTTTTCAATGATCTATGAAACACACGCCCGTGTATGCTGTGTGTGCTCATTAGAATCACCTCGAGTTTTTTGTTTTGATGGGGGGGAGGTGGGGGGGGGGGGGGGGGCAGAGATTTATTGACTGACTCACGGTAACCCATACATTGTAGTGCCAGGTCAGGTAGCATTATGATAATTGCTAAGGTATATTTTCCCAGTGTTCTGTGAGTGAAAGGTACATGAATGCTGTGTGTGTTCATTAGAAACACTTCATTAGAAGCATTTCGAGAATCTTTCGGGGCAGAGATATTTCTTCTTAGGGTTACTCATAAGGCCAGATCTTTCAATATCATTTCAATGTTCTGTGAGTGAAATTTACTTGAATGCTGTGTGGGCTCATTAGAATCACCTCGAGAGGTAGTACGACTCTGTGTTACTCTTTCAATGTTCTATGAAACAAAGGTACACGCATGTTGTGTCTGTGCTCATTAGAATCGCCTCGACGAGGCGATTCTAATGAGCGCACACAACCGATGATAATTTTCAGGACAGAAACAAGAAAATCATCCTAAATTATCTCTCACTAGGCTGGGGCCATGAGAAGAATCACCTAGGGACTTAAGATCGACTTTG